>JAZKJV010007757.1:0-600000 GCA_037367405.1 Ottelia alismoides | reverse complement strand
TATATCCATCTAAAGTACTCATATTTATTATGTATAACAAAATATTTATTTACTACATGCTATCATTTATTTAAACATTTTTTATGGATTCTTCTATCATTAAAATTGTAATGTATTTTTTACTTCCATGTCAATACTTCAGCAAAACATATATGAGGTGCTTGTAGATTCCATACACATTGGTTAACATTTCATACACACACGTGTTTATGAGTTTCCTATAAAGTTAACCCAACAACATATTATATTCATGATCTTTGAATGGAAATGGAAAATTTACTAGGCCTGAGACATTATGATCTGATTTATTATTAGGAGACATGGATTTAGGGGTTGCCTTAATGTGGCATTGCTGGATAAGGATGCTATAGCAAAAAAAAACTCGAGAAGTTTACGAATTCCATGAAAAGAGGATAGTGTGCTCGATACAATTCCCCTTTTTTCTCAATACAAACATATATTTAATCACCATTTCCCTACAGATATAGATATATACTTCAAGCTATAAATAACCACAGGTTAGATATAGATATATTCAGATTCATACATACATATACACACACGCACCTATGAAATATTTCCAAACTCATATAAATAAATTCATATATACACACACTATTTGTGAATTTCCCTATAAAATAAACCTAATTAAGCATTCTATTCAATTTTTCATAGAAATGGAAATTTTCTCACATAATTCGAAACCCAAATAAATTTTACCCGTGCACAGCACGGGTGTGGACCCTAGTTTTTATAATTTACCGTTCTACATAAATGCCATACCATTCAAATCAAAAAGTTCGATGATGGCACCATTCGTCTGATCCGACTTGATTCAATGATACAATCTGATTCGACTTTTTCGATAAGATTTTGGATTCAATCCTCCGTGCTTTCGCGTGGTATGTATATCAATACCGACGTACCGATACCTTAACCGGTGTGCTGTTCGTCTGTCAGTTGCGGAGATGGGAAGGTATGTAGTGCCAAGAGAAGTAGCAAAGTCATCGCAAATTCTGGGCCCCCATGCCCTGTCGTCGTCCTTATCAAGGCCATTAAGAAAATCGAAGGGGTGATGAATCGAACCCTCTCCTGCGAATGGAACCGAGTCCAAGATGAATCGCGAAGGGGAGTCACGGGAATGGGGAAAATGTTGGGAATCCTACAAGTTGACGTGGAAACCATGAACAAACTGTTGATGCCGCCCTTCCCCACGAGAACACGCGTTGTGGGCTCTCGTAGTGTGTAACGTCTCAGGTTTAGATCTTCGGTCCGTTATCGAGAAAAACTGATCCTAACAATTTGTTGGATATTGATAACTACCCAAAATACTTAAGCTTAAGTAGTAAAGTAATAATCTCCACCACTTATAAATCACACCTACACTTCGTGAATTTTAGGTATGGCACTATGTTTGGGATTGCAATCTCTCCCACTTATATTCGCAACGTCCTCGTTGCGATATGATATATCACTTATTCCCAGTGAAAGTGACAGTTGCACGATCCGAGTAGCCTTTTTCTCCACATCTCGGGTAAGTATTTTCACTATCAGAGAGAATATGACTCTGATACCATTTGTAATACCCCCGTCCGTTATCGATCGTCTCTGTTGTTTATTTGTTTATTATCCGTCTTTCATTTGTTTACTCGTGTCGTGTGTGTACAAAACATTCCGAAATCTGATCCGCCATGCTGAATTCTGTGTCCGTGTAATCCGTCTCACACGGTTTGACCTCTATTCTCCCTTGCAATTTTACTAGGGAAAAATATCAATTATGCTCCTCTTAGATTTTGTTCATATTTTTCCTTTTAGTTTTATAAAGGGTTAAATGAGGTGACCTACTGGGAGAGTTACTTGGCTCCTCCTACTTTATTTTTTCTATTTTTATTTTTGGGATATTTACACCCATAATCCTGAGTAATATGAGTAATATGGTAATTACCCCAGGAACCCTCGATAAACACGAATTACACCTAAAACCCCGAACAATGGTTAACCTTTACATGGTATAACCCTGTGTCAACTTCCGTCTTATTTCTCCGTTAACTCTAATGGAAAAAGTCAATTTTGTCCTTCCAAACCCGTTATATTTACAACAAGAGCCATCCATCAAACAAAATAACCCCCCTCACCGGCAAGACCTCCGGTCCGAGCTCTCCCTGCATGCACCACCGCCCGCAAGCTCCCCCCTCCTCTCGTCGATCGCCAGCAAGCTCGAGCACCCCTTCCCATCCTACGTGCCTCCGCTCAGGTCGGCGTCGCTACCCCAACCCCCAAGACCGCAAGCTTCAGACCCTCCCCCAACCCCCCAGGTCGGCGTCGCTACCCCAACCCCCAAGCCTCCCCCCTCCGGCGCGATGCCTCCTGGGAACCTCGCAAGCTTCCCCTATCTCCAGCAAACCCAGGCCCCAGTTGTCACCCACCCACCACCCGGGCAAGCTCCAGGTGTTGCACACCTGGGATCCCTCCCGCACCGCCTCCCCCAACCCCAACCCCCAAGCATCCCCCCTCCCGTGCCGCCTCCCCCCACCCGCCCTCCCACGTCGCCCCGCACCGCCTCCCCTCCCGCACCACCCTCCCCAACCCTGCCTGTGCCGCCCCCCGCCCCCTCCCTTCCCGCGCCGCCTCCCCCCACCCGTCATCCCGTATCTCCCCGCGCCGCCTCCCCTCCCACGCCACCCTCCTCCAACCCTGCCTGTGCCGCCCCCTCCCGTGCCGCCTCCTGGGAATCCCCCCCCCCCCCCCCCCCGCCCTCGTCCCTACGCCCCCCACCACCACCCGCGTGCCGCCTCCCCCCTCTTCCCCTCCTGCGCCCACCTCCTCCAAAGCCACCTCCCCTCCTACGCCGCCCTCCTCCAAAGCCACCTCCCGTGCATCACCCCGCTTGTGCCCCCCCCCCCTCCCGCGCCGCCCTCCTCCAAAGCCACCTCTACATGCATCACCCGCCTGTGCTGCCCCCCGCCTCATCCCCTCCCACGCCGCCTCTCGCCTCCTCCCCTCCCGCGCCCCCCCCCTCCCGCACCAGCTCTCCGTGCATCACCCGCCTGTGCAAGCTCCAAAGCCATGTCCTCTTTTTTAATTAATCTAGACCGTTGGATCACAAATGAGTTAGATTAACTCATCCGCCAGGTTGAGTTAATGACATAAACTAACAGAAGGTTATATGTGTAAAACGGAATGATTACGCAGGGTCTTGGGTGAATTTAGTAATTATCGAGGGTTCCTGGATAATTATCATATTACTCAGGGTTATGGGTGTAAATATCCCTTTATTTTTTTAAAAGTTTTCTTTCGTGGAATTTCATCACTAGATTCGTACATTATGTCATTCAAATTTCGTGTGAAACAGAGACTTCTACAACCTCCATCCAGACAGTCATTTTTTAACGGTAACAAAATTGCTAAAATCGACCTCGACTGGATGGAGGTCGTAGGAATCTCTATTTCGCACGAAATTTGAATGACATAATATATCGATATATTGATGAAAATCCATGGAAGAAAATTTCAAAAAAAAATAAAAATGAGAAAATTAGGGTGAAGGAATCAAGTTAACTTCCCCCAAGGGACAATCCCATTTTACCCTTTTATAAAATCCAAAATTCTAACTTTTTGTAATATCAGTTATATATTTATTCTAACGGAGCACAAACTATGAATTTTGAAAGAAAGCATAGGCACAATTAAAATGCAAGAAAAGAGAGGGATACAAGTGATATTTCCCTTTAATATGAGTTAACTGAGATTTTTTAGAAGAAGATAATTATTGACTAGTACTTTCTAAGTTCTCCACGTGGTGGAATTATATTGTGGTGTTGCAAAAGGCCAAGCCTCGATAGGTGATACCTTTCAATACGTGGAGACGAACGCCCAAGGACTTGTAAAGTTGTATGTAATTTAATTTCTGTGATAATTATTCTCGTTTTCTATTGTACGTGTAATAACTTCGGTTTACACTGTCTAATCCAGTACAAGAATTACAAAGAAATTAGAAATACGAATAAGTCACACTTATTCCATTTTTATGCTACTAAATTAAAGATTCCCAAGATAAAATGAAAATTCAGAAATAAATCTTTTGTTTCTTATCAAACTCCCAATATGCACCCTCTTGTAATCTCGAAAAAAAATTGGCCATCGCCCGTTTGGATGATGTATAAGGCCTTATAAAGCCATGAAATGAGTTTCCTAGTAAAACAAACAAATCTCGAAATAAAGTGATCATGGCATTGTGAATGATCCACATCGGAGTATCTATTCATGCTTGGTGATCTAACTGTTTTTTGGGATCAAAGAACAAACAGGATTGTGTGTCGAGACACGCACAAGAGACCGAATATATTGTGATAATATGGTAAGAGGAATCTGATGAACACGTGTTGTTAGAATTAATTACATATATGGTCCACATGAAATGTTGATGAGATAATAAAAAGGAGTTTTACCAAGTCAATGAACAAACGTAATCGATTATGCAGACCATGGTAAGTTGGTTATCAAGAGTCAGTTACGGTAGGGGTTTGTTATCCTGTTAAACCCTCCAACTCTACTCTTATAAAAGAGACATGGTGGATCATTATGCAAAACATTGAATCTTGAATCAGAGAGAGCCACTATCAAAACTATCTACCATCTCCGAGAGTTCTAACATTTGGGGTCAAGGAAAGAAGAAAAAAAGAAAGGATCATCATCGCTTTTCTTCAACATCTATGTCACGGTGATTTTCTTATTTGCGATAGAATGAGGTAATTCATGAATCATTATTTTTTGTTCTCAACGTTGGTTCCTTTATGTCAGTGTAGATTCATTTATGCTGTGCTTTAAGTTTCCTATAATCTGGTATCAAACCCAGGTTTGATTAGTAGACTAACATAATAATCCCATCTTTCATACTTTTTTGATTAACACGTATGTGATGATCAAACTCGCAACCTTACTGTATTAAAAATAACCCTATATTCAGATATTGAAAGGAGATGGCAGTTTTTGTATGGACTTTGTAAATTAACCTTCTCCATCAAATTTGGGATTACATTACATTAATGGAAAGGCTCTTTTTTTGGAAAACCTTTAAAAAAGGATGGTGATTGTATTTGAAATTTTGTTACAAAATAATTTAAAGGGTAAAATGTTCTTTTTTATGTCAGCATACTTACTCAACATGGTTCTCAGTAAAGTAGTTCAAAAGACGTGTTTTGAACTATGAGTAGGTAGAAAATCTAATTTGAGATATCTACATGTTTGGAGATGTCAAGTGGAGGACTTTTTATAAAAAATAATTATTAAAATATTCTTAATTAATTAATTAACCATCAAGTCATAATATTTAAAAATATAGCTATCAATCGGCACCTCAGGTGCCGATTTGGGAAGTAGTGTCCAAATCAGCACCTGAGGTGCCAATTTGGAAACAGGAGGGATGCACATGCAAATTGTCAAATGAGTTTGCCCAAATCGGCACCTCAAGTGCCGATTTGGGCATCTCATTGGAAAAATTGCATTTCCATCATTTGGGTCATTTGTATTCCCATCCCCTCGTTTGTTATCAATAGTTTTTTTTCAACTAACCTCTTTTGTTATCAAAAGTAGAGTATTACCACAAGGATATAATTACATTCGAATGGTAAATGCATATCCTTTCTATTATTTAAATAATTCTTTTCAAAATTTTTAATTTTAGTTATAATTCTTTTCCTTCATTATAGTATATAATAAATCTCTTATTCTAATTAATAATATGTATACTTATAATATAATATATAATTAAATCTCTTATAATATAATATTGATCACATAATATTTAGAGAATAATGATACAATATATGTACCATTACAAAGTCTTCGGCCCGAGAAACCAATGTAGGTGAAGTCTTCAACATACATCTACCTTAGTTTTTCGGGCTCAAGACTTCGTATTCCAATTATATGATTCCTAAATGACATTGATTTTTATTCGATCATACTTGTATCCGATCTTTAGTCGATCAATATTCTTATTCACTTTTTATTCGATTCAGATTTAATTCAATGAATATTCTATATGAATTCGTATTCAATTATATGTTTCCCTAAATCTTCATCATGACTCATATCCTTATGCAGATTGTTATTCCTATTCGATATAAACGGTGCTAATATGGATACGAAAATTAACATATCTGACATATATCCGATCCTTTTTCATAGTTAGTAAGCGTTGGTCTGATCACTCTAGAATTAAATTGAATAAGTGATAATTATTATGTATAAGGATAATTAATTAGAATAAGAGATTTAATATATAATATAATGAATGAAAAGAATTATAACAAAATTTAAAATTTTGAAAAGAATTATTTAAATAATAGAAAGGATATACATTTATCATTCGAATGTAATTATATCATTGTGGTAATGCTCTACTTTTGATAACAAAAAAGGTTAGCTGAAAAAACTATTGATAACAAATGAGGGGATGGGAATACAAATGGCCCAAATGATGGAAATGCAAATTGCCCAATGAGGTTGCCCAAATCGGCACTTGAGGTGCCGATTTGGGCAAACTCATTGGACAATTTGCAAATCTATCCCTCGTGTTTCCAAATGGCACCTCAGGTGCCGATTTGGACATTACTTCCCAAATCGGCACCTCAGGTGCCGGTTGATGGCTATATTTTTAAATATTATGACTTGATGGTTATTTAATTAATTAAGAATATTTTAATAATTATTTTTAAAAAAAAATCCCTCAAGTGGAAATTAGAGTATATAATCTACATGAAAAGAAATTAGAATCAATGGATTTTTCATTGGCTACCCTAAAAAGTTAAAGGAGTATAAATTTTATTGTCCTAGTTATAGTACAAGAACTGTTGAGAGTGGTAATGCTCGCTTCATTGAGAATTGCAACATTAGTGGGAGCCAAGAATCACGAAATGTTGAAATTAAAGAAAATAGGGATAAAGCATCAGTTCCATATATGCATGGATTTTCTGGAGTAGATATTCAACGTGTGGATTCATCTCCACTTAGTGACATGGAAGTGATGGAACATCAAGAAATGGAACCCACATTAAATAATGATGTCATTATTAATGAACAAGTTGTAAATGAGACAAACATACCATAATCACAAGTTACATTAAAACGTTCTGAAGGACAAAGGAGACTTGCAAATTTTGGTGATCATATAATTTATGCACTTGAGCAAGAATGTGACATTCTGAAAAGTAGTTGACTACTATAAAAGAACTTGAGCCAATGACCAATAACAATGTCCTAGATCTTTTGAAGTTACTTGAAGGATCTAAAAGAACCAATGTAAATGAATTTTTAAGATCAAATGTGATTATAAAGGTAACTTCGAAAGATATGAAGCTAAGCTTGTTGCAAAGGGCTTTACTCAAAAGGATGGCATCGAATATAAAGAGACATTTGCTCCGATTTCAAAGGACTCCTTAAGAATCATTTTGGTTGTGGTGGCTCATTATGAAATGCAGCTTCATCAAATGAATGTAGAGATCGCCTTTCTGATGATAAGAGAGTTAGAGGAAGATGCTTATATGGACCAACCCGAAGGTTTTAGTATCACATGAAAGGAAAATCTAGTGTGTAATTTTAATAAGACAATATATTGATTAAAACAATCTTCTCATCAATGGTATATTAATTAGTTTGACAATACCATACATCTTATGATTTTGTAGAAAACACTGTAGATATGTGTGTCAACATGATGGTTAATGGGAACAAGTTTACCATATTAGTCTTATACGTTGATGAAATATTATTGATTGTGAATAATTTATGTTTGTTATACCATACAAAGAAATATCTTTCCAAGAACTTTGAAATGAAAAATATGGGTAAGGCATCCTATGTAATTGGAATAGAAATATATCATTATAGATCACAAGGACTGTTAGGATTATCTCGGAAAGTATATATTGAAAATATCTTATAAAGATTCACGATGGACAAGTGCTCTGTACAGAGTGTTCCTATTCATAAATGGACAATTTTAGTTTGGATCAATCTCCAAAGAATGAATTGGAACATAAAAAAATGAAGGGAGTTCATTATGCATCAATGGCTGGAAGTATCATGTATGCTCAGACATGTATTCGACCTGAAATTAGTTTTACCATTGACATATTGGGTCGATATCACAGTAATTTTGATATGGACCACTGGAAAGGTGCAAAGAAAGTTCTAAGGTATTTACAAGGTATCAAAGATCATATGCTAGTGTACATGCGATCCGGTAATCTTGAGATTATGGATATTTAGATTTAGATTGTATGGTATGCATCGACACAAGAAATTCAACCTTTGGCTATATATTTTTACTCGTTGGAGGAGTTTTGTCATGGAAAAGTATGAAGCAGGTTGTCATTGTTGCTTCCACTATGGAAGCTGAATTTGTAGTGTGCTTTGAGGATACAGTTCAAGGATTGTGGCTGCGAAATTTTATGGCAGGACTTAGAACTGTCGACAGTATTGTCAAGCTGCTAAAACTTTATTTTGATAATGTCACAGTCATCTTCTTCTCAAAGAATGATAGCTATTATAAGGGTTCAAAGCACATGGAATTGAAATAATTATCAGTAAAGGAGAAAGTTCAGAAATAAAGAGTGTCGATAGAGCACATCAGTATGATTTTAATGATAGCGGATTCCCCAACTAAAGATTTAGCAACTGAGATTTTTTTCTGAGCATGTTGCTAGAATGGATGTTTTAAAGAAGTCCTTGTTATGAAAGTTTAATTAGTATATTTTGTTTGGTGCTCACTTTGATTATGGAAATCTCATTTGTTTTATGTTATAAATTATTTCATTTTTATTTTATGTGTGTATGTTTGCAAATAGATAGTATAGCCATGAATATAAAGTAGGAGATATTATTCTTCTAAATTACAGCTGATTGGATTGAATCGATATTGATACATGGAGGAGATCGTATAAAGTTGTATGATGTGTGTATATCATGATCATATTAATTTAGTTCAGTTAAAGTATATGATTCATTAATATTATAGAAAACTAATGAAAAGATGCACTTAAGGTTATTATCTTATCATTAAGGATCATATGGACCAAGTGGGAGAATAATGGAGTTAATCGTATACGTTTTCCATATGAAATATTGATGAGATAATAAATATGAGTTTTACCAAGTCAATAATAAATGTAACCAGATTATGTTGGCCCACGTTGATGGTTAGTGGGTTATCATGAGTTCGTTACGGTATGATTTGTTATCTTGTTAAACCCTCCAACTCAACCACTATAAAAGGGACACGGTGGCTCATTATGCAAATCATAGAATCTTGAATCAAAGAGAACCATTATCAAAACTTCCCACAATCTGAGAGAGTATCAACGTTTGGAGTCAAGTGAAGAAGAAAAAAAAATGAAGGATCACTGTCGTTTTGCCGTCTCCATCACAGTGATTATCTGATTTGCGATGGAAGAAGGCTCTCGTGAATCATCATTTTTTTATTAACGTTGATTCCTTTATGTGAACGTTCATTCCTTTATGATGTGCTTAAAGTATTCTATACATGTAATGCGTGTCCTCGTACCAGCAGATGATGCTCGACAAATATGTTATATCATCTATTATGATATTGTATAAAGTATTTATCTCTTCTTTTTTCCTCAAATCAACCAACCAAAGATGAAAAATAAGCTTTGCTTTATCGCTTATCTCTCTTTATTTGTTATCCTTCATCTCAAGAGGTGAGTCTTGCAACTGAAACTTATCACTTATCTCTCCTTATTCGTTATTCTTTGTCTCGAGAAATGTAAGAGTCTCACAACTCAAATAGAACCTCTTATATCGACCCGGAAAACATTTTTACAAGGTTGTGTATGTGATTGTAATCAAACCCGGAAAATGGTTCGATTGAGCTTGAATCTGATAAGTTGTCCAGACCAGTACTCTCATGCACCGAGTCAAGATCATACATGTTTGTAAGGTCACGAGATTGAAGAGGTCTTGAGTGATTTTCAACGATGATGGTGATAAAAAGTGTCACATCATAATTTGAAAGTGGAACGCCATGACTTTTGCAATTAATATGCATTTTCCTATGGTCCATCCTCAAACAATTTCTTTTGTGTTGCCTCCTGGGGGAGAAAAGTGTGACTCTTGCAATTGTGAACAGCTCTTGTATGTTTTTCATGATCATTAAGCTTTCTAGGGTAATCTTTGTTGTTGATCTTTGGATTACTTAGTGTGGCTTCACATGCATTCTCTTCCATAGGGAGAATGGGACGTTCTGAGAAATAAATGGCACAAAGAAGGAGGATTCGACTTCTGCATGCACAATTAAAAATAAAAACTACTGTACAATAATACGAATAGATTTTTGTGAGAAATTTTTGATGGGCATATGAGACCATGACTGTAACATTTAGATAACATAATGTAGACTTTTATACTATGTATATTAAGTCTACGATTTAGAATTTTTAGTGGGTCCGATGCAGACAAATGTTATCATATATATGCACGATAAGCCTGATGCAACTTTTGATGGATACAAGGAAGGCAACATTATCCATCTCTAAGAAGGATATAGATTTGAGTATCAATATAAGATATTATGGAAATGGATAGTTATGGATTTATTCTATAAGAGATAACATTTAGATTTGGGAGGGGTGGGCATGTAATACCTGCATTATAAACATGGGGCTAAAGTAATAACAGTAATAACCGTTATTACTATATATGCACATGATTTATATATTGTTCCCCATAGACGTTTTCAAACATATCAAACTAAACCAGGGAAGGTTCCATGCATCCCCTTTATCAAAGAATATATATTATTCTAAATCCATACATTGTTGATCATTTATCCATAAAATACATAGGGAAATATGTATAGCCGACCGATGCATATACAAGGAGGATATGTGGTATCTTTGAGACCCACGTGTAAGTTAGAGGGGATGAATAGAACATTGCCACCCATATTAGATGATACATATCTAACGGATGTAATCCTTTCAGATTAGGAAAACCGACTATAATTTTCAGAAGGAATCTTAAAACCCAGTGGTTCTTATCGTCTGTGTGCAACTTCCCCCGTATCTCAGGTTGGTGGTACCAATGAACGCGAGTCGTCATCCATAAGAGTTCTCTCCAGGGAGAATCTGTAAGTAGAGACCTTCTCTCTTTTATTTCTCTGTGTGTGATTTGAGTTGATGGCTCAAGTATCATACTATTAGATGAGGGTTAGAAAGATGGAGTTCCCATGGTTGTTTGTTTTAAACATTCTGTCAAATTGGAGATAAACTGGATGGAATAAGGATGATATATTGTAGCTGGTGTTCAACTCAAGACTTTTTTGATATTATGGCTTTAATTTTTCTTGAGGCAACTGATAAATGCTCATGGGTTGATACAGGAAGCGGTACTTTAGAAAAGACAGAATCACGTGTATCCTCCTACCATTTTTGATATAGAAAGAAACCATATTAACTCTAGCTCCATTTACAATCAATTAGTTGTTAAATAAATTATCTCCTGAATTAATCCAAGCACAAGGCTATCCAGGAAATTGGTAATAATATTATTTAGTAACCTTTTAGAACTAACTCAGGTGAAAGACTTTAATGAAATATATATTACATATTAATAGTACGCATAGGTAATAAACTTATGATATGGTTATTAATCTCAATTTAGATGATGTATTGACATTAGATCTACGGACTTTAGGGAAAGGTCTGAGCATATAGAAATTCTCGCGACAACTCAACTAAAAAGAGCGGGACTTGAATCTGAAAAGTCAAGGTGAGTGGTTCCAAACTCCTATTTATGTCATCAAATTTCAACTTTCCTTTATATTCTATTATATTCAAGAATTTATGGTGCTGATATTAGTATGGCAAATTTACAAGTTGTTACATTTTGCAAGATATTACATATATGTGCAAGATTATGAGATTTTATGATTTTTCATCAACAATTTTGGAAAGTACATTATGTATGTTGGAATGTATGCACCCTATATCTACCTAAAAGAACAGTCATGGACAAGTAAGAGTGCTTTGGGCCCGTATTCCGTATACATAGAGGCTTTGGGCCGTATGCGGGGTGTTTTTGACCTTTGGGGTCGTCTGCGCGTATGATAGTAAGATAAGGTCCTAGGTGGAGTTTGCTGTCCTAGGCATATATAAGGCTAAGGGTTGGATAAAATCTCCATGACAGTATGGTTCATAGACTAAGTAAGATTAGATGGAAATAGTGGTGCATATTTATGTTCATATGAAATGGAATCAGGTTGTTTTTTTAAAAAAATCTCTTATTTATGCTTTCTATTAAGCAAGCATGTTATTATATGCTAAGTATGCAATTTTACAAAATTTACAATTATGTTATTTTTACATTCAACCCCATGATATTTCTGGTTAAGGTGATTGATGAATCCGCGATTCATCATCATAATATCTTGATCTTAGCAAAATCCCTTAGCAAATTCTCAAATAAATGTATATGAAATAAATAAATTAACAAAATAACTCTTGTAAATAAAACACATCAATTAGTATATATTATATAAAATAAATTAACAATAAAAAGCCACAAAAATTAAAGGAGTTATTCACCTGTAATAGCCCAAAACTTCATGTATTTTTAATAATTTCATTTCAACTCCTTTTTGGCTAATTCATTCTCTAACTTGTTCATAACAATGTATATAAAAATACAAAATAAATTTTAGCTCTAATAAATGCTCCTAGATCTCAAAGAGAAAAAGCCGTAAAGTCCAACTTACAGGCCAAATTCCCGCTCCGTATGAACTCCAAATTCACTTTTAAAGTTCAAGTTAGAAATTATCTATCCAACGGAAGTGGTTTCATTAAAATTGGAGCTCATTTGCAAAAGTTGAGTTTTGGGACCTAGATGTACATTGTATATTATGTATATATTCATTTTTTCTTCATTTTATATTTTATCTTCCTTAATTGCTAAAAATACAAAAAAATCATGCTTGTGTTATATTTTGATTATAGTATTTTATTATATTTTTTCGTTGTAAATATATCTTATTAAAAGGACAAAAAAATGCATATTAGAAAAGCAAACAAAAAGATGTGCATGTTGTTTGTCTTCTTTTGTAAATTCTCCACTATTTATTTTCTTATCTTTTATTCTATTTTATTTAAAGTAGCCTACTTTATTTAATTTTATTTTACTTATTATTTTTCATTCTTTACAATAACTACCATTCAACTCCATTCTACCACCAACCTCCATTCAACCCCACCATTTTTTAAACCTCTCATTCAACTCCATTAATAATATAACCTCCAACCACTTTAATAACCTCTCATTTCATCCTCTTTATATACATCTCATCTTCCTCAATTTTCACTTGATCTATCTTTATGTGAGGAGAGCCTAGTTCCCATAGTTGAATCGGTGACAGCGACGCAACCGCAGTCGAGCGACGACAGCCATCTCTCTGGTGAAATCCGTTGGTTTTTTGGCCAACATCGTAGCCACATCCGCGTGTTGCTCGAGCTCATCGTTCGCCGGCGATTCGAGCGAGGACCGTGCTTCTCGTGAGCACAACCCATAGGCGACTGTTTCAATTTTAGGTAATTCGTCTTATATTTGCAATTTTATTTTATATCTGTATTTGTTCTTATCACATCACATTCACCACCATTTTCATCTTCCCACCATATACCATCACCAATTTTTATTCATGTGCATTCTGTGTTAAAAAATTAAAAAAACATTTTCCGTCATAACACTAAAAAAATCTTTAAAAAATCAAAATAAATATAAAAAACCGGAAGAAGCAGCGGGCGCCCCCCCACTCTTCAGTCGTCGTGTGGTCGTCGTGCATGGCTCCGCCTCAGCTCGCGGTCGCCAACCGCCGTGTGGCTGCCGTGCGTGGCTCCGCCTCAGCCCGCAGCCCTCCAGCTGTCGTACGCAGCTCCGCCCTCCAACACCGCCACTCGTGCCCTTCCGTTCTCCTCTGCCCGAAGGTCCACTGCCGTGGCCTGTTGCCGCATCGCGCCCACGAGCATGGTCGCGGCCCTCCGCTCTACCGCACACGGTCGCGCGGTCATGCCACCGACTGTTCTCCCCCGCCCCCTGTTGGGTTCCACCTACGCATGGAAGAAGAAAGGTTCATTTTATTTTCATTTTTTAATGTAAAAATTGCCTGTTTTTTATTACATATTTATAATATTGCACAATAGTTCATGTACATAAGTTGCTTTGTAATTGTAGTTTCTGTATTTGCACTGATAACCCTATGTTTGGCTATTAATTTGGAACCTGTATTGCATCTTTTTATTCAATGAAAAATATTTTGATGTTGAGTAACTAGTTCTCTACCTCTTGAATATTTATTTATATTTTTTCTGATATTTGTTAATTAATTAAAATTTTTCAACTGAAATTCTGCATATTTTACCCAATCTGGATTATTAAATTGATATCTACCTCATGGTTGCTCTAAAAGTTCTTGAAACATTAGACACAATGTCCTGAATTGTTATTGAGTAACTACCCAAATTTCACCCAAAGTGGAGTTGTCTTGTGCCTGAAATAAATCATAGAGTGATTTTCGTATTTTATTTTTAATTAAATCCACATACATCTTTTTCACAAAATTTCAAGTCTCCTGGATTCCATATGAAAATACCTATATGAGATAATTTGCTCTCTGTCTAATTTGCTATTGTGGATTTATTAAGAATTAATTACTTACTGTCACTCTGTTTTCACTAAAAATCCATAAGAAATTCATATTTTGTCAAAAAATTCCAAAAAAATATTGTAGTCTCATTTCACCATGTTTTTATTCCAAAATTTTTTCATAATTTTTTCTTACTGTTTGTATGACAAATTGTGAAAAAAAACATAAAAAGTATTTTTTTGCATTGTTTCATTTTAACCCATAAAATTCCAAAAAAGGGTGTCTTGCATTCATCACTGGATTAGAATTCTAGGAAAAATATAACTTGGCTAAATTGGACTTATTTTCTATTTAACTTAATTTGGCTAAGTTGTGTGATTTCTTAGTGTCGTAATTCACTTGCATTTGCATTCTATTTGCTTAAAAAATTTAAAAAAACTACGTGAAAACCTAGATCTAAACTTTTGAATTAACCCCAGAGTTGTTCCTTTGCCTCCCTAAATTCGACCTCGGACTTGCCCGGGATACAAATTAAAACCGAGACACTCTTCACATAGATCCCTCTCTCGGTTCTGACTGATTCACTAAGTATACGCACTACAGCATACCCGAATTAATCATCGTATTTAGCGACTCGTCACTGATACTTGTTCTTTTTATGTATGTTGAAATAAGCTATTTTCATTTTAAAGTTTGGATCATTCACTGAGTTTAAACTCTTTATTCAGGTTTAGACTCACCACTCTATTTCTTATATATTTACAGACTCAGCAGAACAGGAAGCAAGATACCTGGGATTGTCACTGACCTAGCTAGAGGTTGCAGTCATCCTAGCATTTTGACTTTGGTAGTCATATTTTGGAATCATTTAGGTAAATGTTATGAATGGCAGGATAGAAATGAGAAATTTTTGTAGACGTGAAATATGGATCTTTTGATACATGTAATTATCAACTTTGTATATGGGAACAAGTGACTTTGTGAAGTATTGAAAATTTTGTGTTAGAGTTTTGAGGTTTGGAAATGATTGATGTGGATATGTTGAATCCATGTGATGATATTATTGGATTTTTGTAATATATCATTTCAGTACAAGTCAGCATTTTTAGGAGAACTCCAAATTATAGAGGAATTGTTGCCGAATGTTTTTGGATATTTTAATTAAGATAAGAAATAATATGAGAATACTTGTCACGCTCGTCTCGGCTAGTGGGTCGGGTCATGACAACTTTTGGTATCAGAGCCATTGATTTTGAATTTTGATTTAATCGTGAATTTGGAATTTTGATCTGCTGATATGTTGAAGAATGATTGATTGATGGAGTCAAAGGAAAAGAGTTGGAGTTATGATCTATGTTATTGAGGGTATAATATTTTAGTGCTTAAGACTTTATTAAGAATAAGTATTGGATTTCTAAATAATGTTCTTTATTTTAGAAAGTGATGGTTGCAAAACAACCTCCTAGGAATACACCAGGTCCTCACAATAGGAGTGAGTTATCGAACAATGGCTTACAAGATACATTAGAATTGATCGCTCAGACATTGATTCAATGGCGGCACAATCAATTCGATCGCATGCATACAAACATCAGTTACCATATTAACATCTCCTTAAACTTGGAGCGTAACATTTCAAAGGGACTCTTAATCCAAAAGAAGCTAGAAATTGGTTTGAGCAGATAGAAAGGGTATTCACTTTTATGGATCACACAGATGATCAAAAGTTGAAGTATGCAGTATTCCTTCTTAAAGAAAGTGCATATGATTGGTGGAAGACTGTCATGAATAAATATCCAGACCCTGAGTAGCTACTCGTTCTTGATAATTATTTCAGAATGAATTTAAGGATCATTTTATCCAAGGGTTTATCAATAGGAACGTCGACGTGAGTTTTTATTTTTGACTGACGGAGGATTATCAGTTGTAGAATATGAAAAGAAATTTTTAGAGCTATCTCATTTTTGCCCTGAACTGGTAGCAACAGAAGAGGACAAATGCATATGTTTTGAAGATGGGTTTCATCTTGATATTAGATCAATGATATCTATTAAAGGATATATTGTCTATGCGAAGCTGGTGGAAGCAGCCACGAGAGCAGAATGGTTGGTGCAAGAAAGGAAAAGAAATGATGATAATTCATGAAAAAGAGGAGGAGAAGGGTCGAACTGGAGAGGTCAAGGAAATAAAATGTTTAGGGCATGGGAAAACTCAAACAAATTTCAAAGACTTGCACAAGGTTGGAGGGAAAACCAATAAAACCAAGCTGAAGGAAAGTCCAGTGGTTCTTATCAAGCCTATCTCACATGCAATATATGTGAAAAACATCATTCTGGAGAATGTCTAAAGGGTTCAAAGATATGTTATAATTGTGGAAAGACTGGTCATTTGATCTATAATTGTCCTGATCTAGTTCTAAATACAAGTAAAACCAAGGAACCATTCCAGCAAGGAAAACAACAAGCAGCCATAAAATATCTAGTTGAAAATAAGGGAGGTAACTTGAAGGATGGCAAAGGCAACAAGACATACGCTAAGGGAAAAGCCTTTAACATGACACTTCAAGAGGCAATTTCTGGCGAGGATGTAGTTTCAGGTATTACGAGAATTTTTAATAAAGTGTGCATACTCTTATTGACTCTGGAGCCAGTCATTCTTTTATTTCTCGCTTTTTTTCTAAATATGATGATAAATAACTGGGTTTATTAGAGCATACTTTGTTGATATCTATGCCTAAGGGAGATTCTGAAATTGTACAATATGTCTTCCGAGATTGTTCCTTGTGGATCAATGAATATGAGATTCATGTGAATCTAATTCCTATGGAGTTGAGAGAATTCAACATTATTGTTGGAATGAAGTGTTTAAGCTCATACCATGCAGTACTAGATTGTCACAAGAAAGAAGTCACTTTCAGAAAGCCAGGAGAAAAGGAATTCACTTTTTATGGGGAGAGAATATTATATGCTCCTTGTATCATTTCTGCTATATTGGCCAGGAAGTTAATTAGAAAAGGTTGCTTAGACTTTGTTGCTTTTATTTATAATATGGAAGCTCAAGCTATCACATTAGAAAGTATTCCTGTAGTGAGAGATTTTCCAGAGTTTTTTCATATGAACTTCCAGGACTACCCCCTGATAGGGAGATTGAGTTTACAATAGATCTGGTTCCAAATACAACACCAATAACCCTTTCGCCATATTGTATGACTCTAGATGAATTGAAAGAGCTTAAAGTTCAATTACAAGAACTACTAGATAAAGGCTTTATTCGATCTAGTGTATCACCATGGGGAGCATATGTTCTTTTTGTTAAGAAGAAAGACGGAACTCTCAGACTCTACATTGATTATTGAAGGTTAAACAAGGTGACTATACGAAGTAATTATCCTTTACCACGTATTGATTATTTATTTGATCAGCTACAAGGATCTTCTGTATTCTCAAAGACTGATTTGAGATCAGGATATCAATAATTAAAAATCAAGGAGACATACATTCTCAAAACTGCTTTCCGTAAGACACTGTGAGTTCTTGGTAATGCCATTTGGATTGATCAATGCGCCAGCTGCTTTTATGAACGTGATGAATCATGCCCTTCACCCTTATTTAGACCGATTTGTGATTGTATTCACTGATGATATCTTATTATATTCCAAAAATGAAGATGATCGTAAAGAGCACCTATGAATTGTGTTGAGTACTTTCAATGAAAACAAATTATATGCCAAATTAAGTAAATGTGAGTTATGGCTACATAAAGTGAACTTTCTAGGACATGTAATTTCAGGAGATGGTATCTCTAAATTGAAGCTGTCATAAATTGGGAGCGTCCAACAAGTGTTACAGAAATTCGAAGTTTTCTTGGACTAGCAGGATATTATCGTAGATTTGTTGAGAACTTCTCGATTATTGCAGCTCCGTTAACCAAGTTAACCTGAAAAGATGTGAAATTTGCATGGAATGATGACTGCAAAAAGAATTTTCAAGAACTCAAAAGACGGTTGACTTCAGCCCCAATTCTTAACCTACCATCTGGAAGCAGAGGATATGTAGTATATAGTGATGTGTCACATCAAGGCTTAGGATGCGTCCTTATGCAACATGACAAAGTGATTGCCTATGCTTGTAAACAGTTTAAGAGGCATGAAGTGAACTATCCCACTCATGATCTAGAGATAGCAGCAATTGTGTTTGCTCTCAAGATTTGGAGACATTATTTATATGGTGAAACCTATCAGATTTTTATGGATCACAAGAGTTTAAAGTATATTTTTACACAGAAGGAATTAAATCTTCGACAGAGAAGGTAGTTAGAGCTAATCAAAGATTACGATTGTATGGTTGATTACCACCCAGGAAAAGCAAACGTAGTTGCAGATGTATTAAGTCAAAAGTCTAGTGGAAGGTTTAACTATATGAAGAATGAAAATACTTTGAAACAATTGATGTCGTTAAGGGCAAAGTTGGTTATACATGATTATGGAGAACTTTTACAAAATTTAAAAATAATGCCAACACTTTATAATGAAATTCAAGCAGCCCAGCTACATGACACTAAAATTTTGGAGATGATAGAAAAAGGTCAAGATCGAAGACAACCCAGAATATGGTTTGGATGAGCAAGGGGTCTTGCATTTTAAACGAAGAATATGTGTTCCGGATTCTTTAGAAATAAAAGGAAAATATTTTGGATGAAGTGGAATGAAAAGGCAAATAGCTGACTATGTTACTAAATGTATAATATGTCAGCAGGTTAAGCCAGACCGCTTAAGACCACCGGGTATGCTACAACCTCTCCCGATTCCTAAATGGAAATGGGAGTGCATTACAATGGATTTCGTCACGGGACTTCCTCACAGTTCAAGAAACTATGATTCAATATGGGTCATTATTGATAGATTAATCAAGTCTGCACATTTTATAGCAGTTAATGTAAAGTATACTCTTGAAAAATTAGGCAAACTTTTTGTGGATGAGTGATGAAGCTACGTTTCATCATCTTTATTCTATCATTCTAGCCTTAAAAGCCCTAGTAAATGCGTGTAAATAGTGTTAATTCATGCATTTTATCATTATGCATTATTGTGTAAATATTTTACAAAATACGATTTTTAAAGTCAAAATTATAGAATAAAGAAAAGAAAAGAAAAAGAATAAAATATTGCAAATATTTTATGACCCGAAACCCTGAGACCTAAGCATCTCGATGACTAGGTCGACAAGGAATAAAGTAGGGGGAGATAAGGGCCAAAATATAATAAAAATACCTTTTATTCTTCTTTATTCATTTTGGGACCTATTTTTGGTTCCAATTTTTATACTTGAAATAAGAAACTTTGAACATGAAGGTTGTAGATAATTAAATAAAGAAAAAACAAAATTGATTTCACTCAAAAATAATGTATAGATAAAAAGTTCTGGTCTGAATAAAATTCCAGAATCCCAACTTCCCAGACCTGTATCTCCCAAATAAAAATTCGAAACGCGTCAAACTCACCTTTAATTGTATGTAACATTAAATAAGATATTTAATGAAGGTGGTTTCGCATTTGGCGGAGCTACGGTTTGAAAGTTGAGTTCTGGATCTATATTGTATACTTGTACAGATTAAAATATTCATTTTAATATTTATTCATTATTTTTATAATTTTATATCTTTATAATTTTGTAAATATTATTTATAATATATTTATATTAAAATCAGAATAAAAATCTTAAGAAAATACAAAATAAAATACTTGTATATAATACACAGGTATAATACCAATAAACATACCTATATAATTAATACTTCTATTTTATTAAGTGTACAAAATATTTCAGAAAAATAAAATAAAAATATGATTAAGTGTAGTTCTATAAATTTATAAAATAATAAATCAAAATAAATAAATTAACTATACAAAAGAAAAATAAAATATTAAAATATATAGATAAATATTATTTAAAAATCAAACAATAATAAAATCGTTTATTATTTTTAAAATTTACAAAGGATTTTTCCAGGATTTTTCCTGGTTGGTCCACGTGGACCAATCAGGGGGCCTGGAGAGTTGACCGGCGGGTCAACTCTCTGACCCACTCCTGTAGACTTGTCAGAGACCTCGTTTTTCACCCATCTTCATGGATTTTTAGAGGCTGCCTCGCTCCTCCTTTCATGATACGTTCTTCTGCGATTTTTCTCCCCACAGATCCCTTATACACGCCTATAGGTTGCCTTGGGGATTGGATCACTAAAATTGCTGCTACACCTTGATTCTCGGAGCATGTTTACCACATCTTCAAAAACCACCCGTCACTTCCCATCTCTCTTTGAACCTTCCTTGCCCTAGCCTTGGCCCCTCTGGCTGCTCAGGATCGAGGCCGGTGACAGGGCCACTCCAGACGCTCCGCGTGCGGTCAGGCGAAGGCGGGAGTGCTTCCAAACCGCCATCTCCGGCCAACGGCCGTGAGGTCCTATCTCCTCAGCCCAGGCCGAGTCGAGGTTGTTTCTACAAATAAAAAATATAAAACATAGCATTTATAGACAAATCATCACATTCACATTTTTGTACATCATTGCCCCGTCCTACCTGTCTGCTCCATGTGTTCAACCTCTACACTGCTTGCACGCTATACACATCCTTTGTAGAGTTATAATAAATTTTAACTCCGCACCATTTTTCATTGTTTGATTCTTGTTGTAGGTTAATTGTTGTTTGAATGTTGGATTTCTCGCGGGTCGCCTCAGTGACATTGTGATCCCGCCTTGTGTGGATTACTTTAGACCCGTGAAAAATCTCGTTCAACAAATGACGTCGTTGCCGGGGAGCAACAACGCGTAGTTTGGTTTTTGGTTGTGCTTGTGATTATCTGTCTATTTTGGTGGCTTTTATTTTCGCTTATTTCATTTTCCTTATTTGAGATACATCTGTTGAGCTGTCTAACCTCCTCTCTTGTTGACTTTGTGCGAGGAACCGCTGAGCGAGGGAGGCGCTCCACCCGAGGTACCTACGCACCCACGTAAAGTCGGCGACAGTCTGCCAGCCTAGCACCTAGGAGACTTAAAGATTTTGAAGACCGAGCTCCTTTTAATTTATGTATTTATTTTTGTAATTTGAAGTAAGTGAGAGACTTTATATTATTATAATAATACAGGTACACTGGACTCTTGGACACTCGGGCCTAATTTCTAGGTGTTTGTACACTTGGAGGCTCACTGCGGCTTTCTCACGTTTTCCTTCGCATACTTTTTCATTAGTTTTCCAATTTTGTTTTCCTTATTGTTGTGTGATTGAGCCCTTAGATTTAGGAGTGCTTGTCGATAGTATTAGGTCCAAATACATTAATCACCATTGCACGCTCCTATAGAGAACGTTTGGACTTAGTCAAATTTTGAAAAGCGTGCTTCACACTAATAGCAGCTTCTCATCCTAGGGCGATTTAATCGGCTTGTATTTGCACATAGATAGGTTTCAATTCTGCTGAGCATTCTTGCATGTAGAGTGCTGGAGACAAGTTGAGCATTTACGCTTTAGCATACATCATCGTTTTGCCGCTTGCATTGCTTTCCCACCTCTCTACCTCTGATTTTGCTAACCTAGGTGCTAAGTGAAATCAACTCCTCGTTAAGCTTGTGCATTTCTCACTAAAAATCCAAAAAAAGTGATAACCAATAAAATTAGGACTGCTAACATTACTTGACCCTAAAAATCAACCAAAAAGAAAAAAATTGTCTTAGGGCGAGTAATCCCCTCATTGTCTTCGTTTTACATTGCTCGCGCACACACTAAGGTTAGTGCCCAAATCCCATTCAGCCCCTAAGTTTTTGTGCAATTTTGGACTTCTCACCTAACTCTAAACACAGATAAGATAAAAAGATTGACCTTTCGGTATCTACCGAGTTGAGTAGGTGAATTGAGGGTTTGTTTTGTATGAGTTTGCTTGTGATTGTTTGTGTGCTTTCTAGATCGCCTCTGCGCATTTGCGCCTTGTTTCTCACTCTCTTGATTTGATCATCGTGTTCTACCGACTATCATTTTCCTCTTGTTTCGAGATGGCTGACTGGAGCGTATTTTATCTGGACTTTGTGGATCCTTCGTTCACTCCAGCCGGTCCATCTCCCTTTTTCCAGGAGGACTTCGCTCCTAATTTTTGTACATATCAGACCAACCCACTATTTCAGGATTCAGACTTTGACTTTCACCAATCATTTCCACCACCATCACCCTCACATTTCGACAACCCGCTCTTCCTTGAGTATCCTGATGAGGAATGTGATTTTTGTCCACAACCACCACCCACATTCGACACACCTGATCCTGAGATTTTGGAGTCACCTTTCATGATATCCACACTTGAGACCTTGAATCAGACGATGGAGCGTATGAACTCGAGGATGAGCGATATAGTTAGCCTAGATAAGATCCAAAATGTAGCTCCATTTTTTGAGGATTTGGATTCACTTGAGGATTATCATGAGAGCTTGCAATCGCCCAAAATATAAAAAAATGAGAAAATTTTAAAAACACAAAAAGATTTCAGGAGACACATAATTGAGTCAGACTGTGAGGAGAGTGCCCACTTGTCAGACCCTTTGATCGTACAGCCTTTCACACCCTGTCCCACCTTTGACCCTGAGGATGCCGCTGTACAGACTGTTCTTGGCATGCCTCGTATAGATGATGATTCCGACTTCCTCCCTTGTATGGAGGAAGTCCAAAATTTCAAAACAATGTTGACCGAACCCGAAGTGGTGTCCACCATTCATGAGATCATCCGTGCCCCACTTCAGCAGACCATGACTGATTTATCTGCTCCTCTTCCCAAGAAGAGAAAGCAGAGGAGCAGATCTGAGCGTCATATCTTAACCATGGCTACTGCTCACGTCATCACACACCGTCCCATTCCTAGGAAAAAGAACACTGCCACTCCTTTCATTGGCTGCACCATCTCTGACTTTACATGTGATCACACTCTCCTCGATGGTAGTTCTTCAATTAGCATATTACCCTTCTCGCTGGTAGAGTCTCTTTACTTAGGGCCTCTCAAGAAAACCAGGATGATCGTACAATTTGTTGATCGATCTATCAAGAGATCGAAGGGTATCCTTGAAAACACCGTCATTTCGATTCAGGGCATGAGTTACAAGGTTGATTTTGTCGTATTGCCCATGGAGACCTCCATAGGGGAGCACTCTCCAATCATCCTGGGACGACCATTCCTCGCCTCTGCAAGGGTCGTTATTGATTACGGATCAGGAGAGATTCGCTTCCGTCCTGTTGATGAAAGCGAAGTGTTGATCACCGCACCCACAGTTGACCAGAGACCTGCACCTGATGTGACTACACCTTTCTTGGTTGACCTTGAGGACCATGACCTTAACGAGACTATCAGAGAATTTTGTTGCTTATTAGATTCCACTGAGACACATGAATTCCTCTCCAAGGAGGAAGACTTGGAAAGCATGGACCTCAGAGTTCCTTCTACTGGGACTTGACGTTGTGTTGATGACATCCGCGGGATTTACACGATAGACACTATTGAGCGGAGGGCAGATTTAGAGACTAGACACGATGGACAAGACTTGACTACTTTCACTGATGAGTCTGCTCCTGTTCACGTAGACACTGATGAGACAAAGGCCGAATTTGATTTAGTTGCTTTTATTCGAGAGTTCGAGACTTTTTATGAGAAAGATGACCTGGTTGAGATTATTGAGGACGAACAGAGTTCGACTACTTCTACTGATGAGTTCATTCCTTTTGGTTTTGACCTGGACGAGACCTCGTAGGACGACTCTAATTACACTTCTTTCGATGATGATGAGTTTGTCCCTTTCCACTTTGATACCAGCGAGACTCCCAAGGCCTGACCTAGTCGTACTTCTTTCACTGATCCGTTTGTGCCTTCACACCCTAGGGCTACTGAGGACCTTCACCCCGTCGACCCTGATCGATTAGTATCCTCTGAGGACCCCGATGTCGACCTTCACCACACCAGATCTATTCCTCAGCGGTCCCGCAAGAAGGTGCGCTTTCTGCCTTCTTGACCATGTGTACATCCATCTCTGTTATACATTCTCTTTTGTTCACCTCTGTCCCTCTACCATATTGCTCGTCACCCCATTCTCGTATTTGCCTTGCTTAGGACGTACTTTGTCCTAAGTATAGGGGGTGGACGCACCGAATGTTCATTCATCGTTCCGTCTTATCACTCATGTTGTTGCCTATACTTAGGGCTTCTTTTACCCTAAGTATAGGGGGAGTGATGTGTACATTCTTCTCTATCTTCTTCCATCTTCTGATCTCTGTTCTCTTCTTTTCTTCTTTTCCTCTTCTATCTTTTGTATCTACGAAAAAGGTGTCACCCCTTTCTGTCAGTCTTCTATATTTAGGACGTACTTTGTCCTAAGTATGGGAGGGTGTGCACCCCGAGTGCTTCTATTCTTTGATCCTCTCCATTGTATCCTCTTCTTGTCTATACTTAGGGGTATCTTACCCTAAGTATAGGGGGAGACAGTCCGAGTACGATTTATTCATTCACACCCTGACCCTCTCTGCTTTGTGTACAGTCTGTTATACTTAGGATTATTTGATCCTAAGTATAGGGGGGACGGCCAACTTCTCATTTGTTCATTCATTTATTCGTTCCTTATTCTTTAGATTTTCGTATACCCAGTGTGAGTTATGTCTTCTTTTTTTCTCTTTGATCTATGAGGATATAGCTCAAGTTAAGTATAGGAGGGTCGTATATACTGCGTATATACTTCAGCCATAACTCATACTTCTGTATTTTTACTAATAAATATGGCTAATCATACTTATAAAAGTCATTAAAATCATTAATAAAAAGATGTTACTATTCCTCAAAGTCTTTTTATACTTACTGATTAATAAATCAGGTGAAAATATTTTTTGCAAAATGTTTGAAAAATGGTTTGAAAATCTGCGTGAAAAATCTTTTGAGAACTATTTTGAAAACGTTTTGTTACATGTTTTCAACCTTTGTAAAAACATTTTGTTTGAAAATTTATTTTCTTTGTATGAAATAAAAATATTTGAAAAAAGATTTGCAAATGGTTTGAAAAATGGTTGCAAAAATGTTTAGAAAAATCTATCTATACTGTTTGAAAAACCTTTGCAAATAGATTTTCAAATGCATGTACATGTTTGTAAAGTTGTTTCTAAAAACTACTTTGGACTATAGTTTTCAAAATTATTTGAAAACCTTTGTCAAATAAGTTTGAGGAATATATACATCACACCTAGAATTCTTTATTATATATGTATACAACTGACCACTTACCCTTGTAAATTCTTAAAATCCACTTCTTGTAAATGTAAGAAGCATTCCCGTGTAACTATTTGTACCTAGTTTTTTGGCCAAAACCTTTTGTTTTCAAAAATCCCAAAACTATTTGCAAAATTAAGATCCAAAAACATTTGAAAAATCTTTTTGAAAAATAAAAAAATGCATATGCATCATCTTTTCAAAAATCCATAAAAAGTTCAAAATCTTTGAAAATTGCATCACGAAAATATTTTCTGCATAGTATTTGCATATCATTCACATTTTTCAGATTGAGTTTGATAGTAGAACAATGTCTAAATAAAATCCGAAGATTGGAGCTTGGTTGGACCTTAAAATCTACCTAATTAACAGGAACCTTATAGGAATTGGAATTGAGGTACTTCAGATCTAGTTGACTTAATTCTTTGACGATCACGGGACTTAGTTCAATGGATTCTTGACTGCCTAAGTAGAGTATTTCGGAGCATGCGCACGACTCTTGTTGATGATGACCTAACTTGGACACCTGCACCTTTCACTTGGCTAAACTCAGTTGGAGTGATGAGGGGGTTGGATTTGCCGGTATGAGACGCACACAGGTGGAAACACTTGTCCTCCTCTAGGGAGGGAAGTGCATCCCAACCCGTCCAGTGATGATGAGTTTCGAGGTTGCAATAAAGCTTTAAAAGAGGGATAAGTCTACTGGCTCATGAGGAAAAACTCCCTATGTAAATGTTGTTGTATATAGTATTAAAAAAACTCCAAAAAAGTAGACAGGCCTGTACAAAAATAAAAATGCATGTCATAGTGTATATATGTGTATAGTCAATAAGCAAGCTTGAGCTTCAAAGTCAAATTATGTGAGCCTGCAGCAGGATGACTTGACTACACTGGTCTTGCATCCTAGGATAGGTAGCTACACTGGCTACCGTCTATTCTTCTCTTCACCCCTTCCTCTTGGACCGGTTGCCACTTGAACTTAGAAGGGAATACCCTGCTCCTTGAGGAATGAGTTGTTGGATGGGGAATCATTGGGTTGCCATATTGGAGAAGCCAGTCTCTTTGACATTCCAGTTGGGGAGAGCCACCATCACTTACATTGTACGAGTCATATTCATAGTCATAAGGGTTTGCGCATGAGTTGAAATATTTCTGACCTGGCTACTGAGGAGACTTGAGCAGAGTTTTGGGGATTCTCGAATGTTGTTGGATTTCAAGTTCGGTTCTCACTAAGGTTCCGCCCGCACTAAAATTCCAAAGGTCCGACTTAAGCTCCAAACTTTGATTTTGTGAAGACAAGTTTGATAATTAAATTCAATCCATCTTTCTTCTTTTTCTTTTCTTTGTTTTTCTTTTATACACTTATTACATAAGTGTTTGCTAGGGACTAGCAAAGGCAAGTATAGGGGGATGATGAAGCTACGTTTCATCATCTTTATTCTATCATTTTGGCCTTAAAAACCCTAATAAATGCATGTAAATAGCGTTAATTCATGCATTTTATCATCCATGCATTATTGTGTAAATATTGTACAATATACGATTTTAAAACCAAAATGATAGAATAAAGAAAAGAAAAGAAAAAGAATAAAATATTGCAAATATTTTATGACCCGAAACCCCGAGACCTAGGCGTCTCGATGACTAGGTCGGTAAGGAATAAAGTAGGGGGAGATAAGGGCCAAAATACAATAAAAATACCTTTTATTTCAATCCTTCTTTATTCATTTTGGGACCTATTTTTTATTTCACTTTTTATACTTCAAATAAAGAAACTTTGAACATGAAACTTGTAGATAATTAAATAAAAAAACAAAATTGATTTCACTCAAAAATAATGTACAGATAAAAAGTTCTGGTCTGAATAATTTTCAAGAATCCCAACTTCCCAAACTTGTATCTCCCAAATAAAAACTCGAAACGCGTCGGACTTATATTTAATTGTATATAACATTGAATAAGCTATTTAATGAAGGTGGTTTCGCATTTGGTGAAGCTACGGTTTGAAAGTTGAGTTTTGGACACATATTGTATACTTATACAGATTAAAATATTTATTTTATTATTTATTCATTATTTTTATAATTTTATATATTTATAATTTTGTAAATATTATTTATAATATATGTATATTAAAATCAGGATAAAAATCTCAAGAAAATACAAAATAAAATACTTGTATATAATACATAGGTATAATACCAATAAACATACCTATACAATTAATACTTCTATTTTATTAAGTGTACAAACATTTCAAAAAAATAAAATAAAAATATATTTAAGTGTATAAAAATGTTCTATAAATTTATAAAATATTAAATCAAAATAAATAAATTAAATATACAAAATAAAAATAAAATATTAAAATATATGGATAAATATACCTATATAAGTCATAAAAGGTAACTTGTAATTATTAATCTCGAAAAAATAAATAAAAAACATCCTAAAATAATTTATAAAATAATAAATATTTTATTTAATAATCAACAAATAATAAAATCGTTTATTATTTTTAATTGAATTTACAAAGGTTTTTTCCAGGATTTTTCCTGGTTGGTCCACGTGGACCAACCAGGGGGCCTGGAGAGCTTGACCGGCGGGTCAACTCTCTGACCACTCCTGTAGACTTGTAAGAGACCTCGTTTTTCACCCATCTTCGTGGATTTTTTGAGGCCGCCTCACTCCTGCTTTCATGATACGTTCTTCTGCGATTTTTCTCCCCACAGATCCCGCCATGCGTCGACACTTGTTTAAGTGGGATGTCTTCGACCGTCGATCCACGCCATGTGGTGGGAATTGTGCAACATTATCCCATCCATTTTGTTAATTTAGTCTTAGTTTATAATCTTTCATTTGCAGCTCTAATGTTTTTGTAATATTTATAGAAAAGCCCCCAAACTTCGTAGATTTGCCTCAGGGTCCCCAGCCACATCAGATCACGTGCTTGGGTACGTGGTGCGTAGGAATTTTGCGTGGAGAACCCCGGGGATTTTGCATATTTATCTTTAGTTTAAAAACTTTTATATGCAGTAATATATTTCTGGCATTTTTGCATATTCACCCCCCGGGTTTTGAATATTATGAAATAGCCCCTTCCAGTGGCGCATGTGGTTCCTCACGTGGTCCTTGGCATTTTTTATCGAAGCCCCTGGGGGTTTATTTATTTCACTTCGGTTTATAAATATTTTTGTTGCATTATAAATTTTGTGGGAAAATTGCACATGGGCCCTTCAGCTTTCTGCTATTTACAAATACGTCCCTGCCAGTAATGCATTTTCTATTTGTTGCCTTTATTTATTTCATGCATTTCTAAATTGCGCCATGCCAAAAGTTTGTTAATATATGGGCCCTCGGGCCCTTATTACAGGGCTTATTGTCCACCCGAACATGCCCGTAAAGTCCACGTTGGCGTCCCAAAATGCCTTATTTTACTAAAATCACCGGTTCACGGATTTTCCAGACAGCATACTCAAATGTGCTATTTATAGTTTATTAACAATGATATCAGAAATTGAGCATTCCGGATCCGATGGAAACTGGGTCGGCCAGGTTTAATTTTTTTATGGGACCAAAGAAATATCGGTCCTTATCTGGCCCATATAAAAACTCGATTGAGATCAAATCAGACACCAAGTTCAACCTCGTGTTAATTCGGCCGAAACAATTCTACGCAAACAAAATAGGTGGAGCCCATCATTAATGAAAGTGGATTGTCTGTCGTGTCATGGGCTGCAGCAGACTCTGTTGCACATCCAGGAGCCGCTCGATCTTGATCGAGAGGTGGTTCCCATGAATATGCACTTTTTGTGGGCTCGGATCATGCGAATTCGTGAGAACCGCTCGATCAAGATCGAGCGGCTCCCAAGCGTGCAGCAGAATCTGTTGTATCTCATGGCACAGCAGACGATCCTCTTCCTACTTAATTGTCTTGTACGTGTTATAATGATCTTGTCATACAAATTATTTCATAAAATGTATTACTCCGAAGTCAGTTGAAAACATATGGTGTATATGGAATATTTTATTAGGTGATTCTACAATTTCGGGCATAGCATATAAAATACTTTTGCTATTTTTTTTTGCCTATGAACATTTTAATCCTATAATAACTTAGGCTGCTTGGACGATTGTATTAAATGTTGGGGCTACAAGTGACTTTTTCTACGTCTTGTTTGTTGATGTTTTTTTGCTGTGGGTTTGGTCCCTTGGGGTCGAGAATATTACTTCTGATGATACATACATACGTGTGGTATGTAATGCTCTGCTTTTTGTTTTTAGACGAGTCCCCCAATTTGAAATTATTATTTGATAAGATAATTCGATGAAATACATTGTTTAATGAAAAAATACATACGTACATACCTGGTTTCTAAACCCTAGCAGGAATATCGGAAGCACCGTTTCACCCTTCTACTATGAGAAGCAGACTCTACAGTAAAAATATGGACCGTTTAATCTTGATCGAGCGATTTCCACGAATATATAACTATTTGTGAGTCGTTATGATTCTTAAAAACCACTGACCCACACCTCTACTATAGGATTCTTTTCCTCTACTACGTGCTAACTCTCACTGCTCACGCGGCGAACCACGTACGTCGGCCGAGTCGTGCACGTACTAAGCCACCCTCACCACGTGCTGCCCATGCAAACACTCTCCTCCCATTTCAAATAGCCCTCGCCTCCACCCTCACAATCCATCCCCCATCCTCTCCTCCTACTGCCATGGCCTCCACCAAGCTCCTCCTCCTCCTCGCGACGCTCCTCCTCGCCGCCACCGCGGCTGTGTCGGAGGACCCGCGGCTGCAGCAGTGCAAGCAGCATTGCAGCATGCAGCGCGGCTCTGACTACTCCCGGAGGCAGTGTCTGTCGAGGTGTGAGCAGCAGCTCCAAACATCGGAAGAAGGCCGGAGGGGATTCGATGTCACCGACGAATTGCTCAGCTCCAGGTTAGATGAGTTCAGATTGTGGAAATTAGTTTGATCAGTATTCATCGTCCTACCCGTCTCCATTATAGGACTATAGTAATACACTGTAGTATTAATACACTAAGGGGGTGTTCGTTTGTTGTGTTCCTTTGGAGGATAAGGGGGAATGGAATAAGGAGAATAAACCCCCAACACGCTTCCTCATGGTACGACTATTTCTCATTATTTCATTTTATTTCACTCTTATTCCTATCTTTATCCATTATTTCATCTTATTTCACTCTTATTCCTATCTTTATCCCACCTTACCCATCTTTATTTCACCTTATTCTCCTTATTCTTATCCTCCAGCCAAACGGAGAATAGACCCTTATTCTCCTTATTCTCCATCCTTATTCCTGCTTATTCTCAAATATTTTCTACAAATTGCAGTTACCTCATAACTGTAAATAAGGTTATTTAAAAAAAATCACCTTGAACTTCCGTTTTAAATTACAAATAAAGCTTAACGAATAGTTGAGTAAACACATATAAATATCTTAAACGTAAAATTCTTGCTTACATACCTAAATAGATACTTAAGTTATGCATGTATGTAGTGTAGTTCTTTGTTCATCTGAGCATATAGCTCCATAAAGAATAGTTTAGATTATCTAAATCTAGGCAGGGAGATATACTCACTCACTGCATGCAGGAGGAGCGAGGAAGAGAGCTACAGCCAGTGCCGACGTAGATGCCAAGGCCAGGGTATGAGCCAGAGCGAGCAACGTCACTGCGAGAGCCGCTGCCAGCAGCAGATGAGGCGATCGGAGGGCGGCAGATCGTTCGATGACCTCGACAATGAACTCGAGACGTCTAGGTGATTGTGTAGAATTTTTCCTCTTGATTTATTATGGGAATCATTTAAAGTACTCCAAATATAATAAGACGAATGGAAAACTGACGACATGAAATCACTTAATGTTGACACGCTTTTTGATCGCTTACATCGAGACTACTGCTAAACATTTTACCCTATCACTTAATTTTACTTCATTATTTTGGACAAATATTTTCAATTTATGTAGAATTTTGAATTCAATTAGACGAGGACGATCCAAATGAGATCTTTGATTGTTCCTGACTGAGGGATTCTGACAAATGGAGGTATTGCGGTGTGCAGGAGGAGCGAGGAGCAGCAGTACCGCCAATGTCAGCAGAAATGCCAGAGTCAATCACGGAGCCCGAGCGAGCAGCGCCGCTGCGAGCTCTCCTGCGAGCAGCAGCAACAGCGGGGCCGACGGGGAGGAGCTTTCGATATACTGGTGGCCGAAGCGGAGGAGGAAGAAGAATACGAGCTCAATGAGAGGAGGAGCGAGCAAACCCAAAGGCAATGCCGACGGATGTGCGAGAGCATCACGCAAAGCCCAAGCGAGCAGAGCCGATGTGAGAGCATATGCCAGCAGCAGATGGAGCATCGCGGCAGCCGAGGCGGAAGCTACAATGATGAGGTGGAATCTAATGAGAAGCGGAGCGAGCAGCAGCAACATATGCAATGCCGACGGATATGCGAGAGCGTGACTCAAAGCCCAAGCGAGCAGAGTCAGTGCGAGCGCATATGCCATCAGCAAATGGAACGTCAGGGAGGAAGAAGCTATGATGCGTTGGAGTCCAGCGAGCAGCAACGTAGGCAATGCCGACAGATATGCCAGAGCGTGACACAGAGCCCGAGCGAGCAGAGCCGATGCGAGAGCACGTGCCAGCAGCAGATGGAGAGGTCGACGGAGCACCGCGGAAGCCAGGGACGACGAGGCTATGATGCCACCGACGACATGGAATCCAGGTAGTTATGATATGTGGACCCTCCTCTATTATATATACTTGGTTGTGGAATTAGAACCTTTTTATAATTAAGCAGCTCCATGCAGGAGAAGTGAGGAGCAGCAGTACAGCCGATGCCAAAGCCGATGTCAGAGCTCTTCAATGAGCCCAAGCGAGCGACAACGGTGCATGAGCAGCTGCCAGCAGCAGAGGAGGAGCACCGGTCAATGGATGTTGGACGTACTTGGGATGTAAGCGAGAGCGAGGGAGGGAAAGGAGCATGGTGTGGCTCTCAGGTGTTGGCACATCGATGGCATCTATTCTTCAGTAGATGCTGCAGTTGGTTGGGTGCTGTTTTGTAATAATCCTTGTGACAAAGGAAGTGAATAAGGGAGTCTGAAGTTCCGCTTCTCATCTTCTAATCATGGTTACTAATGGTTACTAACAATTTGCATCGACTTATGCCAGGATCATCCACAACCTATAACTCGAAACTGAGTTACTGTTTTAGAAACCATTGCATGTGCAGCAACAATCTTTTCCCTCAACATTCCGTCCATATACCTTCCGGACCTACACGGGGTATGTTTGGTTGCTGGGTTGGGTTGGATTACTCTTGACGGTTAAGAGGGTTGAAATGGAGGGATACTCAACTCAACCCACCAACCAAACATGCTCTCTAGTGCCCTAAGAGAGAAATCGAGATACCTCTAGACAATTTAAGAAAAGCAATAACCTGGAGATGGTCCAAAGACATCCGGTAACAAGGAAAAGAAAAACCAATGGAGATTATTGGCCCAGGACGATAGATACCCATCGCCTCCCTACAAACAAGCTAAGCTAAAGATCTCTTCCGGCTGCTTCGCACCCTCGATACTTCCTTTACAACCTCTTTCTCGACACTTATTAGCCCGAAAAATTCCTGGCCGCAGACGGCAGATCTGATCACCAACCTAAAGGACAACAATGTCCACTCCTGCAGGATTTCACACAGAGAATCGAAGTTTAACCCGTCTTCCCTACTCTCCTCCATCCCTACGCCACCGACTCCCTTCGGAACTCCACATTTCCAACAAAGTAATTTTTTACCGTGAAAAATCCACTACTTCATCATCATCCATAGGGATACCCTCATCCATCTTCTAATGCACGGGATCCGTGGAATGAGAAATGGACCATCCATCTTCTAATGCAGGAGATCTGTGGAATGACGATAGGTGAACTTTTAGTTATTTGCTATTTTATTTTAACGGTCATTTTTAAATGAAATTTAAATTGCTTAAATATTGTCGATGATTAATATAAAGGATTTTTATCAGTTGTGCCTTTTCGATATATTGTAATATTAGTTATGCCCTTATTTTTTGGCAATATCAGTTGTGCCCTCAGCTTCTTGTCATTCTATCAGTTGTATCCCTTCGTTAGTTTAACCGTCAATGAGTTGACTTAATCATGTTTTTTTTTCAAATCATGGTGCAGTTAAGAGGGGTATAATTGTCCAGACTTCTTCTTCTTCCTCCTCCATTTGTTCTTTTTCATTTCTCTTCATAATTTCTCTCTCTTAGTTACACCTTCATGCATCCATCGAATCTTGAAAATTTTTGCATTTTCATGGATTTATCACTCACTACGGGTCAAACGGTGAATTTTATTGAATTTTTCGGGAATTTTCATGAATCAATTAGTCAAAAATTTATCTCAACTTAACAAATACTGAAAGCCCTAGGGGTGACCTAGGGGCTTAGGAGCGGCGGGGCTTAGGGACGACCTGGCGGCACGGGGCGGCAAGGCTAGGGGGCAACCTGGGGGAGGGGGGGAGGTAGGCAGGGGGAGACCTAGGGGCGGCGGGGCTAGGGGGCACGGGGGCAGACAGGGCAGGGGGCGACCTGGGGGCGCAAGGGCGACGGGGCTAGAGGGCGTGGGGGAGGCAGGGCAGGGGGTGACCTGGGGGTGGGGGGCGGCAGGGCTAGGGGGCGCGGGGGGAGGCAGGGTAGGGGGCGACTGGGGGCGCGAGGCAGAGGGAGGGGGCGGGGGCAGCGGGGGTAGGGGGAGGCGCGGGGCAGGGGGAGGGGGTGGTGGCGGCGGGGGCAAGGGCGAGGGGAGAAGGCAGGGGCGTGGAGACGCCGAGCGGAGGTGCAAGGGTCGGGGAGGAGCTCAGGACGGAGGGACGAGTTCGTGTGCAGAGGGGAAGGTGTAGGTGCAAGGGAGGAGATGGGGCGGAGGGATGGGCTGAGGGCGGTCGGGAGGAGCCGTTGGAGGAGCAGGTAGCTGGGAGAAGAAAGAGAATGGGGAGGAAGAGGATGAGGGAGGAAGAAAAAGAGTTGGACATTTCCGTCCATTTTTTTCAATTATTTCCACTTGTGTCCTTGAAGTTAGCATCCGTTTGTATTATGGATGGAAGGAAACTAACCCGAGGGGCACAAGTGATAGAATGAGAAGAAGTTGGGGTTACAACTGATATTCTCGAAAAGATAGGAGCATAACTGATATTGCAATATCTCGTAAGGGCACAACTCATAAAAATCCTAATATAAAAAAGAAAATAACATTTGATTTGAGCGAATTTTGAAAGATATGTAGAGCATTGATCTAAGATTCAATCTTAAAAAGAATTACAGCAGATTCGTTGTAATTAGGATTACAACAGACGATTTGCTCTCACAAAACAGTCCTCCCATAATCCCTTCAGCAACCCGCAACTGCTACCAAATCATCAACCCGCAAACCAAAAATCCACCTCGAGCCCAGCGACGATCAAAACCCCCAAAACAATTCCCCCATGAGGCAAGACATATTATTCTTGCCTCCCAAAAACAAAACTTACACATTAGCGTCATGCCACGGCCAACTGAAAAAAATCTTCGTGCGTACCCCCTTTATCCATGAAACTAAAAGGAAGCTCATTTTCATCCAATTGCCATCCTCTACGAAACTCCTATTCCAATGCGATTCCCAACCTCTATTGAACTAACTTGTGAAATCGAAAGAAATCTTGTTTTCATCCAATTGGCATCCTCTACCAAACTCATATTCCAATACGACGTCCAAACATTATTGAACTACATCATGACCTCCTTGTCTTCTGCTACTCTCGGGGTGATGTTGGTCTTAATCACCCTTCCCTTGTCACGATGGAGATTCTCTTGGTGGCTCGAGAGGTCAAGTGTAAGTGCTATCATGCAAAGTACACAAGTGACATGATTCTTGAAGAATCAGTGAAGGGGTGTCCTCTAGTAGGTGATTGAGAATGATGGACGATGGAGGACTTGGGCCTCAGTCAGTTATTCTGATGGAAAGGATTGAATGGGTGTCCTCTGATACTTAAGCGATAATATCGTCATAGAGGCATGAGCAATGGTTGTTGCGCCAGCCCCTCTCAGACATTGTCATCTCCAACTTCAACCCTTTGTTCACGAATGTGGCTACATGTGTGATGCTGATGTTGGTGATGGAAGCGATGAGGCTCCATAGGACGATGCCAACTTGGTGTAATGGAAGAGAATAGACATCATATGCTTTATGGTGATCCTCGCCAAAGATAGTGAAAGAGATTATGGGTAGACATATAATAATTAGGTGTAGTGAAGGTTGAGGGAGTATTGCATGTAGTATGAGAGCCACATGGACTTGCATAATTTGCTAGCAACCACCACTGCACCTTTCACACTTGTAAATGGAATGTGAAAATTATTCATCGATTCAAATGTCTTAAACGATATGAGTGAAATCACAGAGATTTCAATTAGAAAAGAACAAGAACCACAATAATTAATTATAAGTACTTACCACTGATATTTTACAACACCATTTAACAATAACAGGATAAGAAACTGCAAACATTTAAGAGTGTCAACCAACAAATCAAAGAAAGATCGCATCTTGTTACAAGATAAAATATTAAACTAGATGAGGGAGAGCTTGAGTAGGAGTGCTAATCGAATCGAATACATTTGAATACACCAGAATTCTGATTCAATTCATTATACAAATTTCAAATTTGAAATCGAATCGAATTTCAAATGAATCTACTAATTTAAATTCAGATTCAATTCATTTTGAGTTTCAGATATTCAGATTCAATTCATTTTATTTCGAATTTGAAATGATAATTGATGTTTTAGAGATTATATAAATAATATTATATGAATAATAATATAATATTAATGTTTTATTGTAAAATTCTAATTTTGAAAATATACTACTAAGCTAAGTTGAAAAACTATAAAATCAAGGAAAATATCAAACCAAAACAATACATTGGATAAAAGTATCTAATTTTTACAATTATTATGTATTTTTTACAATCTAATATACTTTTTTTATGATGAAGGAATGTATGCATACAATATAATTATATGAGCATATCAAAGACATAGAATATCATAGACAAAAAAGATGGACAATATAATTACCATTGTATGTTAAAGCAAGATAAGATCAAACTCTATATAGAAAGTTGATACAAATTAATATTATTATTTGAAATAATGATAATCGTAAAAAAATAACATAGAAAGATAAAACCTCTTCATTGAGCGTGAACATCTTCAATATTAAAAAAATAAGCCATGAAAATGAATATATGATTTTTTGATGTACAAAGAAACAACTTACATTATGGTGAGAAGAACTTGTATATTACCCATGTGATGATAAATGTCACCTTGACATTGATACTCATCATAGATTTTCATGTAACGAAAATCCAAACAACAAAAAATAAAGGAGATATATCTAGATAAATTTTGAATCACGATAAATGTTAAGGGGGAATTCAAAGTAACAAAATCATCATTTTCACATGCTAGGAGAAAGGCCATGTTAATCTGCCATGGATTTTTAGGATCTTTGATTGATAATGAAAGGGGAAGTGGAAAAGACAGTGTAAGAAATGTGGGAATATGAAAATAAATGTGTGGGTGAGGATTTAGAATAATAATATTAGACATTTAATTATTCCTATTAGATTTTATAACAAATATTTTTCACTACTTTTTATATTTAATAATTAGTCTTTAAATAATTGGATTATACATACATATATGCATATAAATTGAATATGGCTTAGAGTACTTTGTATCCTCTTAATGCCTCAAATTTTTTAATAGCATGCTAAGATTGATTATTGTACTTATACAAAGTAATTAGAAGCAAAGACATAAACTTAAATGTTTTCTTATTACCGATGCATGAAGGACACATATCTCTAATTCATAACATATTTTGTAGTCAAACCACTTGAAATTAGTTGCAAAGAGGAAATGAAAGAGATTGTATCTCATTAGGGGGGCTAATGTTGCATATACACGTCATGCATTCACAAGTCATATCGGTGTAGCGTAGGAGTATGGAAATCATAGATGTGACTGCTTCACATGATAAATCCTATTAATGGATCCTATATATGATTAGAATTTTAACATAACTATTTAATCAATGTATTAAGTTGATTTGAGAGTATCTTAAGTTGCTTGCACATGTTATGCCTAATGATATAATGGAAACGCTAAATATTTCAATGTAAACTAAATGTAGTATCTTTTTTAATACATATTCATATACTTTTTATTGCATATATTTACTTTAAAATGTCAATCTTTTGATGTAATTATGCTATAATTTCTTGTACAAGAATATTCAGAAAAGACCATAATCAACCAAGAGTGGTCGTTACATGTATGTATGTAAATATGTATATATTATATGCATGTGTATGTATGTACTATGTATATAAATACCGAATCGAATCGAATTATTATCGAACGAATTCAGGTTAGTTCAAATTCGATTCATTTGTGAATTGAATCCAAAATTGAAATTCAAATTCAATTCATTTGGTTTCGAATCGAACTTTTTTCGAATTTTTATCGAATGAATACTAATCGAATTCGAATGATTCAGTTCAATTAACAACCCTAGGCTTGAGTTTACATGTTTGACTACCTCCATGTAAATCTTCACAATCTGCAGGACACCGTAATTGAAGAGGGATGGGTATTGAAAATAGGAGATGACAAGTGCAGAAGAAATAAGAGAAAAATGAAACAACATAAAACAACGAAGAAGATGGGTATTGCTGACGAAGATGTATGAATGGTGAAAGTTCTCCATTTGTTACCTTAACCAGTTGATGGGTCTATGAAGCTCAAGCAGCTTCGATTAAGGTTGTAATGTTGAATTCGATCCCACATATCTGTTGGACTTGTAAGCTCTTGGCAACCCATCAATACAACAAAGGTTATTGTGTTTTCATGTCCATATAAAATGAATATTTGTGAATGCACTTAATGATAGATCCCATTCTACAAGTATGATTAGATACAATGCTCATATTGAATATCACGCAGTCGGGAAGACACAACTAACATAAACATGTGATATTCAGTAATGGTCTTCAATCTGAGAAAGAGATGTCAATCTTTCTCCAAAGACTGATTTTCAACTGACTTCTTGACACATGTCCACTGCATTGGAATAGAGATTCAGAGGTGTCGGAATATTCAAGTTAAATAGTTGACTTGATATGAGGTCGAGATAAACTAAGGCCTGGATCGTAACTTTCATGATCAAGCAAACATCTTTTGACCAGAGACAGATGCACATCTATATGTCTGAATGTGTACATTAAACAGATCTTTAGGTTTAAGTCTTAACCAATGTACATATACCGATGAGTTTGGGTGCATATGAAGATATATGAGAAGTATGATCTCTCAAAGGAATCATACAGATTCATACTTGATGAACTGAGAGACAGGGCTTCCTTGAATCATATTGTTCGTTATAAAAAGAAATCATATAATCAACAAGTTCATGAGATATTTTGTGTTCATAAAGAATTCTATGCATGGTAATCTTGTTTATAAAATAAGACATGAATTTGAGATATTAATATATTCTTCTGGAAAGTATATAATTAATATGCTCGCTCAATTATCGAATGGACAATCTATTGATATGTGCGTAAGAAGACAATCAAACTCGGATTTTAACTTCGAATGTATCAAAATCTTCCAGTATAAAGATAAATGCGTATTAGGAATATTTTGGACTAAATCTATCTTAATAGAGCATCTACCATGACACTTCCATTCCAAGGGAATGATGAAATTGGATGAATTTTAGTGACTTCACTTCTTGTACTAATGATATGAGAATTAACTAGATTAAATATCATTTCATTCAACTATGATATCCAAATCCAATTCCAATGTCCAAATGTTGGAAATAAATGGTAATGGAAAAAGAGATGAACACAAGCTCATTTATAAGCTCTAAATGATTTGGACTATGATTAGAAATGGAGTAGGAATCCGAGTTCATTAGAGTGCTCTTTTATTGAGCTCATGGCTAGTGTAATGCATTCCGTTGAGCTCACATAGAGTGTGAATCGTTTCAACTCGAGCTCAAAGCAATGAGTGTATTGTGTTTCGCCAAAATCCGTAAATTGGATAGTTATTCAATCTTCAAGTCACTATACGTGGACAGTATGATCTCCCCAACATCATCTCCAAATATCTCCCCAGCATTATCAAATAGGGATATATTTGATAATATATATTATCTGCTAACATGCTAACCAATATTATATTTTTCTAAAGAACATATATCTACATCTATATTTTTATTTTTCTAGGTTATAATTAGAAAATTAGTATTTTTATTATTAAATAAAATATTACAATATACAATATAATTTATCTTTTAAAATGTAATTCACATAGTAACATAACGGTAAGGAAGACAACCCCTCAAAGAAGCTAGTCATGGGTAGGGATGGGCATGGGCCGAGCCCTGAAGGGCCTAGGCCCAATCCCATTTAAAAAATTCGGGCCTTGGGTCAGGCATAGGCCTGCAATTTTTTTTCTATTCGGCCCAAGCCCAGGCCCGGCCCAATGCCCAATTCCATTGGGTCGGGATTGGGCTGGGTCGGCCCATCTATAGTCATATCATATATGTATTCATATCAAGGTGTCGTTGGTCAAAATTCTGATTCTTGTAGCCCGTGGGTAACACTGCAACAATCATACAGCAAAAGACATCTCTGCCAAATCAGGATTAAAGTTAGATACATAGTAAACTAATTGGATATTTATATAACCATGTGAAAAGTCTTCTCCCTCCTTGCGTTGTTACCTTGTAATCACTCCTTTCTCCTGCACATGCATAAATAAATAATACAAGGATGCTTATAGATTAAGTGGAACATATATGTTCATACAAGTGGTTCAGAAACTATACAACTAAAGAACTTAAATTTCCATTTATTTAAAATGCCCTCATACAACACAGATGAGCTTTTAGTTGACTATATAATTAACAAGATTTGTGAGCTAGATCGGCTAATCCAACAACCCCTGGTTTAAGATTGAAGAAAACTGTGTTAGAGTTATTCTTTTCAGATGCTGGAAGAGATAAGACATGTATTAAGATCATTTAATTCGGGCTGGGCCCTCTGACTGGGCAGCGGGCTACTATCGGGCCGGGCCCTCGGGCCAGATCGGGCTGGGCCGAGCCAAGCCCGAGCCCAGCCCAAAAAAATTCAGGCCCAATAATTTGACCCATCCCTTTCAAAGCTCAAATAGAGTGGAAGAAACCGCTTTTGTTGGAACTCTATTTAATATACATGGCTATCTTTAGAGCTTCACTCCAAAAAGATAATGGCAATGACGAATTACTCATCATATTTCGAACCATATCCATTAATATGTGATTCCGTCTTTTAGCGACACCGTTTTGATCTGCTTCACCTGATATTGAAAATTAAGGTTCATTGCCTTCATCCTTAAGAAATCGTGCAAATGCTCCAAGATTTTGTTCTCCTCCAACATACCTACCATAATACTCACCACTTTTATCTTATCTCACAATTTTGATTTTCTTTTCTAGAGGTCTCTCTACCTTCATTTGATAATCTTTAAAAATATTTAAAGCCTCTGGTTTATCAAATAATAAATAGAGATACACGTAACATGAGAAATCATTTATGAAAGTGATGAAGTATTTTTGACCTATAAAACATTCCATAGAAAATGGACCACATATGTCAGTATGTATAATTTCTAAAAGATTAATACATCTCTTAACCATTTACCGTGTTTGTTGGTATATTTTCCATTAATACAACCCACACAAACACTAAAATCAGTAAAATCTAGAGCAGCCATAACAAGTCTTGTAATGATAATACATTAATTTTTCAAATCGTTAAATAAGTTAATATTTTGACTTAAGTTATATGCTTGAGTTATTGCTTAAAAATGGTAGTCTTATTTAATGAAATTGATATTACATATAGTTTTACTTTCATGTCTTCTCAATTCAATGTCTTGAATTCTGCTTTGATTCTCAATAGGAATAATTTTTCAGATTGGAAAGAGAAGATTCTTCTTGCATTAAGATATATGGACATTGATTATATGCTCCTCATTGAAAAACCAACAAAGCCTAGAGAGGATAGTTGTCAAGACATAAAGGATTTACATGAACAGTAGGAGAAATCCAACCGATTAAGTATGATGATCATGCAAAAAAAAGTCAAAAATATTAAAGGTTTTATTCCCGAATGTAAGGCAACAAAGAGTTTTTAGAAACCGTTAAAAAATAATTTCAAACTTCAGAAAAGGCTATGACCAGCATACTCCTTACCAAGTTATCTTCTATGAGGTACAATGGTAACACTGGGATAAGAGAACATATAATGGAGATGAGCAATATTATTGCTCAACTCAAGATGCTTAAACTTGAAATTTTTAGGCCATCACTTGTCTATTTAATTCTTAATATATTACCTACACAATATGAGCTATTCATGATTTCCTACAACACACATAAGGATCATTGGACTCTAAAGGAGTTAGGAGTTATTAGTGATGTATGTACAATAGGAAAATAGGCTCAAGTAAGATAAGGTTGAGAGTATCCATTTGATCACTTGAGATAAAGAGATTAAATGGAAAAGTGAGTTAAAACATTCATAAAAGAAGCAGATTGATGTTAAGAAAGCAAAATGCTTCTTTTGCAAGAGACTTGTACATGTCAATAAGGGATGTATCAAGTTTAAGGAATGACTCGTCAAGAAAGGTATACATCAATGTCATGCATGTTATGAATCTAATTTCCATGACATCCCTTTTAATACTTGGTGGATTGACTCCGGTACTTCAATCCATATTTTCAACTCCATGTAGGACTTTCTGAGCATAAGGATGCCACTAAAAAATGAGCAGAGTGTCTATAAGGAAAATCATATATCTTCACAAGTTGAAGCGATTAGGACACAAAGGCTCATTTTGAAATCTAGCCATGTACTTGATTTGGAAAATATCTTTTATGTACCCAATTTCTTTAGAAATTTAATCTCAATATCTAAACTTTGTAATCTTGGATACAAATTTTTGTTTGAAAGTACATCTTTCCACATGTTTAAGAATGACAAGTTAATTAGAAATTAACTTTACCGCTTAATGTAATCATTAACATTATATTTCTAGATGCTATGACTACTCTAGGATAAAATGACCAGTGATTACTCACTAAAGTCAAACGATGTATAGGCATCGATTGGATGATGTGGCTATTCCTCTCGATCCAATATACAAAGTATACCAAATGACATCAATGGATCACAAACTGATGTAGATGAAATTTAGATATTCAATTAACTCTACCGTTTAATGTAATTATTGACATTACAATCTTGGATGTCGTGACTACAATAGGATTACTAACCAATAGTTACCCATTGTCAACAAATTAATATGTACAATACGAATCGATCAGATGTTGTGGCTATTCCTTCCGATTCAATTGTACATATTAGCCCGGAAGACGAGAGTTAATCAAAAGTAATTTCTACTTATTGTTTTAATACATCATATCATCTTCTGTGAATTAGGGGGAAAACGAATAGCTCAAAAAAACTTAATCTCTGGAGATCATGTTTGAAACAAGCATCTCTTAATTTCTCAACATGTGATGTACACACAAACTTTAAAACATGGACATCCTTGGTCTTAGAAAATGAGGAATTTCCATATACGTGAAAACTCATGAGTGGAATTTAATAGTTTGTCAACATAATAAATTAACTACGGACTAAATTAATACTACATATGTATTACATATCATAAAATCAAATTTTGCAAGTCGAAAACAGTTTGTAAGAAAAAAAATTGATGACAATTGGTTTCGTCACTATAACTAGTTATAATACCAACTGATAGATCTTTACTACTAATCCAAAATATAGATCTATATTAAATAGTTAGAGTACTAACCGGAGGTCATCATGGCGAGACGAAGATTTGAAGCGGAATGGAAGCGGGGCAAATCGGATTTCCTTCTCCTTCTCAACCTTGCCTAAGATGTTTGAGTAGTGGATCCTCACACCACTTGGTTGAGGGAGAGAGGACCCCTATTATGTATTTATACACATGAATGGTTGCCTCTCCATTAAGGTAACCACCATATCAAAAGCAATCCTTTAATGAGATACATCCTTTCACATCATGAGCTATTTTTTAAATAATAATAATATAATAATGATAATAATAATATATTTATATGTAAGCCCAACATATTGTCCTTATAAACTTTACAAATTAAGTAACGACCCATACATTCTTTATATTTACCCTGCAACTTCTGCAAACTTACTAACTCTTATACAATGACCGTCGTGGTCGATCTCTTGCAGGGGTTGTATTGTAACCCTTTACGTCGATAACTCTACCTTCTCATCTGCTTTAATGCAACTTTACCGTCCAAATTATTCCCCTGCCAAGAAGATTATTACTAGTAGAAGCTATACTGAGATAAGCCATTACATGTACTTGTTTTGCACAATCATATAAGTTACAACCAACCCACAGTACGTTGGATAGAACTTTACCCCGCAATTACCCACAAATGTTTAACGAAAAGTAATTCGTAGCATTTTTGTTCTACTGAATATCTTCTGAAAATTGAGTTTCAAGAAATGGCTAACTATTCATGCATTGTTGTTCTTGTATTTATTGATCGACAAAAGCTGAATTTAGTTAGCAAATAATTTGCTTAGAGTTCCAACTATTTACTTATACTCTTCCTTGGACGCATGTGTGTGTATAAATTGTAAAGCATTAATACCGACATCAGGTTCCATGGTGTAGTGGTTAGCACTCTGGACTTTGAATCCAGCGACCTGGGTTCGAATCCCGGTGGGACCTTTTGCTGACTCAAATTAATCACTTCAAAATTTATATAGGATAATATTTTACACGATATACTAATCCTCACGAATGAAGTGACAAAGGAAGAGGCAGGGATACAAGCAATGTCCATATAGATATATAATGAATCTTAAAAAACGAATCTGCTACAATTACAGCAGAATATTTTACAGATTACTTTAAAGTGCATGTACTGAATACCTTATACTTTCGTAGCATGTATAGTTGCAATAATTCTCTGACTATATTTATATACTAAAACATATATTTGATTACTGATACGAAAATTTGTTGGATATCGAAGTGATGTCCATATTCGTTTTTAATTTAAAACCTATCGGGACGTGGATGCTATAATTTGTGTGAAAATGATTATAGTAACCCATTGGATATATCCGGATGCGTATGCATCCTTGGGAAGGATGCGATGGACAATGATGAAAAGATGGAGAACATGAGCACGATGAAAACTCCATCTTTTGCAGAAACAAAAACACCTCGGCAGATATTGAACCATCCTTCTGACAAAAACTTATGAAACGAGAGCCGATCATAGACGAAAAAATGGAAAAAAGAAATCATTCCCGATCATGCTTAATGATGCAACTTCATTACCTATTGGTACACTGTGGTTTTTCAGTATAATGGATTTGATCAGGTACCGACCACTGACCTGAATTGGAATCATATTGACGGAGTACACTATCCGAGCCAATCCATTTCTAGCAAGTAATCCGAGTGGAATTCTATAAGCACACTTGGATATCCAAATATTAGGGCTCCGTTTGCTTGCAGGGTTGGGCAAGGTCGGGTTGACTCAACTCGGGATGCTCCTCCTTCCAACCCTCTCAATTCTCTTCACAATTTACTATTCACAAAGGTACCTCAATCCAACCCAACTCGGCAGCCCGATCTCTCTTCTTCCTTCCTTGGTTGCCAAAACTCCACCATCCGCATTTGGATTTTGAACACTTACCACAACAACGTTCCGCCTTCCAAATATCCCATATGATGTTACTGCCGATTTTCCATACGTTTTGACACTACAAACTCTCTGAAGAATGTGCTGATGCTTAGATTCCCTACGTCGTCCTTTTAAGAAACGTGCCGTTATGAGATTACATTGTCGTTACTTAACAATTAAAAGTTTTCAGTTTAATTGATGGATTTTTATCAATTGTTTTCCTCTGAGATTTTGGAATATAAGTTATGCCCCTTTTTTTTAATTATCAGTTGTGCTCCCAGTTTCTTGCCGTTCTATCACTTGTGTCCCTTCGATATTTTAATCGTTAATGAGTTGAACTTAATCGTGATTATTTGAAACCACTGTGAGGTTAAGAGGGCATAACTGTCTAAGAACTCCCTTTGCTCCTCCTCCCACTCCCCAACCTCCTCCACCCCCTACTCCTCCTTCCCTCTCCTATAGCACCCCCTCGCAGACATGTTGGAGCTCGGACTCAGGTTTCCTCGAACAGCACACACAACAACCAGAGGTTGCACCTGATAAGGGGGGAGAGGGAGGAGGGCACGGGGAAGAAGCACATGCGAAGGAGGAGGGTTTGGTGGAGGAGCAATGGGTGGAGAAGGAGAGAACAGGGGAGGAGCAACGTGCGGATGAGGAGGAGGGGCATGAGGAAGGAGCGTTCAGGGGAGGAGCGGCAGGGGAGGAGCGTCAGAGGAGGGTGAAGGAGGAGGCAGAGTATAAAAAACCAGACTGAACCGGTCAGTCGGATCGGTCGGACCGAGAATCGGCTCGAAATCGATCGGTTCAGCTGGTTCTTTAAAATTTAAAAACAAAAATAAAAATCGGGTTCAACCATCGGTCTGTCCGGTTCAACCGGACCAATTCTTTGTCGACTTGATACCAGCATAAAAGTTAAGAAAACACATTTAGGAGGGCCTTGATCGAAAATTTCTTACTCCTTTTATTGCATATTGCCTTCCCACGCGATATGACGTATTCTTCCAACTCATTAAGAGGTCTAAACTAAATAGGGATAATTACAACGTGATCCCTAACATCTTGTTGAATTATGTTACTAATCCTATAATGCTCGTAATTACACCAAGATCTAATAATTTTGCTCCATTAACACCTATATTCCTGTCTACAAAGTTGTGACGTAAGAACTAAAAAGATTGCAGGGGTAGGAGTGTAGGGACATATTTTATAAGAATTGTGTTATAAAAATATATGTTAAGTTCTTGTAATTGAAGATTTGTTTTTTTATTGCTATGTTAGATTTTATAGTAGATGGTCAGTTTCGAATATTTTTTAATTATTGAAATACTAGATTTGTAAGTATGGTGTTATTTTAGAGATGCTTTGTTGTGGGTAAGGTGAGTTGAGTTCCTAGATGTTTCTGTGTATTTTTAATTGCATGCATATGTTTGACGGTAAACTCATTCTATGTTCAGTTCTTGTAATTGAATATTTACAGGGCTAGCAATTGTATATTAACTAATATAAGGTTGCTAGTCTACTCCTCCACCTTTGCATTGTAAAAAAGATTGAAATTTAGCAATCAGAGAGACGTTAGGATCGGTGATAGTAAGATAGAGGAGCTTTCCCCTTAACTAACAACAATGAACCTCATATATCAACTTATCCTTGTACATATAAACCTTTGGGTTGATGGGATTTTCCAGGTTGGTTTAATATCTATACTTGAAAAGTATTATAGTATTGCCTCTTTCTTACTCCCTCGTTTAGTGAGATTGCTGAGTAGATAATTAGCCAAAGCCACTGGTGGACTTTCTGATGAAAGATTATTGTATTTTTGACCCATGAGTTGTCCCAAAGTAAAGTCTTCTAATCAAAGATTAATTAGTAAATATAATACCTATTTTTTTCGATTCATAAAATCGGTTCGTCTGGTCAGACTAGCAAATTAAGCCCGGTCTAATTTTTTCGGGTTGATAAGAATGATGATGGCATGCTAACATCATCGTCGGTCCGACCGATTTGAACCGACGGTCACACCCGGTCAGACCGCACTGAAGAGAAGCAGGATCAACATCCGATCATGTTTCTAAAACCTTGGGAGGAGGAGCAGGGGGAGATGGGGAGGTGGAGGGGTTCATTTCAACCTTTTTTAAGGGATAATTACACCCATAACCCTGAGTAATTTTGCAATAACATTCATAACCCTACATAATCGTGAATTACATGAGAAACCCTGAGTAATGCTTAACTCTTACATGACATAACCATGTGTCATGTTTCGTTTGGGATTGACGTTATGTTCGATGGTTTCCGTTAAAAAAATACAATACTACCCCTAATATCCATTCTTATTTACAAAATATGTCATTCTTCTCCTCTCCCCCTACATCCTCCTCCAGGCCATGCATCCCACCGAGCAAGCCCTCCCTCCCCCCCCCCGTTGAGTTTCCCCTGTCCCCGGAGCCCCCCACTGCCCCCCTACAGGCCGAGCTTCCCCGTCCCGGCGCTCTTTACCGCCCCCCTACAGGCCGAGCTTCCCATCGTGGAGCCTCCTCCTCCCGTGGGTCGAGCTTCCACGGTCCCCAAACCCAACACCCCCTGCTCACCCCCTCCTCGCCTCGAGCTTCTCCCGTCCCCAAGGAGCTTCCATGGTCCCCAAACCCAAGCCCCCCCCCCCCCCCGCGTGCCCGAGCTTTCACCTGTGCCCGGAGGAGTTCTCGTGTCTAGCTCGCCTGCCCCCACTCCCCGAGCTTCTCCTGTTCCCAAGCTCCTCCCCTGCCTCCGGTGGGTTGACCTTCCACCCGCGCCTAGAGGAGCTCTCGTTTCCAGCTCGCCTTTCCCCCCTCCTCCCCTGCCTTCCTTGTCCAGCTCGCCTTCGCCCCCCTCCCTCCCCTGCCTCCCGTGTTCAGGTCGTCTTCTCCCCCCCCCCCCCCCACCCCCGAAGCCCGCCACAGCCCTGAGAAGGTGGCCGTCACAGGCCAGGAAAAGCTCTCCCGCCCCCCGAGACCCACCCGCCACCGCCCAAAGAAGCCGCCGCCGAGGAGCTCTGCGTCTCCCCTGCTCGAAGTATTTTCCTTCTCCGGGAGAGAGTATCAAATGGGATAGTTTTTTATTTATGTTAATCCTAACCGTTGGATGTTTGATTGGTTATATTAACTCAATATCTGGTTGAGTTAGCGAAGTCAAGTAACATAAGGTTATGGATGTAAGACGACACACTTATTGACGGTTTTGAGCGTAATTCGCGATTATGTAGGGTTATGAATGTTATTGCAAAATTACTCAGGGTATGGGTGTAATTATCCCTTTTTAATTAAATTCCCCTCGTATCCCCAAAGTAAACGTCCATTTACGTTGGGGATAAACGACAACTAACCCGAGGGACATAAGTAATAATGGAACAATAAATCAATGGCAAAATTGATATTCCCAAAAGAGAGGAGCATAACTAATATTGTGATGTCTATGAGGAGAACAACTTATAAAAAAAACCTTAATAAATTTAATTGTTTAGCCTATTGGGTGGGGTCAGGTCAAGGAAGGATTTGGGGACACACGTGCCCTTCCCCAAGTATAAGGAAAAGTTAAATATCTTCATTGATTTTGGAAAAAAATAATTAATTCATTTTTTCTTTTCCTGAAAATAACCTTTAAATGAACGCCCCCTAGGTTTCGAAATTCCCGCTCTCTGAGACCCCTCTGTTGTTCCCTTTCCTAGTGAAAAGTCAAATGAAGTTTCTAAAGTTGTTCTTAGGATTTTAAGAAAATAGGTGTAGGAGTTTTTTTTTGAAGAGATTAATATATGTGTGTATGCTTTCATGGTCTTTTTAAAAGATTAGAACCCATAGTCTTTCTTATATATAATGTCCTTCCGGTTTGCAGAAGAAATGCATCTTTTGGATTTTATAAAAAAAATTACTTGTATTCTTATTTATATATTATGTATGCGTTAACATTGAATTGACATCCTTTCTGGAATGGATCAATCTATAATGGATAATCCACCATACTATCTTATCGAATATCCTTGTATTTATGATCAAATCGGATTAAACAAATTGTTTATCCAGCCAATATCAAATCGGATCAAAAAAATTGATTATCTAGCCAATATATGAATTTAAAAAAAACTCTGTAAACCCATTATGTTGTTGTGATGTTTTATTATTAGTTCTATTTGTTGTAGTGTAAATTTAATAGAATATGTAGATGTTCTCAATTGGAGCATTTTTCATATACATTAAAATACCATTTCTAATTATTTATGGTAAAATATATAAATAATATGTTATATTTTTAAACTCAATACAAACTTGTTGTGCTAAATTTATATTCTAAATAATGCATTATATTTATTAAATTTATATTCTAAATAATGTATTTTATTTATTACAATTTATATTGTGAGGAATTGATCCATGATGTAAATGATACAAAATGTCGTCCACAAGATATCTATAACACCTTGAAACATGTATGATATAAGTTAATGTAATTTTTTTAGAAACAATTTACTACTACTTGTATTAAAAAAAGAATGACATAATTTATCCTTCACAACATTATTGCTATATAGTTATCATGATAGTATTGTGACTGAAGGTCGTGTTTTTTTAGCTATATACAAAGGTTCACTTGACCCACGAGTTTCAAGGCCCGAGTCCAACCAAGCCCATTTAGCATCGTGTCAAGCTTGTCCACTTATTATAGAGTTAGCTTTTACTTTGGAAGACCAAGACCTTCGATATTCTTATATCATGCTAATTATTCACCCATAGTGCCCATCTCATATATTTTATCACGTGTTCTTATGTCTCCTAGTCTAGATAGCAAGTAAATATGAAGCCACATGTAGGAGAAGTATTAATTGTGAAAGTAAGAATGTTAAAATAAACTTTTCTATTATTTCCAATCAGAATATTTTATTTTACGAGAAAGATGGGAAAATAATTGATAATCAATCAAATATGATACTCCGCAATAACCGATTACTAGCCTTAAGTTTTCTTGAATTAGTATTAGATTGATTGGAGATAAATGTTCAGTCTATTATTTATCAAAATAATAATCTATATCGAGCTCGAAAATAAAAATTTGATACCTAAGCCTACTTAGAAGCAGCTCAGACTCAACACATTTATAAATGGATCAAAGTCCTGAAATCCTATCCAAGCCCAACCCATTTAAGTATGTACCCACAAGCCTAATTGGTATCCCACCCAATACCCATGCTTAAGCTTGTGGCAACCGAAATTTCATTGGCACCTCACGAGCTAGATATTCCATCACAAAGAAAGATTTTTTTATTGTTTGAGTTGATGAATTCTATCAAAGGCAACGCTACTTATATTGAAACTTCAATTTAGCATGATCGCATCATCATACTTTGCTAATTTAAATGTTATCATGCAAATGTATGTGTACACATATAATGGAAAGTCTTTTATACGAATACCCTATGTTTCACGATCCAGTATTTATTCTCTCATTGTCGTACATAATCACTATTTGATTCGTTAAATTAAAAGGCATCGTTTTCGTTGCATGTGGATCCGGCTACACTAACATTTGTAGCCTAAACCAATAAAAATAGTTTTTCTCCTACAATCAAAGTTTATATATGGACATAAAAACGATAGTAGAAATAATAAACTGAAAATTATATTAATATTTGTTGGAATTTATCTCGTATGTAGTTCATATAAAATATTATAATAAATAATGGATTTTATCGATTCAATAGATAAAACGTAATCGCATTATCTTGATCCGTGTTGATGGTTAGTGGGTTATCAGGGGTCATTTCCATAGGGATTGTTATCATGTAAAAGAGACATAATGGTTCATTATGCAATACATCGAATCAAAAGAATCAGAGAGAGCAAATATCAGAACTCTCCATCATCCGAGAAAGTCTTAAAAGTTTGGCGTCAATGAAGGAAAAACTAAAGGAAGAAAGGAATGCTATTGTTTTTTCTTTGTCATCTCCAAACTTTTAGTTTCCCTTGATCCTAAATTTTTAAAACTCTCTTGGATGGTGGAGAGTTTTGATAGTGGCTCTCTCTGAATCTCTTGATTCGATATATTGCATAATGAGTCATCATGTCTCTTTTATGGGGTAGAGTTGGAGGGTTCAACAGGATAATAAACCTTATTAACTAACTCCTGATAATCCACTAACCATCAACGTCGATCAAGATAATGCAGTTACATTTTATCCATTGATTCGGTAAAACTGAATATTTATTATATCATAAATATTTTATATGGACCACATAGGGGATAAATTCGAACATTCGTATTATTATTATTTTAATATTGTGTTAGCTATAGAAAATTGATAGCTTTCTAATTTACATGATTTGTGTACATGTGATTACAGACTTGTAATAAGTAATTATTACAGGGCAATTGCTTATCTAAAAAATTAAATTTAGTGGCACTTGGTGCATATCTTCTAGAGAAGTCTTGATATTTTTGTAAAGGTATCTCATGCACATTATTGTTGATTAATAAAGTTCTAGTGTTCAATTTGTGGTTAGTCACCAAAGTGATCTAACCATGTACGGAGTTGAACTCATATTCTGATTATCATAATGTTGATGCAAATTAAACTTAAATAATATAATATTTTTCGATAATCAGAATCATATAATCATGGACTAGGAGATCAGCCAAAGGTGGATCATTGTCTGTGATTATGTATAATAAGGGGCTAATTAATGAATCATGTGTTTTAGATCCAAAGATGGAAAATATGAATTAGATATGATTTGATGAATTACATATTAAAGTATATGTAATTACATCACTTATATATTTATTGATATGTTAATATTGCCCAAAGGTGATTAGTAAGATATTGTGAAAGAAATTTTTAATATGCATTTCCGGCGTATAGATTATCAATTTATTTCTCAAAGCATTTTTGTGAGCATATGTATTATTTTTTACAATTTTAGCAACTATGAATCTATTTGCATTAGGCAACTCTATGGTCAGATTCAACGGACTCAACTCTGTAGATTGGTCAAAACATATTCAAATTCATTTGGGAAGTGATGAATTTAGACAATGCATTAGTTGAAGCTCAAAAACCATAAACCGTAACAGAAAAAGCATTGAGGATGGAAAGTTGTCTTATGAGGTTTGGGAAAGATCGAATAAGCTTTGTTTGAGCCTAATGAAAACTACAATGACAGGTAATGTCAAACCGTCAATGCCTAGAGCAAATAATGTTAGGAATTTATGAAGAAAATCAAAGTGTACTCCCAGTTCGATATAGATGATAAGTAAATTGTTAGGACTTTAATGAGTGATTGACCACAAAGAAATTCAACTGGTCCAACTTGATGATGGATCATGTAACTGAAATATCTAATCTTGTAACGAAACTGAAAACCATGGGTATGGATGTCAACGAGACGTCCTTAGTACATTTTATCAAAAACTCTCTTCCTACTGAATTTGGACAATTTCAGGTAAACTACAATACATTAAAGGATAAGTGGAGTTTCATTAAATTGAAGGCTATATTCATTCAAGAAGAAGAGAGATTAAAGAAGATAAAAAATACTCAGTGAACCTCATGACTACTGAAAAGATTTAGGTGTACTAGCAACAATAAAAACCACACAAGTAAAAGGAATAAAGGAAAAACTCTAATGAAAGCTAAATGGAGCAATTCCAAAGAAATCAAATGCTACTTCTGCAAGAAGTTCGGGCATACAAAGAAATATTGTCTTAAACAGAAAGTAGTTCGAAAAGGAAGGTATGTATTATGTTTTTGTTTGCTTTGAAGAAATTATTATAGATGTTCTTAATAATAATTGGCGATTGGATTCTGGTGCAACTACTCGCATATTAAAGGGATTCTTTACAATCAAGAACATAAAGAAAAGTGAGCAGTATTTGCTCATGGGAGACCAGATGAAGGCGCAAATAGAGGGAATTGGGACTTACATATTGATCATGGACACTGGATGTCAAGTTGATCTAAAAGGATGACTCTACATTCCTGAATGGGCTAGAAATATTATTTCTGTTTGCAGACTGGACAGTTTGGGATTTTCTTTCAAGATTTCTAATGGATAAGTACTTTTTATAATTCCGTTACTTTGGACAACTATCTTTATCATTTTAATCTTGATAATAAATTTATGAATTCCATGTTTTTATGTTGAATGCAATGTGGGTGTGAAAAGGAATGCATCTAATGAATGTTATGCTCTTTTATGGTATCAAAGACTAAATCATATATCTAAGAACAGAATGTTGGGACTTATTAAGAATGGCATATTGCCTTAATTAGATTTTACTAACCTAGGGTTGTATATAGATAGCATTAAGGGAAAGCAATCCGAACACACATCAAGAAAGCCAACTGCAAGGGCTACATAGCTCCTAGAATTGATACATGTTGGTATTTGTTATTCTTTTGATGTCTCATCATGGGAAGGAGAAAGATATTTTTATCACTTTTATAAATGATTTCTCATGGTATAGATATATTTATCTACTGCATGAAAGAACTCAAGCAGTAAATATCCTTGAGATATTTATTAATGAGGTGAAAAGACAATTAGATAGGAAAATAAAAGTTATGAGATCCGATCGAGGTGGTGAATATTTTGGAAGGCATGATGAGACAGGTTAACATCCTGATCCATTTGGAGAAATTCTTGAAAGTAACGGTATTTGTGCACAATACATAATGCCTGGAATACCACAACAAAATGGTGTCGCAGAAAAGAAAATTCGTATATTAATGGAAATGGTTAGGAGCATGATAAATAATAGTACTTTGCCTCTTTCATTGTGGACATATGCATTAAGGGCTTCAGCATATTTACTCAATAGAGTTCCTAGCAAAGCAGTTCAAAAGGCACCTTTTGAATTATGGATAGGTAGGAAACCTAGCTTGAGACATCTACATGTTTGGAGACGTCAAGAGGAACTCAGAGTATACAATCCACATGAAAAGAAATTAGATCCAAGCAGTCGATATATTTTTCATTGGTTATCCTGAAAATCCAAAGGGGTATATATTTTATTGTACTAACGATAATACAAAAATTGTTGAGAGTGGCAATGCTCGCTTCATTGAGAATGGCAACATTAGTGGGAGCCAAGACTCACGAAATGTGGAAATAAAAGAAGATAAGTGACGAGTCTGATGATTGCTCGTGTTAAATAAGGAATAAAATGTGTAATTGTGATCGTGCGTAAAATGATGATTTGATTCTTTTCGTTGTAGGCAGCAATCGGAATGGGTCAAGAAAATAACCACAAATATTTATGCAATTTTTAATCATGTGGTTTTATGTTTATTTTACTTGAGCAAGTCCCAAGGTCAAACATAAGGAGGCAAAGGAACAACCTAGAATTATGTCTATCAAAATTCGTACGCGGTTTTCGAGGCGATCTTTTTTGTAATTTTTTAATGCAATTAAAGATGCAGAATGCAAATTCATCCTATTTTGGGGAATAAATGTCAATTATGTTCAAACAATGTCCGAAAAATATGAAACTTGGCCACAATGCAAAATATGATGAAATGAATGCACTGTAATTTTTTTGGAATTTTTGAATGCAATATGAATTTTTTATGAATTTTTAAATGCAAACAGAATGAATTTTAATATTTAATTATAATAAAAATTAAACCTAATTATTTTCAAGGAAGAAAATTATCTAAGATCTATCACTAGGTGATTGATCTCAAAAAAATCCTAAACCTTGAAATACTAGTTCTAATACTTATTAAAAATATAATACTGATATGCAAAATGATTTTCACAGGACAAACTATGCAAGCAAATTCAATTCTCTTTGGGCACAATGTTGAGCACAATTAATTCTACATTACATGATTTTTTTGGAATTTTTAGAGCAACGGTTAATCAAATATAAATTTAAGAGTACAAACTGGGTAAAATATGCAATTTTCCATAAAACAATTAATTATTAATTAACCATCAATCACAAAAATGTCCACAATATGTCAAACTGTAGAGAATTAATTGAGGAACACAATTCTATTTTTGGATAAATAATGCAATGTAGAGGTCTAAACTCGACGGGGAATACAGAGGTATTTATGCAATATGTAAATAATTAAAAATAAATATAGAAATTGCAGGGGGACCTAGATGTAATTACCAATCTTCTAGGGGCTCTTCTGCAAAATAGCCAGAGGGGCACGTGCCCTCTGAAGCGGACTGAAGTGCAAAATGGAGGAGTTCTAGGGGGCATTTACAAATATGTTGCTGCTCACGTGACGCCTCACGTGCTGAGGTGGTTTGGATGGAGGCTCGGGGTGGGGGCTCCACGTGGCGCGTCTTGCGTGCTTCGGGTCGACCGAAGCACCTGGCGTGGAGGTGGTTCGGAGCCTAGGCTGATGAGTCGATCCACACCGTTGATTCTGGTTGATCCGATGATGGAGGATAGAGCTTCTCTGGACGGTCAGATATGGAGCTTCGTTGTGATCTAACGGCAGGAGATTGGTCGACAAACGGCCGACGGTCGTCGGAGTAGCGGAGGACCGGCGTTAGCTTCTGGATGGACCCCCTGGCACGGTGGACACGGCGGTGGGGGCTATCGTGTGCGGTGTAGCACCGCTCCGGAGTGGAGGAGGGGGCGGAGCTGAGCTCAGGCGTGATACTCCCAGTGTGGTGCTGACGTCCGGTTGGAGGCGATGAGTTGTCGGAGAATATGAGTTCCGTTGGAGGCGAAGGCGACGTCGACGATCGGAGGGTAGTTGGTGGTCGGAGTCGTAGGCGAAGGCATTGCGTCGTCGGCTCGACGACTCACGGCCGGAGCTGGGCAGAGGCGACGGAGAAGCCTCGTGGGCTGCAACAGCATCGGGGAGGATATCGGATCTCGCCGCAAATGAAGGTCCTCCGGGCCGTTACCACTGGAGGGTTCTTGAATGGGGTACTCGGCGGATGGATGTTATGTTGGGGCGGAGGTTCTTAAATAGGGGTGTCGGGTACGACCGGAGAGGGAAGGTACTCGGGAGATGATCGGCGATGGGGATTTGATTGGCGGCGCGAGATTTGGAGAGATCTGATTCGAGTGGAAATCGGGGACAACCGGAGATTAATCGTGATTTGGGAGACGAAGATCCGTCGAGGGGCGGCCGGTGAAGTCACAGCGGAGATTTCGAAGGCGGGTGCGTGATTGGGAAAGGCGATCGACTTAGAGAAGATGATGCTGGGCCGTCTGATCGACCGAGATCGGACGACCCAAAAGAGTCCATGTGGCGAATGGATGGAGGGGGCAGGGCACGTCCGTTGCACGTGCTTGGGAGGCACGTGCTTCGTACGTGCGGAGGCGTTTTTTATTTTTTTTATTTTATTATTTATTTTATTTTATTACTTTTTATTTTATTTTTTTATAAAAATGATAATTAAAAATGCTAAAAATAGCTAACACGTGGGGGCTCCAGGAGCTGCCACGCGTCAGCACCACAAAAATCACAAATTAAATACTTTGTAAAATGTAAAATAAATAGCAAACGACCTCGGATCGAAAACATTTCTTCACAAAAATTGCTCGTTTCAATGAGATCTACAAATTTTATTAAGACATCAAAATCAAAATCGATCAATTGCAAAAAGTGATATTTTTGGGGTATCCTATGTACATATAATACCTTGATTTTTGGGTTTTATAATTTTTATATCGTTTTAAACTATATAAAAAATACAAAAAATATGAAAAAATCAAAAATAAATATTTACACATTAATATAATTTTTTTTGGATTTTTATTAATTAAGAAAAGGAAGAAATAAGACCACATTTGTACAGTCGGTTAGAGAAGACTCAGACTCAATTTGTTTCTTTGATTTCAAGCTCAATTTGGATTTGGATACGCATTTTAATAAAACTTTTATCAAAGAAGAAAAATCAAAAAATAAAAGAACTAAAATAGGTTAATTATGTACATAAAATAATAGGTCAAAAACCGCGAAAATACAAAATGTACAAAAGATGCCCAAAACCCAACTTTCACATACGAGCTCCGATTCACTTGAACTCAGTCTTGTTTTGAAGGTAATTGAATATATATTAGTTCAAAAATGAGTAGGATTAAAACGGACACTGGATGAGGAAGATATGATATTTTTAGTCCGAAAATCATAGAACTAAGGTTTGGTTTTTGGTCCACTTATTTGGGTTAGTGAATTTATTGTATTTTTCATTTATTCTTGTTAGTGATATGTACAAAGTGGAGGTAGTTTTGGGTCATCGGAGTTAGCATGAATGATTTAAAAATCAGGGAAGTTAGGCCATTTACAGGTCAATTTTGGCTGAGATTTTTGGCTTCTTATTTTGTGCAGAAATTAGTGCTAAAATGTAATTCTTATGAAAACATGCATGAATGCTAATTATGCAGAATAAATGAAGAAATGCTGATGATTTTGAGGGATTTGAGCTTAATAAATGAAATTTAGAGTGATGAATCCGAGATTCATCAATAAGGATAAAGTGCCGCTTCCATATTTGCTTGAATCTTATGGAGTAGATGTTCCACTTGTTGATTCATCTCCACATAATGGCGTGGAACATCAAGAATTGGCACCTACATTGAGTGATGATGTCACTCTTAATGAACAAGCCAAGTGCACAACAATCACAAGAAATTGCATTAAGACGCTCTGAAAGGCAAGGGAGACCTGCAAATTTTGATGATTATATAGTCTATGCACTTGAGCTTGAATATGACTTGAGCATTGATAAAGATCTGAGCTAATTCCATCAGGTCATAGAATGTAATTCTTCTGAAAAGTGTTTGAATGCTATGAAGAAGAACTCGAGTCAATGGCCAAAAACAATATCTGAGATCTCATTGAGTTACCGGAAGGTTCTAAAAGATTGGGTGTAAATGGGTATTAATGATCAAATGTAACTCTAAAGGTAACAACGAACGATATAAAGCTAGACTTATTGCAAAGGGTTTTACTCAAAAAGATGGCATCGATTATAAGGAGACCTTTATTCCAGTTTCAAAGAAGGGCTCCTTGATGATCATTTTGGCTTTGGTGGCTCATTATGATTTGGAGCTTCGCCAAATGGATGTAAAACCCGTCTTTTTTATTGGAGAATTAGAGGAAGATGTCTATATGGATCAACCTAAATATTTTAGGATCACAGGAAAGGAAAATCTAGTATGTAAATTAAATAAGTCAATATATAAACTAAAACAAGCTTCTCGTCAATGGTATATTAAATTTAACAATACTATTATGTTGTATGATTTTGTATAAAACACTGTAGATGGGTATATCTACATGAAAGTTAGTGGGAGCAATTTTATATATTAGTCATATGTTGATGACATATTATTGGCTGCGAATGATTTAAGTTTATTACATGAGACAAAGAAGTACCTTTCCAAGAACTTTGAAATGAAAGATATGGGTGATGCATCCTATGTGATTGGAATAGAAATATTATGTGAAGACCACAAGGACTGTTAGTATTGTCTCAGAAAGCAGATATTAAGAAGGTCTTGGAAAGAATCAAGATGGACAAGTGCTCTGCAGAGGTTGTTCATATTCAGAAAGAGGATAGATTCAGTTTGGATCAATGTCCAAAGACTGAATTGGAACGTAATGAAATGAAAGGAATTCTTTATGTATCGGTGGTTTGAGTATCATGTATGCTCAGATATGTACTTGATCTGGCATTAGTTTTGCCAATGGCATGTTGAGCCGATATCAAAGTAATCCTGGTAGAGACCACTGGAAAGTTGTAAAGACAGTTATCAGGTATTTAAAGACACCAAAGATCATATGCTCGTGTACATACGATATGATAATATTGAGATTATTGGATATTCAGATTCATATTTTGCGGGATGCATTAACACAAGAAAGTCAACCTTTGGCTATGTATTTCTACTCGTTGGAGGAGCTATGTCATGGAGAAGTGTAAAGTAGTCTGCCATTGTCGCTTCCACTATATAGGCTGAATTTGTAGCATATTTGAGGCTACAGTTCAAGGATTGTGGCTATAGAATTTTGTTTTAGGATTTGGAATAGTCGACAACATTGTCAAGCCGCTAAAGCTTTATTGTGATAATGCTGCAATAGTCTTCTTCTCAAATAATGATAAGTAATCTAAGGGTGCAACGCACATGGAATTGAAATATTTATCAATAAATGAGGAAGTTCAGACACAAAGAGGATCAATAGCGCACGTCAATAATAATTTAATGATTGTGTATCCGTTAACTAGATGATTAGTACATAAGATTTTTTCTGAACATGTTGTAAGAATGGGTGTTTTAAAGAAGTACTTGTTATAAAAGGTTAATTAGTACATTTTTATTCGATGCTCATTATGATTATGACATCTCATTTGTTTTATGTTTCTGAATCATTTCATTGTTATATTATGCATGTATGTTTGTAAATAGATAACATAACCGTCGAAATGGAATTAAAGTAGGAGATGTTTTTATTTTAAATTACAGGTGATTGGATTGAATTGATATTGATACATGGAAGGGATCATGTCAAGTTATATGATGTGTCACTGCCATGATCATCAATTAAAGTATATGATTCATTGACATTATAGGCACACTTAAGGTTATTATCTCATAACTAAAGATCATATGGATCAGATGGGATAATATTAGAATTTAGCACGTATGTGGTCCATATAAAATATTTATGAGATAATAAATACCGGGTATTACGGATTCAATGATTAAAACATAACTACATTATCTTGATCCACATTGATGGTTAGTGGGTTATTAGGAGTCGGTTACGATAGGGCTTGTTGTCCTTTTGAACCTTCCAACTCTACCCCTATAAAAGAGACGTGATGGTTCATTATGAAATACATCGAATCAAGAGATTTAAAGAGATCCCAAAACTCTCCACCAACCGAGAGAGTCTTAAAAGTTTGTGGTCAAGGGAAGGAGAAACTAAAGGAAGAAAAGATTGCCATTGTTTTTTATTCATCATCTCTATCACGGTGATTTACTGATTTTTTATGGATGGTGGTGATTAGTCTAGAATGATCCTCCGTTAATTTGTGATAATTAAGCATCTAAAAATAAATGTATCGTTCGTTGTAGGTGGGTAATCATAATTAATTAAGAAATGACCACTTAATTAATTAATTAATTAATTAATTAATTTAATCGAAGCAGTTTTATATTTATTTAGGCTGGGTAAGCCTCAGTGTCGAACTCGAGGAGGCAAAAGAACAACCTAGATTAATGCCTATCAAATTTCGTGCACATTTTTTCGAGGGAAGTTTTTTGGTAATTTTAATACAATTTTAGAATGCAAATGGAAATGCATGCTAATTTTAAGGATTAGAAAATTAATATCAATCAAACGATGTCCAAAAAATATGGAACTTAGTCGAGATATGAAAAATGATGTAATTAATGTACCATAATTTTTTGAGATTTTCAGATGTAATATAAATATTTAATAAATTAAATGGTATAAACAATGCGAATCACAATAATTAATTATAATAAATACTAAACCTACTTATTTTCAATAAATAAAATTATCCAAGATAGATCAATCAATGAACTATCCTAGAAAAATTCCAAACCTGAAAAATGTGGAGTTTAGTACTTAGTAAAAATTAAATATTTAAGTAAACAAAATGATTTTTATATAGCAAATGATGCATGTAAATATAACTATTTTTTTAGCACAATGGAAATAACAACTAATTTTATCGGTAAATTTTTGGCAATTTTCAAGCAAGGTTAATTAAATAAGAAATCCAGAGTGTAAAGTGGGTAAAATATGTAAGAATTTAAAAAATATTAATAATTAATAACCACATAGCATAAAAGTGGGAAGAACATGCCAAAATGTAGAGAATTACTTGAAGAATATAATGCCAATTTTTAAATAATAAATAGATGTTAAATGATGTTCAAAATTACAGACGAAGCCAAGGGTATGTTTGAAAAATTCCAAAATATAAAAAAAATGAAAATTCAGTATATGGACTAGAATGTAATTACCGAAACCCTAAGGAGGGTTACTTGCAAAAATTTCATTAGGTTACATACGAAGCACGCGACCTCTAGGCTGGGGCTCTCTTGTGATATGGTTGGATTTCGAAGGCATATTTTCAAAAGACCCCTCGCACACGCTTGTGGATCACGTGAGAGGGGGTCTCGGGCTTTGAGCCCCGGGGAAGGAGAGCGGTTGGCGTGGCGGAGGCGAAGGCATGGGGGGATGGCGACAGTGCTCCTGAAGGAGGTGGTGGGTGGTGCGAAGTGGAGCTCCGACTATGGGTGACGAGCAGTCTGACTGCTAGGGGCGACAATGATCAACTAGGAGCTCTTGCTGTCGCGAAGGCGGGATCGTGGCAGGCGGAGGTGTAAGGCGATAATAAAGAAGGAACTAGGAGTTGAAGGCAGAGACGGCGATGCACTGGTTGGAGGTGATCACCTGGAGTGGATGCTCGACGACCGAGGTTGACTGGGCTCCTAGGGTGGGGAAGTCCGGAATGAAGTTAGTGGTGGAGTCACGCGTTGTAAAAGCAGCAAGGCGATTGGTTCTCACCGTCGAAGGAGGATGCTTCGGGCTGTCACCATCGGGCGACGTTTCTTCGTGCTTAGGGCTATCGACAGATGATGTTATCGAGGGATGATGACAGTCATTTTATAGCAATGATGGAGGTGGATGGGTTTGGAAGGGCATCAACGATGGGGGTTGTCGGGGATCTGTGATGGATGTGGGGCGTCACAAAATCAAGCAGATCAGACAAGCGGGCAAAGAGATTCACGGAGGTAGCGGTGAGATCGAGGGGACAGAGAGGAGGCGGTCGACCGTATATGGAAAGGGAGGCAGCGGTGCAGTCGCCCGATTTGGGAAAGAAGCGAAATAAACAGAGGTGGAAGAAGATCTGGGATTGTCCGATCGGTAGAGATAGGACATCCCAGATCATGCCACGAGTCCTTTATTATTTATTTATTTTAAATAATAGAACAAAATATAAATAATCCCAAAATGGGTGATACGTGGCAGCTCCAAGAGCTACCACATGTCACGCCTACAAAAATCAAAAATAAAATAAAAAGATAAATAAAAAGAAATAACAAACGACCTTGGATAAAAAAATCTTCAGGAAAGTTACGCATCTCGATGACGAAAACCAAAATAGGTCATTTTTTATGAAGTGATATTTTGAAGTTACTCTATGTACATAGAATATCGGATTTTTGGGTTTTCTAAATTTTTATCATTTTTAATTAAGATAAAAGTTGATAAAGAATATGATAAAATCGAAGAGAAATATTTACACATTAATCTTTTTTTTTTGGAATTTTTGTAATTAAGAAGACAAAGAGATAGAATAAAGTACGAAAAGGTGACTTTTGTATAGATCGTTAGTGAACACTCAAACTTGGTTAGTTTTTTTTATTTTAGTTTTATTTTAATTTTGGATTTTTCATATTTTATTAAAACTTTTATAAATGAAAATGAAAATGAAATGAAACGAGAAAAGTCAAATATGTACATAAAGTAATAGGTTAAAAATAGGAAAAATACATAATGTACAAAAGAGGCCCAAAACCCAACTTTCACATATGAATTCCGATTCACTTGAACTTGAACTTGTTTTCAAGGTAATTGAATGTACATTATTTCAAAAGTGAGTAGAATCAAATCAGATATTGTCTGAGGCAGATATCAGCATTTTAGTTCGATTATCCTGAAATTAGGGTTTGGTTTTTTGTATCACTCATTTCAATTGGTGATTTTTTTGTATTTTTTCCTTTATTCTTGTCAGTAATGTATACACAATGGAGGTGGTTTAGGTAATTTGGAGTTAGCATGAATTATTTAAAAATCAGGGAAGTTATCTTATTTTACATGTTAACTGGGTTGAGATTTTTGGCTTCTTATCTTATGCAATTATGCATAATAAAATGCAATTATTAATTGCATATGCATGAATGCTAATTATGTAAAATAATTGATGAAATCAGATGAATTTTAGGGAACAGGGCTTAATTAATCTTTTTTAGAGTTATGAATCACATATTCATCAAACCTCTATACTTAAACCTTGCTCGTCCCCGAGCATCTAGAGAATGAATGAATTAGTCGGATTAATCCCTAACTGTGCACGTAGAGTACAAGACTAGATCATTTGAAGAACTCTTGGTTTTAGTAATCCCAAAATTCCAAGCCTAACCAAGTGTTAGTCAAAAGGTAACCAACTTCTCTAGCTCTGGGACTCTCTTTGTTTACATATATAGTAGTGGGTATGGCATTTAGCATGGACTGCAGTCACAAGAGTAGAGTTGAAATGTCACCAAGGTCCCAGTCCAAGAGACTCTCCTAAGGACCCAATTCTCAACATATAGGGTACAAAACATTTCTTACATACAATCCATCGTCTCTTTAGTTGTCGGTCTTAAAGGTGTAGATGGAAGGCCAGTTAATGGAGGACATAGGATTGTGTGATTTCTTCTCTCCCGTTAATTGGAAAAGGATCCACTCGAGTGCCTTATGCAACACATGTATTTTAAGTTGTTGGCTGGTGTGTTTGTCAAGAGAGCTCAGAGTCTTCTGCACTTGTTTTCCTGGGAGTACATCGGGGTGTGTCTCTTTTGAGTACCTACCATACCTTCGACACCCAGACTTGTATCACTATACAATGCAGAGCCCTTTATTGGTACTAGCCTGACTTCTGGTCCTAATTGCTTTGCTCCAAGTGAACACTTTGAAATGGTTGGAAGCGCTCGCCTTTGGTGGAATCTCTTTGAATTTGTATTTGTATGGGAGAGTTTTTCTTTGTATTTGAATGTGAGAACTTCTCTCGAAATTTTTTTTATTGATGGTTGGCTAAGTCCACTGCTTTTACCAAGTTGGCATACACTGATCAACAATTAATTAACTTTCATCATTCCTTGGCACCTAGGTTTTATAGCAAGATATTAGTACAAGAACCTTGTTATCATACCGGCTTAAGTGCTGACACCTCGGGTTTCACGAAGCCTTCATCGATTTTATCCCATCCTCAAGCGTCATAAAATCAAGTCCAAACTCAAATCCCTCATCCCAGTTCCTCAAGTGAAATCCCAACTCATCTTATCATAGTTGCAGTCATGCATGTGAGGCGTTGATCATATTCTTTAAGGTAGAGACTTAGTATGCGATATAGCACACACATCTTTCAAACTAGGTAAGTGTGAATAATTAAGTCATAGACCTAATGACTAAGGCTGGTTGACTCTGAACCTTAAAACCTCATAAACCAAATATCCTTGAACTTCACAAGTCTTGTGTGAAAATTTAAGTGTCAGGGATACATTTTACTAAAGAATGGATGGATGAAATGTTGAATGAAATGCAAGTGTGAAAAAAAAATTTAAAGAAGTTTTTAATGCAAGTTTTATTTTATAAAATGAATGAGAAGCATTTTTCAAAACTTTTATTGCACACGAAGTGTTAATTGCATTTTTGTAATTATTTTTGTTTTTTTCTTCAAATTTTTAAATTTTTCAGATTTCATTAGTTACTTACCCACCTCGTAGATAAGAATATTGATTTATGTGAAAGTACGAGCTATGGGTAAAATATATACAAAGTATATACATCCCCCCAAACTTAGCGAGTGCTATGTCCTCATAGCACAAGAAGCGCTGAGAAGACATAGCTCTAGGGATGCATGCGGTTACGGATATATCCGTATTGATCTGTCACCGTACTTGTTTTATATAGATTTTGACCTTCGTAACTATTTTAAAATGGACACGGATATGGATATCGTTATGATATCCACAAACATCTGTATCCGTATCTGTATATTCATTTTCATATATAAATATAATCATATATTTATTTTAAACCCTAAATAACATGATTCTATACCTTTTTTACCATATTTGTATAATTTTTATGATACAAAAACATTTAGTAAATTTATATCATAAGTTTTCCATCCAATTCGTATATATTTAAGTTGACTCTAAAGAGTATTTCTAACATTATTCGTATGCGATCAGTATCCGTTTTACATATGTATCTATCTTTTAAGGATATGTTAAGATAGTTTTAATATCCGTATCTTCATCTGTATTTGTATTCAAAAACAGATAAGGATACGGTAATACCTATATCTGTATTTGTATCCATCTGTTTGCATCCCTACATAGCTCCGACTAAGCGTAAGAGAGTAAAAAAGAAAAAGAAAAATATAAAGTCGGTCCACCCCCTATACTTAGGTTGTAAACAGACTAAGTATAGAAGAGAGAAAATGAAGTGGTTGAGTTGAGGACATGAGAAGGGTATATACAATGAGCATCGAGTCCCCCTATACTTAGGCTATGGTTAGCCTACGTATGGAAGAAGGGTGGAAATGGGGCGGTCGAGGGTAGAAGTGGATGAGGAAAGTGGTATATATATGGCATCGGTCCCCCTATAGTTAGGTCTTGGCCTAAGTAGAGGAAGAAGAAGTACAAGAGAACTGATGAGGTCAGGAGGGGGTTGCCAATGATTAAGGAGGTTTTTGGAAGATCTTTTTATGAGTCTGTGGTGGGAGGTCATAATGATAGGAAGAAGATGTAGCCGATGAATCCCAACCATTATTGGATTTATCCTCAGAAGAATAATGTCGGGGAGTGTATTGATGGGAAGAAGATGAAGCAAATGGATCTGATGATTCCCAACCATCGTCGGAGTTATCCCCAGAAGAATAGTATTGGAAGGTAGGGGTACTACAAGCATTCTTATTTTTAAGCTGCTTTCTCATGATGTGCCCAGTCTTGTGGTCAATCGCCTCGTCCTCAGATGATGAATACTCTGAAGCACCGGTCTCAGTCTAGTCATAAGAGATTATTCTGATATACTTAGTTGGACCAGGAGAGTTAGCTCTGTAGGAATAGTAGTGAGGGATAACAATCATCCAACAATGATAGATATTTGTTTGTTTGCTTAGATAGGGCTTCATAGTTGTCGAACTGAGCTCGCTCATAAAGATCACCTTATCCGGACATGATGAGGAATCATCAGAAGATTCCTTTTACCTTATGGCGAAGGCGACTTTTATAGTCAGTTTTCTAGAACCTGAAGCATCAAGAAGAAGTGGATATTGATACAGCTTGAGGTGTTCGGGGGAACACCTCGAGAAATCGGTACTCATCTTTTTCTCACCAGATAATCAACTAGATGAAGGAACAACTGGTTCAACGGGATTGGTTAATTTAGTTCTTGTCATTTGTGAAGGTCCATGTCCTTGGGTGAGGTATTGACACTCGGTTATTCATCAGATGAATAACCATTGAAATATGCCTCCCTGGTCAACAGACATCCCATGTAAGTGTTCTCAGTTGGCTTGGCATGGTGAGCTCATGTGTCAGATTATTGAATGGGTCAAGGCATTCAGACAAGTTCTTGTTCGACTCAAGATTATCCCATGCTTGTGTGCCCTTGTCAGGAGACCATATAGATGGTAAAATTCTTGCATCAGGTGTTTCTCCTTCGGATTCGTCATGGTGGCGGTTGAGGTACAAGCAGTAGGAAATGGGAGGATAGGGTGAGTCTCTAATCCAATGGTATGCTCTACAGTCGTAATCTCACGCATCCTAGATGGCTGTTGTCTATTGATGGCGTTGTGGGTTGCCTTATAATATCGTGTTATCTCAAATACTGGATGAGATTACCTTCAAAAAAAGACCAACTTCAAGTGAATCGGAGCTCATATGTGAAAATTGGGTTTTGGGCCTCTTTTGTGCATTGTGTATTTTTCTCGATTTTGACCTAATATTTTATATACATATTTGACTCTTTCTATTTTATTTCATTTTATTTGATAAAAGTTTTAATAAAATGTGCAAAAATACAAACCTAGAATAAAACTAAAATCAAAGAAACTAACCAAGTTTGAGTGTTCACTAACAATATGTACAAAAGTCATCTTTTTTTACTTTATTTTATTTCTTCATTTTCTTAGTTACTAAAATTACAAAAAATAGATTAATGTGTAAATATTTTACTTTGATTTTATCTTGATTAAAAATGACAAAAAAATTAAATCCCCCAAAATATGATATTTTATGTACAAAGACTAACCCTAAAAATATCACTTCCTACAAATGACCTATTTTGATTTTGGTCTCTTCATGAAAGTTGTAGATCTCATCGAGACGAGCAAATTTCATGAAGAAAATTTTTCAATTCAAGTTCATTTGCTATTTATTTTTATTTATCATTTTTTTTATTTTCTGATTCTTGTGGGCGTGACACGTGACATCTCTCGGAGCCGCCACGTGTCATCGATTTTTGGGTTTATTCATATTTCATTTTATTAACAAATTTTAAAAATAATAATGAATGAATAGAGGATGCGTTGCATGATCTGGGTCGCCCGATCTCAACTAATCGGATGACCCCAGATCTTCTTCCACCTCCGTTCATTTTACTTTTTTCCCAAATCAGATGATTGTGTCGCTGCCTTCCTTTCCATCTACGGTCGATCACCGCCTCTTTGTCCCCTTGATCTTGTATCTATCCTCGCGAATCTCTCCGCCCCCATCCGATCCCCTCGATTTCCCGACGCCCCACATCCATCACATATCCCTAAGAACCCCCATCCTTGATCCCCTTCCAAACTCATCCACCTCCATCGCTAATGACCGTCGTCGTCCGTTGACAACATCATACATTGATAGGCATAAGCACAAAGAAACATCACTTGCTAGTGACAGGCCGGAGCACCTTCCTTCCACGACGAGATCTAGTCGCCCCGCAGCTGTTACAATGCGCGATTACCGCTAGCTTCGCTTCGGTCTTCTGACCGTCAAGTAACCACCCCAGGAGCCCAATCAACCTCGGTCATCGAGCATCCACTCCAGGCGATCACCTGCAGCCAGTGCACCGCCCTTTCCGCCTTCAACTCTCAGTTCCGCCTCCACCGTCGCCTTGCACCTCTGCTCGCCACGACTATGCCTTCGTGCCAGCAGGAGCTCCCAGTCGATCATCGTCACCCCCAACGGTCGGCTTGTTCGTCACCCACAGTCGAAACTCTGCCTCGCACTGCCAACCACACCTTTAGGAGCATTATCGGCATCCCATGCGCCTCTGCCTCCGCTATGCCAGTTGCCCTCCTTCATCGGGGCTCGAAGCTCGAGACCCCCTTTCACGTGATCCATACACGTGGGAGAGGGGTATTTTGCTACCCCGAACTCCAGTCATATCGCACATAGAGCCCCATCCCAAAGGTCAAGTGCTTCGCACATGATCTATTTGAAATTTTGCAAGTAACGCCCCTCAGGGTTTCGAAAATTACATTCTAATCCCTATACTGCATTTTCATTTTATTTTATATTATATTTTGTAGTTTTGCAAACATGTCCCTGGCTTCGTCTATAAATTTGAACATCATTTTCGCATCTATTTATTATTTACAAATTGACATTACATTCTTCAATTAATTCTCTACATTATGGCATGTATTTCCCACTTTTATGCTATGTGGTTAATTAATTATTAATATTTTTATGGAATCTTGCATATTTTTCCCAGTTTACCCTCTGAATTTCATATTTAATTAATCCTTGCTCAGAAAATGCTAAAAATTTACCAATGACAGATTTAGTTGTTATTTACAATATTCCCAAAAAGATTTAATTTGCCGCATCAATTGCTCTATAAAAATCATTTTGGGTATTTTAATACTTATTTTTTAATAAGTATAAAACTTCTTATTTTTTGGGTTTGAGATTTTCCTAGGATAGTTCATTTATTGATCTTATCTTAGATAATTTTATTTCTTGAAAATAAGTAGGTTTAATATTTATTATAATTAATTATTGTGGTCGATACTATTTACATCATTTAATTCATTAAATATTCATATTACATCAAAAAATCCCAAAAAATACAATAGATTAATTACATCATTTCTCACATTTTAGCCAAGTTTCATAATTTTGGACATCATTTGATTGATATTATTTTTCTAGTCCTTAAAATTGGTATGCAATTGCATTCTAAACTTGCATTAAAAATACCGAAAAAATATAGCTCAAAAATCGTGCATGAAATTTGATAGACATTAATCTAGGTTGTTCCTTTACCTCCTCGTGTTCAACCCTGAGATTTTCCTAGGCTAAAATTAAGTGGTTATTTCTTAATTGATCATGATTACCCACCTACAATGAATGACACATTTATTTTTAAACATTTAATTATCACAATTTAACATAGGGTAATTCTAGACTAATCAGATGGTGTCGTTGCCAGGAGGCAAACAAATTAAATTATTGTCTAGAAAATTAGTATTAGGTATATATTCGGTTAGTTTGACCCCCTACCATCATCACTATAAATTTTCTATTTTTTATTTTTCAAGAATTTATTCCTTTTCTGTAATTATTTTCTATCATTTATTTCTATTTACTTTGTGTAAATTCTCTTACACATTCTCTCTTATTTTTTGTGTGAGGTACCGGGTGTATGTGGAGCGGTTTTTCCGTAAACCGACGTATCTTTACTGACTTTCGAAATGCCGCATAAAATTAATATCGAGTCGACTTGTGAGAGAGCGTAGAGTTAGGATTTATTTCAATATTATTTAATTATTTGTAATTAAATGCTCATTTACAGTGGTATCTGTTTAGACTCTCATGTGTGTAACAAGACTTGAACTACTTCTTTGTGGTGTGTCGTACATGTTTCACTATCCGGTAAGGGTGGGGTCCAACTTGAGTGGTTTGTATTATTGGACTTGGATGATGGATATTAGAGCTTCTAGGATTATTTTGCTTGTGCTCGTAAAACCTAGGACTATACCGCACTTAATTGAGATGCACTTCTAGAACGTTCAACTTAGTCAAATCTAACTCAATTCTTCCCAGCTAATAGAACTTTCTATTAGGTGCGATTTTGTCGGATTGCATTTCATGTATAATAAAATTTTCAATTCTTGTATTGCATCCCACATGGAGATTGTGAAGAATCATTATAATTCTTTTGACTGAGCATCCATCACTGTTTTCCACGTGCATTAGCTTTTCCCAAATTTTCTTCCTCATGTTTTGACACTTAAGATTTAAAGGAAATTGGGACTGAACAGTAGACATGTATTCTTGTTCAATTAACTTTGTAGTGATCGCCTAAATAAAAAATTAGGACTGCTAAACAAAGCCGGCTTTAACTAAACTCATAAAATCAAGAATTTTTGCAGGAGAATAACGGTATCCTTGAATTCATTTATCTTTCCGATGAGCAAGGGAATAAACCCCTAGGATAGAACCAAGATTCAGAATGTTCATTTAGATTACTGATTCTAAAAACAAGTATCTACTTCTCAGTGAAGGAACTAGGGTCTCCCTTAGCATAGTGGGTCGTTAAAGGACAACGCGATTGGCATCTTCATGAAGTAACATGGATAACCGTTTTATGGTCCATACTTACAACCATACTTGCTGAAAGTGGATGCAACTAGCCATATGAATTCATATCAATCTCTAGAAAAAATTCTGACACCTAACGACTCGCTAATTTTTCTCCAAGATTGAAATTATCACCAATTAAAATTGAAATGATAAATTGGATGGACTCTTGCAGCCCTCACTGTATGCTTTGGTAAACCTGGGGTTGAATTGTGTTTGCATCGATGTACGTAAACCGAGTTCAAATAATAAAAAAATAGCACACTTGTGCCATCACTCTCCCTTCTTAATTCATTCTTTTTAAGCTTGTTTATGAGTACCATGTGAACATGCACGCCTTCAGCCAAGATCCATTATGTCAGCTCATATATCTCCTTTGAAAATGCTGGGACATTGGTATGAATACCTACCAAATTATTTCTTTTGGATCAAACCTCGATCATCTAAACCTTCTTCCTCCAGACATCTTCCAATATTCACGGGAGACTCTTATCTACGGATGAATCCAGTCCACTCTATGAATCCCGATCATTTATATTCTAACCATAAAGACAATCATCCAATTGAATCCTTCACTTCCTCAGAATTTCCACCTACCCCACCCTTTTCTACATATCATCAACTTCCATCCTGGTTTGACCCATCTTATTCCTAGTTTCTTTCCATAACTCATGAACCATTGAAGAGGAATCTACTATTGAGACAAATGGCTGGTAGAGACATCAACCCCAACTGACTCTATTTTCTCATCACAATTTCATTGAGATAGGTCAACAATTTACAGAAACGCATCTAGACTGGACCTTAGGGAATAATATGATGAACCGACCAAACCGAACGGAGCGTCCCTCCCTTGATGATCATCCATATTGGATTGACCTCAATGATCAAATCCCTATTCACCAACATGTATACCACTCCTTCAGACAACCTGCACATACAGAGGATTAGACTGATGATATTGACATACTTGAACCTTATGTTGACTTCACCGTATGAGGATCCGACCATTCATGATCATGGAAATGGACTCTACTCAACCCAGCATTGCATGCCTTAGTCACGGTATGTTGAGTATGAGACATAGATTTCCACAGAATCCTCCCATAAAGTAGACTTTGCCCGTGATTAATCATGAAAATTTTTTTGAGGATGAAAAGTTAAGATAAAGAGGGGACATGTTGAGAGAATTTCCTCCTAGCTCATGGATTAAAGTGGAAGATGAAATGATTGGATCTCATGTTGAAAAGTTAGAGAATACTCAGAAATCCACAAACTCTGAACACCCTAGGGACGACTTTGATAGCGACACCTCTACATATTACTTCCTTAGTCATGACTCTGACTCTGCGAATCAAGCCCCTCCTCAGCTGTGGAAAGCATCACATCTACATACAACAAAAAGACCAAGAAATCGAAAATTTTAAAAACACACCAAATTTGAAAAACCAGAAAATACCACAAAAATTGAAAGTGGGGAGGATTTGAAAAAATTGGATCCTTCTCAGAGGGAAGTATTGGATCAAATATTTCTTTTCTTCCATTAATGAAGTCCATTAAACACTTCCCCGACCTTAAAAGATTTGTAATGAGTAAATTAATGTCAAAAAGGTCAGATAGGAAGAGAACATACTGAAAGACACATATTGTCAATGGCTGCCTCTTTGGTAATGAGGAGAAAGATAAAGAGTTGCAGAGTCAAGTGGTTACCTCAGGTTTATTGTGCAATCAAAGTCACCACATCGACCCATACCCGATTAGATAACGACTCACCAATCAATATCCTCCTGACCTCTGTGTTTGACAAGCTCAAACTCGGACCAATCAGGAAATCAAGAGAGAACGTTCTGTTGGTTGATCGGTCTATAAAATAGTCAAGAGGAACTGTTTCAGACATCATTGCATTCCAAGGTGCTCCGTCAAGGTGGACTTCACGGTCATTAATATTAAGCATCATGGAGAATTCACCTGATCTCCAATCATTCTCGGAAAGTCATTCTTAGCCTTACCTAAGGCAACTATAGAGTGTGAGACTTTAGGAGAACTTTGTATTGAATGTACATTAGTTCAAAAGTGAGTAGGATCAAATCGGACACTGTATGAGGAATATATCAACCTTTTAGTCCGATTATCCTAGAATCAGGGTTTGGTTTTATGGACCACTCATTCCAGTTAGTGATTTTTTGTTTTCCCTTTATTTTTTTAGTAATATGTACACAATGGAAGTGATTTTAGGTGATTTGGAGTTAGCATGAATTAGTTAAAAATAAGGAAAGTTAGCTTACTTTAAAGGTCAATTGGGTTGAGATTTTTGGCTTCTTATTTTATGCAATTATGCATGATAAAATGCAATTATTAATTGCATATGCACGAATGCTAATTATGCAAAGTAATTGATGAAATTCAGATAAATTTTAAGGAACTGAGCTTAATTAACCTAGTTTAGAGTGATGAATCACATATTCATCCAAAGGCAATTCATGAAGCATTTTTTATTGATTCTTTAATGCTTCACCTAAAATTTCCTATAATATTAACAAAGTAGAAATTTGAGAAGAGAAATGCAAGTCACAAACACTGCGTTATTTAGTAAGCCACACAACCAGAAAGAAAGAGAGTCATGGTGAGAAAGAGAGTGCGGAGCTGAACCAGAATGACGCCCCCTCGCAGACACGTTGGAGCTCGAACTCAGGCTTCCTTGAACAACAAACACAGTGACACAACAACTAGAGGTTGCACCTGATAGAGGCCACATGCGGTTGAACTCCTCATTAGATCTATTGAGCTCCAACCAGAACACATTAGAGCTTCCATGTTCGGGTCCTTCACTCTCGGATGGAAATGAACTTGCGTAGTTCACAACTAGCCAACACGTCTCCATATTCGGGTGGGGTTTCTATCCTCCAGCACCAGTAGAGGGTAGGTGGAGGAGTCTAAGGAAAAGCAACAGAAGGAGGAGGAGGGGCGTGTGGGAGGAGAAGTAGACGGAGGAGCAACGACAAAGAAGTAGCGAGGGGAGGATGTGGGGGAGGATCAACGAGAGAAGGAGGAGGGCGCTGGGGACGAGCAATGGGCAGAGGATGAGGAGGGGCACGGGGGAGTAGCAACAGGGGAGGGGGGAATGCGAGGGAGGCAGGCACGGGGAAGAAGCAACTGGCAGAGGAGGAGGGTGTGGGGGAAGAGAAATGAACGAAGGAGGAGGGCGCAAGGGAGGAGAAATGGGCGAAGGATGAGAAGAGATGCGTAGGAGGAGGAGCGTGCAGGGGAGGAGCAACAGGGGATGGGGGAGGGGGAGGAGGGCGCATGAAAGAAGCAGCATGCAGAGGAGGAGGGTGCGGTGGAAGAGCAACTGACGGAGGAGGACACGGGGGGGAGCAACATGCGGATGAGGAGGAGGGGGCATGAGGGAGGAATGTACAAGGGAGGAACGGTAGGGGAGGGTCGTTAGAGGAGGTTGTAGGAGGAGTAGCAGGGGGGGTGGGGAGGCGAAGGGGGTTTATTTCAACCTTTTTTTCAACTAAGTTCCCTCGTTCCCCAAAGTTAACGCCCATTTACGTTGGGGATAAACGACTACTAACCCAAGGGGTATAAATGATAAAGGGACAAGAAATAAGGGGCATAACTGATATTCCAAAGAGAGAGGGCATAACTAATATTGTAATATCTATGAGGGGCACAACTTATAAAAACCCTTAATTAATTTAATTGTGTAGCCTATCGGGTGGGGTTGGGAAGGAAGGATTGGGGGGAGGGGTAGTAGAGGCGCATGCCCTTCCCTAAGTTTAAGGAAAAGTTAAATATCTTCATTGATTTTGGAAAAATAATTAATCCAATTTCTCTTTTCCTAAAAGTAACCTTTAAATTCTGTAAGGCATTGTTCATTTGGAGAACAAAAGCTGGAATAAGTTATCAATTCCTCTCCTGACATAGTTACTAAGAGTACAACTATTCCCATCCACATCTCATTATTTCACATTATTCCACTATTATTTTTATCTTTATTCCATATTATCTACCTTTATTCCATCTTATTCTCATTATTCATATCTTTCCAGCCAAACAGATAATAGACCCTTATTCTCCTTATTACTCATACTTACTCATGTTTATTCTCGAACCAAACGCCCCTAAGTTTCCAATTCCCACTCTCTGGGAGCCCTCTCGCTATTGTTCTCTTTCCTAGAGAAAAAGTCAAATGAAGTTTCTTAAGTTGTTCTTAGGATTTGAAGAAAATAGGTGTAGGAGTTTTTTTTGTATATAATGTTCTTCCGGTTTGTGGAAGAAATGCACCTTTTGGATTTTATAAAAAAACAATGTATTCTTATTTATATATTATTTATCCTTTAACATTTAATTTACATCCTTTCTTAAATGTATCAATCTATAATGGATACTCCACCATGCTATCTTATCGAATATCCTCGTATTTTTGTTCAAATCAGATTAAACAAATTTATTATCTAGCCAATGGCAAATCGGATTAAACAAATTGATTATCTAGCCAATATATGAATTTAAAAAAAACTTCGCTGTAAACCCATTATGTTGTTGTGATATTGTATTATTAGTTCTATTTATTGTAGTGTAAATATAATAAAATATGTAGATTTTTCTCAATTGGAGCATTTTTCATATACATAAAAATACCATTTCTAGTTATTTATAGTAAAATATATAAATAATATGTTAGATATTTTAAACTGAATTAGAAGTTATTGTGCTAAATTTATATTCTAAATAATGCATTATATTTATTAAATCTATATTCTAAATAATGTATTTTATTTATTATAGTTTATATTGTGAGGAATTGATCCATGATGTAAATGATACAAATGTCGTCCACAAGATATCTATAACACCTTGAAACATGTATGATATAAGTTAATGTAATTTTAGAAACAATTTACTACTATTTATATTAAAAATATGAATGACATAATTTATCCTTCACAAGATTATTGTTATACATTTATCGTGATAGTATTGTAACTGAAAGTCATATTTTTTTTTAGCTTGTGCCCCCATCTTAAAAAATGGCCCGAATCTGCCCCTGGTCGGGGGCCCATTTAGCTATATACAAAGGTTCACTTGACCCATGACCAAGCGCATTTAGCATCGTGTCAAGCTTGTCCACTAATTACAGAGTTAGCTTTTACTTTGGAAGACTAAGACCTTCGATATTCTCATATCATGCTAATTATTCACCCAATAGAGCCTATCTCATATAGTTTATCATCCATTTCTCTGTAATAGTTTTTGTTAATTAATATCCAGATATAGCGTAAATCTACACACAATTAACATGAAAAAAGAATGTTAAAATAAAATTTTCTACTATTTCTAGTCAGAATATTTTATTTTACGAGAAAAATGAAATAACAATTGATAATCAATCAAATATGATACTCAGCAATAACAGATTATTGCCCTTAAGTTTTTTTTTTGAATTAGTATTAGATTGTTTGGAGATAAATGTTCAATCTTTTATTTATCAAAATAATAATCTATATCGACCTCAAAAATAAAAATTTGATACCTAAACCTATTTAGAAGCAGGTCAGGCTCAACACAATTATAAATGGATCGAAGTCCTGAAATCCTATCCAAGTCCAACCCATTTAAGTCTGTACCCACGAGCCTAATTGGTATCCGACCCAATGCCCATGCTTCAGCTTGTGGCAACCGAAATTTCATTGCCGCCTCACGAGCTAGATATTCCATCACAAAGAAAGATTTTGTTATGGTTTGAGTTGATGAATTCTATCGAAGGCAATGCTACTCATATTGAAACTTCAATTTAGCATGATCGCATCATCATACTTTGGTAACTTAAATGTTATCATGCATATATATATATGTGTGTACACATATAATGGAAAATCTTTTATATGAATACCATATGTTTCTATATCCTGTATTTATTCTCTCATTGTCGTACATGACCACTATTTGATTCGTTAAAATAAAAGGCATCGTTTGGGTTGCATGTGGATCCGGCTACACTAACATTTGTAGCCTAAACCAATAAAAATAGTTTTTCTCCTTCAATCAAAGTTTATATATGGACATAAAAACGATAGTAGAAATAATAAACCGAAAATTATATTAATATTTGTTGGAATTTATCTCGTATGTAGTTCATATAAAATATTATAATAAATATTGTGTTTTACTGACTCGATAGAAAAAACGTAATCACATTATCTTGAACCGTGTTGATAGAAAAAACGTAATCCATAGGAATTGTTATCCTGTAAAAGAGACATAATGGTTCATTATGCAATACATCGAATCAAAAGATTCAGAGAGAGTAAATATCAAAACTCTCCACCATCCGAAAAAGTCTTAAAAGTTCGGGGTCAATGAAGGAGAAACTAAAGGAAGAAAGGGTTTTTATTATTTTTTCTTCATCATCTCCAACCTTTTAGCTTCCCTTGACCCCAAATTTTCAAAACTCTCTTGGATGGTGGAGAGTTTTGATAGTGGCTTGGCTCTCTCTGAATCTCTTGATTCAGTATATTGCATAATGAGTCATCGTGTCTCTTTTATAGGAGTAGAGCTGGAGGGTTCAACGGGATAACAAACCTTATCATAACCAACTCTTGATAACCCACTAACCATCAATGTGGATCGAGATAATGCAGTTACATTTTATCCATTGACTCGGTAAAACTCAATATTTATTATATCATAAATATTTTATATGGACCACATAAGTAATAAATTCCAACATTCGTATTATTATTATTTTAATATTGTGTTACTTATCAAAAATTGATAACTTTCTAATTTCACATGATTGGTATGCATGTGATTACAGACTTGTAATAAGTAATTATTACAGGGCAATTGCGGATCTAAAAAATTAAATCTAGCGGCACTTGGTGCATATCTTCTAGAGAAGTGATTGATATTTTTTGTAAAGGTATCTCATGCACATTATTGTTGATTAATAAAGTTATAGTGTTCAATTTGTGGTTAGTCACGAAATTGATCTAACCATGTACGAAGTTGAATTCATATTCTGACTGTCATAGTGTTGATGCAAATTAAACTTAAATAATATAACATTTTTTCGATAATTAGAATAGTATAATCATGGACTAGGAGATAATCCAAAGGTGGATCATTGTCTGTGATTATGCATATTAAGGGGCTAATTAATGAATCATGTGTTTTACATCCAAAGATGGAAAACATGAATTAGACATGATTTGATGAATTACCTATTAAATTATATCTAATTACATCACTTATGTATTAATTGGTATGTTAATGTTATGCCCAAAGGTGATTATTAAGATATTGTGAAAGAAATTTTTAATATGCATTTCCCGCGAATAGATTATCAATTTATTTCTCAAAGTATTTTTGTGAGCATATGTATTATTTTTTTACGGTTTTAGCAATTATGAACCTATTTGCATTAGGCAACTCTATGGTCAGGTTCAACGGACTCAACTATGTAGATTGGTCAGAATATATTCAAATTCATTTGGGAGTGATGAATTTAGACCATGCATTAGTTGAAGCTCAAAAACCATAAGTCGTAACAGAAAAAGCACTGAGGATGAAAAGTTGTCTTATGAGGTTTGGGAAAGATCGAATAAGCTTTGTTTGAGCCTAATGAAAATTACAATGATGGAGAATGTCAAACCGTCAATGCCTAGAGCAAATAATGTTAAGGAATTTATGAAGAAAATCAAAGAGTACTCCCATTTCGATATAGCTGATAGGTAAATTGTTAGGACTTTAATGAGTGATTGACCACAAAGAAATTCAACTGGTCCAACTCGATGATGGATCATGTAACCGAAATGTCTAATCTCGTAGCGAAACTGAAACCATGGGTATGGATGTCAACGAGACGTTCTTAGTACATTTTATCAAAAACTCTCTTCCTATTGAATTTGGATAATTTCAGGTAAACTACAATACATTAAAGGATAAGTGGAGTTTCATTGAATTGAAGGCTATATTCATTCAAGAAGAAGGGAGATTAAAGAAGATAAAAAATACTCAGTGAAACTAATGACTACTGAAAAAGACATAGGTAGGGACTAGCAACAATAAAAACCACACAACTAAAAGGAATAAAGGAAAAACTCTAATGAAAGCTAAATTGAGCAATTCCAAAGAAATCAAATGCTACTTCTGCAAGAAGTCTGGGCATACAAAGAAAGATTATCTTAAACAAAAAGTATGGTTCGAAAAGGAAGGTATGTATTATGTTTTTGTTTGCTTCGAAGCAAATATTATAGATGTTCTTAATAATACTTGGTGATTGGATTCTGGTGCAACTACTCACATATTACATGGATTCTTTACAATGAAGAACATAAAGAAAAGTGAGCAGTATTTGCTCATGGGAGACCAGATGAAGGCGCAAATAGAGGGAATTGGGACTTACATATTGATCATGGACACTGGATGTCAAGTTGATCTGGAAGGATGTCTTTACGCTCCTGAATGGGTTAGAAATATTGTTTCTGTTTCCAGACTGGATAGTTTGGGATTTTCTTTCAAGATTTCTAATGGATAAGTACTTTTTATAGTTATGATACTTTGGAGAACTATTTTTATCATTTTAATCTTGATAATAAATTTATGAATTCCATGATTTATGTTGAATGCAGTGTGGGTGTGAAAAGGAATGCATCTAATGAATGCTCTCCTCTTTTATGGCATCAAAGACTAAATCATATATCTCAGAATAGAATGTTGAGACTTATTAAGAATGAAATATTGCCTCAATTAGATTTTACTGATCTAGGGTTGTATATAGGTTGCATTAAGAGAAAGCAATCCAAACAAACATCAAAGAAGCCAAATGGAAGGGCTACATAGCTCCTAGAATTGATAATTACTGATATTTGTGGTTCTTTTGATGTTTCATCATGGGGGAGGAGAGAGATATTTTATCACTTTTGTAGATGATTTCTCACGGTATAGATATATTTATCTATTGCATGAAAGGACTCAAGCAGTAAATATCCTTGAGATATTAATTAATGAGGTGGAAAGGCAATCAGATAGGAAAATAAAAGTTATGAGATCTGATTGAGGTGGTGAATATTTCGGAAGGCATGATGAGACGGGTCAACATCCTGATCTATTTGGAAAAATTCTTGAAAGTAAGGGTATTTGTGCACAATACATAATGCCTGGAATATCACAACAAAATGGTGTCGCAGAAAAGAAAAATCGTACATTAATGGAAATGGTTAGGAGCATGATAAATAATAGTACTTTGCCTCTTTCATTATGGACATATGCATTAAGGACTTCAGCATATTTACTCAATAGAGTTCCTAGTAAAGCAGTTCAAAAGGCACCTTTTGAATTATGGATAGGTAGGAAACCTAGCTTGAGACATCTACATGTTTGGAGACGTCAAGAGGAAGTCAGAGTATGCAATCCACATGAAAAGAAATTAGATCCAAGCAGTCAGTGTATTTTTCATTGGTTATCCTGAAAAGCTAAAGGGGTATAGATTTTATTGTCCTAACAATAATACAAAAATTGTTGAGAATGGCAACATTAATGCGAGCCAAGACTCACAAAATGTGGAAATAAAAGAAGATAATGATAAAATGTCGCTTCCATATTTGCTTAAATCTTATGAAGTAGATGTTCCACCTGTTGACATCTCCACATAATGGCATGGAACATCAAGAATTGATACCTACATTAAGTGACGATGTCGCTATTAATGGATAAATTGTAAATGAGCCAAGTGCACCACAATCACAAGAAGTTGCATTAAGATACTCTGAAAGGAAAAGAAGACCTGCAAATTTTGATGATTATATAGTCTATGCACTTGAGCTTGAATGTGACTTGAGCATTGATAAAGATCCGAGCTCATTCCATCAGGTCATAGAATGTAATTCTTCTGAAAAGTGTTTGAATGCTATGAAAGAATAACTTGAGTCAATGGTCAATAACAGTACCTGAGATCTCATTGAGTTACCTGAAGGTTCTAGAAGGTCGGGTGTAAATGGGTATTTAAGACCAAATGTAACTCTAAAGGTAACAACGAACAATATAAAGCTAGACTTATTGCAAAGGACTTTGCTCAAAAAGATGTCATCGATTATAAGGAGACCTTTATTCCAGTTTCAAAGAAGGACTCCTTAATGATCATTTTGGCTTTGGTGGCTCATTATGATTTGGAGCTTCACCAAATGGATGTAAAGCCCTCCTTTCTAAATGGAGAATTAGAGGAAGATGTCTATATGGATCAACCTGAATATTTTAGGATCACAAGAAAGGAAAATCTAACATGTAAGTTAAATAAGTCAATATATAAATTAAAACAAGCTTCCCGTCAATGGTATATTAAGTTTAACAATACCATTACATTGTATGATTTTGTAGAAAACACTGTAGATGGGTATATCTACATGAAAGTTAGTGGGAGCAAGTTTATTATATTAGTCATATATGTTGATGACATATTATTGGCTGCAAATGATTTAAGTTTATTACATGAGACAAAGAAGTACCTTTCCAAGAACTTTGAAATTGAAGATATGGGTGATGCATCCTATGTGATTGGAATAGAAATATTATGTGAAGATCACAAGGACTGGATTGTCGCAGAAAGCATATATTGAGAAGGTCTTGAAAAAAATCAAGATGGACAAGTGCTCTGCAGGGTTTGTTCCTATTCAGAAAGGGGATAGATTCAGTTTAGATCAATGTCCAAAGACAGAATTGGAATGTAATGGAATAAAAGGAATTCTTTATGCATCGGTGGTTTGAGTATCATGTATGCTCAGATATGTACTCAATCTGACATTAGTTTTGCCACTGGCAAGTTGGGCCGATATCAAAGTAATCCCGGTATAGACCACTGGAAAGCTGTAAAGATAGTTATGAGGTATTTACAAGACACCAAAGATCACATGTTTGTGTACAGACGATATGATAATCTTGAGATTATTGGATATTCAGATTCATATTTTGCGGGATGCATCAACACAAGAAAGTCAACCTTTGGCTATGTATTTCTACTCGTTAGAGGAGCTATGTCATGGAGAAGTGCGAACAGTCTGTCATTGTCGCTTCCACTATAGAGGCTGAATTTGTAGCGTACTTTGAGGCTACAGTTCAAGGATTGTGGCTATAGAATTTTGTTTTAGGATTTGGAATAGACGACAGGATTGCCAAGCCGCTAAAGCTTTATTGTGATAATGTTGCAATAGTCTTCTTCCCAAAGAATGATAAGTACTCTAAGGGTGCGACGCACATGGAATTGAAATATTTATCAATAAATGAGGAAGTTCATAAATAAAGAGGATCAATAGCATACGTCAATAATAATTTAATGATTGTGGATTTGTTAAATAAATGGTTAGAACCTAAGATTCTTTTTCTGAACATGTTGTAAGAATAGGAAATTTAAAGAAGTCCTTGTTATGAAAGGTTAATTAGTACATTTTTATTTGGTGTTCATTATGATTATGACAATCTCATTTGTTTTATGTTTCCGAATCATTTCATTGTTATATTATGCGTGTATGTTTGTAAATAGATAACATAACCGTCGAAATGGAATTAAAGTAGGAGATGTTATTCTTCTAAATTACAGGTGATTGGATTGAACTGATATTGATGCATGGAAGGGATCGTGTCAAGTTATATGATATGTCACTGCCATGATCATCAATTAAAGTATATGATTCATTGACATTATAGAAAATCCATGAAAAGGCACACTTAAGGTTATTATCTCATAACTAAAGACCATATGGATCAAATGGGAGAATATTAGAATTTATCACATATGTGATCCATATAAAATATTTATGAGATAATAAATATTGGGTATTATTGATTCAATGGATAAAACATAACTACATTATCTTGATCCACGTTGATGGTTAGTGGGTTATTAGGAGTCGGTTACGATAGGGCTTATTATCCTTTTGGACCTTCCCACTCTACTCCTATAAAATAGACGTGATGGCTCATAATGAAATACATCAAATCAAGAGATTTCGAGAGGGTCACTAGCAAAACTCTCCGACATCTGAGAGAGTCTTAAAAGTTTGGGGTCAAGGGAAGGAGAAACTAAAGGAAGAAAGGATTGTCATTGTTTTTTATTCATCATCTCCATCACGGTGATTTACTAATTTTTTATGGATGGTGGTGATTAGTTTGGAATTATACTCTATTAATTTGTGATAATTAAGCATCTAAAAATAAATCTGTCATTTGTTGTAGGGGATAATCAGAATCAATTAAGAAATAACCACTTAATTAATTAATTAATTAATTTAATCGAAGCAGTTTTATATTTATTTAGGCTGGGGAGCCCTAGGGAAGAACTTGAGGAGGCAAAAGAACAATCTAGATTAATGTCTATCAAATTTCGTGCACATTTTTTGGTAATTTTAATATAATTTTATAATGAAAATGAAAATGCGTGCTAATTTTAATGACTAGAAAATTAATATCGATCAAACGATGTCCAAAAATTACGAAACTTGGTCGAGATATGAAAAATGATGTAATTAATGTACCATAATGTTTTTGAGATTTTCTGATGCAATATGAATATTTAATAAATTAAATGGTATAAACAATGTGAATCACAATAATTAATTATAATAAATACTAAACCCACTTATTTTTAGTAAATAAAATTATCCAAGATAGATCAATCAATGAACTATCCTAGAATAATTCCAAACCTAAAAAATGTGGAGTTTAATACTTATTAAAAATTAAGTATTAAAATACACAAAATGATTTTTATATAGCAAATAATGCATGTAAATATAACTATTTTTTAGCACAATGCAAATAACAACTAATTTTATCGCTAAAGTTTTGGCAATTTTCAAGCAAGGGTTAATTAAATAAGAAGCCTAGAGTGTAAAGTGGGTAAAATATGTAAGAATCCAAACATTATTAATAATTAAGTAACCACATAGCATAAAAGTGGGAAGAACATGCCAAAATTTAGAGAATTATTTGAAGAACGTAATGCCAATTTTTAAATAATAAATAGATGCTAAAATGATGTTCAAAATTACAGACAAAGCCTGGGATATGTTTGGAAAATTCCAAAATATAAAAAAATGAAAATGCAGTATATGGACTATAATGTAATTACCAAAACCCTGAGGGGGGTTACTTGCAAAAATTTTAGCAGGTTACGTACGAAGCACGCAGCCTCTAGGTTGGGGCTCTCTGTGTGATATGGTTGGATTTCGAAGGCATCTTTGCAAAAGACCCCTCCCACACACTTGTGGATCACGTGAGAAGGGGTCTCGGGCTTCGAGCCTTGGGGAAGGAGAACGGCTGGCGTGACGGAGGCGAAGGCATGGGGGATGGCGACGGTGCACCTGAAGGAGGTGGTAGGTGGTGCAAGGTGGAGCTCCGGCTATGGGTGACGAGCGATCTGACTACTAGGGGTGACGATGATTGACTAGGAGCTCATGGTGTCACGAAGGTGGAATCGTGGCATGTGGAGGTGCAAGGCGACAATAGAGAAGGAACTAGGAGTTGAAGGCGGAGATGACGGTGCACTGGTTGAAGGTGATCACCTGGAGTGGATACTCGATGATCGAGGTTGACTGGGCTCCTAGGGTGGAGAAGTTCGGTGTGAAGTTAGCAGTGGAGTCACGCGTTGTAACAGTCGTAAGGTGATTGGTTCTCATCGTGGAAGGAGGGTGCTCCGGGATGTCACCACCGGGTGACGTTTCTTCGTGCCTATGGCTATCGACATATGATGTTATCGAGGGACGACGACAGTTGTTTTATAGCAATGATGGAGATGGATGGGTTTGTAAGGGGATCAACGATGGGGTTGTCAGGGATCTCTGATGGATGCGGGGCATCATGAAATCAAGGGGATCGGACAAGGGGGCGGAGAGATTCGCGAGAGTAGCAGCGAGATCAAGGGGACAGAGAGGCGGCGGTCAACCGTATATGGAAAGGGAGGCAGCAGTGCGGTCGCCCAAATTTGGGAAAGAAGCAAAATAAACGGAGGTGGGAGAAGATCCGGGATTATCCGATCGACAAAGATCGGGCATCCCAGATCATGCCAAGAGTCCTTTATTATTTTCTTTAAAAAAATAATAGAACAGAATATAAATAATCCCAAAATGGGAGGCACATGGCATCTCCAGGAGCTACCACATGTTATGCCTACAAAAATCAGAAAATAAAACAAAAAGATAAATAAAAAAGAAATAGCAAATGACCTTGCATCAAAAAAATTCTTCATGAAAGTTACGCATCTCGATGAGATCTACAACTTTCATGAGGAGACCAAAACCAAAATAGGTCATTTTTTTACGAAGTGATGTTTTTGAAGTTACTCTATGTACATAGTGAAGGATACGAGAAATTCTTAAGGGCATCACGGAAGCGCGATGATCGCATCTAATGCGATCGGAGCGACTAGTCGCACTAGTTGCTCGGTGCAGCGGAATTTAAAATTTTTAAATCATATGATGAAACCATATGATCTAAGAACATTTCTTGGATCGTTTCATCTAACCATAGAGTATTAGAAATACTTCTTGAAGTGTGGTTGCAATTACTTGATCTCTAAAGTAAGAGATCCTCCTGACTCAAGTCCGATCCACGAAGAAGGCACTTGCAGGCGCGATGATGAGACGTGTGCTTCCCGCAATCCAAGCGATGCATCTCCTGGTTTCGTCCAACAAAATTCGATGTCTTCCACTTGTGCTAGAAGCACTAAGGAAGACGGAGATCCACGAGCAATCAAGGTGACAACACGATGGCGTAGCGACGACTGCAATTCTCTCAAGGCTCACGGTAGATGGCCACACTTAGAGAGAGAGAGAGATGGGGCGTGAGAATGAGGATAGAGAGAGAGAGATTAGATGTGTATTTAGAAGGACTAGGATTGCCCCTTCTTATATAGTAGTTTGGGAGTCCATGGATCACAATCTATGGGATACACAAAATCAATGGTTAGATTGATTTGCGTTTTTAATCAATGGCTACGATCATTGTTGAATAATAAAGCAACAACTATTAATTTATATTAAATTAAATATATGTTGTATTATCATCAACATAATTTAACTTAATAAAATTAATCAACAGAAGATAATAAAGAGGATAATAACCTCCTCCTCAAAAGATGGGGTGTCACCTTTGAACAATTCAAGGGTGACGCCACCTCTTTATTAGGTGAGTTTTATCTTCTTTATTTTATGAGATAAAATCTCATTATCTTTTAATTATTTACAATAATATTTATTGCAAATATATTCACTAAATTGATTCCAAATTAATTAATGAATATTTCAGTCATGTCATTGCAAAAATGTGAATCACATTCACAACCCAAAACAAAATTTAAATTATATTTCTAATTAATCGCCCAATGTGAATCCAATTCACATCAACAATCAATTATTAATATTATTTACATACGAGCTCTCTCCAATATATTATAAATCATATCTATAATATACATTGATATTATGGATAGCATGGATAGTACTATCCACATTCTGCATGTCCTTGATAATTAAATTTCATTTTATTATCTTGGATAACCATTCTCATAATGTGAATCTCATTGATATTATTCTTGATAATTAAATATCATTTAATTATCGATATCCTGATGCTTGGATACATAATTCATCAAAGGAATTATTCTTGAACTCCTTCAAGAATAGTGTGCTCTCTTCGTAGATACTTGGAGATAAGGACAGGGCAATTATGCGTTCTATGTATAGTGACTTGGATATTGAGATCATATCTCAAATATAGATCTCGGGGACCTCTCATAGATTCTTGATTAAATCAAGTCCGTAGGTCTAATCTTCTCATTGCATCTGAATCTCATTCGGACCAATGTCCAACCCTTGGACCAAGATTAGATTACTTCTCTCTACTGAGATGAGTCACTAAAATCCAGACATGTTTCATCACTCCCTCATAATGGAAGCGTCATGGTTATACAATCATTTCTGATCACATCACCCTCAGGCACTCCCAAAACCTGTACATCCTTCATACTAGAAGACGTAGAATAAACCCTAAGTCTAAGATCACTTTAGACTGTCTTCGTCATGGTTCTATCATTAAGATTCTCATTTAGTCATTGGGACTTGGTATCGATCATATGCTTTCCAATAGCATATATTTTACCTATAAATTTTGTCAAGCTTCCAAAGCAAAACGACCATGCATGGAATTTAATATATATCCCAATACCTCATGAGTGAGCTCAGGTCTTCCAGTTCGATAGTGAACATGTATAATCCCTTTGAGAGATCGTATCACTCATATGCCCTTGCATGCACACCAGCTCGCCAGTATATAGACCTTGATTAGGCCATAAACCTATTGGTCTGCCAAATGTACATACCCAAACATATAGCAGCACATCTATCTCAGGTCAGAGGATGCATGCCTACATCGTGACAGCATATGACATAAGTCTTTATTTATCTCGATCTCATTAAGTCAACTTTTTGACCTAACTTATCTGACACCTCTGAATCTCTATTCCCATGCAGAGGACCTGCATCAAGAGGTCGATCAGATATCAACCTTTAGAGCTAGGATTGTCATCTTCCACTCATTTTGGAGATCACATCTTTACAATCATTCGACGGTGTATGATGAGTCATCAATCTAACTCTTTAGATATTCATCCAAGCACCAGCCTCTATGATTCAACAATTGAATCAACAACTTTATGATATCAAGACAACCATGATATATAACCCTATTTGTACAGAGGTACCTTATAGTTCACTTAATTTCAGACAGGGAGTGAAATAAACAAATAACTTTTATTGATATATCAAACATTACAGTAACCATTTATTGTAGGAATGGTTCGCCCTGGGCTCACATGGCTAGAAATCTCCTACTATCCCTCAGAACCATTCAGGTACAATCCTTAAACCCATACTCATTACATGTTGATCGAAAACCTTCTATGTCAGAGGTTTGGTAAGAGGATCAACGACATTGTCGGCAGATGCCACCTTGGTGATGACGATGTCACCACGCTTTTGAATATCCCGAATGATGTGGTATTTCCTTTCTACATGCTTTCTCTTTTGATTCCACCTGGGTTCCTTCACCTGAGTAATGGCTCCTGTGTTATCGCAAAGCAACGGGATGGGAGTATCAGAGGAAACTACGCCAAGTTCCAGTATGAACTTGCGCAACCACACAACTTCCTTCGCAGCATCTGATGCGGCTATGTATTCAGCTTATGTTGTTGAATCTGCCATAGTGCCATGCTTCTTGCTTCTCCAGCTCACAGCACCACCGTTCAACAAGAACACAAACTCTAATGTCGACTTTTGATCATCAATATCAGATTGGAAGTCAGAATCTCTATATCCCAAGACTTGGAGATCACCATCTCCATAGACCAAGATATAATCTTGCATCCATCTTAGATATTTAAATATGTTCTTTACTTCATTCCAGTGTCGTTCTCCATTGCAGGATTGATAACGACTTACCACTCCCACTGCATGGCAGATATCTAGTCTTGTGCACATCATGACGTACATTAGACTTCCCACAGCTGATGCATAAGGGAATACAACCATGGCTTTCTTATCCTCAACACTTTGAGGAGACATTCCATTAGATAGACGGATACCGTGTCTCAAAGGAAGGAAGCCTTTCTTGGAATTCCCCATATGGAAACGTTCCAAGATCTTATTAATGTACACATGTTGTGACAGTCCCAAAATTCTCTTTTCTCTATTTCTGAACAGCTTCAGACCCAAGATATAAAAGGCTTCTCCAAGATCTTTCATCTCGAAGGTATGGGATAGCCAAATCTTAACACTGATCATTATTCATGTATCATTCCCAATGATAAGGATATCATCTACATAAAGTACGATGAACACAATGGCGCTCCCACTAAGCTTCTAGTACACACAAGGCTCATCAAGATTCTGAACAAAATAATAACTCTTTATGGTTTCGTCAAATCTGATGTTCCAGCTATGAGAAGCTTGTTTGAGTCCATAGATGGATTTCTTTAACTTGCATACTTTTCCTTCCTCTGTTATGAATCCCTGGGGCTGCTCCATATAGATATCCTCCTCGAGGTATCCATTGAGGAAAGTTGTCTTGACGTCCATCTGCTAGATGTCATAGTCAAGATATACAGCTATAGCTAGCAGTGCTCTGATGGACTTAAGCATAGCTACAGGAGAGAATGCCTCATCGTAATCGATGCCTTCTTTCTGTGTGTAACCCTTGGCTATGAGCCATGCTTGAAGGTCTCTACCTTCCCACCAGTTCCCCTTTTCTCTTGAAGATCCATTTACACCCAATGGATTTTATCCCTTTAAGTGGATCCTCTAGGGTCCATACACCATTCTTATGCATGGAGTCAATCTATGACTTCATTGCTAGCATCCATCTATCCATGTCTTGATCCGCAAGTGCTTCATCAAATGAAGCTGGATCATTGTCAGTTTCAGCTGACACATGGAATCTGTACCTTTTAGGTGGTGCAACCACCCTCGAACTCCTTCGAAGAGGTACATGCATTTCATCTTCATTTACTTCTTCAGTTTCTGGTTCAGGAAGCTCAGGGGATTCAATGAGTTCCTTTACTTCATTTTTATCTTGACTCTTAAGGAAGTCATCTTCTAGAAATTTTACATTTCTAGAGACAAATACCTTTTGAGACTCAGGGTCATGGAGCTGGTATCCAATACCATCTCTAACATACCCAATGAAGTAGCACTCTCTAGTGTGAGATTCTAGTTTACTTGCGTCGACGTTCTTCGCATGGACCAAGCAACCCCAAATCCTTAAGTGTCTTACACTAGGTTTGGTACCATACCAAAGCTCGTGAGGAGTTTTAGGTATAGACTTGATAGCAATCTTATTCATGATATATGTTGCAGTCTCTACTGCATATCCGCAGAAACTAAGAGGTAAATGTGCTTTACTCATTATTGAACGACCATATCCATGATAGCCCTATTGCGTCTTTCAGCAACACCACTAAGTTGGGGAGTTCCAAGAGGAGTGAGATTGGAGACAATTCCATTCTCTTTGAGGTATTCCTAGAATTCATCTGAGAGGTAGTCACCACCTCGATCAGATCGAATCCGTTTAATCTTCCTATCTATTTGGTTCTCAATCAAAGCCTTGAACTCTTTGAACTTTTCAAAGGTTTCAGATTTATGACGCAATAGGAAGATAACCCATATCTTGAATGGACATCGACAAATGTCAAATAATATCGAAATTCATTTCGTGTCACGGTACTAAAGGGACCACATACATCAGTATGTATTAGTTCAAGAACACTTGCATCTTGTAACCTTGTTACAAAAAGGCATCCTGGTCATTTTACCTCGAATACAATGTTCGCATGCAGGTAAAGATTGGACCAGTAAAAAATCTAAGGGTCCATCCTTTATCAATCCTATCAACAGATAAATGACCAAGTCTTTGATGTCAAATCACAGTAGAATCATCATCCATGGTCCTTTTAGGGTTTTTATTAGTGGTAGTAACATTCATGACAGATACATCAATGCACAATTCATAGAGTCCACCAGAAGTCAGAACACCATCCGTAATATATTTATCATAACAACTTATGACAAGTTTATTACAGAATAGGAACGAATATCTATTTCTAACAAGCTTAGATACAGATATAAGGTTCCTTCTAACATTTGGAACATAAAGAAACTCTTTAAGTACGAGGACTCTCCCACTAGATAATGATAGTCTGCAGATCTCGCCGGTGACTGCTACAACAGTTGCATCAGATCCCATCAGGATGACTATCTCCCCTTCATTAAAATTCCTATTTTCCTAAAACAGATGCAACAAATTGCATACATGAACAGAAACACCATAATCTACTACCCAACTACCTTCTCGTCCAACGAGAAAACTAGTTTCAATGATGAAAGTAGATTTCATATATGTTGGGACTTTACCTTTGTTGATTGACTTCAGGTAGTCTGGACAGTTACGCTTCCAGTGCCCCAGTTTCTTGTAGTGGTGATAGACATCGGTCTTTTTCGATGTCATCAGTGTGGAAGAATTAGAAGATGAGCCAACTCCTTGATTCTTCTTCTTTCTCCTATGGGCTGGGCCCTTCCGAGAACCATGCTTCTGACCGCACTTTCCTTTGACCTGTGCAACCATTGCACTCCAAAAGGACCATCTTTCTTCATTACGTCTTCCGCAGACTATAATGCTGCAAGAAGTCTAGCATTAGTCAAGTCCAACTTGTTCATTGTTTTGCTTTTCTTCCTTTGTCTTAGGGCTTTCATGCTTGTCCTCTGTGAGTACATAACTTATGCGCTCAGCCGAGAGAACAACTTCCAAATTACGGATCCAATCCGAATAATTTGGTCCGGTCAACTGGTTGACCTCCAGAAGCCTGCTGAGAGGGTTCATGGACTTGATTGTCGGAAATTAAGAATGCACTATATTAGAACATATAAAGAATTATTATATAAGAATTAAATTCTTTGATTAAAGAATTTTTAATCAAATTAGTCTTGCCTTGTCGACTTTGAAAGTTCATTCACTTAATCACTTTCAAAGTAAGAGATATACTTATTGTTATATCTCTACCAAGATCTGTGATCTCCTTTCTTATCCTTGTTAGATCCCAATAATATGAGAAACTGTAACTTAGATAAAAAGAAGCGGGAACTCATTCCACCTTGCATGTCCAACTTGCATTTTCCAATTCGATCTTTAACACCCGAGCCCACCACCCCTAAGATGATGTTGACTTGTTGCTAATTGAACCAACCGTTAACAGAAATAGTACTCGCTATGCGCAATCCAATATCGCTCCAATAATATGAGGAACCGATATCGGGGTCACTACGCATACGTCCTTACTCTTTCGAGAAGCAAAGAGCCCGATCCAGATGTGCTTGTATGCAGGAGCTGTCACTACGGACAGACGTCTCCTACATACAATCCCTAGTGACGAAACCCTTCGCCTTGACAGGAGACCATGGATGTCATTTATGTGATCCTTCACCCTCTTATTCAAATTCAATAACTAATTATCGTGCATCACATTCAAGTAATTAATTCTTTCAAGGGAAATACACATCTATTCATAATATAATGTTTCAATTGGATATAATTAATTTAATCTCATTAAATCAATTATCAATCCAATTCAATCATCAAGATTGATTGTTACTTGAAATAGTGGTATTATCTTAAAGTACGTATTATTCGAATTTTAATAATAAGAAAATACATCATGATCTCTCAAGAATAATTCGTTCTCTACCCGTTGTCATGGATAACACTGACGGAAGTGGGACAGACCCCACACCATGCAACCTGCTACCCCAATGCTCCCCGATTAAGCACTATATCCGCCTCGGGAAAAAATAATGCCGAGCCAATCACTTTGTACTTGAGATGATCATCGATTTTCAACCAAATTTATACCATATAGTAATAATCAAAACCATTTTGATTATAAGAAAATTTGGTAGACAAATTCCCAAAACCTATTCAAGTAACAAGTTTTATTGATGATCTAGATCTAATCTTATCATTCATTGGTTGAGGCAATGTCATTTAAGGGAACAATTATTGTTCTAATATTTCCCAAATATTATCCACAATTATGTCAGGAAATTAATCATTAATTTCACAAGATTCTTAAATGACAATCACAAGGTTCATAGTTGAGTATGTAATTTCCAGCAGTGACCATCACCAATTAAAATTAGCACAACTCTTTCATTTTAAATCCAAATTAAGCAAAATCAATTTCCAGAGATTGATAATTTGATTTAAAATATAAATCTTGTAATTAACGTGCATTTACAAGCATTTTAAAACAGTAATTGACATCTTAATTACATCTCTAACTGCCATCCTCGAAACAGTGGACATATGGTCATTAAAACGATCATATTTTGAGCAAACAGAATCCAAATTACGCAAACTCAAATTCAACATTTTTATTGTTTAATGGGTAACATTATCTATGTGATAAATTCATGTTTAAATATTTTAAACAGGGCCGAAAAAATATCACAAAACAGGGCTGCAAAAATTGAAACGCGACAAAAACTTTCACAAACCCCAACGAGCCCAGATCTTCTTGGGTTTATGGATCATATCCAAAACCTCCGACATTAGATTCTGATACCACTTGAAGGATACGGGAAATCCTTAAGCGCATCACGGAAGCGTGATGATCGCATCCAATGCGATCAGAACGACTAGTCGAACTAGTTGCTCAGTGCAGCGGAATTTAAATTTTTTAAATCATATGATGAAACCATATGATCCAAGAATATTTCTTGGATCATTTCATCTAACCACAGAGTATTGGAAATACCTCTTGAAGCGTGGTTGCGATCACTTGATCTCTAAATCAGGATATCCTCCTAACTCAAGTCCGATCCACGAAGAAGGCACTTGCGGGCGCGATGATGAGACGCGTGCTTCCCGCAATCCAAGATGAAGATCCAAGCGATGAATCTCCTGATTTCGTCCAACGAAATACGATGTCTTCCAATGTGCTAGAAGCACCAAGGAAGACGGAGATCCACGAGCAATCGAGGCAGCAACACGACGGTGTAGCGACGACTGTAATTCTCTCAAGACTCGAGGTGGACGACCACACTTAGAGAGAGAGAGATGGGGCATGAGAATGAGGATAGAGATAGAGAGAGAGATTAGGCATGTATTTAGAAGGGCTGGAGTTGCCCCTTCTTATGTAGTAGTTTGGGAGTCCATGGATCACAATCCGTGGGATACACAAAATCAACGGTTAGAATGATTTGTGTTTTTAATCAATGGTCATGATCATTGTTGTTCAAAAAAGCAACAACTATTAATTTATATTAAATTAAATATATGTTGTATTATCATCAACATAATTTAACTTAATAAAATTAATCAACATAAGATAGTAAAGAGGATAATAAACTCCTCCTAAAAAATAGAGCGTCACCTTTGAACAATTCAAGGGTGACGCCACCTCTTTATTAGGTGAGTTTTATCTTCTTTATTTTATGAGATAAAATCTCATATCTTTATTTGCAATAACATTTATTGCAAATATATTCACTAAATTAATTCTAAATTAATTTGTGAATATTTCAATCATACCATTGAAAAAATGTGAATCACATTCGCAACCCAAAATAAAATTTAAATTATATTTCCAATTAATCGCCCAATGTGAATCCAATTCACATCAACAATTAATTAGTAGATATTATTTACAAATGAGCTCTCTCCAATGTATTATAAATCATATCTATAATATACATTGATATTATGGATAGCATGGATAGTACTATCCACATTCTGCATGTCCTTGATAATTAAATCTCATTTAATTATCTTGGATAATCAGTTTCATAATATGAATCTCATTCATATTATTCTTGATAATTAAATCTCCTTTAATTATCGATCTGTTGCTTGGATACATAATTCATCAAAGGAATTATTTTTGAACTCCTTCAAGAATAGTGTGCTTTCTCCATAGATACTTGGAGATAAGGACATAGCGATGGTACGTTCCATGTATAGTGACTTGGATATTGAGATCATTTCTCAAATCCAGATTTCGGGGACCTCTCGTAGATGCTTGATTAAATCAAGTCCGTAGATCTAATCTTCTCATTCCATCTGAATCTCATTCAGACTAATGTCCAACCCTTGGACCAAGATTAGATTACTTCTCTCCACTGAGAGGAATCGTTAAAATCCAGACCTGTTTCATCACTCCCTCGGAATGGAAACGTCATGGTTATACAATCGTTTATGATCACATCACCCTCAAACATTCCCAATACCTGTACATCGTGCATACTGGAAGACCTAGAATAAATCCGAAGTCTAAGATCACTTTAGACTGTCTTCTTCAGGACTTTATCATTAAGATTCTCATTTAGTTATTGGGACTTGGTATCGATCAGATGCTTTCCAAAAGCATATATCATACCTATAAATTATGTCAAGCTTCCAAAGCAAGATGACCATGCATGGAATTTAATATATATCCCAATACCTCATGAGTGAGCTCATGTCTTCCGGTTCGATAGTGAACATGTATGATCCCTTTGAGAGATCGTATCACTCATATGCCTATAATGCACACCAGCTTGCCAGTATATAGACCTTGATTAGGCCATCAATCTATTGGTCTGCCAAATGTACATACCCAGACATATAGCAACACATCTGTTTCAGGTCAGAGGATGCATGCCTACATCGTGACAGCATACGACATAGGTATTTATTTATCTCAATCTCGTTAAGTCAACTCGTTGACCTAACTTATATGACACCTCCGAATCTCTATTCCCATGCAGAGGACCTGCATCAAGAGGTCGATCAGATATCAACCTTTAGAGCTAGGATTGCCATCTTCCACTCAGGATGGATATCACATCTTGACAATCATCGACGGTGCTTGATGAGTCCTCGATCTAACTCTTTAGATATTCATCCAAGCACCAGCCTTCATGATTCAACAATTGAATCGACAACTTTATGATATCAAGACCGCCATGGTACATAACCCTATTTGTACAGAGGGACCTTATAGTGCATTCATTCACTTAATTTCAGACATGAGTGAAATAAACCAATAACTTTTATTGATATGTCAAACATTACAATAACATTTATTGTAGGAATGGTTCGCCCTGGGCTCACATGGCTAACACATAGAATATCAGATTTTTAGGAATTGTAATTTTTTACCATTTTTAATTAAGATAGAAATCGAGAAAGAATATGATAAAATCGAAGAGAAATATTTACACATAATCTAATTTTCTGGATTTTAGTAATTAAGAAGACGAAGAGATAGAATAAAGTACGGAAAGGTGACTTTTGTACATATTGTTAATGAACACTCAAATTTGGTTAGTTTCTTTGATTTTAGTTTTGGATTTTGCGTATTTTAGTAAAAAAATTTATCAATATGAATGAAAATGAAATGAAATAAAAAAGTCAAATATGTAAATTAAATAATAGGTCAAAAATAAGAAAAATACATAATATACAAAAGAGGGCCAAAATCCAACTTTCACATATGAATTCCGATTCACTTGAACTTGAACTTGTTTTCAAGGTAATTGAATGTACATTATTTCAAAAGTGAGTTGGATTAAATCAGACACTGTCTGAGGAAGATATCAGCATTTTAATTCGATTGTCCTGAAATTAGGGTTTGGTTTTCTATATCACATCATTTCAGTTAGTGATTTTTTGTATTTTTTTCTTTATTCTTGTCAGTAATGTGTACACGATAGAGGTGGTTTAGGTTATTTGGAATTAGCATGAATTATTTAAAAATCAGGAAAGTTAGCTTATTTTACATGTTAACTGGGCTGAGATTTTTGGCTTCTTATCTTATGCAATTATGAATGATAAAATGCAATTATTAATTGCATATGCATGATGTTAATTATGTAAAATAATTGATGAAATACATTTGAATTTTAGGGAACTGGTCTTAGTTAATCTTATTTAAGATGATGAATCACACATTCATCAAACCCTTATACTTAAACCATGCTCGTCCCCAAGCATCTAGAGAATGAATGAATTAGTTGGATTAATCCCTATTTGTGCATGTGGGGTACTGATGAACCTCAGTTTCATCATCTTTATTTCCTATAATTAACCCCCTTGCTTAAAGTTTTATCAATAAAACCCTGTTAATGTCTTATAATTAACAGAGTCCTAAATAAATTAAAAACCACAAAAAAATGACAAAACAAAAATTCGTGGTGTTTTTAGACTTAAAAATACCTTCAAAAATATTTCGGGCCCTTGTTTGATTTCTTTTCCAATTTTGGTCAACATGAAACTTGTAGATCTCGTCAAGATCTACAACTTTCATGTTTTGAGTTTTCTCAAATTCGGCCAATATGGCAATCAAAAATCCAAAATACCCTCGAATAAATCTGATTGGGCCACGTGGCCCGATCTGAGTGCGCCACGTGGCCCCCTTCCCTTGTCTTTTTCCGCCACCACCCCTGGCCGTTGGATCTCGCTTCAGATCCAACGGCCCCGCTGTGTCCACGTACCCGCCTTCTCTTAGCCATCAGATCTCCTCCGCATTTCATCTTTACCGTCCGTTAGCGCCGATTTCATAGCGTGCCACGTGGTAGCGCCTGATCTCTCCGATCGCAACCCCCCGATCTTCCATCTGAACCGTTCTTCGTTGGACGCTTCTCGGCCTTCCGATCAGACTCAGGGATCATCTGCTCCCTCCATTCGCGCTGCTCCCTCATCCAGACACGCGGCGGCCACTTGGGCCCTCTGATCGTGCCGCCATCGATTTTATCCTGGCCGTCGCTCCGCGCCTTACTCTCCACCGTTGGATCTCCAGATCCAACGGTCAGGAGACCGTCGTCAACCTCCAGAACCCTCTCTTCCCCACGTTCGCCATCTCGCGCCCCGCTCGCACCTTTCCATTTTCCTCCTCCACTTCCGCCACCATCTCCCATCGCCAACCGTTCCACGGTCTTCCCCTATCATCCACCTCCTCCGCGCAAGCCTCCACGACCCATAACAAACTCCCAGTCGCCCCATGATCACCTCGAAACCCACATCGTCCATCACCAGCTCCGCCATTCACCCCTTCAAATAATCCGCTTCCCCCTCCATTTGCGGGCGTCCGCCTTTATACGGGGGCTCGCCCAGCCCTCCGCCACCTCCCAGTGACAGGGGGAGGTGGCCGGATCGAGCGAAGACGACGACGCCCCCTGGTGAGACCATCCGCCTTCAACGGTGGAGCTGCGGCGCCCTATCACCGCCCGAGCTCGCTGGGACGGCCGCCCAGCACGTGCGAAGACCCCGAGCTCCTCTCCGAGTTCAAGCCCAGGCCACTTCCTCCGCCCGATAACCGGTAAGTTCTCTCTTCCTCCCTTGTATTTTCTTTCGATTTAGTCTATTTAATCAGGCCTCTCCGGCCATTCCCTCACTCCATTGACCGCCTTTTTAGCTACGCCACACCGCCCCCTTTTTCGCACGATCCTCCGCTCACTTCCTCCTTCCTCCAGACCCCATCGCACCTCCGACCCACCTCCTCCGCCCTCACGGCGGAGGAGCTTCGAGCTCAACACCCTCTTCGCCCGCAGGAGCTCCTCACATCACCGCCACTACACACACACCTTTCTCCTCGCTTCGGCTATGCGCTCTAACCCTGCAGGTGTCCTATACGTCAATGGCCGGAGCTTCGCCTGAGCATACTTCGTCGCATCCGCCTGCCAACTTCGAGCTCCGGCGACTCTAACCCAGATGACAGACACATCCCCCGAGCTCCAAACTTCATCGGCAGGCCTTCAGAAGCCTCGTGCGAGCACCACCGGGGCCAGGACAGAGCGGCGGAGGAGGGAGTCCTTCGTCGGAGCCCAGAACTCACCGCCCGCCTTCGGCTGGGGGAGAAGAGCAGCCACAGTTGGATGGTCCACCCCCGGTGACCATCCAACGGTCCAGACGAGGCCACGCCATCGGCATCAACTTCCGTTGGATCTTCTAGATCCGACGGCTTACATTCCGCCACGCGTCGACACCTGAGCTCCCCCGAGCCTAGCGACCGAGCCCCAGGCTTGGACACTCCCGAGCCTCCACCGAGCCTGCTAGAGCTTCGGACTACAGCCAAACCAGCCGAAGCGCCTCCGAACCTCTGCCGAATCCGAGCCGACTTCCGAGCCTAGATAGCACGTGCATCGCACGTGCTTCTCTGGGTAAATTGCAGAGCCGCCCTCAAACTTCTCCAAATTTGCAAAAAGGTCCCCGCGCTTATGGTTTATTTACAGGGAAGGTCCTTAGACTTATTTTATTCTCATTTCAGTCCTTCCAGGGACCTTTTTGTAGTTATCTTTTCATGTTTTCTTTCAGTTATGCCCTTGCTTTCCTTTTTGCATATCTTGAGCACCGTACCTCTGTTTTAGTTGATTTCAGTTTCGTTTGAGAGCTTGTTTGATGTACTTTTTAATGGCATGATTAATCTTTTATCTTAGAGTTTTGAATTTTAATGAAATATTAAGTTAGCTAAGTGGCTTTTATTAAGTTCTCATGCCTTGTTCACTTTGACGATCAAGCTCTGACACTTCAAATGAATCTGAATTTGACTCTTATTAAGTAGCTCATCATATTTCTCCTGTCCTAGGGCATAGCTTCATCGCATTTTATGGCATTTATTTGCATGATAAAAATGGATTAAAAAAATATACATGTTTGTTTAATCAATGCATTATTGTCTCTGCATATTTTGACCTATGTGCTTTAATTCAACACTTAATTAAATAGACTCAAATCCGATTAATACGAGAGAGGCTCGTGTCCCTGAGTTCGATCTTGGTTTCTTGCCAAGTAAAATAAATCACGATCATCTCATTTCGATTTATCATCGCATATCTTCAAATGACTTGATCTTTTGATGACCAAAATCGGCCCGACTGCTACGACATCTCCAAGTGCTAATTTAGCATTATTAAAGGGCCGATTTTGCGGTTCGTCAGGTACAAGACTAGATAATTTGAAGAACTCTTGGTTTTAGTGATCCCAAAACTCCAAGCTTAACCAAGTGTTAGTTAGAAGGTAACCAACTTCTCTAGCTCTAAGACTCTCTTTGTTTACATATATAGTAGTGGGTATGACATTTAGCGTGCACTGCAGTCACAAGAGTAGAGTTGAAATGTCACCCAAGGTCCCAGTCCAAGAGACTCTCATAAGGACCCAATTCTCAACACATAGGGTATAAATCATTTCTTACATACAATCCGTCGTCTCTTTAGTTGTCGATCTTAAAAGTGTAGATGGAAGGTCAGTTAATAGATGACATAGGATTGTGTGATTTCTTCACTCCCTTTAATTGGAAAAAAGGATCCACTCGAGTGCCTTATGAAACACGTATTTTAAGTTGTTGGCCCGTGTGTATGTCAAGAGAGCTCAGAGTTGTTTGCACTTGTTTTCCTGGGAGTACATCGGGGTGTGTCTCTTTTGAGTACCTATCATACCTTCGACACCTAGACTTTTATCACTATACGATGCAGAGCCCTTTATTGGTGCTAGACTGACTTTTGGTCCTAATAGCTTTGCTCCAAATGGACAGTTTGAAATGGTTGGAAGCACTCGTCTTTGGTGGAAGCTCTTTGAATTTGTATTTGGTATGGGAGAGTTTTTCTTTGTATTTGAATGGGAGAACTTCTCTCGAATTTATTTTATTGATGGTTGGCTAACTCCACTGCTTTTACCAAGTTGGCGTACACTGATAAACAATTAATTAAGTTTCATCACTCCCGGGCACCTAGGTTTTATATCAAGATATTAATACAAGAACCTTGTTATCATACCGGCTTAAAGTGCTAACACTCGGGTTTCATGAAGCCTTCATCGATTTTATCCCATCCTTAAGCATTTCAGGTCCAAACTCAAATCCCTAGTCCCAGTTCCTCAAGTGAAATCCCAACTCATCTTATCATAGTTGCAGTCATGCATGTGAGGTGTTGATCATATTCTTTAAGGTAGAGACTAAGTATGCGATATAGCACACACATCTTTCAAACTAGGTAAGTGTGAATAATTTAGTCATATATCTTAATGACTAAGGTTGGTTGACTCTGAACCTTAAAACCTCATAAACCAAATATCCTTGAACTTCACAAGCCTTGTGTGAAATTTTAAATGTCAGGGATACATCCAACTAAAGAATGGATGGATGAAATGTTAAATGAAATGTAAGTATGAAAATTGGTTTTTATAGAAATTTTTTAATGCAAGTTTTATTTTATAAAATGAATGAGAAGTCATTCTTCAAAACTTTTGTTGCACACGAAGTGTTAATTGCACTTTTGTAATTATTATTATTTTTGGTTTTTTTCAAATTTTTAAATTTTCCAGATTTCACTAGTTACTTACCCACCTCGTAGATAAGAATATAGATTTACGTGAAAGTACGAGTTATGGGTAAAATAGATACATAGTATATACACCTCCATACTTAGCGAGTGTTATGTCCTCAGAGCATAAGAAGCATAGAGAAGAAATAGCTCTAGGGATGCAAACTGTTATGGATATATCCGTATCCGATCCGTCACCGTATCTGTTTTATATAAATTTTGACCTCCGTATCCGTTTTAAAATGGACACGGATATGAATATCCTTATGATATCCGCAAACATCTGTATTCGTATCTGTATATTTGTTTTCGTATATAAATATAGTCATATATTTATTTTAAACCCTAGATAACATGATTCTATACCTTTTTTACCATATTTGTATACTTTTTATGATACAAAAATATTTAGTAAATTTATATCATATGTTTTCCATCCAATTCGTATATATTTAAGTTGATTCTAAAGAGTATTTCTAACACTATTCATATGCGATCAGTATTCATTTTACATCCGTATCTATTTTTTAAGGATATGATAAGATAGTTTTAATATCCATATCTGCATCCGTGTTCGTATTCAAAAACAGATAAGGATATGGTAATACCTATATCCATATCTGTATCCATTCGTTTGCATCTCTACATAGCTCCGACTAGGCGTAAGAGAGTAAAAAAGAAAAAGAAAAATAGAAAGTCGGCCCACCCCCTATACTTAGGGTGTAAACAATCTAAGTATAAAAGAGCGAAAATGAAGTAGTTGAGTTGAGGACACGAGAAGGGTATATACAATGGGCATCGGATCCCCCTATAATTAGGCTCTGATTAGCCTATGTATGGAAGAAGGGTGGAAATGGAGCGGTCGGGGGTAGAAGTGGATGAGGAAAGTGGTATATATAGATGGCATCGACCCCCTATAGTTAGGTCTTGGCCTAAGTAGAGGAAGAAGAAATACAAGGGAACTGATGAGGTCGGGAGGAGGTTGCCAATGATTAGGGAGGTTTTTGGAAGATCTTTTGGTGAGCATGTGGTGGGAGGTCATAATGATAGGAAGAAGATGTAGCCGACGAATCCCAACCATTATTGGATTTATCCTCAAAAGAATAATACAGGGGAGTGTATTGATGGGAAGAAGATGAAGCAAATGAATCAGATGATTCCCAACCATCGTCGGAGTTATCCTCAGAAGAATAGTATTGAAAGGTAGGGGTACTTCAACCATTCTTATTTTTAAGTTATTTTCTCAAGATGTGTCTAGTCTTGTGGTCAATCGCCTCGTCCTCAGATGATGAATACTCTGAAGCACCAGTCTCAGTCTAGTCATAAGAGATTATTATGATATATTTAGTTGGACCAAGAGAGTTAACTCTGGAGGAATAGTAGTGAGGGATAGGAGTCGTCCAACGATGATCGATATTTGGTTGTTTTCTTAGATAGGGCTTCATAGTTGTCGAACTGAGCTCATTCATAAAGATCACCTTATTCGGACTTGATGAGGAATCATCAGAAGATTCCTTTTCTCGTATGGTGAAGGCGACTTTTATAGTCAGTTTTCCAGAACCTAAAGCATCAAGAAGAAGAGGACATTGATACGGCTTGAGGTGTTCGGGGGAACGCCTCGAGGAATCAGTACTCATCTTTTTCTCACCAAATAATCAACTAGATGAAGGAACAATTGGTTCAACAGGATTGGTCAATTTAGTTCTTGTCATTTTTGAAGGTCCATGTCCTTGGGTGAGGTGTTGAAAATCGATTCTTCATCAGATGAATAACCATTGAAATATTCCTCCCTGGTCAACGGACGTCCCATGTAAGTGTTCTCAGTTGGCTTGGCATTGGTGAGCTCATGTGTCAGATTACAGAATAGGACAAGGCATTCAGACAAGATATTGTTCGACTCAAGGTTAGCCCATGCCTGTGTGTCCTCGTCAGGAGACCATATAGATGGTAAAATTCCTGCATTAGGTGTTTCTCCTTCAGATTCGTCATGATGGCGGTTGAGGTGCAAGTAGTAGGAAATGGGAGGATGGAGTGAGTCTCTAATCCAAAGGTCTGCTCTACAATCGTCATCTCAGGCATCGTAGATGGTTGTTTATGGCGTTGTGGGTTGCCTTATAATATCGTGTTATTGTTTAGCCCAAAAAGTCAAGCGGTCGTATTGACTCACAAGGCGAGTCAACAGTCGATGCGGTGACCGCTCGAGAATCCGGATTAAAACAACAATTAACCCACAACAGATAAATCAAGCAATGAAAGTAAATATGCGGAGTTAAAATTTATTATAACTCTACAACAAAGATGTGTATAGTGCAAGTATTTGTAGAGGTCGAACACAGGGAGCAGACAGGTAGATCGGGGCACAAGTGCTCAAAAATGTGTGTGCTGTGATCAAGTGCCTATTATGCTATTTTTTTGTGGGTTTTTAATTTTAAATTTTTTTATTTAATTTTTAATTTTATATTTTTGTATTTTGATTTTTAATTTACTGATTTTTATTTTCTTTTTATATTTTATATTTTTATATTTTCTTTTTCAATATTTGAAATTAAAGACAATGTAATAAAAGGGAAACTAAAGTATTTATAAAAATGGATAAAAATACTCAAAAATAAGGAAATAAAGTCTTTTTGGTCTTTTTATACTTTTTTACTGTTTTTGCGATTTTTGGGTAATTTTTAGAATGTTTTTGGTATTTTTAATTATCAAAATAAAGAAAACAGTAGTAAAAAGCAAGGCTGAAACTTAAAATGGAGAAATAAAATAGAAATCAGTGGCAAAAATTCCCCAACTTAATTTTCAGTGAAAGATAATGAAACCAAGAAGATTTAGGAAAAGAAAACACTATTTTTGGATTTTTTAGGGATTTTATAAATTTTTATGAAGGTTTTTAGAGTTTTGCAATTTTTTGGAGTTTGGTTATATATTTTTTAATGATTTTTGGCTGGGAGTTAAAACAAACTAAAAGACACAAAATATATTTTTTTGGAATTTTTCTGGAGTATTTTTATATTTTTTGGTATTTCGTAATGCAAACAATGCTAAAAATAGCTATTTTTGATTTTTAATAAATAATAAAATGCAATAATTACGAAAAATAAAAATATGACATAAATCTACAATGCAACAGGAAGCTTAACCTATTTTTGGGTAATTTTTTGAGTTGATATGATGTACGAAATAAATACAATCAACAACAAGAAACTACACCCTGGGAAGGGTATTTTTGCAATTAAACAGAGGTTTAGGGGTCAAAACGAAATTTACACACAAAAAAGTGAACTAAATACAATATTTTCTGGATTAAACTCAAATACCAAAAGCCGCAGGAGCTACCTCGCAAAATCTCCACCCACGCGCGTGCTATGCACGCGCCTGGAAGGTCTTAGCCGCTATTATCCAAAACGCGGGGGGCTCGGTTGCAAATATTACAAAAATTCTTAAAGGCCGTTGAAAGTTTAAGTACTTAAGAAGATATTACAAAAATCGGCGGGAAGATTATGCAAAATACCCGCTCCAGTGGCGCATCCAACGGCAGATGGGAGTTGCCTTTGCCACGTGGCACCACGAAACGCGCCGATACCCCTTGGTTTATAACGGCCAGGATTAGATCCTGGCCCGCAATCTAACGGCTGGAGGGGGGGCGTGCGATCAACGGCAGATGATAGGCGTGGAAGAACTGGCCGAATCCGACGGCGGCTGGGCGATGTCGAAGAACAGGAAGAAGGCCGGCGGCGCTGGGGTTCCCCGACCCTTCTTCCTCGTCTCTGTCGGCAGTTGCGGTTGCAAAAAGGGGCCGCGAGGCTCCTGGGTGCCTCCCCGAAGGAACGGCGGGGTCAAAATGGCCCAAGGAGGGCTGGAGGCCCGCCGTTTCGTGAAGCGGAGGGGGCGGCTCCAGGCCGCTGGCGTCGATGAGAATGGACGCCCTAGATGGACGTCTTCGGGTCCTGGACCTGCAATGACACACGGATTCGACAGTACGAGGTCCCAGGTTTTTTTTAAATGCAAAAAAACGTGGATGAGATGGCGGAATGGAAGGAGAGGTTGATGACAGTCCCCGGAGCTCAAGAGCTCCGGCGAGGGGTGCGGGCGTGAGATCGGGGGAAAACAGTCGGTGATACTACAATCCAAATGCTCTAACAGGTTCCTAATGCTAACAGCTAGATATCTATGCAAAAATAAACAAGAAAAACTCAACCTCTAGGGCTAGGAAGCCCAAGGAAGTGACCTCACGGCCAAGCTTGGCCGGAGATGGGTGGAGCGCCTCCCGGCCGCTCAACCTCGCCTCAAATGGGCTGGAGGACCTCCTGCCACGAAGTCCAGTCCGGAGCTCGCCAATGAGGGAGAAGAGACGGTCAAAGAAGGGTTCAAAGGTTGGAGGGAGTTTTGGGTGGTCTTTTGAAAGATGGCTCTGGAGCGACTTTCGAGGAGGCGTATCTTGCGAATCTCAACTCCAATCCTCGAGGTAAAGGCTAGGCGTGATAGATCACATGTCGAGGAGAAAAAGTGATGAAGACCGCATCATGAAATGGTGTAAGGATCGTCCCCCAAAAATGGGCGAAAATCAAGGAAAACCATTCTGACACGCTGCAGGAGGAGGCCAGGAAGTTGACCAGTGGGTCAACTTTCCAGCCACCTGGTTGGTCCACGTGGACCAACCAGGAAAATCCGTAGGAAAAAATACTTATAAAATCTGTTAAAAATAGAAGATGATTTTATTGATTTTTAATTATAAAATGAAAAATGTTTATTATTTTATGAATCAATTTATGGTGATTTTTATTTATTTTTATGAGACTTATTTTTACAAGTTTGCATTTATACCCTTATAGGTATCTATATCTCTGTATTAATGTATTCTATTTTTATTTAGGTATTTTTAATATTATTATTTTTATTTATAATTTTATAAAATTATAAAATACTTTTATATACATAATTATATTTTTATTTTATTTTTCTGATATGTTTTGTATATTTAATAAAATACAAGTGTATTTTATATAGGTATAAGTGTATGTATAATACCTAGGTATCAAATATATACATGTATTTTTATTTGAGTTTTAATGATGTTTTTTTATTCTGATTTTAATATACATAATTATTACAAGTATTATTTACAACATTATAAAAATATAAAATTATAAAAATAATAAATAAATAATAAATTGAATATTTTAATATGTACAAGTATACAATGAGGGTCCAAAAGTCAACTTTCAAACCGTAGCTCCGCCAAATGCGAAACCGCCATTAAATAGCTTATTTTCTTCCATATACAATTAAAGGTGAGTACGCTGCATTTGGAGTTTTTATTTGTGAGATACGGGTCTGGGAAGTTGGCATTCTGGATTTTTATTCAGACCATAACTTTTTATCTGTACATTATTTTTCTGTGAAATCAATTTTGTATTTTTCTTTATTTAATTATCTACAACTTTCATGTACAAAGTTTCTTTATTTGATGTATAAAAAGTGGAACCAAAAATAGGTCCCAAAATGAATAAAGAATCAAATAAAATGTATAGGTATTTTATCTGTATTTTGGCCCTTATCTCCCCCTACTTTATTCCTTGTCGACCTATTCATCAAGATGCCTAGGTCTCGGGGTTTCGGGTCATAAAATATTTACAATATTTTATTCTTTTTCTTTTCTTTTCTTTATTCTATAATTTTGGCTTTAAAAGCCGCCTTTTATACAATATCTACACACATATGCATGGATGCTAAAATGCCTAAATTAGATTTATTTACACGCATTTACTAGGGTTTTTAAGGCCAAAATGATAGAATAAAGATGATGAAACGTAGCTTCATCATCCCCCTATACTTTACCTTTGCTAGTCCCTAGCAAACACTTATGCAATAAGTGCAGAAAAAGAAAAAGAAAGAAAAGAAAAAGAAGAAAATTAGATTAAGTTTAATTATCGAACTTGTCTTCGCAAAATTAAAGTTTGGAGCTTAAGTCGGACCTTTGGAATTTTAGTGCGGTCGGAACCTTAATGAGAACCAAGTTTGAAATCCAACAGTCCTTGAGAATCCCAAAACTCTGTCCAAGTCTCCTCAATAGCCAGGTCAGAAATACTTCAACTCATACGCAAACTCTTACGACTATGAGTCTGACTCGTACAGTGTAAGTGATATGTAGCTCCCCACCTCAGAAGTGACAAAGAAACAACCTCCCCCAACCTGGTAACTCTAATGCCTCGGTCTAGCAACTCTTTCTTCGAGAAGCGGGGTATTCCCTTCTAAGTTCAAGTGCAACCGGCTCAAGAAGAGGGGGAAGAAGTATAGACTTTTGGGAGCTCAACCAGTGTAGCTAAGTCTCCCGCTGCAAGCTTCATGAGATGTGACATGGATACCATAAGCTTTTGCTTTATTGGACTATATACACTCCGGTGGGGTTATTAAATTTTCAATCCGACCCACCACTTTTTTGGAGTTCTCTTTTTTTTCTTTTTTTTCTTTTTTCTTTTTTTTTTCAATTGCATATGTACAACATATCTACATGTTGCAGCATATATACAAGAAATTTTCCTCTTGAGCCAGTGGACTATCCCTCTTTTGAAGCTTTATTGCAACCCACGGCTTCTGTCTTTAGCCTTCATCACCACTAGACCAAGTTGAGGTGCACTTCCTTCACTATAAGAAGAAGAGAGGTTCCGCCTAGAAGTACTACCCTCATATGCTACCCCAAGCCAAAGGAAACTGCCTCCTCACCACCTCATCCGTGGAGAGCTATGTGAAAGGTGCAGGTGTCCAAGTTAGGTCATTATCGACAAGAGTCGTGCGTGTGTTCTGAAATACTCTACTTAGGCAGTCAAGAATCCATTGAACCAAGTCCCGTGATCCTCAAAGAATTAAGTCAACTAGACCTGAAGTACCTCTAACTCAGTTCCTATAAGGTTCATGTTATTAGGTAGATTTGAAGGTCCAATCAAGCTCCAATCTCCGGATTTTACTTAGACTTGTTCAACTATCAAACTCAATCCGAAAAATGCTCATGCTATGCAATGCTATGCAGAAAATATTTTTGTGATGCAATTTTCAACGATTTTGAACTTTTTATGGATTTTTGAAAAGATGATGCATGCCTATGCATAAGCATTTTTTTGTATTTTTCAGAAAAGATATTTCAAATGTTTTTGGATTTTAGTTTTGCAAATGTTTTTGGGATTTTTCAAAAGAAAAAGTTTTGGCTGAAAACTAGGTGAAAAATATGTATACGGAAGTGCTTCTTATAATTACAAGAAGTGTATTTTAAGGATTTACAAGGGTAAGTGGTAAATTTTATAAGTACATATATAGTGGATTCTGGTGTGATGTCAGTATTCCTCAAACTTATTTGACACAAGCTTTTCACACAATTTTTGAAAACTATAGTCCAAAATAGTTTTTACAAACATTTTTACAAACATGTACACACATTTGAAAATCATTTTTGCAACGGCTTTCAAAATAGTATATATATAGGTTTTTCAAATATTTTTGCAACCATTTTTCAAACCATTTGCAAATCATTTTTCAAATCTTTTATTTCACATAAAGAAAATGAATTTTACAAATCACACATTTTTACAAAGGTTGAAAACATATAACAATATATTTTCAAAATAGTTTTCAATAGATGTTCACAAAGGTTTTCAAACTATTTTTCAAACATTTTGCAAAAAACATTTTCACCGGATTTATTAATCAGTATATACAAGAAGAATTTGAGGAATGATAACACCTTTTTATTAGAGATTTTTAATGAAGTTTAAAGAATTACTAGCCATATTTATTACGAAAGTACGAGTTATGGCTAAAGTATATACGTAGTATATACGACCCCCCTATACTTAGCTTGAGCTATGTCCTCATAGATCAGAGAGAAAAGAGAAGACATAACTCGTACTAAGTATAGGAAAGTCTAAAGAATAAATGAATAAATGAAGGAATGAATGAACAAATGAGAAGTTGACCGTCCCCCCTATACTTAGGATCAAATAATCCTAAGTATAGCAGACTGTACACAAAGCAGGGAGGGTCAAGGGTGGGAATGAACAGATCATACTCAGATTGTCTCCCCCTATACTTAGGGTAAGATATCCCTAAGTATAGACAAGAAGAGAAGACAATGGAGAGGATCGAAAAAATAGAGAAACTCGGGGTGCACACCCCCCTATACTTAGGACAAAGTACGTCCTAAGTATGGAAAACTGTCTACAAGGGCGGCACCTTTTTGATAGATAAAGAGAATAGACAAGGAAAAGAAGAAAAGAAGAAAAGAGATGAGAATAGAAACGAGATCAGAGGATGTACACACCACTCCCCCTATACTTAGGGTGAAAGAAGCCCTAAGTATAGGCAACGACAGGAGTGATGATACGGAACGATGAAAGAACACTCGGCTCGTCCACCCCCCTATACTTAGGACAAAGTACGTCCTAAGCTAGGAAAACATGAGAATGGGTGGACGAGCAATACAGAAGAGAGAACAGAGGCACACAAAAGTGAATATACAACAGAGATGGATGTACACATGATCAAGAAGGTTGAAAGCGAACCTTCTTGCGGGACCGCTGAGGAATGGATCTGGTGTGATGTAGGTCGACATCGGGGTCCACAGTGGATGGAAGCTGATAAGGGTCGACAGAGTGAAGGTCCTCAGAGGCCCTAGGGTGTGAAGGCACAGACGGATCAGTGAAAGAAGTGCGGCTAGGTCCGGCCTTAGGAGTCTCGCTGATATCAAAGTGGAATGGGACGAACTCAGCATCATCGGAAGTAGTGTACTCAGAGTCTTCCTGCGAGGAGTCATCCAGGTCAAAACCAAAAGGCACGAACTCATCGGTGGAAGTAGTCGAACTCTGGTCGTCCTCTATAATCTCAACTGGATCATCTTTTTCATCAAAAGGTCCGAATCTCTGAAGAAAAGCAACTAAATCAAATTCGGCCTTAGTCTCATCAGTATCTACATGGACAGGAGCGGACCCATCAGTGGAAGTAGTCAAAACATGGTCGTCCTGTATAGTCTCTAAATCTGCCCTCCGCTCAATGGTGTCAATCGTGTAAATCCCGCGGATGTCATCAACACAACCAGAAGAAGGAACTCTGAGGTCCATGCTTTCCAAGTCTTCCTCCTTGGAGAGGAATTCTTGGGTCTCAGTGGAATCCAATAAGCAGCAAAATTCTCTAATAGTCTCATCAAGGTCATGGTCCTCAGGGTCAACCAAGATAGGTGTGGTCACATCAGGTGCAGGTCTCTGGTCAGCAGTGTGTGTGGTGATCAATGCTTCGCTCTCGTCAGCAGGACGGAAACGAATCTCTCCTGATCCGTAATCAATAACGACCCTCGCAGAGGTGAGGAATGGTCGTCCCAGGATGATTGGAGAGTGCTCCCCTGTGGAGGTCTCCATGGGCAAAACAACAAAGTCAACATGGTAGCTCGTGCCCTGAATCGAGATGACGGCATTTTCTAGGATACCCTTCGGCCTCTTAATTGATCCATCAGCAAACTGTACGATCATCCTGGTCTTTTTGAGAGGCCCTAAGTGAAGAGACTGTACCAGCGAGAAGGGTATGATACTAATCGAAGCACCGCCATCTAGGAGAGTGTGATCACATGTGTGGTCAGAGATGGTGCAGCTAATGAATGGTCTGGCAGTGTTCCTCTTCCGAGGAATGGGACGGTGTGTGATGGCGTGGGCAGTGGCCATGGTCAAGATATGACGCTCAGATCTGCTCCTCCGCTTTCTCTTCTTGGGAAGAGGATTAGATAAATCAGTCATGGCTTGCTGAAGTGGGGCACGGATAATCTCATGTATGGTGGCCACCACTTCGGGTTCAGTCAACATTTTTTTGAATTTTTGGACCTCCTCCATACAAGGGAGGAAGTCGGAATCAGCATAAACACGAGGCATGCCAAGAGCAGTCTGTACAGCGGCATCCTCGGGGTCAAAGGTGGGACAGGATGTGAGAGGCTGTGTGGTCAAAGGATCTGGCAAGTGGTACCTCTCCTCACAGTCTGACTCGATCATGTGTCTCCAGAAATCTTTTTGTATTTTTAAATTTTTCTCATTTTTTTGTATTTTGGGTGATTGCAAGCTCTCATGGTCGTCCTCAAATGAATCCATATCCTCAAAGATTGGAGCGACATTCTGGTTCTTATTTAAACTAGTAAGATCAGTGATCCTCGAATTCATATGCTCCATCATCTGATTCAAGGTCTCAAGTGTGGATATCATGAATGGTGACTCCAAAATCTCAGGATCAGGTGAGTCGAATGTGGGCGGTGGGTGTGGACAAAAATCACACTCCGGATCATGATACTCGATGAAGAGCGGGTTGTGGAAATGTGAGGGTGATGATGGTGGAAATGATTGGTGGAAGTCAAAGTCCGAATCCTGAAATAGTGGGTTGGTCGGATATGTACAAAAATCAGGAGAAAAGTCCTCCTGGAAAAAAGGAGGTGGACCGGCTGGAGTGAACGAGGGATCCGCAAAGTCCGGATAAAATACGCTCCAGGGGTCCATCTCGAAAATAAAAGATAATGATCGGGAGAGCACGATGGTCAAGTCAAGAGAAGTGGAGAGAAGGCGCAAATGCGCAGAAGAGATCTAGGACACACACAAAACAAGCACAAACAAAAAATGAAACAATCAAACCCTCAATTCACCTACTCAACTCGGTGAAGACCACAAATGCGGTCTTTTTATCTTGTTTGTTTTAGAGTTAGGTGAGAAGTCAAAGAGTTGCACACACACTTAGGGGCTGAAGATGGGATTTGGGCACTAGTCCTTAGGGTGTGCGTGAGCAAGTAAAAGCGAAGACAATGAGGGGGTTACTCGCCCCAATACAAGATTTTTCTTTTGATCGATTTTAGGGTCAAATAAAATTAGCAGTCCCAATTTTATTAATTATCACTTTTTTTTGGTATTTTAATGAGAATGCACGAGCCTAACGGGGAGTCAATTCTTTTAAGCACCTAGGTGATCAAAATCAGAGGTAGAGAGTCGGAAAAGCAATGCAAGCGACAAAAACGATGATGTATGCTAAAGCGTAAATGCTCACCTTGCCTCCAGCACTCTACATGCAGGGATGCTCAGCAGAATTGTAACCTAATCTATATGCAAATGCAAAGCCGATGAAATCGCCCTAAGTTTCAGAAATTGCTATTATCGTGAAGAACCACAAGTCGGCCACTTATCTTTAACCAAAGAGTCCGGTCTTGGCTTACCCCTCCTCTTCTCGACACACTCGAGTTCAGGAGTAGCGCTTGATGGGGCTCGCTCACGGCACACGGGTTAAGAGATAAATGAACAGACTGTTTAAATTTGACTAAGTCCAAACGATTTTATAGGTACAAGCAAATATATTAGGTGTTTGGCCTTAGTCTATCGCAAGCAATCCTAAATCTAAGGGCTCAATCACACAAAGTAAGGAAAACAAAACCGGAAAACAAAGTAAGAAAAGGCGATGAAAACCGATGGAAAGCCGCGGTGAGCCCCCAAGTGTACAAGCACTTGGAAAATTGGGCCCGAAAGTCCAGTCCTGAGTACCTGTATTATTACAATAATAAAGTGGTCTCTCTCACAAAAATTGCACAATTAACTAAATACAAGAAAGTAATCAGGAGCTTGGTCTTCAAAATTCCTCTAAGTCTTCTTCAGTGCAAGACAAGCAGATGCCGGCTTCACGTGGGTGCGTTGGGCCTAGGGTGGAGCGCCTCCCTCGATCCGCGGTTCCTCGCACGACGTCAACAAAAGAGAAGGTTAGACAGCTCAATAGATATAAAAATAATGAAAGCCGCAAAATAGACAATAAATCACAATCACAAACAAAAACCCGAACTACGCGCTGTTGCTCCCCAGCAACGGCGCCATTTGTTTAGCCCAAAAAGTCAAGCGGTCGTATTGACTCACAAGGCGAGTCAACAGTCGATGCGGTGACCGCTCGAGAATCCGGATTAAAACAACAATTAACCCACAACAGATAAATCAAGCAATGAAAGTAAATGTGCGGAGTTAAAATTTATTATAACTCTACAACAAAGATGTGTATAGTGCAAGTATTTGTAGAGGTCGAACACAGGGAGCAGACAGGTAGATCGGGGCACAAGTGCTCAAAAATGTGTGTGCTGTGATCAAGTGCCTATTATGCTATTTTTTTGTGGGTTTTTAATTTTAAATTTTTTTATTTAATTTTTAATTTTATATTTTTGTATTTTGATTTTTAATTTACTGATTTTTATTTTCTTTTTATATTTTATATTTTTATATTTTCTTTTTCAATATTTGAAATTAAAGACAATGTAATAAAAGGGAAACTAAAGTACTTATAAAAATGGATAAAAATACTCAAAAATAAGGAAATAAAGTCTTTTTGGTCTTTTTATACTTTTTTACTGTTTTTGCGATTTTTGGGTAATTTTTAGAATGTTTTTGGTATTTTTAATTATCAAAATAAAGAAAACAGTAGTAAAAAGCAAGGCTGAAACTTAAAATGGAGAAATAAAATAGAAATCAGTGGCAAAAATTCCCCAACTTAATTTTCAGTGAAAGATAATGAAACCAAGAAGATATAGGAAAAGAAAACACTATTTTTGGATTTTTTAGGGATTTTATATATTTTTATGAAGGTTTTTAGAGTTTTGCAATTTTTTGGAGTTTGGTTATATATTTTTTAATGATTTTTGGCTGGGAGTTAAAACAAACTAAAAGACACAAAATATATTTTTTTGGAATTTTTCTGGAGTATTTTTATATTTTTTGGTATTTCGTAATGCAAACAGTGCTAAAAATAGCTATTTTTGATTTTTAATAAATAATAAAATGCAATAATTACGAAAAATAAAAATATGACATAAATCTACAATGCAACAGGAAGCTTAATCTATTTTTGGGTAATTTTTGGAGTTGATATGATGTACGAAATAAATACAATCAACAATAAGAAACTACACCCTGGGAAGGGTATTTTTGCAATTAAACAGAGGTTTAGGGGTCAAAACGAAATTTACACACAAAAAAGTGAACTAAATACAATATTTTCTGGACTAAACTCAAATACCAAAAGCCGCAGGAGCTACCTCGCAAAATCTCCACCCACGCGCGTGCTATGCACGCGCCTGGAAGGTCTTAGCCGCTATTATCCAAAACGCGGGGGGCTCGGTTGCAAATATTACAAAAATTCCTAAAGGCCGTTGAAAGTTTAAGTACTTAAGAAGATATTACAAAAATCGGCGGGAAGATTATGCAAAATACCCGCTCCAGTGGCGCATCCGACGGCAGATGGGAGTTGCCTTTGCCACGTGGCACCACGAAACGCGCCGATACCCCTTGGTTTATAACGGCCAGGATTAGATCCTGGCCCGCAATCTAACGGCTGGAGGGGGGGCGTGCGATCAACGGCAGATGATAGGCGTGGAAGAACTGGCCGAATCCGACGGCGGCTGGGCGATGTCGAAGAACAGGAAGAAGGCCGGCGGCGCTGGGGTTCCCCGACCCTTCTTCCTCGTCTCCGTCGGCAGTTGCGGTTGCAAAAAGGGGCCGCGAGGCTCCTGGGCGCCTCCCCGAAGGAACGGCGGGGTCAAAATGGCCCAAGGAGGGCTGGAGGCCCGCCGTTTCGTGAAGCGGAGGGGGCGGCTCCAGGCCGCTGGCGTCGATGAGAATGGACGCCCCAGACGGACGTCTTCGGGTCCTGGACCTGCAATGACACACGGATTCGACAGTACGAGGTCCCAGGTTTTTTTTTAAATGCAAAAAAACGTGGATGAGATGGCGGAATGGAAGGAGAGGTTGATGACAGTCCCCGGAGCTCAAGAGCTCCGGCGAGGGGTGCGGGCGTGAGATCGGGGGAAAACAGTCGGTGATACTACAAACCAAATGCTCTAACAGGTTCCTAATGCTAACAGCTAGATATCTATGCAAAAATAAACAAGAAAAACTCAACCTGTAGGGCTAGGAAGCCCAAGGAAGTGACCTCACGGCCAAGCTTGGCCGGAGATGGGTGGAGCGCCTCCCGGCCGCTCAACCTCGCCTCAAATGGGCTGGAGGACCTCCTGCCACGAAGTCCAGTCCGGAGCTCGCCAATGAGGGAGAAGAGACGGTCAAAGAAGGGTTCAAAGGTTGGAGGGAGTTTTGGGTGGTCTTTTGAAAGATGGCTCTGGAGCGAATTTCGAGGAGGCGTATCTTGCGAATCTCAACTCCAATCCTCGAGGTAAAGGCTAGGCGTGATAGATCACATGTCGAGGAGAAAAAGTGATGAAGACCGCATCATGAAATGGTGTAAGGATCGTCCCCCAAAAATGGGCGAAAATCAAGGAAAACCATTCTGACACGCTGCAGGAGGAGGCCAGGAAGTTGACCAGTGGGTCAACTTTCCAGCCACCTGGTTGGTCCACGTGGAACAACCAGGAAAATCCGCAGGAAAAAATACTTATAAAATCTGTTAAAAATAGAAGATGATTTTATTGATTTTTAATTATAAAATGAAAAATGTTTATTATTTTATGAATCAATTTATGGTGATTTTTATTTATTTTTATGAGACTTATTTTTACAAGTTTGCATTTATACCCTTATAGGTATCTATATCTCTGTATTAATGTATTCTATTTTTATTTAGGTATTTTTAATATTATTATTTTTATTTATAATTTTATAAAATTATAAAATACTTTTATATACATAATTATATTTTTATTTTATTTTTCTGATATGTTTTGTATATTTAATAAAATACAAGTGTATTTTATATAGGTATAAGTGTATGTATAATACCTAGGTATCAAATATATACAGGTATTTTTATTTGAGTTTTAATGATGTTTTTTTTATTCTGATTTTAATATACATAATTATTACAAGTATTATTTACAACATTATAAAAATATAAATTTATAAAAATAATAAATAAATAATAAATTGAATATTTTAATATGTACAAGTATACAATGAGGGTCCAAAAGTCAACTTTCAAACCGTAGCTCCGCCAAATGCGAAACCGCCATTAAATAGCTTATTTTCTTCCATATACAATTAAAGGTGAGTACGCTGCATTTGGAGTTTTTATTTGTGAGATACGGGTCTGGGAAGTTGGCATTCTGGATTTTTATTCAGACCATAACTTTTTATCTGTACATTATTTTTCTGTGAAATCAATTTTGTATTTTTCTTTATTTAATTATCTACAACTTTCATGTACAAAGTTTCTTTATTTGATGTATAAAAAGTGGAACCAAAAATAGGTCCCAAAATGAATAAAGAATCAAATAAAATGTATAGGTATTTTATCTGTATTTTGGCCCTTATCTCCCCCTACTTTATTCCTTGTCGACCTATTCATCAAGATGCCTAGGTCTCGGGGTTTCGGGTCATAAAATATTTACAATATTTTATTCTTTTTCTTTTCTTTTCTTTATTCTATAATTTTGGCTTTAAAAGCCGCCTTTTATACAATATCTACACACATATGCATGGATGCTAAAATGCCTAAATTAGATTTATTTACACGCATTTACTAGGGTTTTTAAGGCCAAAATGATAGAATAAAGATGATGAAACGTAGCTTCATCAGTTATCTCAAAGACTAGATGAGATCAAAGTTCTCCTAGTACGGCAAAATTGATTTCTCGAGTATCATGCTCTATAGGTGCCTTCGGTAAGGCTAAGAACGGCTTTCCGAGAATGAGTGGAGATCATGTGAATTCTCCTTGATGCTCAATATCAATGACCGTGAAGTCCACCTTGAGCGTAGCACCTTGGAATGCAATGATGTCTGAAATTGTTCCTCTCGACTATTTCATGGACCGATCAACCAATTGAATGTTCTCTCTTGATTTCCTGATTGGTCCGAGTTTGTGCTTTTCAAACACGGAGGTCATGTTGATATTGATTGGTGAGTCATTATCTAATCAGGTATGGGTCAATGTGGTGACTTTGATTGCACAATAAAAATGAGGCAACCACTTGACTCTGCAACTCTTGGTCTTTCTCCTCATTACCAAAGAGGCGGCCATTGACAATATGTGTCTTTCAGACTCTTCTCTTCCTATCTAGCCTTTTTGACATTAATTTACTCATTACAAATCTTTTAAGGTTGGGGAAGTGTTTAATGGCCTTCATTAATGGAAGAAAAGCAATATTTGATCCAATATTTCCCTCTGAGAAGGATCCAATTTCTTCAAATCCTCTCCACTTTCAATTTTATGGTATTTTCTGGTTTTCAAATTTGGGGTGTTTTTAAATTTTTCGCTTTTTTGGTCTTTTTGTTGTGTGTAGATGTGATGCTTTCCACAACTGAGGAGAGGCTTGATTCGCGGAGACAGAGTCATCCCTAAGGGAGTAATATGCAGAGGTGTCGCTATCAAAGTCATCCCTAGGGTGTATAGAGTCTGTGGATTTCTGAGTATTCTCTGACTTTTCAACATGAGATCCAATCATTTCATCTTCCATTTTAATCCATGAGCTAGGCGGAAATTCTCTCAACATATCCCCTCTCTATCTTAACTTTTCATCCTCAAAAAAACTTTTCATGATCAATCACGGGCAAAGTCTACTTTATGGGAGGATTCTATGGAAATCTATAAGTCTCATACTCAACATATCATGACTCAGGCGTGCAATGCTGGGTTGAGTAGAGTCCATTTCAATGATCATGAATGGTCGGATCCTCATACGGTGAAGTCAACATACAAGGTTCAAGTGTGTCGATATCATCAGTCCAATCCTCTTTATGTACAGGCTGCCTGAAAGAGTGGTATACAGGTTTGTGAATAGGGATTTGATCATTGGGATCAATCCAGTATGGAAGATAATCAAGGGAGGGTCGCTCCATTCGATGTCCAGGTCATCATATTGTTCCCTAAGGTCCAGTCTAGATGCGTTTCTGTAAATTGTTGACCTATCTCAATGAAATTGTGGTGAGAAAATGGAGTCAGTTGGGGTTGATGTCTTTGCTAGTCGTTTGTCTCAATAGTAGATTCCTCTTCAATGGTTCATGAGTTATGGCAAGAAATCGGGAATAAGATGGGTCAAACCAGGATGGAAGTTGATGGTATGTAGAAAAGGGTAGGGGAGGTGGAAATTCTGAAGAAGCAAGAATTCAATTGGACGATTGTCTTTATGATCAGAATATAAATGATCGGGATTCATAGAGTGGACTGGATTCATCCGTAGATGAGAGTCTCCCATGAATATTGGAAGATGTCTAGAACAAGAGGTTTTAGATGATTGGAGTTTGATCCAAAAGAAATAATTTAGTGGGTATTCAGACCAATGTCCCATCATTTTCAAAAGGAGATATATGAGCTGACATAATGGATCTTGGTTGAAAGCGTGCATGTTCACATGGTACTCACAAACAAGCTTAAAAAGAATGAATTAAGAAGGGAGGGTGATGGCACAAGTTTGCTAATTTTTTATTTATTATACTCGATTTACGTACACCAATGCAAAAAAAATTCAAACACCAGGTTCACCGACGCATACAATGAGGGCCGCAAGAGTCCGCCCAATTTATAGTTTCAATTTTAGTTGATGATAATTTCAATCTTGAAGAAAAATTAGCGAGCTGCTAGGTGTCAGAAATTTTTCCAGAGATTGATATGAATTCATATGGCTAGTTGCATCCACTTTCAGTAAGTATGAGTGTAAGTATGGACCGTAAAATGACTATCCATTTTACTTCATGACGATGCCAATCGCGTTGTCCTTTAACAACCCACTATACTAAGGGAGACCCTAGTTCCTTCACTGAGAAGTAGCTACTCGTTTTTAGAATCGGTAGTCTAAATGAACATTATGAAGCTTGGTTCTATCCTAGGTATTTATCCCTTGCTCACTCGGAAAGATAAATGAATCCAAGGATGGGGTTATTCTCCTGCAAAAATTATTGATTTTATGAGTTTAATTAAAGTCGGCTTTGTTTAGCAGTCCTAATTTTTAATTTAGGTGATCACTGCAAATTTAATTGAGCAAGAATACACGTCTACCGTCCAGCCCCAATTTCCTTTAAATCTTAAGTGTCAAAACATGAGGAAGAAAATTCGGGAAAAGTTGATACACGCGGAAAATAGTGATGAATGCTCAATCAGAAGAATTATAATGATTCTTCACAATCTCCATGTGGGATGCAATACAAGAATTGAACATTTTATATGAACTGCAATCCGACAAAACCACACCTAGTAGAAAGTTCTATTAGCTGGGAAGAATTGAGTTAGATTTGACTAAGTTGAACGATCTAGAAGTGTGTCTCAATTAAGTGTGGTATAGTCCTAGGTTCTACGAGCACAAGCAAAATAATCCCAGAAGCTGTAATAGCCATCGTGTAAGTCTAATCCTACAAACCACTCAAGTTAGGCCCCACCCTTACCACATAGTGAAACAGGTATGACACACCACAAGGAAGGAGTTAAAGTCTTGTTACATACATGAGAGTCCAAACAAACACCATTGTAAATGAGAAATTAATTACAAGTAATTAAATAATGTTGAAATTAATCCTAAACTCTACGCTCTCTCATAAGTCGACTCGATCTTAATTTTATGCGACATTTCAAAAGTCGATAAAGATGCGTCCGTTTTTAGAAAAACCGCTCCACATACTCGGTACCTCACATAAAAAACAAGAGAGAATGTGTAAGAGATTTTACACAAAATAAATAAAAAATAAATGATAGAAATAATTGCTGAAAAGAAATAAATGCTTGAAAAATAAAAGATGGAAAACTTATAGTGATTACGCTAGGGGGTCAGACTAACCAAATACATGGAAAACCTAACACTAATTTTCTAGATAAAAAATTAAGTTGTTTGCCTCCCAGGCAATGACGCCATATCATTACTCTAGAATTGCCCTCTGTTAGTCTGTGATAATTAAGCATGTAAAAATAAATGTGCCATTCACTGTAGGCGGGTAATCATAATCAATTAAGAAATAACCACTTAATTTTAGCCTAGGAAAATCCCAGGGTTGAACACAAGGAGGTAAAGGAACAACCTAGATTAATGTCTATCAAATTTCGTGCATGATTTTTGAGGTATATTTTTTGGGTATTTTTAATGCAAGTTTAGAATACAATTGTGTACCAATTTTAAGGACTAGAAAATTAATATCAATAAAATGATGTCCAACATTATGAAACTTGGATAAAATGTGAGAAATGATGTAATTAATGTACTGTATTTTTTTGGGATTTTTTGATGCAATATGAATATTTAATGAATTAAATGATGGAAATAGTATCGACCGCAATAATTAATTATAATAAATATTAAACCTACTTATTTTCAGGAAATAAAATTATCTAAGATAGATCAATAAATGAACTATCCTAAAAAAATCCCAAACCTGAAAATATGAAGTTTTATACTTATTAAAAAATAAGTATTAAAATACACAAAATGATTTTTATAGAGCAAATGATGTGTGCAAATTAAATCTTTTTGGGCACATTGTAAATAACAACTAATTCTGTTACTGGAAAAATTTTAGCAATTTTTTGACCAAGGATTAATTAAATATGAAATCCTGAGGGTAAAGTGGGCAAAATATGCAAGATTCCACAAAAATATCAATAATTAATTAACTACATAGCATAAAAGTGAGAAGCACATGCCATAATGTAGAGAATTAATTGAAGAACATAATGTTAATTTGCAAATAATAAGAAGATGCGAAAATGATGTTCAAATTTATAGACGAAGCCAGAGACATGTTTGCAAAACTACAAAATGTAAAATAAAATGAAAATATAGTATAGGGACCAGAATGTAATTACCGAAACCCTGAGGGGGATTACTTGTAAAAATTCTAATAGATCATGTGTGAAGCGCGTGACCTTTGGGATGGGGCTCAATGTGTGATATGACTGGAATTTGGGGGTGTCTTTGCAAAATACCCCTCTCCCACGTGAGGGGATCACGTGAGAGGGGATCTCGATCTTCGAGCCCCATTGAAGGAGGGCGACTGGCGTAGTAGAGGTAGAGGGCGCATGACATGTCGACAATGCTCCTAAAGGCGGTGGTTGGTAGTGTGAGGCGGAGTTTCGATTGTGGGTGATGAGCAAGCCGCCCGTTAGGGGCGACGATGATCGACTGGGATCTATTGGTGGCACGAAGGCATAGTTGTGGTGAGCAGAGGTGCAAGGCGACGGTGGAGGCGGAATTGGTAGTTGAAGGTGGAAAAGGGCGGTGCACTGGTTGGAGGTGATCGACTGGAGTGGATGCTCAATGACCGAGGTTGATTGGCCTCCTGGGGTGGTTACTTGATGGTCGGAGAAGATCGAAGCGAAGCTAGCGGTAAAGTCACGCGTTGTAACAACTGCGAGGCGACTAGATATCGTCATGGAAGGAAGGTGCTCTGGGCTGTTACCGGTAGGTGATGTTTCTTTGTGCTTAGGCCTATCAATGTATGATGATGTCGAGGGACGATGACGGTCATTAGCGATGGAGGTGGATGAGTTTGGAAGGGGGATCAAGGACGGGGGTTCTTAGGGATCTGTGATGGATGTGGGGCGTCACGAAATCGAGGGGATCGGACGAGGGGGAGGAGAGATTCGCGGGGACAACTGCAAGATCGAGGGGACGAAGAGGCGGTGATCGATCGCAGATGAAAGGAAGGAGGCGACGTGATCGCCTGATTTGGGGAAAAAGTGAAATGAAAGGAGGTGGAAGAAGATTTGGGGCTATCTGATCAGTTGAGATCGGGCGACCCAGATCATGCAACGCATCCTTTATTTATTCATTCATTATTATTTAAATTTTTTAATAAAATGAAATGTGAATAAACCCAAAAATCGATGACATGTGGCGGCTCCAAGAGATGCCACGTGTCACGCACCACAAAAATTAGAAAATAAAAATTTGATAAATAAAAAGAAATAGCAAATGAACTTGAATCGAAAAAAATTTCTTCATGAAATTTTCCCGTCTCGATGAGATCTACGAATTTCGTGAAGAGATTAAAACCAAAATAGATCATTTTGCATGAAGTGATATTTTTGGGGTTACTCTTTGTACATAGAATATCATATTTTGGAGGATTTATTTTTTTGTCATTTTTAATCAAGATAAAATCAAGAAATAATATGATAAAATCAAAATAAAATATTTACACATTAATCTATTTTTGGAATTTTAGTAACTAATAAAATGAAGAAATAAAAAAGGAGAAAAAGACGACTTTTGTACATATTGTTAGTGAACACTCAAACTTGGTTAGTTTCTTTGATTTTAGTTTTATTCTAGGTCTGTATTTGTACACATTTTATTAAAACTTTTATCAAATAAAAAAAATTAAAATAGAAAGAGTCAAATATGTATATAAAATAATAGGTCAACATCGGGAAAAATGCACAATGTACAAAAGAGGTTGAAAACCCAACTTTCACATATGAGCTCCGATTCACTTGAACTTGGTCTTTTTTTAAAGGTAATTGAATGTACATTAGTTTAAAAGTGAGTAGGATCAAATCAGACACTGTATGAGGAATATATCAACCTTTTTAGTCCGATTATCCTGGAAACCACTCATTTCAGTTAGTGATTTTTTTATTTTCCCTTTATTTTTGCTAGTAATATGTACACAATGGAGGTGGTTTTCGGTGACTTGGGGTTAGAATGAATTATTTAAAAATCAGGAAAGTTAGCTTACTTTACAGGTCAATTGAATTGAGATTTTGGCTTCTTATTTTATGCAATTATGCATGATAAAATGCAATTATTAATTGCATATACATGAATGCTAATTATGCAAAGTAATTGATGAAATTCAGATGAATTTTAGGGAACTGAGCTTATTTAACCTCGTTTAGAGTGATGAATCACATATTCATTTGGAGGTAACTCGTGAATCATTTTTTATTGATTCTTTAATGCTTCACCTAAAATTTCCTACAATATTAACAAAGTAGAAATTTGAGAAGAGAAATGCAAGTCACAAACACCATGTTATTTATTATGGAACTCAAAAGCAGGTAAAAAATGTGACTCAAAATATTGTTTTAGGTTTTTTCCTCCGCTTTTTTATCGAAGATTGGTTCTTCTGTCGTAAATGATAATTTAGTGAAGCATCACATATATTGCATAAATCCCTTGTAAAGACACCTAACTTCTTCTCTTTATGAGAAAATAATCCACATGTAAAGTATCTAAGTATAACGACTAGTATAAAATAACAGCGTTAGTGCCTGATAAGGTTTCAAGTAAGCTTAAAAGCCGAGTCGAACAAGTTGAGTGCTTGAGTTTGAGAAGTCACTTAGGAGAATGTGAATTTAAGCTTAGAGATAAATTCTTATCATGGGTTGATTCTTTTGCCCTATATTTTTTTTCAAAAGAAGTTTAAATATCTAATTTGTAGGATTTAGAAGAGCTCTCTAGATGTTAGAGGAATTGATTCAAAAGTCTAAAGTAAATTTTCAGTGGTTAGAATTCAATTCTCTAATATATGACAAAATTAATCGATTGAATTTTTACTAGTCAGCCGGATAAGGCTTATTCAACTAAAATAAAAAAAATAGCTGACGAAAATTCTTTATTCAAATAATAAACTCTTTATTTCCTAATATGTCTAAAATCAAGATTAGTTAATTAATCATAAAAGGAATCGACTCAAAAAAGAAAGAGTCAAGGCGAGCACCTTTGTTAATTTATAAAGCTTATTGGACTAAATTACATGTTAGTCGATCAGAGAATATAAAATAGTTAATCGAAATCAAAAGTAATCAATTGTGAGGTAGTCAATCATTGGATCAAGAGAACTTATCGATTGATAGTAGAGTTGATACCTAAATAAGATATCCCAAAAAATATATTTGTTGGATAAAAAGGTAGTCAATTAGAAAATGTTATTTGCCGACTCAAGAGATTTTAGAAAGTTACAAATTATCTTAGTCGACAATCTTTACAACATATTTTCAAGTATTTTTAAATGTGTTATATCTTTTAGCATGTGTACCATTATGTTATTTTAAGGTTATATCACTCTTCTTGGATTTGTATTTTTTTGACTTCTTGTACGTGTTCTCCTAGACGATATTTTGCTCGTGTCTACTGACATAACGATGATCAATAAAATAAAAAAATAAATTGAGTGATGAAATTGAGATGAAAGCATGAGAGAAGCATCCGATGTTATATGACTTCAAATAACAAGAGATAGAGATTCAGAGACACTGAGTCTTACACAAGAAAAAAGTTGCAAAATATATTGAAGAGATTTAAGTAGCACTTCAACTCCTATATCACTCGTGATTGGAAAAAGACTCGATGAGAGTCAATGTCTTTGAAAGGTGCATAAATGTTTAAATATTTCATATGCACAAGCAGTAAGAAATCTGATGTATGCAATGATATGCACTTGACTTGAGTTAGCATATCTTGCAAGTACAATTGGTAGAAGTCAAGTTGGTCCCCGGACTAGCATATTGAAAAGTGCAAAGAGGATTCTACGATATAAGAAAGGAATATTATATCTGAATTTGTTACATCAAGATGGATTGCTTGAGGTAGTACGATACTCTGATGCAGATTTCAGAGGGGATGTGGATGGTGGGAAATCTACTCCAGGTTACATTTTTCATGTGTGGTGAAACATCCGTTTCTTGAGGTAGAAAGAAACAAAGATGTGTATCTAGAGATGTATAGGAGGCAGAATACACCATATGTGGAAAACTTTAGCCTTTAATTGGTTGATGGACCAATTAAAATGCATCATGACAAATCAAGACACAATATGCCTGATCCGTAATGGGGTTAATAAAATCAAAGGAAAGCATGTAGAGATCCATTATCGCCATATGCAACATTGGAAAAACAAGACACGACAACTAACATACCTATAAGTGACATGTTGCTTGATTCTTTACCCACATGAATAAGAACATCAATATACTTTACACATCTTGATTTAACAGGATCCGGGATTGAATGAGTCAAACAAGAGGTATTAATGAACATTGATCGACAAAACCCCTTCACAACCCAATTTCACGAAAAGCTTCTTTGCATGTTTTCATGGCTTGATTTTGTATCCATCCCACATTTCTCTTCAACGTGTGGAGGTCCTCAAACCCCAACCCCATGTCCATAACCATACGATAACAAAGCACAAGAATGCAACCAGAGACAATCGAGGGTTAATGGTGGTGAAATAGTAGTTAGAGAGTTGGGCGCATCAAAATTTATACTGTATATTTTTATATCAACGTTTTTGGTAGTTTTACCTCTAAGCATTTTTTTCTTTTATTTGTTGGAAAAAAGTTAAAATGATCTATATATAGAGGAAAACTGCATGATCTTATTCAATAAAAATTTAACTAGTCTTTTGACGATATGCCATATAAGTATCAATCAGTTTACTGGTAAGTATCGACCAAATCAGTTATCCTAACCTGCATTATAAGGCACCTTGATGTTGAAATCAGGATCATAATTGCATATATTAAACAATAATTACACGGATTCAAATGAATTAACGGAAAAACATTACATATTAACATCATTTTAATCATGTATTTCCCATCAATTATCTGATTACGTAATGCAAACAGAAATCGATTAATTAAATGAAAATAAGAATTAGGACTTGGTCTAGAGAAAGTAAAGCAATAAACAAATTGCAGCAAACAAAGTAAAAGAAGAATAATGTTAGAGATCATTGAAGTGTCCATGAAATGCATTTGCTTTCCCTCCATGCCATTTGATTTCCAAATTGAAACCAAATTGACTCATAGTAATTATATAGGTTTTCCAATTAAAACCTAAATTACTTATTTTGAATACAACACTTGATTCATTTGATATGAATTTTAAAACCCAACTCAATCCAATCGATTCATAATAGATCATGTTTATGGGGGTATCCATTCCATATGCACTTCAAGATAGACCATGCCAAATTCTAGGTGGGATTTGTTGAACCAACTGTAGTTCCTGATGCCCTTGATCAGGCCCTTGCCGAACCAACCATAGTTCGTAGTAGCCCATGTCATGCAATGGATCATGTCAAACCGGATTCGACTATTAACCAACTTTGATTTTTGCTCTTGATTTTTTCACATTACTTGACGGATATAATTACTCTTTTTTCTCTAATGCAGCTGCCCCATAATTCAAATTGAAATATAAACCGTTAAATATAAGGGGTTGATGGGGCTGCCCCTTGGGGGCATCCAACATGGCTGCCCCGCCTCATTTTTAGATTTTTTTTTGAAAAATATCATCATGTATATTGATGAATAGGGATTTAGCCGAGGTCGTGTCTTTCCACAAGGCGGATCGACAGTCGCTGAGGTGACCTCAAACAGAATCCCAAATCAATCAACAATTAACCCACAATAGAATATATGCAATGAATATCAAAAATGTGGAGTTAAAATTTATCATAACTCTACATGCAAGTGTGTATAGGTATAAGCAAGAGTAGAGGTCGAACACTGGGAGGGGAATGGTTGTGTGGTGGATATGAGTGCACAATTATTCAATTCTTGGTTCATGTCCAATTCTTATTGTTTTTGTGGGTTTTTACTTTTATATATTTTTTTATTTTATTTTGGTTTTTATAATTTTTATTTTGTTTTTATATTTTATATTTTTTATTTTCTTTTTATATTTTTAATTATATAATATATATATAGAGATATATATAAGAGAATAGAGAGAAGTAATATAAGGATATATATACTTATATTAATACTCAATATATATATTAGATATAATATTTTTTGAATTTTTATATTTTTATTATTTTTCTTAATTTTTCTAATTTTTATGTATTTTTAAGTCCAAAAATGTCCCTAATATGGGACTAATTAAATAGGCCGAAACTAATTCGGGTTTTAAAAATATAAAATAAGTCTCAAAATTACCCAAATTAATTTTTAATATTTAAATGATAATATATAAGTAATTATAAAATAGGAAAACATATTTTTGGTATTTTTGAAGGGTTTTTATATTTTTTGTTGGATTTTGGAGTTTCTTGAAATTTTTATATTTTCTTTTTCTATTTTTAGGTTTTTCATTTTCTGGACTAAATATACATATAAATATACCATATATATTTTTTTTATTTTTTCAAAAACATTTTATATTTTCTTTGTATTTTATAATTTAAACAGTGATTATTTAAGCTCCATTTTAATTTTAAAAATTAGGTAAAATGCAAAAAATGCATGTTAAAAGTGTGAGCAAGAAAGTACACTCCATGAAGCATCTACACTAATTTTTGTGGATTTTTAGGAGCTATGTAGATATTTTTAATAAATACATAAAAGTCATGAAAATAATACAGCCTCGCAGGGGTATTTTTGCAAATAAAAATAACTACATGGGGCTCTGTGCAAAAATACTAGAAGAAATAAACATTTATTTAAATTTTTTGAACTATTTTATAATATACAAAAAGCACCAGGGCTACAATGCAAAATTCACGTGCCTCACATGAGACTGCACGTAAGGCGCGGAAGGACCAAAAAGTAATTTCAGGAAGAATAGGGGGCCTTCTGCAAAATTTACATTTTTATTTACACTGAATATTTATTTTACAGAATTAATAACTAAATAAAAAAAAGGTGGGGGTGAAATGTGAAAATTACCCCCAAAAGCGCTTGATGCAACTGTGATGACGCCTCCACGTTTGATCCAACGTGACTTATCCACGTGGCGCCTCCACGTTTGCCGATGACGCTTCGCGGATCCACGGTGGAGATTAGATCATCTGGTATGATCGGACGGCTAAAGCGCGGGTAGATCCGACGGTTGGGCTTCAAACTGGGGAGCCTCGGTCCATCGAACGACCCAGGGACTCCTTGAAGAACTCGGAAGAAGGTCGCCTGAGATGACCCTTGATCGGTCAGTGCGTACTCCTCCGGGCAGCTCCCTCGTTGCAAAACGTCTCTAAAGCTTCCTGATGCTCCCCCGCACTCGTCGATGGCTTTGTTGAGGTACCTGGAGCTTCCCTGAGCTCTGGCGAGGTCGATGAAGTCGGCGAGTTCCAGGTACCTGTTCTTCATTTGAATCGAGCCAAGACGAGTCTCCAAACGCTTCGGACCCTGCAAAGAACTAACAACACAAAAAGAAGGGCTCTGGGGATCGTTTTGGTGGTGGAATGGGCGAAAGGGATGCGGACGGAGATCTCCGGCGAGGGTGGAGATGAGAGATCTAATCTCTAGATCCGATGAAGATCTGGGTGGAATGAAGGGCCTGGGGCGTAGTGAAATGGAAGGGTAGGAAGATGGGCGTGAAGGCGAGGTCGGAAAACGTCTGGAGCACCACGAATGGGTTTGTCGGGGCGGAGCTCCGGCGAACTACGGGTACTCGATTTTAGGCTAAATCTAATAGCTAAACACTAATATAAACACAGAAATGAAATGCTAATACAAAATCCTAACTAAAATGAGTGAAATGCGCAGCTCATACCTGGTGAAGCACCAAGGAGCAGAGGTCGCCGGCGACGGCAGCCTTAGGCGCATCTCCTTCCTCCGCGAGCATCCACGACCTTCAGGGGACCTCCAACTGTCACCTGGATGCACGCTAGACCAAAGATGGGAGCTCTAGGGTTAGGGAAATGGCCAAAATCATGCGGAGGGGGAAATGAGTTATTTATGAACATCTGTATGCGCCCTTATTGACCGGCTAATAATAAGGAATCGGTGGTATATACATTAGATCCAACGTGAGGGCGTGTATGTACATCGAACGGTGGACGAATCTTGTGAAGGAATCGAGTGCAATTGATGGACGAGACGCCCATGAAAAAGGCAAGAAAATTGGGGAAAAGATGTTTCTGACGCACTAGGTCCCAGATGGGACAGTTGACCAGAGGTCAACTCGGGCCTCATCCTGATTGGTCCACCTAGGATCACTACAGGACAAAACAGAGGTATTTATTCGAAAATAATTTATTTAACATAATAAATGATTTTATAATTTTTTGATTATAAAATAAAAAATGGTTACTAAATAATGTAGTATTTATTTATGATTTTTATTTATTTTTTGATGTATTTTATTATGAATTTATTTTAATGATGTATTTATAAGTGTATTTATGTGTATTTTCTGTATAATTTATTTTTATTTGTATATTTTATTTTATTATTTTATTTTCTTATTTTATATATTTAAAATTATTTTTTTGAGTATCAATATATTTTTATTTATTTTTTATGAGCTTATTTACATTTTTAAATAAATAGGTTTATATACTATGTAGGTATATTTATAGGTATTTTACCTATATTTTATATACATTTTATTTATTTAATGAATTTTATTGGGTTTTACTTTGGATTTATATTTTTAATAAATTGTGAATAATATTTACAATATTATAAAAATATGAAAGAATAAAATAATTAAAGAATGTATTCCCCTTTTATTTATATACATAGGTAACATAAGTATTTTGCCTATGTATTACATAGACTTATTTTATTTTACAAATTCTTTTTGGTTTTATTTTAATTTCAATATGTACCTGCATTTTGTATATTATTTACAAAATTCTAAAAATATAAATTTATAGAAATAATACATAATGAATATAATGAATATTTTAATCGGTAGACTGTACAATGAAGGCCAAAAACCTAACATTCACAGATGGACTCCAAAAATTATGAAACCAATTTTATTAAATAGTTACTGAAAGGCTATATACAATTAAAAGTGATTTTGGTGGATTTTGAGATTTTATTTGCAAGATATGGGTCTGTGAAGTTGAGATTCTTGCTTTTTATTCTGTGTATAAAATGTACGCTGTGTATTATTTTTGTACAAACTCATTTTTGTATTTTTATTCACATTATTATCTACAACTTTTATGTACAAAGTTTTTTATTTGATGAATGAATAATTAAATACAAAATATGTGTCAAAAATGCATAAATGAATGAATAAATAAATGAGGTATTTATTGTATTATTGGCCCTTATCTCCCCCTCCTTTATTCCTTGTCGACCAATTCCATTCCTGCCTTGGTCTCGGGGTTAGGGTCATAAAAGATTTGCAATATTTTATTCCTTTTTTCTTTTCTTCTCTTTATTCTATAATTTTGGCATTAAAAACTTTATTTTATGTACAATAAATACAATAAATAATAGATGCTATTATGGACAAATTGATGTTATTTACATGCATTTGCTGAGGTTTTTAAGGCCAAAATGATAGAATAAAGGTGATGAAATGGAGATTCATCACCCCCCTATACTTGCCTTTGCTAGTCCCTAGCAAATACTTATGCAATAAGTACAAAAAGAAGAAAGAATAAGAAGAAAAGAAAAGGCAAAAATAAAGAATTAAGAATAAATTGAATTGATCATGATTATTAAACTCATCTGTACAAAATCAAAGTTTGGAGCTTAGGTTAGACCTTGGTGTGAAAATGTGTGCGGAACCTAGTCGGGAACCAAATTTAAAACACAACAGCCTTCGAGAGTCACAGAACTCGGTTCAAATCACCTCAATAGCCTGGTCAGTACTAGCCTACATCATACGTAAACCCTTATGACTATTAAGCTGACTTGTACAGTGTAAGTGATAGTGGCTCTCCCCAACTGAAATGACAAAGGAACTGACTTCTCCAGAATGACAACCCAATGATTCCCCAATCCAGCCCTCTACCGTCGAGGAGCGGGGTATTCCCTTCTAAGTTCAAGTGGCATCCAACTCAAGAGGAGGGGGTGGAGAAAAGAATGGACGGTAGCCAGTGTAGCTACCTATCCTGGGATGCAAGACCAGTGTAGTCAAATCATCCAGCTGCAGGCTGATATGGTATAACTTTGATGCCCAAGCTTGCTTATTTTCTATACAATATATATACATACTCCGGCAGGCACTTTTATTTTTATTTATTTACAAGTCTGTCCACTTTTTTGGAGTTTTTTTTCAACATACTATTTACAGCATCATTTATATAAGGACATTTTCCTCTTGAGCCAGAAGACTATCCCTCTTTTAAAGCTTTATCGCAACCCACACTCTCCTGTCATTCGACTTCATTGGAACTTGACCAGGTTGGGGTGCACTTCCCTCCCTAGACGAGGACAAATGTTTCCACCCATGTGCGTCTCAGACTAGCAAATCCAACCCCTCACCGCTCCAACTGAGTTGAGCCAAGTGAAAGGAGCAAGTGTCCAAGTTAGGTCACGTCCGACAAGAGTCATACGTGTGTTTCGAAAAGTTCTAGTTAGTCCACTGAGGTGACTTGAACCCAACCCTGATTTCTCAAAGAATTAAGTCTGAATAGACCTGAAGTACCTTAAAACTAGTTCCCATAAGGTTCCAGTGTAGTTAGGTGCGGTAAGGTCCAACCAAGCTCCAATCTTCGACTTTATTGGACTAGTTCAACATCAAGCTCAATAAAAATATACGAATGTTGTGCAAATGCCATTTATAAATATGCAAAGAATAATGCAATTTTGCAAAAAAAATGAAAACAAAGAGAGATTTTTTTTGCACAAAGAATTTTTGCAAATAAAATAAATTTGAGGAATGATAACATCTTTTTATTAGGTTTTCAAAAGATTTTCACAAAGATTTTCGAACTATTTTTCAATTATTTTGTAAAAAACATTTTCACTTGATTTATTAATCAGTACATAAAAAGAATTTGAGGAATGATAACATCTTTTTATTAGGTTTTTATTTTAATGAATTTTAAAGAATTATTAACCATATTATTAAGAGAATATGAAAGTACGAGTTATGGCTAAAGTATATACGTAGTATATACGACCCCCCTATACTTAGCATGAGCTAAGTCCTCATAGATCGAAGAGAAAAGAGAAGACATAACTCGTACTGAGTATAGAAATGTCTAAAGAATATATAAATAAGAAATGAACGAATGAGAAGTTGACTGTCCCCCCTATACTTAGGATCAAGTAATCCTAAGTATAGCAGACTATACACAACGTAGGGAGGGTCAAGGGTGGGAATAAACAGATCGTACTCAGATTGTCTCCCCCTATACTTAGGGTAAGATACCCCTAAGTATAGACAAGAAGAGGAGACAATGGAGAGGATCGAAAAGAATGAAAGAAACTCGGGGTGCACACCCCCCTATACTTAGGACAAAGTACGTCCTAAGTATAGAAGACTGACACAAAGGGGCTACACCTTTTATTTAGATAAAGAGAAAAAGAAAAGAAGAAAAGAAGAAAAGATAGATATATACAGATAGATGAAAAGACCGTGGAGAATATTCGCATCACTCCCCCTATACTTAGGGTGATATATCCCTAAGTATAGGCAACAACAGGAGTGACGAAACTGAACGAGGAAAGAACAACGCGGTGTGTACCCCCCCCCCCCCATACTTAGGACAAGGTACGTCCTAAGTATAGTCACAGAGATATGGCGATAGATTTGAGGCACACAAAACATACGGGAGAAAGAATGCACAAGGCACACATATATACAAGTGGTGAAGAAATTGGTGAAGTACAGGACGGTATCTGATAAGCGGATACCGTACTTGCGCCATCGTCTCCCTGTGAGAACGAGGACGCAGTCAGAAGGTGAAAAGACACCCGGATATGCAGTCAGGTAGGTATCGGCTACTGGGGAAAAACAGATCAGAAAGTAAAGCGGGGACTGGTAGCATGAAGCAGTCAATCGGCTCATATGGTCAGCATGAGGGAACAGAGCCGATACAACAAGACCGGGAGGAAGAAGGAACAATACAGATTCCTCCGATCAATCGGAGTCTCAGAAAGATATGGAAAATAAAGAATAGGAGACACCATGGTATCCTATGATCGTGAGGTAGGAAGATCATAGGTACACACCGAATACTGCAAGACATGGCTCAACCCTGCGAGGGTCGTCAAGGTGAGCAGGCTCAAAGGAGCCGGGGATCATAGAATAATCAGAAGACTCAGCTCCGTGTTCCAACAGAGAGGAGACACAACCAGGGAGGAGACCGAGTACACAAATCAGAATACTCGGCTTCGTGCTCCAACAGACAGGAGACACCAGAAATGAAACCGAGTACCTAGAAAATGATGTACTCTCCCGCAGATAACCCTCGGGGAGTAGTACATGCTAATCATCGAAAAATCAGACAGAAACTCAACCTTGCAAGGGTCGTCAAGGTGAGTGTACGCAAAGGCCTCAGCGATCCATCAGACGGATCATCCATATCGGTCTTGGTAGGCGATATAACAGCTACTAGCAGAAGAGACCGGAGAGTCTAAAGGATGTGGCAGCGTCCCGCAGACAACTCTCGGGAAACGTGCTTCCAGCTAGGCATGGAAATAGCAGATATCAGAAGCTCAACCTTGAGAGGATCGTCAAGGCGAGCTGACTCAAAGGAGTCTAATCAACTGGGTCCCATGATCAGCAGATCGGATATGCAACTCAGGATGGGACCAAAATCATATATATTAGATGACCCGATTCTGTGCTCCGCAGATCTGAGACACAATCAGCAGGGGGAATCGAGCATAAAGAGAGTGACGCATGCTCTCGCAGATAGTCCTCGGGGAGCTATGCAATCTAGGCAAGGAATAGTCAGAATGTGTCTCTACCCTGCGAGGGTCATCAAGGAGAGAGAAGGCTCAAAGGAGCTGGATCCATCAGACGGACCCACATAATGGTCTCAATAGTCGACAAATCGGCTACCAATAGAGGAGACCAATCAGATCGGAAATATGTCGTAGTCTCCCGCAGATAACCCTCGGGGAGCTACGAGCTAGTCAAGGAATAATCAGAAAAGAGCTCATCCTTGCGAGCACCGTCAAGGAGAGCGGAATCAAAGGAACCTGAGCAATTCAGTCACTGATGAATCTACGTTTCATCATCTTTATTCTATCATTTTGGCCTTAAAAACCCTAGTAAATGCGTGTAAATAGGCTTAATTTAGGCATTTTATCATCCCTACATTGTCGTGTATATATTATATAAAATGCGGTTTTTAAAGCTAAAATTATAGAATAAAGAAAAGAAAAAGAATAAAATATTGTAAATATTTTATGACCTGAAACCCCGAGACCTAGTGATGAATACCCATTCATCACTCTTTATTCTGATATTTTAGCTACAAAAACCTTTGCAAATGCATGTAGATATATGTAAATACAAATAATTACCAAAAACATGCATTGTGTAAAAACCTATAATTAGCATGTTTTTGTGCAAAAATAAAAGAATAAAGATTAAAAAGAAAAAGAGGGAAATATTTAGAATAAATATTGAGCATCCTAACCCAAGGGAGGGCTCAGCATGGACCTGACCGCATAAAAGCCAAAGTACAGGGAGATAGGAGCTCATGTGTAAATATTGGTGTAAATACATAGAACTATATTTTCCTCACCCAAAAATATGCTTGTAAATATTTTTACATATTTCTAAAAGATAAAAACAAAATAAAAAGTTAAAAATCAAAAAGATCAAAAATACCCTTTCACCATATACATAGACCATGCTCCTACATTGACTTAACCTTATAAATAACTAAAGTTATTTTCAAAACTTTTTGTAAATATTCTATGTTATGTATTGTAAATAAATAAAATAAGAAGAATCAAAACAAAAATCCAATAAAAATTACAAAATTAAAAATATAAAAATACATTGTACATATACTATGTATATAGATGTACATATCTATTTATTTTACCTATGTATATAAATAATAAAAATAAAATAAAAACACTCTTTTATCCCTTATTTTATGATATAAATAAATAAAATATAAAATGGGAATAAAAATGCTCAAAAATTACAAATTAAAAATCAAAAATTAAAAAAAAATACATATTGTATATATACCTATATATAGCTATATAATGTAAATACCTTATTTTTATTTCCAAAAATTAATTAAAAATCACCAAAAAATAGAAAAAAATAAAAGAAAAATATTTCATGTTGGGAGTTTTTGCAGATTCGGCCCCTAGCTACCCCAATTTGTCACCTCAAAATCCAGCCACGTGGCCTGATTTCATTGGGTCCTGGGGATGTTGACCGCCCGGTCAACTGGCCCCCCCAGGACCACTTCTCTCGGGTTTGGGCGCCCGACCCGAGTTCCCTGATTTTTAGCGCCTAAACCTGATTGCGTCTCACCTAAACCCCGGGTCAGATCCATGCACGACATGTTCGCCACCCTCGTCGGAGCCTTAGCCTCGGGATCCGCACTCCAGATTGCCCTACCCGCGCGGCTCTTTCCGGACCCTCCATGGTATATATTTCGAGCTCCGCCGCTTTCAATCGGCATCTTTGGCCATTTGCTTCATTCCCCAGTGAGCTCCAGAGAGAGAGAGAGGTGACAGCTCGCGCCTCGACCTGTTGCAGCGAGGAGAGGAGGCGAAAACCATCGATCCGGCGAAGACTCCGCCGCAGCTCCGCCGCCTGAGCGAGCTCCGAGCCTCAGACCGAGACGACCCTTGAGGCTACGACCGGGAGCTTCCCCAGCTCCAGCACAGTCTCCTCGACCACCCAGGTAGTCCCTTAGCTCTACCTTTCTGTTCAATTTCCATTTACCCCCAAATCTCGCTGTCGCCGTGTTTCGTCGATTCCGACCACCTCACACCTCCATTCGATCATCGGAATCCATCGTCACCTCCGCCTTCCTCCCGCACACCTTCTCCATACCTCCATCCAACCCAGCTCGCATAGGAGCTGGGGTTCGAGCTCCTCCGTCTACCCCCCTCGCCGGAGCTCGCCCATATCGCACCACCGGCCACCTTCACCCGCCTAATCGGGGTCGAGGCACTTTGCCTCGACCCGCGAGTCTCCTGGTTTACTTTGCAGGCGCTTTCCAGCCCATCTGAGGGCTTGGGTCATTCGGGCCAGGAGCTTCACCTCCGCCGACCTCACCGGAGCCCTCCAGGGCTCGGCTGGGTCATCGGAACCCACCATCAGCTGCGGAGCATCATCGCGGAGCTTCTCCGATCTCCAGAGGCAGCAGCGGAGGATTCCAGCGCACGCACGAGGCCGGCGAAACTCGCCGGCCAACTGTTCTTCCAGCATCTTCCCCGACCGTCCGATCGTCCTCGACCTCCAGTTCTCATCCTGACCGTCCACTTGAGGAGATCCAACCACCGTCAGATCTTGGAGAGGTGATCTGGACCGTCCGTTGCACGAGGTTTAGCCACCGAGAGCCTCACCCGTTCGATCCCCCACGTGGCGTATCCTCGACCGTCCGATCGCTGCGAGGACCTCAGCGTTGGAGCGCCACCAATTCCCAGCCGTCCATCTACCCACGTGGCGCCCATCCATCGGCTCGACTTAATAAAGGGTAAATTACCCTTAGGCCCTTATCTTTGCATTATTTCATATCAGTCCTGTAAATATTTAGAGTCGTTGTTTAGTTTTAGGTTAAATTGCACAATGGACCCTGAGCTTTAGTTTATTTGCATTTATACCCCTGCCTATTGTGAGCCACGTGCTTCGTCACGTGTTTTGTTGGTGTATTTGCATCCTTTACCCTGGTAGTTCTGGTTGTTATGAAATGAATGGAATCTTTTTGATATTTGCATTTATGCCCCTGTGAATGGTTTAATTTCGCATGTGCGTTTATTTGTGGGTAATTTGCGACATAGCCCCCTGGACTTTTGGTACGAGTTACCAATAGGTCCTCGGGACTTGTTTTCTTTACATATAGGTCCCTGAGTGCCCCAGGCACGCGCTTGGCGCGTGACTTCTTGGGTTAATTGCACCTGGACCTCCAGAACTTTGGGTATTTGCACTTTGGTCCCTGTGCACAGTGCCCTCTTGTCATTCTTGAATAAAATATCAAATCACCTCCAAATTCGATGAAAATTTGATACATGGCTCCTTCCATGGTGTAGGATTTTTGAGAATTTTTGAGGACATTTCTGAGTTTGTTTGCTATTTTTAAAAATTCAAAAACTTCAATTTTTGCTACGGTCTAGAGTTAAAAACCCCAAAAAAATATAAAAACCTCCCTAAAAATTCTATAAAAATTAGGTACTGTTTGTTATGTGTTCCTTGATTTTCTAGCCAACTTTGGCTATTTTTTCATCACAGAAAACCACTAAAAACTTAAAAATCCCAAAAAAACTCATAAAAATTCTCATAAATACATTAAAAATCCAAAAACAATAATTTTGGTGCTCAAATTTTCCTTGTTTTACCTAGTTTACAGGAAAAATACCTCCAGGCCCTTTTAAGGCCCTTAGATATTTTATCTAGGGATTTTGGGCCTGGCTGGACAGTACCTTGCATTTTTGCTACTGTTTGATTTTTAGAAAATAAAATAAATATCAGAAAAATCCCAAAAATTCACTAAAAACATAAAAAAATTGTAAAACACACAAAATTATTTTTGTTTGAATTTTTGCTTGATTTTTAATGCATTAAATAATTTGTCAAAGTTTGCTTGTTTTTGCTTTTCTTATTTTCTTCACATATTGAAAATTCCAAAAAAAAATATAAAAATCATTAAAAACCACAAAAAATATTTTGTCTTTTATTTTATTCATTTTGACTACTTCGTAGGACTTTCGGCCAAACCGTGCTCCTTCAGTTCGACCCTGGGTGCTATACTAGGTTAATCTCATAGCAGGACCGCTTGCTTCGTGCTTGATTGATTTGACATATTTTCGAGTGGTTCATTTTTCTTGATTGACACTTCTGGGTGACTGAGGTCGCAACGACCTATTTCTGTACCTTTACCTCTGTCGCTTGGCGTGTCATCACCTAGGCATCTTGATGATTAGGTCGACAAGGAATAAAGTAGGGGGAGATAAGGGCCAAAATACAATAAAAATACCTTTGTTTTTAACCCCTTCTTTATTCATTTTGGGACCTATTTTTGGTTCCACTTTTTATACATCAAATAAAGAAACTTTGAACATTAAAGTTGTAGATAATTTAATATAGAAAAATACAAAATTGATTTCACTGAAAAATAGTGTACAGATAAAAAGTTATGATCTGAATAAGATTCCAAAACTCCAACTTCCCAGACCCGTTTCTTGCAAATAAAAACTCAAAACGTACAAACTCACCTTTAATTGTATATAGTTTAAAATAATCTATTTAATGGAGGTGGTTTCGTATTTTCAGAGTTACGGTGTGAAAGTTGAGTTTTGGACCCTTGTAGTATACTTGTACATATTAAAATATTCAATTTATTCTTTATTCATTATTTTTATAATTTTATATTTTTTTATAATTTTGTAAATATTGTTTATAATAATTATTTGTATTAAAATCAGAATAAAAACACAAATAAAATACAAAATAAAATACTTGTAAATATTATACATAGGTATAATACCTATACATATACGTATATACTACATACTTATATTTTATTAAGTGTGTTAAATACATCAGAAAAATAAAATAAAAATATTTTTTTGTGTATAAAAGTATTTTATAATTTTATAAAATAATAAAAAGAATTAAGAAATTAAAAAACACAAAATAAAAATAAAATAATAAAATATATAGATACTATACCTATAAAGGGTATAATTGGTAACTTGTAATTACACACCCCATAAAAATAAATAAAAATCATAATAAAATAATTCATAAAATAATAAACATTTTTTATTTTATAAGTTTAATTTAATAAAATCATTTTATAATTCTTTTCGATTTTACAAATCTTTTCAGAATGTTTTTTCCTAGTTGGTCCACGTGGACCAACCAGGTTGCGGCAAAGCTTGACTTCGGTCAACTCTCTGCCCAACGTTCTGAAGCCCTGTCAGAATGGTTTTGACCTGTTTTCGACCAATTATCGAGGCAATGCCTTACATCATTTCATGATAGACTCTTCACAACTTTTGTAGCCCTACCATAGGGCATACACACCCAAGTGTTTTTTCGACCTTCAGGTCGTTGAGTCTCCCGATACGCCTCGATCAAGGAGCCCACTCGACCACTCTTCAAAATAAGCCCCCGTCACCTCCATTCCCTTTTGAACCACTTTTGGTCCCTGTTTGAGCCCTTTCTTCCACCTCCGGATCGACGTCGGTGACAGGGACGCCTCCAGCTGGGCTAGGAGCGCTACGGGGAGGACCGAGGAGGTCTCCACCCCCATCTCTGGCCAAGAGGCCATGAGGTCCTATCTCTTGGCCTGCCCAGCCAATCGAGGTGTATTTCGTGCATTTTTTTATTGTTTGGTTAGCTGGTCATCTGAGCATACATTTCGTGCCTTAATCTTGTTGATTTGTCGAGCATTTCGCCCCCAGTTCGCAACCGATCACGTTGCCGAATCTCATGACCTCCGGCCACCTTCACCACTCCACGCCACCTATCTTCCGCCAACACGCACTTGGTCCTGCATCCCCTTTTTTTGCTGCTGGGTTTTTTGTCTTTTGCAGGTCCCAAGAGAGGCAACCTTGCCTCGTCGTTTTGCCCAAGACAGCCCCAGGTCCGCCGAAGCTTCCTCGACCCGCTGAAGGCCATCCGCTGGTCTTCGGCTTAATCCTGGCCACCTGGGCATTAGGGAGGAGTTACAGGAGTAGAACGCAGCCTTCGGCCATGGGAATGGTGGTCGGAGGTGAGCCCAGCCGCTGAACAAAGCTCGGCACCGCCGAGTTCTTCCTTGGTTCCTCCACCCGCACCCCACACCGTCGGATCAAGAACACTCCTCCTCAGTAAGCAGCAGTCCTTGGATTACCCCCGCTCCAGACCGCCAGATCTGCGGGGTTGCATCTAATCCCGGCCGTTCCTAGGCGAACCGACATCGTGAGACGGGGCGCGGACACGTGGCAAGTGAAATAACATGTATCGTCCGATCGCGCCCCCTGCTTTGGGTATTTTGCCTTTTAACCCAAAGCATTTTTGCAATTTTCATTTAGTTCCAAATATTTCATCTGCTGTATTAAAATTTTTGTAATATTTATATTCGGGACCCTAGACTTTCTCGTATTTTCGAACAGACCCTTGCTAGGCGCGCGTGCTCGTCACGTGCATCTTGGACATTTTGCAGGCGTAACCTCGTGATTTTTGCTATTGGTATTTAGTCTAGGAAGTTTATATCTCAGTTATTATTTTTGTGAACAATTTACATTCGAGCCCCTAAGCTTTGCTGTATTCTCACAAATATCCATGGCTTGAGTGTAGTTTCTTTATGCTTCCTCTAATTTTTGCATGCATCCATAAAATCTCAAAAATTCTCCAAAAATCAATTTAAGTTCCTGTCGCATCGTAGTATTATGTTATATTTTTGTATTGCATTTTTATTAATTTTCATATTTATTAAAAATCAAAAACATGCATTTTTCAGCACTGTTTGCATTAGAAAATACATAAAAATTATAAAAACATTCAGAAAATTCCCCAAAAAATATGTTCTACATATTTTAGTGTGTTTTAATTTCAGACCAAAAATCACTAAAAAGAAAACTCCTAAAAATATAAAAACTCTAAAAACCTTCATAAAAATTTATAAGATTCATAAAAAATCCAAAAATTGTGTTTTCTTTTCCTGATTTTTCTTTGTTTTGTTATCTTTAATTTAAAATTAATTTGGAAAATTTTTGATACTGTTTGCTATTTTTCATTCCCATTTTAATTTCGGCCAGCAATTATTTCACAGTTTTCTTGTATTTTACCTTTTAAAAATACCAAAAATATTCTAAAAATTCCCCAAAAATCACAAAAATAGTAGAAAAATATAAAAAGGCCAAAAACAATTTATTTTCTGATTTTTGAGCATTTTTACTCATTTTTATAAATACCCTATCCCTTCTTTTCTTATATTGTATATATATATATTCCAATCTTCAAAAAGAAAATAAAAAAATATAAAATATAAAAAGTAAATATAAAATCAGAAAATTAAAAATCAAAATACAAAAATATAAAATTAAAAATTAAATAAAAAATTATAAAATTATAAAACCCACAAAAAATAGCAAAGATAGACACTTGATCACATTTACACATTTTGAGCAATTTTGCCCCGTTCTATCCTGCTTGCTCCCTGTGTTCGACCTCTACACATACTTGCACCTATACACATCTTTGTTGTAGAGTTATAATAAATTTTAACTCCGTACATTCACTTGGATTTCCTTATTTGATTATTGTGGGTTAATTGTTGTTTGAATTAGGATTTCTCTTGGGTCGCCTCAGTGACATTGTGATCCCGCCTTGTGTGGATTACTCTAGACCTGTGAAAAATCTTGTTCAACAAATGGCGCCGTTGCCGGGGAGCAACAGCGCATAGTTCGGGTTATTGTTTGTGATTGTGATTGTTTGACTCTTTTGCGGCTTTTATTTCTGCTTGTTTTCGATATATATTGTTGAATTATCTAACCACTCTCCTTGCTTGGATTTTGTGCGAGGTACGCAAATCGAGGGAGGAGCTCCTCTTTTGAGCACCTGCGCACCCACATGAGGCGACTTGACTTAGCACGAAGGCGGGCTCAGAGAGAATTTTGAAGACATTTCTATTGCATTATTTATTTGCGTAATTTCAATGAGAGAGAGAGACTCTATTTGTAATAATACATGTACTTGGACTCTTGGATATTCGGGCCCAATTTCCAAGTGTTTGTTCACTTGATGGCTCGCCGCGGTTTTTATGGTTTTTATCGCCTTTTGCCCTTTGTTTTTCGATTTTGTTTTCTTTACTTTGTGTGATTGAGCCCTTAGTTTTAGGATTGCTTGCGATAGATTAAGGCCAAACACCTAATATATTTGCATGTACCTATAGTGCGTTTTGGACTTAGTCAAATTTAAACAGTCGCGTCATCATCTTCGAGTCTATGTGCCACGAGCCTACCCCATCAAGCGCTACTCCTGAACTCGATTTGTCGAGAAGAGGAGGGGTGAGTCTAGACCGGACTTTTTCGATTGAGGATTGGTGACCGACTTGTGGTTCTTCACGATAATAGCAATTTCTGAAATTTAGGGCGATTTCATCGGCTTTGCATTTGCATATAGATTAGGTTTCAATTCTGCTGAGCATCCCTGCATGTAGAGTGCTGGAGGCAAGGTGAGCATTTACGCTTTAACATACATCATCGTTTTGCCGCTTGCATTGCTTTTCCGACTCTCTACCTCTGATTTTGATCACCTAAGTGCTAAGTAAAATTGACTCCTCGATAGGTTCGTGCATTTCTTATTAAAAATCCAAAAACGTGATAACCAATAAAATTAGGACGGTTAATATTACTTGACCCTAAAAACCACCAAAAAGAAAAATGTGTATTGGGGCGAGTAATCCCCTCATTGTCTTCGCTTTTACTTGCTCGCGCACAAATTAAGGATTAGTGCTCAAATCCCATTGAGCCCCTAAGTGTTTGTGCAACTTCTTGACTTCTCACCTAACTCTAAAACAAACAAGATAAAGAGACCGAATTTTCGGTCTCTACCGAGTCGAGTAGGTGAATTGAGGGTTTTGTTTTGTGTAAGTTTGCTTGTGACTGTTTGTGTGCTTTTCTAGATCATCCCTGCGCATTTGCGCCTTCTTCTTTACTCTCTTGACTTGACCATCGTACTCTCCCAACTATCATTTTCCTCTTGTTTTGAGATGGACGACTGGAGCGTATTTTATTCGGACTTTGCGGATCCCTCGTTTACTCCAGCCAGTCCACCTCCTTTTTTCCAGGAGGACTTTGCTCCTGACTTTTGTACATATCCGCCTCAACCGCAGTATCAGGATTCAGACTTCTACCCACATCCACCACCACCTCCATGCTATCCACCTTCACATTCCCCCGAGACTGATCTGTTGGAGTCACCTTTCATGGAGTCCACCCTTGAGCACTTGACCCAGATGATGGATCATATGAGACAGAGGATTGACAACTTCACTAGTACAAATAAGAGCGACCATGATATTCCACCATGTGATGATATGGGTTCACTTGAGGATTCTCATGAGAGCTTGCAATCACCCAAAATACAAAAAAATAAGAAAAATTTAAAAACACAAAAAGAGTTCGGGAGACCCTTGGTTGATTCAGACTATGAGGAGAGTGCACACTTTCCTGACCATTTGACCACACAACCTTTCACACACTGTTCCACTTTTGACCCCGAGGATGCCGTTGTACAGACTGCTCTTGGCATGCCTCATGTATATGCTGATTCCGACTTCCTCCCTTATATGGAGGAGGTCCAAAAATTAAGAAAAATATTGACTGAACCCGAAGTGGTGGCCACCATTCATGAGATTATCCGTGCCCCACTTCAGCAGGCCATGACTGATTTATCTACTCCTCTTCCCAAGAAGAGAAAGCGGAGTAGAAAATCTGAGCATTATATTTTGACCATGGCCACTGCCCACGCCATCACACACCGTCCCATTCCTAAGAAGAGGAACACTGCCACACCTTTCATTAGCTGCACCATCTCTGACCACACATGTGATCACACTCTCCTCGACGGCGGTGCTTAGATTAGCATATTACCCTTCTCGATGGTACAGTTTCTTCACTTAGGGCCTCTAAAGAAAACTAGGATGATCGTACAGTTTGCTGATGGATCTATCAAGAGGCCGAAGGGTATCCTTGAAAACACCGTCATTTCGATTCAGGGCACGAGCTACCATGTTGACTTTGTCGTGTTGCCCATGGAGACCTCCACAGAGGAACACTCTCCAATCATCCTGGGACGACCATTCCTCGCCTCTGTGAGGGTCGTTATTGATTATGGATCAGGAGAGATTCGCTTCCGTCCTGCTGACGAGAGCGAAGTGTTGATCACCGCACCCACTGCCGACCAGAGACCTGCACCTGATGCGACTTTACCAATCTTGGCTGACCTTGAGGACCATGACCTTGATGAGACTATCAGATAATTTTGCTGCTTATTGGATTCCACTGAGACCCAAGAATTCCTCTCCAAGGAGGAAGACTTGGAAAGCATGGACCTCGGAGTTCCTTCTTTTGGGACTTGGCGCTGTGTTGATGACATCCGCGGGATTTACACGATCGATACCATTGAGCAGAGGGTAGAGTTTGAGACTAGACAGGATGGACATGAGTTGACTACTTTCACCGATGAGTCCGCTCATGTTCACTTTAGATTCGAATGAGCCAAAGGCCAAATTTGACTTAGTTGCTTTTATTCGGGAATTCGGGCCTTTTGATGAGAAAGATGATCCGGTCGAGATTATTGAGGACGAACAGAGTTCAACTACTTCCACTGATGAGTTCGCTCCTTTTGGTTTTGACCTGGACGAGACCTCGCAGGATGACTCTAATTACACTTCTTCCGACGAGGATGAGTTCATCCCATTTCACTTTGATACTAGCGAGACTCCCAAGGCCGGACCTAGCTGCACTTCTTCCACTACCCCGTATGTGCCTTCACACCCTAGGACCACTGCGGACCATCACTCTGTTGACCCTGATCGGTTGGTGTCATCTGAGGACCCCGATGTCGACCTGCACCACACCAGATCTATTCCTCAGCGGTCCCGCAAGAAGATTCACTTTCAACCTTCTTGACCATTTGTATATCCATCTCTATTGTATATTCCCTCGTGTGCATCTCTGTCTCTCTCCCGTATTGCTCATCCACCCATACTCGTGTTTGCCTTGCCTATACTTAGGGCGGACGAGCCGAGTATTCATTCATCGTTCCGTCTTATCACTCCTGTTGTTGCCTATACTTAGGGCTTCTTTTACCCTAAGTATAGGGGGAGTGGTGCATACATCCGTCTCCATCCTTTTCTATCTTCTGATCTCTTTTCTTCTTTTCTTCTTTTCCTCTTCTATTCTCTTTATCTATCAAAAGGTGTCGCCCCTTGTAGACAGTCTTCTATACTTAGGACGTACTTTGTCCTAAGTATAGGGGGGTGTGCACCCGTGTTTCTATTCTTTGATCCTCTCCATTGTCTCCTCTTCTTGTCTATACTTAGGGATATCTTACCCTAAGTATAGTGGGAGACAGTCTGAGTACGATCTGTTCATTCCCATCCTTGACCCTCCCTGCTTTGTGTACAGTCTGCTATACTTAGGATTATTTGATCCTAAGTATAGGGGGGACAGTCAACTTCTCATTCTTTTGTTCATTCGTTCATTCATTTCTTCATTCGTTCCGTATTCTTTAGATTTTCCTATACTCAGTACGAGTTATGTCTTCTCTTTTCTCTCTGATCTATGAGGACATAGCTCAAGCTAATCATAGGGGGGTCGTATATACTACGTATATACTTTAGCCATAACTGTACTTTCGTATTTTTACTAATAATTATAGCTCATTATACTTATAAAATTCATTAAAAACCTTAATAAAAGATGTGATTAATCCTCAAATCCCTTGTGTATCTACTGATTAATAAATCAGGTGAAACATTTTTTTGCAAAATGTTTGAAAAATTGTTTGAAAATCTTTGTGAAAAATCTTTTGAAAACTATTTGTAAAACGTTTTGTTACATGTTTTCAATCTTTGTAAAAATATTTGGATTGTAAAATTATTTTCTTTGTGTGAAATAAAATGTTTGAAAACTGATTTGCAAATGGTTTGAAAAATTGTTGCAAAAATATTTGAAAAATCTATACATACTGTTTGGAAGACCTTTGCAAAATAATTTTCAAATGTGTGTACATGTTTGTAAAAACTGTTTGAAAAATTATTTTGGACTATAGTTTTCAAAATTGTTTGGAAAAACTTTTCAAATAAGTTTGAGGAATATATACATCACACCCAAAATCCACCATATATATACTTATAAAATTGACCACTTACCCTGTAAATTCTTAAAATCCGCTTCTTGTATATATAAGAAGCACTCCCGTGTAAATATTTGTACCTAGTTTTTAGTCAAAACTTTTTGTTTTCAAAAATCCCAAAAACATTTGCAAAATTAAAATCCATAAACATTTGAAAAACTTTTTCAAAAATCTAAAAAAATGCATATGCATCATCCTTTCAAAAATCCATAAAAAGTTCAAAACCTTTGAAAATTGCATCACAAAAATATTTTCTACATTTGCATGGCATTCGCATTTTTCGGATTGAGTTTGATGGTTAAACGAGTCTAAGTAAAATCTGAAGATTGGAGCTTGATTAGACCTTAAATCTACTTAATTAACAGGAACCATATAGGAACTGGGATTTAGGTACTTCGGGTCTAGTTGACTTAATTCTTTGAGGATCACGGGACTTGGTTCAATGGATTCTTGACTGCCTAAGTAGAGTATTTCGGAGCACACACACGACTCTTGTTGATAATGACCTAACTTGGACACCTGCACCTTTCACATGGCTCAACTCAGTTGGAGTGGTGAGGGGGTTGGATTTGCCGGTATGAGACACACACAAGTGGAAACACTTGTCCTCCTCTAGGGAGGGAAGTGCACCCCAACCCGTCCAGTAGTGATGAGTTTCGAGGATAGGAGATCGTGGGTTGCAATAAAGCTTCAAAAGAGGGATAGTCTACTGGCTCAAGAGGAAAAACTCCCTATGTAAATGCTGCTGTATATAGTATTCAAAAAAATTTGCAAAAGCAAAAACTCCAAAAAAGTGGACAGGCCTGTACAAAAATAAAAATGCCTGCCGGAGTGTACATATGTATATAGTCAAATAAGCAAGCTTGAGCATCAAAGTCAAATCATATGAGCCTGCAGCTGGATGACTTGACTACACTGGTCTTGCATCCTAGGATAGGTAGCTACGCTGGCTACCGTCCATTCTTCTCTTCACCCCCTCCTCTTGAGCTGGTTGCCACTTGAACTTAGAAGGGAATACCCTGCTCCTTGAGGGATGAGTTGTTGGATTGGGGAATCATTGGGTTGTCATATCGGAGAAGTCAGTCTCTTTGTCAATTCAATTGAGGAGAGCCACCATCACTTACACTGTACGAGTCAGATTCATAGTCGTAAGGGTTTGCGTATGAGTTGAAATATTTCTGACCTGGCTATTGAGGAGACTTGAACAGAGTTTTGGGATTCTCGAAGGCTGTTAGATTTCAAGTCCGGTTCTCATTAAGGTTCCGCCCGCACTAAAATCTCAACGGTCCGACTTGAGCTCCAAACTTTGATTTTGTGAAGACAAGTTTGATAATTAAATTTAATCCACATTTCTTCTTTTTCTTTTCTTTGTTTTTCTTTTCTGCACTTATTGCATAAGTGTTTGCTAGGGACTAGCAAAGGCAAGTATAGGGGAATGATGAATCTACGTTTCATCATCTTTATTCTATCATTTTGACCTTAAAAACCCTAGTAAATGCGTGTAAATAGGCTTAATTTAGGCATTTTATCATCCCTGCATTATCGTGTATATATTGTATAAAATGCGGTTTTTAAAGCCAAAATTATAGAATAAAGAAAAGAAAAGAAAAAGAATAAAATATTGTAAATATTTTATGACCCGAAACCCCGAGACCTAGGCATCTTGATGACTAGGTCGACAAGGAATAAAGTAGGGGGAGATAAGGGCCAAAATACAATAAAAATACCTTTGTTTTTAACCCCTTCTTTATTAATTTTGGGACCTATTTTTGGTTCTACTTTTTAGACATCAAATAAAGAAACTTTGAACATGAAATTGTAGATAATTTAATATAGAAAAATACAAAATTGATTTCACTGAAAAATAATGTACAGATAAAAAAGTTATTATCTGAATAAGATTCCAAAACTCCAACTTCCCAGACCCGTATCTTGCAAATAAAACCTCAAAATGTACCAAACTCACCTTTAATTGTATACAGTTTAAAATAATCTATTTAATGGAGGTGGTTTCGTATTTTTCAGAGTTGTGGTTTGAAAGTTGAGTTTTGGACCCTTGTAGTATACTTGTACATATTAAAATATTCAATTTATTCTTTATTCATTATTTTTATAATTTTATACTTTTTTATAATTTTGTAAATATTGTTTATAATAATAATTATGTGTATTAAAATCAGAAAAAACACAAATAAAATATAAAATAAAATACTTGTAAATATTATACATAGGTATAATACCTATACATATACCTATATACTACATACTTATATTTTATTAAGTGTGTTAAATACATCAGAAAAATAAAATAAAAATATATTTTTGTGTATAAAAGTATTTTGTAATTTTATAAAATAATAAACAGAATTAATAAATTAAAAAAACACAAAATAAAAATAAATAATAAAATATATAGATATTATACCAATAAAGGGTATAATTGGTAACTTGTAATTATACACCCCATAAAAATAAATAAAAATCATAATAAAATAATTCATAAAATAATAAACATTTTTTATTTTATAAGTTTAATTTAATAAAATCATTTTATAATTCTTTTTGATTTTACAAATCTTTTCAGAATGTTTTTTTTGTTGGTCCACGTGGACCAACCAGGTTGCGGCAAAGGTTGACTTGGGTCAACTCTTTGCCCAACGTTTTGAAGCCGTGTCAGAATGGTTTTGACCCGTTTTCGACCAATTATCGAGGCCATGTCTTGCATCGTTTCATGATAGACTCTTCACAACTTTTGTAGCCCTACCATAGGGCATACACGCCCAAGTGTTTTTTCGACCTTCGGGTCGTTGAGTCTCCCGATACGCCTCGATCAAGGAGCCCACTCGACCACTCTTCAAAATAAGCCCCCGTCACCTCCATTCCCTTTTGAACCCCTTTTGGTCCCTGTTTGAGCCCTTTCTTCCACCTCCGGATCGACGTCGGTGACAGGGACGCCTCCAGCTGGGCTAGGAGCGCTCAGGCGAGGACCGAGGAGGTCTCCACCCCCATCTCCGGCCAAGAGGCCGTGAGGTCCTATCTCTTGGCCTACCCAGCCAATCGAGGTGTATTTCGTGCATTTTTTTGTTGTTTGGTTAGCTGGTCATCTGAGCATACATTTCGTGCCTTAATCTTGTTGATTCGTCGAGCGTTTCGCCCCCAGTTCGCAACCGACCACGTTGCCGGAGCTCATGAGCTCCGACCAGCTTCACCACTCCACGCCACCTATCTTCCGCCAACACGCACTTGGTCCTGCATCCCCTTTTTTTGCTGCTGCGTTTTTTTATCTTTTGCATGTCCCAGGAGAGGCAACCTTGCCTCGTCGTTTTGCCCAAGACAACCCCAGGTCCGCCGGAGCTTCCTCGACCCGCTGAAGGCCATCCGCTGGTCTTCGGCTTAATCCTGGCCACCTGGGCATTAGGGAGGAGTTACAGGAGTAGAACGCACCCTTCGGTCGTGGGAATGGTGGTCGGAGGCGAGCCCAGCCGCTGAACAAAGCTCGGCACCGTCGAGTTCTTCCTTGGTTCCTCCACCCGCACCCCACACCGTCGGATCAAGAACACTCCTCCTCAGTGAGCAGCAACCCTTGGATTACCCCCGCTCCAGACCACCAGATCTGCGGGGTTGCATCTAATCCCAGCAGTTCCTAGGTGAACCGACATCGTGAGACGGGGCGCGGACACGTGGCAAGTGAAATAACCTGTATCGCCCGATCGCGCCCCCTACTTTGGGTATTTTGCCTTTTAACCCAAAGCATTTTTGCAATTTTCGTTTAGTTCCAAATCTTTCATCTGCTGTATTAAAATTTTTGTAATATTTATATTCAGGACCCTAGACTTTCTTGTATTTTCAAACAGACCCTTGCCAGACGCACGTGCTCGTCACGTGTGTCTTCGACATTTTGCAGGCGTAGCCTCGTGATTTCTGCTATTGGTGTTTAGTCTAGGAAGTTTATATCTCAGTTATTATTTTGTGAACAATTTACATTCGAGCCCCTAAGCTTTGTTGTATTCTCACAAATATCCCTGGCTTGAGTGTAGTTTCTTTATGCTTCCTCTAATTTTTGCATGCATCCATAAAATCCCAAAAATTCTCCAAAAATCAATTTAAGTTCCTGTCGCATTGTAGTATTACGTCATATTTTTGCATTGCATTTTTGTTACATTTTCATATTTATTAAAAATCAAAAACATGCATTTTTCAGCACTGTTTGCATTAGAAAATACATAAAAATTATAAAAACACCTCAGAAAATTCCCAAAAAATACGTTTTGCATATTTTAGTGTGTTTTAATTTCAGACAAAAAATCACTAGAAAATATAAAATAAAACTCATAAAAATATAAAAACTCTAAAAACCTTCATAAAAATTTATAAGATTCATAAAAAATATAAAAATTGTGTTTTCTTTTCCTGAATTTTATTTGTTTTGTTATCTTTAATTTATAATTAATTTGGGAAATTTTTGATACTATTTGCTATTTTTTCATTCCCATTTTAATTTCAGCCAGCTGTTATTTCACTGTTTTCTTGTATTCTGCCTTTTAAAAATACCAAAAATATTCTGAAAATTCCCCAAAAATCACAAAAATAGTAGAAAAATATAAAAAGACCAAAAACAATTTATTTTTTGTTTTTTTGAGCATTTTTACTCATTTTTATAAATACCCTGTCCCTTCTTTTCTTATATTGTATATATATTCCAATCTTCAAAAAGAAAATAAAAAATATAAAATATAAAAAGAAAATATAAAATCAAAAAATTAAAAATAAAAATACAAAAATATAAAATTAAAAATTAAATAAAAAATTATAAAATTATAAAACCCACAAAAAATAGCATAGATAGACACTTGATCACATTTACACATTTTGAGCAATTTTGCCCAAATCTATCATGCTTGCTCCCTGTGTTTGACCTCTACACATACTTACACCTATACACATCTTTGTTATAGAGTTATAATAAATTTTAACTCCGCACATTCACTTTGATTTCCTTATTTGATTGTTGTGGGTTAATTATTGTTTGAATTAGGATTTCTCGCAGGTCGCCTCAGCAACATTGTGATCCCGCCTTGTGTGGATTACTCTAGACCTGTGAAAAATCTTGTTCAACAGTCACGTGCCCTAATAGATCGGGCGCAAAATCAGCATGGGAGACAGAGTGCCTATAACAGACGAATCGGCATTGTGCCCAACAGATGGAGGCACCAGAAGTAAGTGAAGCCGAACATAAATAAAGTGTCACATCCCTCTGCAAATAGTCCTCGGGAAGTGATGTGAGCTACATATGCATCTCGTCCTTGCGAGGGTCGTCAAGGAGAGAGAAGGCTCAAAGGAGCCGGACCCATCAGACGGATCCACAGAGAATATGGTCTCGATAGACGGCATACCGTCTACCAGCAGAAGAGACCAAGAGAGCTAAAATGTGTCATAGCCTCTCGCAGATAACCCTCGGAGAGCTATGAACTGGGTAGTGAGCGATTGGAATATCAAGGCTCGTCCTTGCGAGGACTGTCAAGGAGAGCAATCAGACAGTTGGCCTCATGTGCTGACAGATCGGGCACACAATCAGGATGGAGGCCAATCAAGCATATCATCTGACTCGGTTCCGGGTCCCATCAAAATGGCGACCCAAGCAGTGAATGAAACCGCAGTCCTAGAATTTGTCACATTCTCCCGTAGATAGTCCTCGAGGAGGTATGTGAGCTAGATCAATGTAGGTCAAGGGAATACTGGCATATAATCTCAGGTCCTCAAAAGTATTCAATCATTCAATCATCCGGAGGGCATAAGATCAAGTGGAGGGACACAAGAATAGAATATCAATCATAATGCAATCCCTCGAAGTCAATCCAATCAGCTGAGATGGCACAATATTATCGAGAATCCTCTACATTCCATGGGTGGATCAAAGAGTCAAGAGATCAAGGATGGGTCAATCAAGAAGATGAGGAAGCTCATGGGGTTCGGGGAACCGTCATCATGAAGCATTTATCAAGATAGTCATCCAAAATCCGAATCCAGATGGGCCAAACCGAATGGGTAGATCAATCAATCAGGTCACATGAATTCCTCATCAAAGCATCAAAATACATCACACCCTCAATCCGGTGTGCGAGATCAAAAATTCCTCACTAATGCATCACACCTATGCTTGTGCCCAAAATCAAATATCCTCATAAACATGCACGTCTCCGATCACAATCCCATGGCACACTCATCCCAACATCCTCAATCATTGGCCCGGCTTACACAAATAATCAAGGTAATCATAAAATCCTTGATGCGGGCCTCATCGAATGCACAGCATTCCCGAGTGATAGAAAAGTGATATAGAGGGGACGAGGAGGGCGGGCGAGAAGATCGAGACATAGACAAAATTGGGTGTTCCACACAAGGCGGGAACACCGTCAAAATGGTGGTCCAAAGAGCATGCTCTCCCAGAACCTGAGAAGATGGGGATGGTACGGTGGATACAAGGAAGGTGGTGGAGAAGAGGGAAATAAAGGACCTGGCGAAGAAATGATTGAGCTCAAGCGCCAATATCATGACTCGATGCATATGAGGAGATATATATATGAGAGGTAGAGAGACTCAAAGATGCAAAATGCATGACTCACACGGACGGGACCGACTACTCTAATAATGAATGAAAAACGCAATGGACTCTAAGTCACATTCAATACACAAGGCAAACCCCCGATTCACCTACTCAACACAGTGAAGACCATCAGGTGATGGTCATTTATCTTTTCAGTTTTAGAGTGAGGTGAGAATCACAAAGTTGTACAAAAACTTAGGAGGCTTGATGGGATTTAGGCTCTACTCCTTAGTGTGTACGTGAGCAATTAAAATGCATACAATGAGGGCGTTGCTCTCCCCAAGACAAGGAAGTTCATTATGTTTTATTTTTTAGGTCCAATAGAGTCAGTAGTCCCGATTTTATTTAAGTTGTCACTTTTTTTGGGTATTTTCAATGCACATGCCTATCGAAGTTCCAATTTACATTTAGCATCCTAGGTTGGCAAAAACAGAGGGAGAAGGTTGGAAAAGCCATGCAAGTCGGAAAATGATGATGCATGCTAAGTAAGAAGACTTACAGTGCCTCCAGCTCTCTCCATGCAGGATGCAAGACATAATTGAAACCTATGCTATATGCAAATGCAAGCTGAAGAACTAGGATAGTAACTGCTATTATCGTGAAGCACCACAAGTCAGTCACCGATCTTCAATCCAGGAGTCCGGTCTAGGCTCACCCCTCCTCTTCTCGACACATCGAGTTCAGGAGTAGCGTTTGACAGGGTGGGCTCGCGGCACGAAGGCTCGAAGATGATGAGGCGACTGTTTAGAGTTTGAACTAGGTCCAAAGTGCACTATAGGTACATGCAAGATATTAAGGTGTTTGGACCTAATATACGAGCAAGCAATTCCTAAACTAAGGCTCATTCACACAAAATAATAAAAAATAAAATAAAAAAAGGAAAAGCGTCAAAACCATCGAGGCCCCCAAGGGAACAATCCCTCGGGCAATGGACCTCGGGAAGTCGGAGTGTGCCTGCGAGAGTCCTGTATTATTACAAGTTTCTAAGTGTCACTCTCTCTCATAAATATACATAATAAAATAAAATGCATAAAAAATATAGATTGCCTTCAAAATTTCTTCTCCCTACGTCTTTAATGCTCTCTCCTACCAGCTAGGTCCGAAAGCCGGCTCCGCCTCGCTCGAGTGCATTGGTTCTCCTAGGAGGTCCTCCTTCGCTTGGCGGTCCCTCGCATCAAAGACAAAGAAAGAAGGAGGTCAGAACAATCTATCAATAATGTCAATAAGTCATCAAATAAATAAATAATAAAATAGGCACTGGACATGAGCAAAGAATTAAATAAATGAATGAACAACCATACAAAATCTGTTGCCTCCCCGACAATGACGTCATTTGATGAACAAGGATTTAGCCGAGGTCGTGTCTTTCCACAAGGCGGATCGACAGTCGCTGAGGTGACCTCAGACAGAATCCCAAATCAATCAACAATTAACCCACAATAGAATATATGCAATGAATATAAAAAATGTAGAGCTAAAATTTATTATAACTCTACATGCAAGTTTGTATATGTATAAGCATGAGTAGAGGTCGAACACCGGGAGGCGAATGGTTGTGTGGTGGATATGAGTACACAATTATTCAATTCTTGGTTCATGTCCAATTCTTATTGTTTTTGTGGGTTTTTACTTTTATATATTTTTTTATTTTATTTTGATTTTTATAATTTTTATTTTATTTTTTATATTTTATATTTTTTAATTTCTTTTTATATTTTTAATTATATATAATATATATATATAAGAGAATAAGGAGAAGTAATATAAGGATATATATATTTATATTAATACTCAATATATATTAGATATAATATTTTGTTGGCTTTTTATAGTTTTATATTTTTTAGTTATTTTTCTGAATTTTTCTAATTTTTATGTATTTTTAATTCCAAAAATATCCCTAATATGGGACTAATTAAATAGGACGAAATTAATTTGGGTTTTAAAAATATAAAATAAGTCTCTAAATTACCCAAATTAATGTTTAATATTTAAATGATATTATATAAGTAATTATAAAATAGGAAAACATATTTTTGGTATTTTTGAAGGGTTTTTATATTTTTTGGTTGGATTTTGGAGCTTCTTGAAATTTTTATATTTTCTTTTTCTATTTTTAGGTTTTTCATTTTCTGGACTAAATATACATATAAATATACCATATATATTTTTTTGTAATTTTTCAAAAACATTTTATATTTTTTTGTATTTTATAATTTAAACCGTGATTATTTAGGCTCCATTTTAATTTTAAAAACTTGGTAAAATACAAAAAATGCATGTTAAAAGTGTGAGCGTGAAAGTACACTCCATGAAGCATCTACATTAATTTTTGTGGATTTTTAGGACTACGTAGGTATTTTTAATAAATACATAAAAGTCATGAAAATAATACAGCTTGACAGGGGTATTTTTGCAAATAAAAATAACTATAGGGGGCTCTGTGCAAAAATACCAGAAGAAATAAACATTTATTTAAATTTTTCGAACTATTTTATAATATACAAAAAGCACCAGGGCTACAATGCAAAATTCATGCACCTCACGTGAGACTGCGCGTGAGGCGCGGAAGGACCAAAAAGAAATTTCAGGAAATATAGGGGGCCTTCTGCAAAATTTACATTTTTATTTACACTGAATATTTATTTTACAGGATTAATAACTAAATACAAAAAGGCGGGGGTGAAATGTGAAAATTACCCCCCAAAGGCGCTTGATCCAATGGCTGATACACGTGACTTATCCACGTGGCGCCTCCACGTTTGCCGATGACGCTCCACGGTGGAGATTAGATCATCTGATATGATTGGACGGCTAAAGCACGGGTAGATCCGACGGTTGGGCTTCAAACTGGGGAGCCTCGGTCAATCGAACGGCTCAGGGGACTCCTGGAAGAACTCGGAAGAAGGTCGCCTGAGATGACCTTTGATCGGTCAGTGCATGCTCCTCCGGGCAGCTCCCTTGCCGTAAAACATCTCTAAAGCTTCCTGATGCTCCCCCGTACCCGCCGATGGCTTTGTTGAGGTACTTGGAGCTTCCCTGAGCTCTGGCGAGGTCGATGAAGTCGGCGAGCTCCAGGTACCTGTTCTTCATTTGAATCGAGCCAAGACGAGTCTCCAAGTGCTCCGGACCCTACAAAGAACTAACAACACAAAAAGAAGGGCTCCGGGGACCGTTTTGGTGGTGGAATGGGCGAAAGGGGATGCGGGCGGAGATCTCCGGCAAGGGTGGAGATGGGAGATATGATCTCCAGATCTGATGAAGATCTGGGTGGAATGAAGGGCCTGGGGTGTAGAGAAATGGAAGGGTAGGAAGATGGGCATGAAGGCGAGGTCGGAAAACATCTGGAGCACCGCGAATTGGTTCGCCAGAGCGGAGCTCCGGCGAACTACGGGTACTCGATTTTAGGCTAAATCTAATAGCTAAACACTAATATAAACACAGAAATGAAATGTTAATACAAAATCCTAACTAAAATGAGTGAAATGCGTAGCTCATAGCTGGTGAAGCACCAAGGAGCAGAGGTCGCCGACGACGGCGGCCTTGGGCGCATCTCCTTCCTCCGCGAGCGTCGACGACCTTCAGGGGACCTCCAGTTGTCACCTAGATGCACGCTAGACCGAAGATGGGAGCTCTAGGGTTAGGGAAATGGCCAAAATCATGTGGAGGGAGCAAATGAGTTATTTATGAACATCTGTATGCGCCCTTATTGACCGGCTAATAATAAGGAATCGGTGGTATATACATTAGATCCAACGTGGGGGCGTGTATGTACATCGAACGGCGGACGGATCTTGTGAAGGAATCGAGTGCAATTGACGGACGAGACACCCATGAAAAAGGAAAGAAAATCGGGGAAAAGATGTTTCTGACGCGCCAGGTCCCAGATGGGACAGTTGACCAGAGGTCAACTCGGGCCGCATCCTGATTGGTCCACCTAGGATCACTACAGGACAAAACATAGGTATTTATTCGAAAATAATTTATTTAACATAATAAATGATTTTATTATTTTTTACTTATAAAATAAAAAAATGTTTATTAAATAATGTAGTATTTATTTCTGATTTTTATTTATTTTTTGATATATTTTATTATGAATTTATTTTATTGATGTATTTATAAGTGTATTTATGTGTATTTTTGTATAATTTATTTTTAATTTGTATATTTTATTTTATTATTTTATTTTCTTATTTTATATATTTATAAATTATTTTTGTGAGTATCAATATATTTTTATTTAATTTTTATGAGTTTATTTACATTTTTAAATAAATAGGTTTATATACTATGTAGGTATATTTATAGTTATTTTACCTATATTTTATATACATTTTATTTATTTAATGAATTTTATTGGGTTTTATTTTGGATTTATATTTTTAATAAATTATGTAATATTTACAATATTATAAAAATATGAAAGAATAAAATAATTAAAGAATGTATTCCCCTTTTATTTTTATACATAGGTAACATAGGTATTTTGCCTATGTATTACATAGACTTATTTTATTTTGCAAATTCTTTTTGGTTTTATTCTAATTTCAATATGTTCCTGCATTTTGTATATTATTTAGAAAATTTTAAAAATATACATTTATAGAAATAATGAATAATGAGTATAATGAATATTTTAATCGGGTAGACTGTACAATGAAGGCCAAAAACCTAACATTCACAGATGGACTCCAAAAAATATGAAACCAATTTTATTAAATAGTTCTTGAAAGGCTATATACAATTAAAGGTGATTTTGATGGATTTTGAGATTTTATTTGCAAGATATGGGTCTGTGAAGTTGAGATTCTGGCTTTTTATTCTGTGTATAAAATGTACACTGTGTATTATTTTTGTAAAAACTCAATTTTGTATTTTTATTCACATTATTATCTACAACTTTTATGTACAAAGTTTTTTATTTGATGAATGAATAATTAAATACAAAATAAGTGTCAAAAATGCATAAATGAATGAATAAATAAATGAGGTATTTATTGTATTATTGGCCATTATCTCCCCGTACTTTATTCCTTGTTGACCAATTCTATTCTGGCCTTGGTCTCAGGGTTAGGGTCATAAAATATTTGCAATATTTTATTCCTTTTTCTTTTCTTCTCTTTATTCTATAATTTTGGCATTAAAAACCTTATTTTATGTACAATAAATACAATAAATAATAGATGCTATTATGGACAAATTGTTGTTATTTACATGCATTTGCTGGGATGTTTAAGGCCAAAATGATAGAATACAGGTGATGAAATGGAGATTCATCATATATTCACCCCTTTATCCCTCCTATATGCCATTCAAATTTCGTCAGAAACAGAGACTCCTACGGCCTTCATCCAGACATGGTCGATTTAAAAAATCCTGCGACCGTTAAAAAAATGACGACTGGATGGAGACTGTAGGAGTCTCTGTTTCTGACGAAATTCGAATGACATATATGAGGGTTATAGGGATGAATATACATGGTGATATTTTTTCCAAAAAAAATAAAAAAATTTTACGAACCCATTTTCCCCTAAATATAATAAGGTATAATAATAAAGTACTTCGTATATACACGCCCCTCCCCTCTCCCCCAACAAGCAGGAATACATGGTAGATGTCCATAGCATGCCCACTTATTAGATGCGCCAACGAACATAACCGACTCATATGCTACTTGGTAGGCCAAATGAAAGTCTGCAACATCATAATTGAGAGGGCAATTGTAAAAGAACAAATCACAAAAAAGGACATGCGTCAATTTCGAAATGCCTCATTTTTTCAAATGTGATAGAGAGATGTTTGAACTTTCAACTTCATAGTTCAACGTTGACATAAAAAGATCGCAAAAGCTTATGATTGCATCTACTTGAGACAAAAAACGGATCATGGCTCTCTTTGTTATACGTGAAAAACGGGTCTCTAATTGTGAATCGATATATAGTTGAGTTGAGACGTTGTTGTAATTTACCCATTTAGAAAAAGTAAGTAACCTCACTCCACGAAGGATTCGCCAAACTCCCCGCGCCATTTCCCCTCCCTCCTTCCACCCCCCGGCAACTGGCGATGGGCACCGCGAGGCACACCTGCATGAAGCTGGACCTTGTAGGCGAGGACCCCAAGTCCAAGGACGCCGTCTTCGTCAAGGGCACATGGTCCAACTCCCGCTTCCATCTCTCCATCACCGACGGCATCAAAGCCTGGGTTTGCTAAGGTCTCACGATCCCATTTGTCGCCATTCCTTTCGATCTCGATCGGGATTTGGGGTTTTCATGCTTCCTCGTACTCTGAATCCCCGCAGCTTCGGAGGAGGAGGTGAGGCGGAGAGCGGAGCAGTGGGATCAGCCCGTGGCGGAGTACTTAGCGCTGGCGGAGCGGTACCTAGGGTTTCAGCAGCCGGGTTCCGTCTACAGATTCGAGGAATCGGGGGATGGAACACGGAGGGTGTGAGAGATTTCTCTGCGATTTTTCTCCGTCCTGTTTTGTTCGCGAATGTGTGGACTCGAGGCGGTGGATTTGCGCAATGTAAAGTGATTCCGTGAAATTATTTTCCATGTGATTGGATTGGAGTTTTTGGCATTAAATACAATCCTACAATTTGATGCTATGGCGCGGCTGTTTTTAACTGAATTGTTTCACAATTCTGTTAATTAGATCACACTTAAACGTTTCAGTCACCCTATATACCTCACTAAGATTTAGCGTAACATCTCTGAATTAGAATTGCATGGAATACTTAGGAAAAAGCCGAGTACAAGTTATATGAGTGGATGACTACCACTTGAGGATGTTATCCGACAAATGTTTGGTGGGTCTAATTTGATCCAAGTGGATCATATTTGACAATTTGTCACAGGAAGTTTATGCCGAGGATGAGTTGGGTTTAAAGCTCAGGTACTAGGTATTTAGAGATAGTTGTTGGAAATGCAGATGCCCCATGTCGATTTGCTATTCTTGGCAAGGGGCCACTTTCTTCTCAGTGCCCGGGGAGTAGCATGGAAATTTGCATTAATTGGCATTGGAAATTCATGTAATTGGTTGTGAAGTGATATGGACGAGGAAGAATTTCTTGATAGAAGCAGGTATTGGTGGTGCCACAACTAGTGATAGGACATGATCCTTGTAAATGAAGAGACAATTGTTTTTTAATGATTGTACTGGTTTTGTTGACTATATCAATGAGCAATTTTTGGTATTCATGAGGTCATGATCGCATTTAACGTGTGGTGCAAGGATGACGAGGAGTTTAATACTGTTGTTTGTTTTTGGAATGAGTGCTTTTTTGGATGGGGGATGTCGTACTGAATTTTTTATGTGCTAATCTCATTTCTAATCGATAATGTCTTCTGATATGTATCCTCTCTCCCTACCCATCTAACAGTGATGGTTCCAGCACTTGTTTGAGAAAATTTGCATCTGAATAGGTCATAACGAAGAGCCTTTTTATTAGCATATTTGTAGAGGCAGTGGCTCACCTGAGCATAAAGTAATAAAGGTGCTGGTGGTCCTGCAGATCAATGCAGAGAGTGTTTGCATTATGAGTGCCTTATTTCACCGTAGATAGATCTGTTGGAAAACTATTTTCATCCCATCCTTACTAATTTCCAATGGTCCTACTAGTATTATCCTTGTGCACTATTTGATAACAAATATTGTTCTCTGATCAATTTACCATTGTTCATGTATGTAGCTTTCTTGGACGTTTGAGAAGGAAGGTACTAAGCTAGAGTGGCGTTGGAAATGCTTGCCTTCATCCAACGATAAAAAAACAACAGTTGATATCTTGGATTTTCTCATGGATGCAAACATACGGCTCAGTGTATGATCTACTCTTCTCTTGATTCCGTTGCATTAGTACGTAGTAGTGCCGTTATAATATTAAAAATTCTGCCGGTACGGATGTTGCAAATTTGTTTTTTTAAAAACAAGGCATTGCTGTCTCCTTAACATCACATATCCAAAATCATTTTGATCATTTCCAGTTTTTTACCCATGCAACATATATTTTCTTGTCCGGAGGCTTGTCAAACTCCAAACTTCATACATGTAGCTGTTTTGATGATTTTTTTGGATGTCGTCACCTCATTCAGGATATATCCAATCTTTTGCATTTAGACGTTATCTCAGTTCAATCATTCAGGAATTAAGGTTTTTTTTTGAAATAAAAAATTCATCCACTGAATATGTGTGTGCATAAAAGCTTCACTATTAATTCACAAGTTTATAAGCATACAGTCATACATGGCTATCAAGTAATTATAGGACACAACTATTTGTTAGTGCTGTAGCATGCACAATTATATGTTTACCGTAAAAATGATCATGATGGAAGACCATCCCATTTAAGCCCCACTGTCTCAACAACCCCAACTCCATTTCTCTCCTCTTCTTGGCCTCACCAATCGGACCCCATAGACTCCCAAAAGCTTGTCGCACAACCCATCCCAATTAACATGTTCAAAAATCATCCAAACATCCATGGAACTCGCACATGTGAAGAGGAGGTGATCCACATCTTAAATATTATCCAGACGTTAGGTGCACATGGAAAGCACCCCATGGAAAATGTGCGCATATCTGTCTCCAGTCATCAACAGTTGATGACTTCAAAATCTTAAAAAAACCTGCACTCGCGCTGGTACCTTCGAGCTCCATATCCTCCTACAATCAGTCACAACCCAGGATTTATATGCCTTACTAACAGAGAATCTACCATCATGACAACACCGGAAATTACACCCTTGTGAACTCTTCAACAACTCCAAATGATTGCTCATCCATTGATTCGAAAGATTAGAGCAGAAATGTAGGAAGAAAGAGGCCATGTTCCATGTCTCTGCCAAAGTAATGTCTGGTTCAATTGCCAAGTAAAGAAAGACCAAAAGAGATGTCTCATAATAGATACCAACCTCTTTTCGATTCCAATGGGAATAAGCATGGATGAAATGAAAAAAACAAAAACTCCTGACAAGACCGACTTCAATAACACCAACCCACCACCTCCAGAGAAGCATACTTCTAACCAGCGAGTTTCTTCTCCATCTTCTTAATCAAAGATAATGCATTGGCAACTCTGCCCAAGGGAACTCTCAACCAGATTGCACATAAATCTATCTCCCACTCGTCCAAATCAAAAGGATAAAATTCAAAATTGACTATTGTAGAGATATTTCTATGGTCTTATGTACCTTCTTAATTATTTTATATAACATCCGAAATCCGCCAAACCCGAACTTGACTCAATTAGCGTCTGATTAATCCAATAAAGTTGTTTGTCAATGTCAAACAACCTAAATCGATCAATTAGTCGTGAATTAAAAGTCGTTCGAGCGAAATCGAACAAAAATCGGTCGCATCGTAATGCGTGTCCGAAAAAGCCGCGACGTAAATTCGGAAACCGCAAAATATTCCGAGACCGTCATTAGATTCGAGTCCAAGAAGCGAGACCAATGGAATTGACCGTTCGTCAATCGGAGGTCGTTTGGTATTTTAAATTCACAAAATTTAACTTTGAACAAAAACCGTATCTCGAAAAATTCGGACATCCAAACCTTACCAAAAATATATCAATATTATACTCATATTGATCGTCGTTATGAGACGATCAAATAGAGATATTGCGTGTTGAAATCCGACATTCGAGGAACGAACACGATCAACTTTAAGTTTATCTAGAAAAGAGAGTTTAAAAAAATATTTTTTTAAATTTTCTGCTGTACAGTTGCTCGGTTATAGAAAAAAATAATGAAATTAATTAAATTCTGCTGTTATACAGTCAGACGGCACAAACAAGCAGGCTATGTGGTCAAATTATTATGCCACTTGTCATTCTAAGGAGGTCTTTTGCCTCCTTATTTATACCAACCTATGCTTCTCTTCAAAGCCCTTCAACGAAGGAAGAGCCAAGAGTTTCTCCCATTCCAGCCGTAAGACTCTCTTCTCTTTTTCTTAGTTTTCCCAATTTCCAAGCTCACTCCTCAAAATTTTGGTTGCCATTTCCCTGAAACTCTTACCCCTGGAAATTTGAACTCTTTCATTGGCTACCTCAGCCTTCCTACTATTGCAGATTTCTGCAAACAAGGCTGCAGGAGCTTCTTCTCTTCTTCATATTATCATTTCCTCCATTTTTGCTGCAAGGAGCTACTGCAAGCAGGATTGCTCTTCAAGTTCATAGCTGATCAAGATCAACTATCTCCTCCAATCACAGCTGCTGTCCCGATGAGGCAACAAATTCATAGTAAACAATTAAGTCATCAATCGAACATTTACAACCACTACTGTATCAATGTGATTTTAATTGTTATAGCAGAAACATATTGCTCTCACGGATCCTATGTTATTCAATTAATATGTCCCAAATATATATAGATATATATCCCATGTTAATAAGCAGTGTTAAGCAATGTGTGTAATCAAACAATAAGATTAATTTTAGTTATGTTGCAATTCAGATTTGAATTTCAACTAATATCCTGGAAATGTGAATATTGAGAAACTAAATCAAAAGAAAATATAATAATTTCAACACCTGAGTTCAGCCTGAAGTATATACATACTATTTAAACTCAAAACAAGGACAAATCAGTTCTCTTTACATGATTTTTAGGATGACAACATTATCAATATTGATACTAAAATATAATGTCTATATTCTAACATACAAGGCTTATTCATTGTTAAGAATACATACTATGGGAATCGAACCTTGAGTTAAGTAAGTTTACCTCAATCTAAATAATAAGTTGAGTGGCTTCATAAGAGAACCATATCTTCACTAAAAATTTCTTTGGATTAAAAGTATTATATCCCCATAGATGTTAATATATTTTATGGAGATCTTAAATCCTGGATTCTTGAACATATTAATAGTAATTTTGTTTTCCTTTTAACGACACATTGTATTAAAAGATGGCAACAAGTCAATAGGGACAACCGTGTATTAGTTTATCATTGCTCACTTATTATTAGATGCTTAATCTTTTATGTGCCTCCACTTCAGTGGCATATGATTTCAATCATGGGTGGTGTTCAGATCATAAACTAGGAAGGCCCTTGTGGCTCTCACATAGATTGAACTTATTCAACTAAGAATCTATAAGAAAATGTCAGAATAGGTGTTAGAAAATGAAATAATCAGTCTCAAGAATTGAACATTTTATCAACAGATATTGAACTGATTGAGTATATGATTAAGATAATGGATCACTGAGTATCTGATTAAGATAGTGTATCACTGAAGCCTTTTTATGTGTTATGAGATGATGGATGCTCTGTGCCCTACCTAATTTGATAAGTACTACAAATGCAATTTAAGGATCTTTTACATTCAATATAAATGGATCTCAACCTACTAATTTGATTTTAAATTAAGACCTAATTGTAGGGTTCTAATTAGTCATTGACAACCTGGTTAAGATAGGAATAATTTCTAAATTTCTGACCTTATTAAAGAGATTTATATATATACTCTTCTCTTATGAAATCAAGAAATGATGTTATGAGATCATTATGAATATCAATCTTCAATTAACTTGATCCTTTAGTATAATCGTCTAATTATCACCAAAGAGAAGATGGTGACGAATACTTAGATATATAAATCACCTATAAGAAGGGATGAGAAAGGTTTGATTAATCGAGTAAAGTGTGAGAATGATGACTTACAAATTATAATGCCAGTCATGGTGGCCTTTGCACCTGACCGTGCGAGGGCGCGGTGACCCTCAACTGGGCGGGAGATAAGAAGCCCAGTTAGGGCAGCGGCCGCTAAGTGCGCGGGTCTAGGATCCCAATCCTTTCACGGTTTTTACGTGAGCTCGCAGTGTTTTTACGCCTCGTTGGGATCCCAACTTTGACCAGTTCCGTTGACCCTCTGTTTTAGAATACCCAGGCGGGGGATCCTCGGTTTAGTTTTTCAATTAAAAAATCAAAATATAAAAATATAAAATCAAAAATTAAATAAAAAATTATAAAATTAAAAACCCACAAAATAGCACACTTGTAGACATTTGATCACTCACATTCTAAAGCTTATTGGCCCCAATCTATCCTGCTTGTTCCATGTGTTCGACACTCTACATTACTTGCACTATACACATATATTGTAGAGTTATAATAAATTTTAACTCTGCATTTATCTTCATTGCTTGATTTATTTGTTGTAGGTTAATTATCTATTGACTCGGGTTTCGTGAGCGGTCGCCACAATGACTTTGTCTCCGCCTTGTGTGGGGGACATATTTTGACACTCACCAAATCCGAGTTATCAAATGGCGCCGTTGCCGGGGAGCAACAACGTATAGATCGACTTTAGTTGTGATTGATTTGTGCATTTTTTGTATCATTCATTCTCTCAATTATTGCCCGTTACTAGTCGGGCCTTTTTTTCCTAGAGCGACTTTTCTGGAGAGTCTCTCTTACCCGTCTCAGTGGCGTAGTTTTGGAGTAGACCTATCCCTCTATTGGACCACGCTTCCAATTAGAGGGCAAGACGGAAGAGCCTTTTATTGGCTACTTCACCGCTTGAGTTTTACTTTCGCCAACAGACTTGGCGATTCTACATACAGATCATCCATATCTATATCTACATCATCTAGAGTTACATATGAGACAGTTGCACTTGAGGTTTGAAGGGATTACAATTAAAGTTGAGAAAATGGAAGTGACTATAATCTAACTCAAAATCCCATTAAGGTAGTGGACGTGTTGGGAACTTAGTTAGGATGCATTATACAATACCGCATGCCTACAGAGGCACTCCAACCCTAAGACATTCCCCAAGTCTTAGAGTCATAGTGTGAGGTTACACACTAACCAAGACCACAGACTATCCGCTAGACTTAAGAATCTAAATAAATAAAGAAACTATTCCAATCTCAAACTTTTCCATCATCACTCACAATCATGATCTCTGAAGAAAATGATGATATATACTTACACTTATACATTCATAAATATTCAACTACAATATAAATATGTCATATATGGGAAATGTTGGGTTAATAGGCAATAATGAGAGATGTTTACAAACCACTTGAATACCTTTTTACTTAAGCAAGTAGATGTAAATTGTACTTGTTCCACCTTTCTACTTGTTTACTTTTGAACATTTTAAATGCCAGTTGATTATATATATATATATATATAAACTTATGGGAAGTACCAGAGCCCGCTAACACCTTTTCGTCCTTGCACGCATGGCAGGCAAGGAGCCTTTAGCGCAGTAGCGGGTTGATGACTTCAGGAGACAGGGTATACACCAGACGATATTGTTTATTTTGTTTCAGTTTTTTGTTTGGTTGATAATGTAATATGCTTCTCTTCTGTTCAGTCAGATTCTTTTTGGGATAGTGTATGTACTATCAGATATTGTAGATGTTGTAAATTAAATGGAAGTTAATGAAATAAAATTTTTGGTGTCATTTGTTTCTATTAGCTTGTGGCTATGAATGTGGATGTGAATGTATATGTAGTTTCAACGCGAAAAATTTTCTTGTTTTTCGGTAGCTTGTCCGATCTAATGCGAAAGGAATGCCGTGAAATGTGTCGTAAACGGGTACCCGGATCCTCGGGGGTTCACATTTTATTTATTTATATCTATCTTATGTAATTTGCCCATAGACCTCTCATCTATATAAGAGAGCCTAGGGTTCCCAGGAATAAATACATCTATTATTTTTCCCAACATGGCATCAGAGCGATGGTTTTAGACCGGAGCTCGGGTATCCAAAACCTTAACCCCTCCTTCCGCCCCCTCACTCCATCGCCGTGCATTGCAATCCCGCGCGTCACCCCCGCGCGCCAGCTGCTCGCGCGTCGTTCCCGCGTGTCACCTGCACGCGTGCCCTTCCCAGCGCGCCGCCCTAGTGCATCGTCGCTTCATGCGCGACTTTTCCATGTGCCGTACCTCTACGCACCGATGTCGGTCCCTTCCTTTGGTTGATGGAATCTTGTGTATAAGTCTACTATGCATTCAAATACACATATGTTTGTGTAGACATTCACTCTTTGGTCTTCATAACCCTAATCTTCTACCTCCGGTGATATGTCTGAGAACAAAGTAGATGTACATGCCACATGCGCTTTCAGAGGTTCAACGTATATTATCAAAATAGACGGGACAAATTTTGAGTTCTGGACTATGTAGTTCATGAGCCTTATGAAGTCAAATGGTAATAAACATATTCTTACCGAGGAGGAGACGGTGAAGAAAACTGGGGTAAACGCCTCGTAGGAGGTGGACGACGCCTATGCCAAAATTTGACTCTCTGGTACATTGATGATTGAGATCGCCAATGACGTGTTACATCGGCCTACTGCTCAGGAGATGTTGGATATTCTCGCAGCAATATATTCTAAAGCGAGGAATGAGACGAAGATTCTCCAACTCCAGAATGATATATTCATTGTCAAGCAAAATGGACGACCCCTACATTCTCCATTCGCTATATACATCTTTGGGACTTGGTAGGGATGTTTGAGAAGCTACACAACTTCATGCCTCTCACTACCACCCCTGAACAACAGAAGACATATAGGAATGCTATCATTGTTGTTGTATTCCTAGCTGCTCTTGATCATGAATATGATGATGTTCTCTCCTAGATCCTCGCAGATGCTACAATTCCTCCCATTGAGGAAGCTTTCCGCACGCAGGCTTAATATGATTACTATTCCGTCCACCACTAGTAGCCAGACTTCTTCGGCGATGGCAGCCTCTCGAGGCAGAGGAGGCTCGTCTACTTTCCGTGGATGTGGACCCTATGGTAGAGAGGATCGAATCCGTCAACCCTGCACGTTTTCTCATAATCCTGACCATTCAGAGGATACATGTTATTCCAAGCATGGTTATCCTCCATCGACCTGGGTAGCGGAACATGTCGAGTCTCTAGCAGTTCCTACCTCAGATCAACGATTTGATAACCTTGTGGCTAGACTGAGGGATATTATGCCTCCTTCCGCTTCACCATCTCTAGGAGGCCATTCAGATGTGGCAGCTTCTGCTTCTTCAAGTACCTTTGCTACAACTAGCACCTCATGTACTACTTATGCTTTTACATCTTGTCATGGATCTGAGATTATAGAGTGGATTATGGACTCCGAGGCGACACATCATTTATGTGGAGGTAGACAATAGCTTGCATCCTATAGACATGTTCCCCCAAGGAGAACGTTTGTGATAGTCGATGGGACTCATTCTCCAATCACAGGATAGGGGTAGATTACTTTGACACCCTCGATGCGTTTGCAGAATGTGCTACATGCTCCTGATTTCTCTATGAATTTGCTTTCTATTAGTCATTACAAATGATTTGCACTACCGAGCTATTTTTGATCCACCGTCTCTTGTTTTTCAGGACATTCTTACGAACAGAGTGATCGGCTATGGCCGCGCACATGGTGGCCTTTATCACCTGGTTCAGACTTCCTATGCTTGCGTATCCTCTCATTTGTCTGCACCAGTCTCTCCGTTCACTTAGCACCTTCGGTTTGGTCATCTACCTATTCAGAAGATTTGTCACATGTTGTCGCAGCTTTCACCAGGTTCTTCCTTCCAGTGCGAGGTATATCAGTTGAGAAAGCATCATTGATTTGCTTTTCCTAGTCATCAAAGTCGGAGCAGTAGTTCTCCTTTGAGTTATTTCATGTTGACATTTGAGGTCCGAGTCATGTTCCTGATCACCAGGGACACATTTTATCTTGTGATTGTGGATGATTTTTCTCGTTTGTCATGGGTGTTTCTTTTGAAAAATAAGTCTGAAGCATGAGATGTGACCAAAACTTTTATTAATGAAGTGCAGAATGTTTTCTCTACCTCTGTGAAATTTGTGCGGACTGATAATGCTTTGGAATTCTGTACTCGTGCTCTATTCCGTGGGATTATTCATCAAACATCTTGTGCTTACACTTTTCAACAGAATGGTGTTGCTGAGAGAAAGCATCGTCATCTACTCGATGTTATCCGGACTGTTCTCATTCAGAGTCGTGCCATACATTCGTTTTAGGGTGATGCGGTTCTTACAACATGCTATTTAGTGAATCGCATGCCATTGTTTGTCCTGGGTGAGAAAATTCCTTTCTCTGTAGCTTCCCTGAGAAGGAGTTATTCTCACTCACTCCTCGTGTGTTCGGCTCTGTTTCTTTTGTTCACCAATTGATTCCAAGTCTTAACAAACTCTCTCCTAGAGCCATCAAATGTGTGTTTGTTGGGTACTCCAGGATCCAGAAGGGATACTGATGTTACGATCCTTTGCGTAGAAAATACTATATCAATGCTTATATCACATTTTTTGAGTCTGTGATGTATTTCTCTCCTACAGGTGACATGTTGGCTTCATCCGACTCAGATGATGAGGTTTACATGCCGCCCCTCCTACGAGTCATTCACCACCTCCTCCTTTGCATGTGGTTCCACCACCACCGCTACCACCTCCTTCTCCATCACCTCCTCCTACTACCCAGTCGCACGTGCCTATTGTCCCACCATTACCCAAATTCTATATCCGTCGGACTGCTTTTACTCATGGTTATCGCCCATCATCTAGTATACCTCAGGTTTGTTTTGATAACATGGTTTCTAATGATGGGTCTGGAGATATATCTGTGCATGAATCATTGCATGAGAATAGCCCACAGATGGAAGAGGTTCCCAATGACCTGGATATACCTATTGCAGTTTGGAAGTAGAAGCAATCTTGTGCTTCCTACCCTCTTGCTTCTCAGGTCTCCTTTCATCGTCTAATGGAGGAATTTCAGAGATTTACAGTGGCTCTATCTGCCGTGATAATTCCACGGAATTATCAGGAGGCATTAAAGCATAGTTGTTGGTTCTTGTCTATGGAGGAAGAAATGGTTGCGTTGCACTCACGTGGTACTTGGAGTTTGGTGTTTGCTCCTCCTGGGGCATCCATGGTCAGTTGTAAATGTGTATTTACTGTTAAACATCATCCATATGGCAACCTTGATCGCTACAAGGTAAGATTAGTGGCACGGGGCTTTACTCAGACATACGACGTGTATTACTTGGATACGTTTTCTCCAGTGGCTCGTCACTCTACACTCCGTGCCCTACTTTCAGTAGCAGTGGCACGCGATTGGCCTTTATTTCAGTTGGATGTTAAAAATGCATTTTTGTATGGAGGTCTACGAGAGGAAGTTTACATGCAACAATCTTTGGGGTTTGCTGCTGAGGGGGAGTGTCAGCATGTTTGTAGACTCCATAAGGTGATATATGGCCTTAAGTAAAGTCCAAGGACATGGTTTTAGAAGCTCTCGGATCTGATTTAGAAGCAAGGGTTCATGAGGTTTAATGCAAACCATTCACTCTTTATGCAGATGACTCCCTGAGGTACTGTTGTCATCATGTTCTATAGTGATGATATTCGTGTTATAGGAGATGATATGCATGGGATAAAGACGACAAAAGAATTTGTAGGCCATCAGTTTGTTACTAAGGACTTGGGCACCCTAAGATATTTCTTAGGGTTGGAATTTGCTAGGAATGTGCAAGTCCTTGTGATAACCTGAAGAGAATACGTTACAGACATGCTTGTTGAGACGAGCATGATTGGGTATCGACCCTCTACTACTTCTATGGATCCTAACATGAAGTTATACGGCGATGATACGTATGAGGTTGATAAGAGGAGATATATAGAGATGGTGGGAAAACTCCTTTATGTTACTATTACCAGACCAGATATCTCTTTTGTAGTGAGTTTAGTGAGTCAGTAAATGGAGCAGCCTCAACAAGTACATATGGACACTATATACATGATATTGAGATATCTAAAATCTTCTCCAGGTGTAGGATTACTTTTCAGGAAAGGAGCATCTCTCTCTATATCTGCGTGTGCTGATGCTGACTATGCATGGTATCCTAGGAATAGGAATTTGGCAGTTCTCTTGTTTCTTGAAAAAGTAAGAAACAAACAGTTGTGGCTAGATCAAGTGCAATCTGAGTATAGGGCTATAGTGCAAACAAGTACAGAAATGATGTGGGTTCAAGCAGTGTTAGCAGATTTGCATATAGATGTTCTTGTACCCATGCAGTTACAATGTGATAATCATGCTGCCTTATTCATTATAAACACCTCTGCATTCCATGAAAGAACAAAACATATTGAGGTAGACTGCCATTATACTAAATATATGATTCAGAAGTGTTTGATTTCTACCTCTCATGTTAGTTGAGGAGAGCAAACAACAGATATCTTTACCAAGGCATTACTCAGGGGGCCATTTCAGAAGTGTTCGTCCAAGCTGAGCATGATTGACATCTATGCTCTATCTTGAGGGGGAGTGTAGAGATATTTATATGTTCCTATGTACCTTTTCAGTTATTTTATTTCTTTATGTTTATCTTATTTAATTTACCCATATATCTTGATCTTAGCAAAATCCCTGAGTAAATTCTCAAATAAATGTCCATAAAATTAATAAATTAACAAAATGATTCTTGTAAATAAAATACACTAATTATTGTATATTAGATTGTGCAAAATAAGTTAACAATAAAAAACCACAAAAATAAAGGAGTTTTTCACCTATAAAATAGCCTAAAACTTCATGTATTTTTAATAATTTCATTTCAACTCCTTTTTGGCTAATTCTTTCTCTGACTTGTTCATAAAAATATATATAAAATACAAAAATACAAAAATACAAAATGAATTCCACCTTAAATAAATACTCCTAAATCCCAAAGAGAAAAAGCCGTAAAGTCCAACTTCTCGGTCAAATTCCTGCTTCGTATAAACTCCAAATTCACCAAACTCACTTTTAAAGTTCAAGTTAGAAAATTATCTATCCAAGGAAGTGGTTTCTTTAAAATCGGAGCTCGTTTATAAAATATGGGTTCGGAACCTAGGTGTACATTGTATATAATGTAAATATTCATTCATTCTTTATTTATTTATTTATTTTTCAGATTATTAAAAATTCTAAAAAAATTATTGTTGTGGTGTATTTTATTCCTAATATCTTATTTTCCTGTTGTAAATATCTTTTATTAAAAATACAAAAAAATAAAATTAGAAAAGTAAAAAAATGTACATGTTGTTTATCTTCATTTGTAAATTCTCTACTCTTTCTTTTTCTTTTATTTTATTTCAGTATCCTACTTTATTTTATTTTTTATTTTTTATTTATTTCCCATTCTCTACAATAACTTTTCTTTTACCACCAACTTCCATTCCACCCCATATTCTTCATCTAACCTCCCATTCAACTCCACCACCATTCTAACCTCCCTTTCTCTTCTCCTTATGTTCATCATCTCCTCATTCACATTTTTCGCCATCCGCCATTCTAATAGAAAAAGGAGAGAGTTTGGAGTGTTTTGTTGGTGACAGGGCTAAGCATCCTTATCAAGCGACGACATCCTTCAGGCGAGATCTGCGGAGCTCCGCTCCGTGTCACGAGTTTCTCATTGAGCTCGCATAGCTTCTCCTATTTTTATTTCGCCAATCGGATCGAGGCGACGACAAGAGTCCAGCGCTGCTCTGCATACCCGACGAATATTCAGATTAGTATTTCCTCTCATTTCTCTTGTTATTTCATTTTATCTAATATTTTGTTTCATTGTTGTTTCACCGCACCATCATTTTTTAGCACTACCTCCATCATACCATCAACATCACCTTCCCTCCATTTTGATCTTTATTTCATTTTGTTGTTTTAAAAAAAATTTAAAAATATTAAAAATCACAACAAAAAAAACAAAAAACATGTGCAAGAGCACCACCGCCGGCTCTCCCCTTCCTCCTCCACCGCTGGCGGCGCATCCGGCTCACACGGCTGCACTACCGCCCCCGCAGGTCTACATATCCTCTTGCCCACGACGCCCCGCCCGCAGCGGCAAGGCGGCGCCCAACCTGCTGCGCCAGCCACTTGCAGTCACGATCGACCCTCCCAGGCGCGGTCTCCTACCTCCAGCTCGCGCGGCCATCCATGCCGTCGCTTGCCCATCTGCGCCGCTCCTGCGGCTCCCTCGCGTGGTCCCAGCCTCTCTGCGAGGCCTCACGCTGCACCATCGCTCCCACAGGTCTCCCCTTCCTCCTCCCCACGCCGCCCTGCGGTTTCGTGCAACTGCTCGATCACCGCCGCCCGCCACTAACCCTCCACTGCTATTGCACCGCCGCCCGATCACTGGCCGTGCGGGCCGCGCCGCCCCATCCTCTGCGCCACCTTCTTCAGCCACCATCGAGCCCAAACCGTCCAGGAGGGGAAGAAGGTCTTTGATTTTATTTTTATTTTTTTTTGTAAAAATTGCAAGTTTTACCCTATTAGTATTTGTATTTCCGAAAGTGCTCCTGTACACAGTTTGCATTGCATTTTTAATTTCTGAAATTGCACTGATAACCCTATATTTATGCATTAATTTGAACGTTAATTTAGCATTATTTTATTTAATTTAAAATGTCATGATGTTGAACAAGTAATTGTCTATCATTTGAATATTTATTTGTATTCTTATGAGTTATGGTGAATTAATTAAAATTGTTCAAGTGAAATTCTGCATAATTTACCCAATCTGAGGTATTAAATTCATATCTCACTCACAATTGCTCAATAAATTCTTAAAAAATAGAAATGATGCCTTGAAGTGCGCTTTAATTAGTGTCCAAATTTCATCTTAATTAGAGTTGTCATGTGTCTTAAATAATTTGTAGAGTGATTTTATTAATTGATTTTTAATTAAATGTACAAACATTTTTTTGCAAAATTTCAACTCTTCTGGATTGCAACTCTCCTGGATTGCTCATAGAAATACCTATGTGAGATAATTCACATTATGGATAATTTGTTAGTGTGGATTTAATAGAAATTAATTATTCACTGTCACTGTGTTTTCATTAAAAAACCATAAAAACCATAATATTTCAGAAAATTCCAAAAAAATTAATGTAGACTCATTGCATCATATTTTATTTCCAATAATTTTTTCATCATTTTTGCATTTTGTTTTTGTGAAAAATTGAGAAGAAACCCATAAAAAGTGATCATTTTTCATTGTTGCATTTTAACCTATAAAATTCCAAAGAAGGTGCCTTGTATTCGTCACTGGATTAGGGTTCTAGGAAAAATATAATTTGGCTTAATTGAACTGATTTCCTATTAAAAGTAATTTGGCCTAGTTGTGTGTTTTACTATTAACTTAATTCACCACATATTGCATTTCACATTCATTTTGCATTAAAAAATACAAAAAATTCCGCATTAGAAAGCTAGATCTAAGTTTCCGAATTAACCTGTCGTTGTTCCTTTGCCTCCTTGTGTTCGACCCCGGACTTGCCCGAGATATAAATTAAAGTCGAGACACTCTTCACGGAGATCTTCTCTCGGTTCTAATTGATTCGCTAAGTACAAGTATTACAACGATCACAAATTAAATGAAGTATTAAGCGATTCGTTAGATGGCGCTGTTGTCGGGGAGGCAAACGGCTTAGGGATTAATTTGGAAAATCAACTACATGCATCAGCTCTAGAATAACAATATCCAGCTGCACAAAGAGGAGCAATAGGATCTCTTTGCAGAAGCTCCAGTTGGGACTTGGGCACCACAAGCTGCTTAAAGGTAGCAACTTGCAACTGCAATAGGTCTCCAGCTGCTTCAATCGGAAGCAATAGATGGCCGCTCTTGGAGCAACACAACAACAAGGGGCTGCCGATGTGCAACATCATCAACAAGGAAGTGGAGGGGAGCATCTGCTCTAGAACTGCAGGGAGCAACAACAACTGTAGGCCTCCAGAGCTGCTTACAACAACCGAAGAATTGGTTCGGCAGCAAGGAGTTGGCTCATTCGGTTGGGGATTTGGGAAATATAAGAAGAAGGAGCCCCCGATGGGGGGGGGGAGGGGGAGGGGGTTGGGTTGATACAAATAAGGGGAAAATTGGCCCTTGATTTGACAAGTAGAGAAAATTTTAAGGCTATATGTTGGCTGCTGGGAATTTACACCTGTATTTATTTATTTAGGTGAGCGTGGTTTGACTTGGCTTATGAATCTATTCAATGTTATTTGGCGAAGCAAGAAAATGCCTGAAGATTCGAGGAGTATCGTGGTGCCTCTTTATAGAACAAAGGAGACATTCAAAATTGTTCAAATTACAGAGGTATTAAGCTGATGAGTCACACTATGAAAATTTGGGAACGTGTGATCGAAAGAAGGTTGAGGCAAGTTTCCCAAGTAAAAGAAAACCAATTCGGATTCATGCCAGGTCGCTCAACTATTGAAGCCATCCATTTGCTGAGGAGAACAATGGAGATTTATAGAGCTAAAAGGAAGAATCTCCATATGATCTTTATTGCTTTGGAGAAGGCTTATGATTCCGTCCCACGAGAGATACTGTGGATAGTTTTGAAGAAGAGACAAGTACCTGTCCTATACATTAATCTCATAAAGGATATGTATGATAGGGCTTTATCTTGTGTAAGGACCCCAACGGGGAAGACTGACTATTTTGATATCAACATTTGTTTACATCAAGGTTCAGCTTTGAGTCCATTTCTTTTTACTTTGATTATGGACGAGTTGACAAGTCACATTCAGGATGAGTTACCTTGGTGTATGTTATTTGCTGATGATATTGTGTTGATTGACGAGACTATAGATGGAGTAAATGAGAAGCTTGAGGTTTGGAGACATGCATTGGAGACTAAAGGTTTTCGTATAAGTAGGGCTAAGACGGAATATATGGAATGCACCTTTGATGGAAGCAATGGTGAAGGAATCGAGGTGAAGATTGGTGACGATAACATTCAGAAGAGAGATTCTTTTAGATATCTGGGATCTATTTTGCAACATGATGGGGAAATTGATGGAGATGTTACTAATAGAATAAATGCAGGCTGGCTAAAGTGGAGAGGAGCCTCCGCTGTTCTTTGTGATAAGAAAATTCCTTTAAAGATTAAAGGATAGTTTTACAAAGCAGCCGTGAGACCTGCTATGCTTTATGGTTCTGAATGTTGGCCTGTGAACCATAGACATGTGCAGAAAATGGCTGTAGCAGAAATGAAAATGCTAAGATGGATGTGTGGACATACACGTAAAGGTCGGATTCGGAATGATGCAATCAGAAAGAAAGTTGGTGTAGCTCCGATCGAGGATAAGATGCGAGAAAACCGCTTAAGATGGTTTGGTCATTTGCAAAGAAGGTCAACTGATGCACCGGTTAGGAGATGCGAGTGTTGGGATGTTGAGCCGGCTAAGAGAGGACGAGGACGACCCAAGAAGTGTTGGAAAGAGACTATACGAAGGGATCTTAGTTTTTTGGATATAAGTCCGAGATTGACTCAAAATAGATCTGAATGGAGGCGAAGAATCCATGTAGCCGACCCTACTTAATTGTGGGAAAAGGCTTTGTTGTTGTTGTATATCTTTTATCTCTCTTTTATATAAAAGATCAAAATCAACCGTATCTCCACATCGATCTCTGATTCAGATTAGCAATAATCGTTTTAACCGTCTCTGAATGACGATCAAAATGAGCATAATATTCATATACTTCTAATGTAAGATGAATTCTGAAACTATTGATATATGGGTTTCATTTGTGATTAAATTTTACGATTTTTAAATGGGCAGACGACCTTTGATCGATTTCATTGGTGTTATTTTGTTGAATCGAATTTTTTAGTGGTCTCGATTTATTTTGCGATTAGGATCGCGTCATGGCTTTTCCAATGACATAAATTATGATGTAATTGATTTTTGATCGATTGCTTCTGAACGTGATTTGATCAACGATTTATAGATCGATCCTGATTTATTTAATATTAGTTGAATATTAATTGGTCATGCAGACCCTTAATCGGGTCGGATTCGATTTCGGATTCGGGTGATTCAAATCCAAGTGTCACACCCTGTAATAAGCTGTGATTGCCCTTGCCACTGCATCCTTGTGGAAAACCTCATTTCGTACATCAATCATATGAATCGAATTCCGTCAACGACCACTGACCACTTCATGAAAAAACCTCGTATTCACGCCCCCTTCCTTCAACTGCTTCCTGAAGCGATCTCTGTCTTCACTCCACTATTCGCTTCCAATTCTCTTTCTCAATTATTTTATGAACCACTCCTATGTTAAGCAACTCCTTGTCCACGTTCCTAACATCCTTTAGCAGATCCAACTTCACAATATCCTCGTGCACAAGGTACCTCCACTTCTTACGTCCTTGACTAGACTCCCTTCTGAAAGCGATCATCATCTTGTGAAGTGCAGTTGGTGTCAAAGCCAACCTTCTAGTTGCCGAGCCCTCCGCCAATAAATCTGACTAAAAAGATACCACACGCTCCCTAAACCTCCCCTCCAGAATTCACGATCTCTTGAATATGAAGTAAGAGGAAGATCCGTCCGGAACCAACGGTAGACGAGAGGGGGGGGGGTATGATCCAAGAGCGATAATGAAACATAGAAACATACGCTATCTAAACATCTCCATTGCTTCGACAACCGATTGAAATGATCGATACATGATTTGGATGAAGAGATCCTCAAGGTATAGTAGTTGTTGGCTTCATCCAGAACCTCCAATGCAAGTTCTTCCACGTTCTACCATCTCTGCAAACAATATATATCTTGGGTCCTATTCCCCTCTCCTCTCGATCTATCATCTGAGTAGAGGGTGACATTGAAACTACCACTAATAATCCATGCCCGTGTGAATATCTAACACTCACCTCCCTCAGCTCAGCTCATAAAGCAGCATTTATCGATGCTTCAAAGATACTGTAAATGGATGTCAGTAATAATCTTGTTTGATTACACTGATTAACTAGAATGTCCAAAATCGAGTGCACCCAAATCACCTCCATATCCAGGTTAAACATCTCACCACCCCAAGCTACAACAATACCGCCATAATTACTATCTACCATCATCACTTTAAATTCGGTAAGGCGAGGATGAACAACCGAGATTTACCTTATGGAATCTCATGACTCCATCTTCATTTTCATAAGCACAAAATCTCTACTTGCCAGCCATCGAGTAAGGATCCAATATCCCCTGCTTTTCAGTATGACCCAAGCCATGCATATTCCATGAGACAACTTTCATTGATGAATTACATGGAGATTCTCTGTCGTCTGCACCCCCACGCGTTGCGCTACCACCACGTCAAACTGTATCCCTGCTTGACTTCCTCTTGCCTTAAGAATTGCTCCCACGCCGCAGTCTACATCTTCAGGAAAAATTGGGTCAACTGACCCAACACCTCTCTATGATATATTGGTTTCAAAACGAGTGTATCAACAAACCTATCTTCCGCATTCTCAGAGTTCCTAGTCATTTCCTTTCCTTGACCTCGTTCCAGCTGTCAAGTTTGCCAGCTTAGCGCATCTGCTCTGTGCCTTTTCTATGAGAAAATGATGATATTTTGTTGTGTGGAGCCCTTTCCTTTGAATATTCGGACTCTACAACCATCCATCGAGGAATAGTGACCCTCAATCCCCTACGAAAAGAACCAGACCCGATCGTAAGAGGGCGTTTTAAGAAAAGAATGGTGACAATTGGAGAAGGCGACAACACCTCAGGCAAAGGACTTGCCACCCGCAATTCATGAACCTCACAACTTCTCTAGATCTAAGATCCACAACAATGGGGCTAAAATATGGTGCTTGTGCTTGCTCCAGACCAACAAAGGACCTATATTTTAAACAATAATCACTATTCTACTTATAAATACAAGAAACATTCAGGAGGGGTCCCCAAAAGTGTTCTTGTGCATTCTGGTACCCCCCATTCTCGGTCTCCCAAAGACTAACTCCAATCGAACAACAATGCTTGAAAGCATTCGGGTTACGCCTGCCTAATAAACCATGCCCAAACTATTTCTCTAACGTAACCGAAGATGAAGCACATGCATAGGTCTTGCGCATTAATACAATTGCATAAGATCCACAATGGTTAGGATTTAGGGCAATCTCATTTTCTTTCAAGATTCATCACTACAGATATCTTGCATCCGTTATTGTTGGAGTATAAGTTGTATGCGCCTATTGTGTTGTAGCATGGTAAATGGATCCTAGAGGAGATCCATTTACCCCATCCAGTGTTTAGTCCCACATCGTCCAGTGGTGGGACTTGGAGGCTCTGGGAAGGCTATATAAGGAGCCCCAGACCTCCTGTACTCATTAAAAAAAAGCAATGAAACATATGCCCCTTTGAGGGCTTCTCCCGTGGTTTCATCCCGCTCCTCACGGAGTAGGGTTCCACGAAAATCATGGTGTTCTCATGTTCTATCTTTCTTGTTTATGCTCTGTTTATCAATCGCTTCCGCATTCTTCATATTTTATAACATGGTATCAGAGCCAAAACCCTAACCTAGGGTTTTTCCACTGCCCCCCCTCTCTCTCTCTTCCGCCGCCACCTCCTCTCGCCGCCACCACCTTCCGCCGCCACCTCCTCTCCCGTCGACGCCTCATCTCCCGCCGCCACCTCCCCTCCCAGCGCCTCCCCTCCCGCAACCTCCTTCTCGCCGAGGCCCTCTCGCCGAGGACCCACTGCCGCCTCCGACCAACCCTCTCTCCCGGGCTCCTTCGTTCGTCGCCCGACACCTATTCCTCCATGGATTCAAGTGCATAAAGTCTACATATGCACTTGAATCCAATCAGGTCTTTGTAGACACCAGTTCCTTTGTCTATCAATCCTAGATCTTCTTCTCCGGCATCATGCCAGAACAAAAGGTGGATATGCCCTCCATAGGTGCCTTCAAAGGTTCGACACCAATAGTCAAAATGGACGGGACAAACTACGAGCTCCGGGCAATGTAGTTCCTCAGCCTAATGAAGTCATGTGGTATGAAACACATTTTTACCGAAGATGAGCCGACAGAGAAGATAGGGATATATGCCTCCTGGGAGGCTGATGATGCCTACACCAAGGTCTGGCTATCAGGGATAGTTTCGATGGAGATTGTCAATGAAGTCCTCCATCAGCCCACTGCCAAAGTGATGTGGGATATTCTAGCTACAACATATTCTCTAGTACGGAACGAGACTAAGATGCTGCAGTTGCAACACGATATTTTCACTATGAAGCAAAATGGGCGGCCTCTTCACTCTCTGTACACGTCCCTACGAGGGATGTTCGAGAAATTATATAGCACCATCCCGCTCACAGCCACCCCCGAGCAGCAGAAGACATTTCGCAATGCTACTATGGTAGGAGTATTACATGCTGCCCTTGATCCGGAGTACGAGGCTACCCGCACTCAGATCCTGACGATGCTACTATTCCTCCGATGGAGGAAGTCTACAGGAGGCTCAGTTGTATCTCTATTTCCTCCAGCGCAGCTACTCCACCTCCTTTGGCAATGGCGGTTTCCAGAGGACGAGGTCGTTCGTCTTCTTTTCGTGGCCGTGGAGGTAGTGCATGTGGCCGAGGAGGCCGTATGCGTTCAACGTGCTCGTTTTGTCATCGCACTGGTCATTCCGAGGATACATGCTATTCCAAGCATGGATTTCCACCTTCGGCCCGTGTAGCCGATCATGTTCAATCTCCTTCAACATCTACTCCAGATCATAGGTTCGAGGAGCTTGTGGCACGGCTTTGTGACATTATGCTACAGTCATCATCAGAGGCTGCCGATACATCTGATGTTGCGGCTTCTGCATCGGCTAGTACCTCTGCTGCTGCCAGTACCTCAGGACATACTAACGGGCAGGGTGATTGGCTGTGGTTCTGAGCATAATGGCCTCTATCCTCTAGTACGAAATTCCTATGCTGGCGTCTCACTTCACTCTCAGGGATCCGTTTCTCCGTATACATGGCATCTTCGCTTTGGTCACCTTCCGCTCCAGAAAATGCATCACCTCCTGCCACAGATCTCTCCGAATTCTTCATTTCGTTGTGAAGCTTGTCAGTTAGGGAAGCATCATCGTTCTAGCTTCCCTGGTCGTCAGAGTCGGAGCAGTAGCTCCTCGTTTGAGTTGTTTCATATAGATATTTGGGGTCCTAGTCATGTCTCTGATCATCAGGGACACAGGTTTTATCTCGTTGTGGTTGATGATTTCTCTCGTGTCTCTTGGACTTCTCTTCTTAAGAATAAATCTGAAGCAGGAAGTGTTATCAAAAATCTTATCAATGAAGTGCAGAATGTTTTTTTTAAAAAAAGATAAAAAGCCGCAAATTCATGTTTTCTCCCCATTCTATCTTCTTCTCCCAACTTTGTCGATGTCATACTCCGACAAGTATGGGAGAATGGGGGAGTATATGTAGAGTCAAAGGTCTTCTTCCAGTCATATTCAGATGTTCCAGATTCACATGCAGAGACCATTCAGATTCCAGACTCGACGATATTTCCGAGTCTCCAGTTTCAGACACGCATATGATTGCGGTCATTTTCAGATGAGCATATGTTGCCATCGTTTGTTCGTGGTCCCCATCATTCTTGTTGTTGTTCGAGCAGAGTTTTCATGTGAGCCATAGGGACTCCAGAGTAGAGGACTATTCTCTATGCCATTGAGGGCAAGGGTTTTCATGTGGTATCATAGGTACACCAGAGCAATGCACCATTCTCTGAGCCAGATGGGAGAGACCCAGTTCTCCGACGAGGAGACTTCAGGCGCAGTTCAGATTCGATGGTTAGATTCCGAGTCTTCAGTTGACTCGCACTCCAGCCAGTTCGTCCTCCTCACCTGCACGGCATGAGAAGCAACGTCCTCGACTGCAACAGTGTGCGCTTTGGGTTGATATTGTCCGTAGTGTCCTGTAGTGTTGAGTTGAGTCTCTTTATGTTTGTCCAAGCTGAGCATTGCATGCTTCAGCTTGAGGGGGAGTGTTGGAGTATAAGTTGTATGCACCTATTGTGTTGTAGCAGGGTAAATGGATCTTGGAGGAGATCCATTTACCCCATCCAGTGTTTAGTCCCATATCGTCCAGTGGTGGGACTTGGAGGCTCTGGGAAGGCTATATAAGGAGCCCCAGACCTCCTGTACTCATTGAGAAAAAGCAATGAAACATCTGCCCCTTTGAGGGCTTCTCCCGTGGTTTCATCTCGCTCCTCACGGAGTAGGGTTCCACGTAAAATCATGATGTTCCCATGTTCCATCTTTCTTGTTTATGCTCTGTTTATCAATCGCTTCCGCATTCTTCATATTTTTATAACAGTTATGTCATCAATCATTGCTCCATTCTCCTATATCGATCCCGCTTCCATCTCCACTGAATGTACCACGTGTTTCGATGCTGATGCCACCTCCTTTAAACTACAACCATGGAAGGCCGTATCCCGATATATCGGCGATATATACCGATATATCATCGATATGTCCGATATCGGGTATCGACAGGCAAAAAAGGCGAGCTGAATCCCGATGTCGGCGATATGGCGTCGAGATATCGCCGATATATCGACGATATATCGATATCGACATGGTACCGATATCGATACCGATATTGATATGTCCTTCCATGACTACAACAATCTTCGACGGTCAGTTCTGACACCCAAATCAACACTAAACTTGTACCCAACCACAACTCCTGACGAAAGGGTGACTTCGTAGCTTCACTCTCGATTGGCGCTAAATTGTTCCCAGATCCTTACTGACATCCAAACCTGAGGTTAGTATCTCTATGACAATACCAACTTATGCCAGCAACTTCTTCATCAACTGCAATTCTAGGCAATGAATCCCGTACTACTTGATAACCTACATATCCACCCCTCCACACACGATGAACCATCATAAGTTCTCGGGAGATGCCAGTTCATCGACTTTGGCATATTTATAAGAGCTCCATAATTCAATTAATCACCATCGAGACCCCTACATCGGAGAGTCCCCAAATGCAAAACATACTAGCGTTCATCCCACTGTGTTCATACGAACATCATCTGATTTGGCCTAACGAGGAGAGAAATACATAATGGACTCAAAGAAGGTGACATCTGTACTAACATAGTACCTTCGTCGAACATGGTCGAAGCAACGATATCCAATTTGGGTCTTGGAATACCCAACAGACACACAATTGACAATTCTAGGAGAGAGCTTATCAAGATCATGAGACAGGCTTGCTTTTGTATCCTTGGCTCGAAAACAAAAACCACTGAATCGAAAACACGAGAGGTAAGTGAGAAAAGATTCATCTCAGAAAACACAATCAAGAACTTGATCATTTCCCCCCGGAACCGAAAAAGGCACATGATTTACTAGGTAACAAGCAGTTATAATTGCATCCTCCTAGTATGAATGAGGTGCACGGCTCTGAATCAAAAGAGTCCTGGTAACATCCAAAAGATGGCAGTGTTTTTCGTTCAGCTACCCCATTTTGTTGGGAATATACACATACGATGTCTGATGCACAATACCGTATGATCTAAGGAATTGAGAAAGTCGAGTACTGCAAAATTCTAGTGCATTATCTGAACGTATAAACTTGACATTTACTGAAAAGATATTCCTTACTTCATTAATAGATAACTGAATAACATGACCAGCATCAGACTTGTTCTTAAGAAGAAAGACCTAGGACAATCTTGAAAACTCATTAGCTGCAACAAGATAAAACCTATGCCCCTGATGATCTGGGACATGAGTGAGACCCCATATCAAAATGAATTAACTCAAACAGACTATGACTACTTCGACCCTAATGACTCTGGAATGTGGACCAATGATGCTTTCCAAGCTGGTAGGCCTCGCATTGAAAGGTCGAACGAGGAGAAATCCGTGGATGAACGTAACACATCTTTTGCAGAGGAAGATGACCAAATCGAAGATGCCACACATAGGGAGAAACAAATCCAGTGCGAAGAGAAGAGGCACCATCACAAGGAGATTGTACCAGTCTATAGAGACCTCCTTGTTTACCCCCATGTCCAATCACCTTGCCCAAAAGAATATCCTGAAACACAAGAGCAAAAGGATCAAATATGACACGGCAGTGTAAATCCTTGGTGATTGACTAATTGATAGTAAATTCATAGAAAATTTAGGAGCATAAAGAACATTCTAAAGCCGCATTGCGGGAGTTAACTGCACCTCCCCCTGAACAGTAATGGGAGAGGGTATCCCATCTGCTATCACAACCGAACGTCCTGACTGAATAGGGCTGTAAGTACTAAACTGTCCTCTGTCACCACAGAGATGATGGGATGCTCATGAATCCATAATCCATTCTGACAAATCTGCCCTGTAACAACTAGTAAAAAACAAGCTATACCTGAAGTGGACGCTGATGCTGAGGCAACTACCTCTAAGGATCCAGAAGGAGAGCTGGTTGATTCAGGAGTAGGCATAATCTCCCTGAGCCACGCCTCAAGTTCATCAAACCTTTGATCTGAAGCAGGTAATGAACTCCCAACCTGCTGAGTCTGCTCTGCAACATGAGTTGAAGCAGGAAACCCATGCCTAGAGTAGCGTGTTTCCACAGAATGGCCTGACATGCGGCAGTTGGTGCACGGCTGAGGGGGTCGACCCTCCCCTGCCACAGTTAGCCCCCCCTCTACCACAATACGGTGTAGGGCTTCCCCTACCACGAGATGCAACCATGGCTGAAGATGTTTGAGATTGTGAGGTATCGCCAGTGGATATAGAGAACTTACTCAATCTGCGACATGACTCCTCCATTGGTGGTATGGTGGCATCAACAAGAATCTGGGCTCAAGCAGCATCGTACTCAGGATCAAGGACCGCCAGGATAACCCCAATCATTACAGAGTCTCTGTAAGACTTGAGCTGCTCTGGTGTAGTAGTCAAGGGAATGTAACCATGGAGCTTCTCAAACATACCCCTTAAAGAAGTGTAGAGGGTGTGGAGGGGGCGACCATTCTGCTTCGATGTGAAGATATCGTGCTGGAACTGCAGTATTTTCGACTCATTCTTCGTTGGAGAGTATGTAGCGGTGTATTAGAAAATAAACATGCGGAAGCGAATATGGAAAAAAGATAAAGAACATATGAAGAACGAGATTTAACGTGTAACCCTACTCTGTGAGGAGCCGGATGAAACCACGGGAGAAGCCCTCAAAGGGACATATTTTTCTATTGCTTTTCTCATCTGATACAGGATGTCTGGGGCTCCTTATATAGCCTCTCCAGAGCCTCCAAGTTCCATCACTGGATGATGTGGGACTAAACCCTGGATGGGGTAAATGGATCCTCTCCAAGATTTATTTACCCATCTCACATACATATGGCACACAACCAAATACTCCAACACTCCCCTTCAAGCTGGAGCATGCAATGCTCAGCTTGGACAAACAGAAAGAAACTCAACTCAACGCTACAAGACACTACGAACAATATCAACCCAACGCGCACAACTGCTGCAGTCGAGGACGTTGCTTCTTATGCCGTGTATGTGAGGAGGACGAACGGGCTTGAGTGTGAGTCTGCTGAATCTCTTCATCGGAGAGCATGTGCTCTGAACTGCGCCTGTCAGAGTCACTGCAACTGAAAATGAGTCTCCTCGTCGAAGTACTCTGGCCCGCCACAATAATGTGGACAACTGCTCCATCTCTGAAAAGGGCCGAATTGAAAAAGGGTCGTGGCTGTGCAATCCTCGTCGGAGTCCACGATCGCTGGAGAATGGAGTCTGAAAGAAGTTACCTTGTCGGAGAACTGGGTCTCTCCCATCTGGCTCAGATAATGGTGCACTACTCTGATGTACCTATGATACCACATGAAAACCCTTGCCAACATGGCATAAGGAATGATCCTCTACTCTGGAGTCCCTATGGCTCACATGAAAACTCTGGTCGACAAAACAAGAAAGGATGGGGACAATAACTAAAAATGGCATACATGTGCGTGTCTGAAAATGAGTCTCTCTTTGGAGAACTCGAAAATGAGCCTCTCAACATGGAGTGCCTTGAACTTGGACTCTGACCTATCTGAATGTCGAGTCTGAAATATCGCATCACACTATGGACTCGGCATCTGAACCTCGAGTCTGATATTGCGCATGGAGAAACTGACCGAGTCTGATAACTAGTAGAGTCTGAGAAAATCTGGCTGGTTTGCATCTGACATCTGAATTTGCAACAGGACCTGTGACTCTACACCATACTCCCCCTTTCTCCCATACTGGTCGGAAAAACATGGACGTCGACCAAGTTGGGAGAAGACAAGATAATATGGGGGTAAAACATGAACATTCACAAAAATTTCTTATGGCTTTTCATCATTTTCATTTGGCTTTTCATCATTTTCATTTCATTTTTTTATAAGTCGTTTCCACCATTTTTTTAACATCTCTCCCTTTTTTTAACATATGCGTACGACTTTTTCTTGTACGCGTCTTTTTTTTAATCAATCAGGCCCACACCTTTTTTTTTCTTGCCCCTTCCCTTTTCCGGCCTAAGCAGGCCCCGGTTACAAAGACATTTTTTTAATAGTCGGCCACCTCCCTTCAAATATTAGGGCTCCCTTCTTGGGAAGCCCTCACACCCACACAACCCTACGACAGGGGCATCACTTGTTGCCGCCGTTTGGTAAAAGCCGCGAGACCAAGCCATTTGGACACGCTGGACACCGCCGCCAGCGAGGGGGACACGCCTGGAGCCGTTAGGGCTCACCACCATTGGATATCGGAGAGGAGAACAGACCAGAGGGTTCGCACGACAGGGAAGAGGCGGAGGCTTGCTCCGCCTGGGCTTACCGCAGATGGAGTGTGCGAGGGAGCGTGTAAAGGCACGAAGGGCTCAGTGCCTTGCGTAGTGCGGGGCTTCACCGCAGAGGGCTGTTGCGTGCTGCTTGGGGTCGTGTGCGTGACCTGGAGATGCGCCTGGGTCGCGGCGCTTGAGGTGCGTCGCCTGCAATTGCCTGGGCGCGGCCTGGTTGTTGGATCTGCACCGCCTGGGCATGGCCTGAATGGAGGAGTGGATGCTGCCTGTGGGATCATGCTGCCTGGAGAAGCGGCTCTTGCCGCTAGAAGGAGATGACGGCGCCGGGATGTCCTCGGTGGAACGGGATATTGTTGGGATCTGCCAAACGAGTTTGGGCAGCAGAGAGTAGGATTCCGCCTGGAGAGATTACGCGGGGAGAAGTCTCGCGCCGCCAGGGTCATGAACAGCCTGTGCACGAACAAGGCTAGAAACCCCTCTCCTGGAAACTGCGGTGATCTAGAGGTTCCTCTACGAATAAGGGTTCCGAAGATTGAACATTGAAACTGAACTTTGAATACGAAATATTGACGATGTTTTTGATCTTCGGATCTTCGGAAATACATGATCTTCTTGCAGAAATTAGGGTTTCAAACTAGAAACCCTAGAATTTTGACTTGAACAAATCACTCCATAAAAATAATCTTCATGCAATAACTGGATCTTTAAAATCGATCGAATCTCGAACAAAATAAATAAAGAATACGAAACGCCTCGAGAATCGACCCTCTCTGATACCATGTTAGAAAATAAACATGCGGAAGCGAACATGGAAAAAAGATAAAGAACATATGAAGAACGAGATTTAACGTGGAACCCTACTCTGTGAGGAGCGGGATGAAACCACGAGAGAAACCCTCAAAGGGGAATATTTTTCTATTGCTTTTCTCATCTGATACAGGAGGCCTGGGGCTCCTTATATAGCCTCTCCAGAGCCTCCAAGTCCCACCACTGGACGATGTGGGACTAAACCCTGGATGGGGTAAATGGATCCTCTCCAAGATCCATTTACCCATCTCACATACATATGGTGCACAACCAAATACTCCAACACGGCGAGAATGTCCTACATAGCTTTTGCAGTTGGCTGACTCAGTATATCATTAGCTATCTCTATTGACACAGTCCCAGATAGCCACATACGTGCATAAGCATCATCTGCCTCTCATGAGGTATTTACCCAAGTATTGTCACTTGGCTCCTCCGTTGTGAGGATGTGCTTCTTGCCGTTGCATGCATTAAACTCATGAACTGCATGACCCATAGTTCATAGTTTGTTCCATCCATCTTGACGATGGGCGTTGGACTTTTTGAAGGCACCCAAAGAAGAAACATCAGCTTTGATGTCGGACATAATGACAACAATATCCAAGACTGGGTCTTCAACCTGTAATACCTGCGTGTACACTAGCATATGAGAAGATGGTTATGGGTGTATACTCATACCACAACCTCTTCTTTTCGTCGGAGACTCCTTTTTGGTAACTAGGATGATTTTTAGATGATCAAATCACACCCTAGAGACCAACGAGCATCCCTAACAGGAGAGCGAAGCCCCACGAACTGCGAGGGCGAAGATGGCAGCCGCGTAGATGACGGTTGGGGTGTCAACGTGGGCAGCTTGGGCGGCAGCAGTGGCGGTAGAGGCGGCTTGCCGCTGTCTTTCTACGTGGAAGAGCAGGGCTACACGACGCGATCAGTTGCGCGGAAGAAAAGGGCTGCATGGTGGTAGCGATGCGGATGCGTGAGGGTTTTTGGTAAGGTGGGATTTCTAGGGCACAAGCTCCGGTCTAAGACCGTCGCTCTGATACCATGTGAAAAGACATGAAAAGAAAAGTTGCATTCCAAACAGCATTAGAGCTCTCTTATATAGGAGAACAACTCTAAGGGGAAATTACATAAATAGATTGAAGAAATAAAACTATATAAGATAAAGACATGGAAATATAAGTATCTCAACAACCTTTAATGCTATAGCCTAATTAAACTCTAGGGCCAGTAAACAAAATCAAGATGCATTATTGCTAGATAATATGTTGAATGACTTACATTCATTGAATAATAAACAAGATATTAATTTGAATTTTCAATAGATATACCCTGATCGAATCAAAGGATTAATTATACCAAATTAAAGAGCATTACATGGGCTTTAAAACAAGATGAAAATTACATTGATTGGATTAATGGTTCTTAAGATATTAATGTTTCAATCCATGGGAGTACATACAAAGAAACATATAAATTAAAATCCACAAAATCATCATAAATACGTCCAAACTGGGCATAAATGCAATTAATGAAACCCGGTTGGGCCTATATGGTAAATAATCCAAAGGCGAGGCTTTTCAGTAATTAGGTGAAGCCGACAGGGTGCTTGTACAAATAGCCCATGTACGTCGCATGGAACGTGTGAGGACGCGACCTATCCGCAATTTGGAGAAGTAGGTGGCTTCGGCTACAATTTCTCCAAGCGAGACTTGGAGGGAGCCTCGATCGGTGTAGGTGGCTCAAGCCACGTGGGTGGCTCGAGGGCTTCCAGACTGGCTCGGTTCCATCGAGGCTTTGGCATGGAGCGACGACTCATAGATCGATCAAGACCATAGGATAAGATTAAGGGGATCCAATCCAATGGTGTCTGTTTCTCTTCATTTGGGGATGCTTCACCTCGCACGACAGAGATGGCGAGGCTTGCACCCCGTCATAGTCGGATCCATGGGTGTAGTAGCAGGCTTGCACCCTATCATACCTGTCTCTAGTAGAATATTAATTACAAACTTCCTCTGGGTCATCACAAGACCATGTTAGCTCCTAGAGAACTCTAATCCTATGAAGTATCGAAGATTGCCAAGGTCCTTGGTCACAAACTACTGACCTAGGAACTCCTTGGTAGCCTGAATGCCATGACCATCATCACACGTGACAATAATATCATCAACATAGACTAGGATAGCAACAATACCTCTCTTCCCCGTGGACCGCGCAAACCCCTGGTGCTCTATCAACTCTGAAAGCTTCTGGCACCAAGTTCTCGGACTCTGCTTCAGGCCATAAATCACCTCGTGGAGCCATCACACCTTCTGAGACTCTCCCTCAACAACAAACCATGATGGCTGTTACATATAAACCTCCTTCTGTAGATCTCCATATAGAAACACGTTCTTTACATCAAGTTGGTTGAGGGGCCGGTCCCGTGAAACAACAACTGATAGAAGAATGCGCAATGCCAAATGTCTGGCCACTGAAAAGAAGGTATCCTGATAGTCCATCCCATAAGTCCGGATGAACCCACGTACTACAAGACTTGCCTTGTAATGATCTACACTGCCATCTGCCGCTGCTTCATCGTAAACATTCATTTGCACCCCACAACAGAGGTACATGGATGAGAAGTAACAACGCTCCAGGTACCATGAGACTGCAAGGCGACCATCTCCTCCTTTATGGCAAATCGCCTACTGCTATCATGTATGTCGCCCTGATATGTTCGTGGGATAGTAACAACTGAGAGGCCCATAACAAACCTCCTGTACTCCTTTAAAAGATGGTCCAAGAAACATGAGCAGCAAGAGGATAAGTAGCACAATTACGACGCAACTTCCTCAAGGCAATAGGTACATCGAGGTCATCAGCCTCTCTGTCCTCAGGTATCAACTCCTTCTGTATTATCTTGTGGAACAAGCATATCACCTGTGCCGTTAGTAGAAACAATGTATTCATTACATATCTGAGGCATTCTGGATGACCGGGAAGACGCATGAACAGAGGGGCGAGTAGAGGACATGCGAATGTAAAACTGTGGTAGGAACAATGTCAGGGTAGATGGAGGTGGAGGTGGTGGAGGTGGGGGTGACTGAGACTCAACATGGGGAGTTGTTGGTGGAGATAACAGAGGTGGTGGAACAAAGACATCTTCACCAGAGTCAACATTAGACAACTAGTCACCTGTAGGAGAAAAATACATAATGGACTCAAAAAATGTGACATCGTCACTCATAATATTTTCTCCCCGTAGGATCAAAACATCTATACCCTTTTTGTATACGAGAATAACAAATGGACACACATTTGATAGCTCTAGGAGAGAGCTTGCCACAACTAGGAGTAAAATCGTAGACAAATGCCACAGACCTAAAGACCTTGGGAGTAATGGAGAATAGCTCCTTCTCGAGAAACACAATAAAAAAGGAACCTTTTCTACTAGGATAGTTGAAGGTATGCGATTCACCAAGTAACATGCAGTGAGAACCGTATCACCCTATAACGAATGAGGAGCTCGACTCTGAATCAAAAGAGTCCTCGTGACATCCAAAAGATGATGGTGTTTGTGTCCAGCAACACCATTCTGTTGCGAAGTGTAAGCACACGAAGTCTAATGAACAATCCCGAGAGATTTGAGAAAATCAGACAACTGTTAAATAGAAAACTCCAAGGCATTGTTAGTGCGAATGAACTTGACATTAGCAGAAAAATGTTCTTGATCTCAATAAGAAAAGATTTAATGACATGACCAGCTTCAGACTTATTCTTTAACAAGAAAACCCAAGGAGAAATCATCCACATCAACTATATAGAACCGATGTCCCTGATGATTGGGAAAATGACTTGGACCCTAAATATCAAAATGGACCAACTCAAATGGTTGACTACTGTGACGACTCTAACGACTCGAGAAAGACAAACGATGGTGCTTCCCAAGCTGACATGCCTCACACTCCAAGGTAGTACAGGTAGAGATCTGAGGCAGAACATGACACAAGTTCTGCAGAGTAAGGTATCCAAAACGAAGATGCCACATGAAAGGAGAGACAGATCCAGACGGAATAGTAGCAGCACCAGCACTCAGAGGTTGGACTAGTCTGTACAACCCTCTCTATTCACGGCCACATCCAATCATCCTGCCCATGAGTTTGTTATGAAACACAAGAGAAGAAGGATCAAATATGATACGACAATATAGATCTTTTGTAGTCTGACTAATAGACAAAAGATTCATCTGAAATACTGGAGCATGCAAGACATTCTGCAGACGCATTGATGGGGTTAGAACAATCTCTTCCTGACCAATAATGGGTAGATAAACCCCATTAGCAATCACCACTGATTTACTAGGAGGGATATATCTATAAGTAAACTGAGTCTGATCTCCACATACATGATGAGAAGTTCCAGAGTCCATGATCTAATCAGTGAAATCCGAACTGCTACAACTGGTAAATGCGTAGGAAATACCTGAGGAACTCGTAGAAGCTCTGACAACAACTGCAACATATGAAGATCCTGCTGCTGGGACGAGCGATGTAATCATCATCTCTCTTAATCTCGAGACAATATCATCAAACTTCGCGTCATGAGAAGGAGCTGGAGTAGTCTCTGTCTGCTCAGCTACACGGGCAGACCCTGGATACCCATGCTTCAGATAGCATATCTCCTCCGAATATCCTGGACGATGGCAATGTGAGCATGAGCCACAGTGTTGTCCTCCTCGACTACAAGATCCACGTCTGCGAAACTGTGAAGAACCCTCTTTGCCACGAGGAGCTGCCATCGTAGAGGGAGTCTGAGTCATGGTAGTAGATGAAGTAGTGATCCTGCTTAGCCTCTTGTAGACCTCCTTCATTGGGGTATCATCTCTCCAGTAAGTATTTGATCATATGCTGCATCGTACGTAGAGTCATGGGATGACAGAAAGACTCCAGTCATAGTTTGGCATTCTTGTATGCCTGCTGTTGCCCAGTACTGGTAGTTATGGGCATAAAACTATGAAGACGCTCAAATATTCCTTGGAGATGCGAGAAGTGGGCATGAAGAGTCTGGTCATTCTGCCTGGTCGAGAAAATGTCATAATGCAACTGAAGGATTTTGCTCTCATTCTTCGCTTGCCCATATGTGTCAGACAAGATATCCTACATAGCCTTGGCCGTTGGTTGATTGACATTGTCGTTGGCGATCTCCGTGGTGAGTGTCCTAGACAGCCAGATCTGTGCATAGGCATCTTCTTGCTTCCATGAAGCATTTGCACTAGTTTATCCGACATCTCTGAGTTAGTCAAAATGCGCCCCTTGTTATGGCTCTACATAAGGATGCGAAACTGCATGGACCACAACTCGGAGTTGGTCCCATCCATCTTCACGATGGGAGCTGGGACCTTGAAGGCATCGGACGATGAAAAACGTCACCCTTGTTCTTTGACATGATGGATTAATCGTCGAAAATCCAGATCAAACTGGGGAGTAGATCTATTTGAGCAAGTCTACACAATCATATGAAGGAATGGTTGTACGTGTAGACTCATACAACCATTCTCTCCAATCCTTATTGTAGTCTAGGGACGGAAAACATGATTTAAATGTCCGAAATCACGTATTCCGGTCAAGATTAGACCCTCTAGCTATGCAAACGGTGGCTGAGGCGGCTAACAAGAGGCGGCCGACGGCTGGATGACCTGCTATGACTGTAGGGCCTATCGGTGGTGCCACTGGGAGAGCTGGAAGGACGGCTGGCGAGCCGTTTGGGGCGGGCGGGCCATTGGGGGCGGCTGAGCGGTCGGGCGGGTTGTTAAGGGCGACCGATCGGGTTGCTAGGGATAACAAGCGTTGGTGAGCGGAGGGTGGGTCTGCTGGTCGGCGGTGGGGGGGGGGGCAGGGTTTAGGCAGATATGGGAACACCAATCTAGAACCGTTGCTCCGATACCATGTTGGAGAAAAAGAATAGAACCTGTTTATTATTGAGAAGCTCTCTTATATAGGAGAAAAGTCCCGGGTAAATACATGAGAGGTACATGAAAGGAATAGAAATACGAAATAATTATAAAGAGATAAATATCTCAACACATTTATTCTTTCTAACCCTCTTGCTATATAAAGAGGGTTTGGGTTTCATAAGCAATCAAACTTATTCTCTCCTACAACTTTGTTTAAAATTATCACAATTGTTTATACTGATAGTTTTTTGATAGTTTTTTGGTAGCTTTATCTTTGTAAAGAACAATGCCTTATTTTACTAGGAACTGAGTATTGGTATATGTTACTTCACAAGGAGCTGTATAGGTCTATTAGCTTGCACGAACCTTTTGTAAAATCTGGGGAGTTTTAAATATGCCCCATGCTATTCAGCTAGATAACTTGATCAATTTGCCTTAAAAAGAAGTCATAGATTTGCGGCTGTTTGGCTCAGCTTGCATGCAAATGGAATTAAACATGCTTTTTATGATTTGGATCATAGCAACACATCCTGCCAGAAAGAAGAAAAGGAACAAGGCATAAAATATATAAACCTTTCTTTGTTCCATTGTTACTTTTTACAAGGTTTGTTTTGCAAAGAAATAGGGTCCTCAATGTGTTGGTGAAATTCCTTAATTTGGATTAAGTGCATTTCTTCTTTCTGGAAATCTTGTTTGGTACTGAATTGATTCATAGGCTATTAATTTTTAAAAGTTTGAATTTTTGAGATTTTATGATTACATATAGAAGATTCAAACGATGCAAACATAGATATTCTTGTGAAGTATAGTTATATATTGTCATAGATTTTTTCCCTAATAAGATGATCAGCCAAGGGAAAGTATAAAGACTCACTTCCATTTTTACTGGGTGAATTATGCAGGAAGAGGTTGTTAGAAAAACACAAGGATCTGAAAGGCTAAAGTTAGAAGTTCAAAAATCTTTGGAGCAAAGTAAGAGGTGAGCAAGTGAAAAAGCAGAATTGGAACATACTCTTTACTTGAAAGTAATTTTCGTATAGATGCAAATTCATACTTTGTAAATTTGCTATTATGCATACAATTGGCACTTAATATCAATGTATTATTATTTAAAGAAATGACATTTAATTTTAATTTAACCAAAAGAATTGCTGCACCATGCCCTTTTTCAATTGTTAAAAACACATTTATTGTAGTTGCATCTTTTTAACTGATTAAGAAAAACTTTATTGTTTCGCTGTCTGTTATTATGGTTACAAATTTATTGTTTTTAACCATAAGAATTGCACCATGTCCTTTTTTTTTGAATTGAAAAAGGGGGAAACCTCTGCAATGAGAATAAATTTAAGTGATTAGAGTAGTTATAAAAGGCATGTCTCAAGGACAGATTGTCAGATGGATTACATTCTCAATATAAAAACTTGTAAATAATTTATGCTTAAAAATGTGTTTCACGGGTGACCGTCCAGTCCACTCAAGGCAGCCAACCCATATCCTCTCAAAACAAAAACAAAACAAAAATAAAGATGTTCATTGTTCATACCCTTTTCTCCCTAAAAAACCCAATAATAAATATGTTTATCCTTTGGCTTTTAAAAAAACTCTCTCAAGTCAAATTTAACTTTTGCCACACTTTTAAAGATGCTTGGGATACTTATTTACTAGTATTTTTATCTGTTCTGCTGCTGTTTTTGTGTTTTTTGAGATCAGTTCTTCACATATTGTTGAGTTGTCTGTTCCGAATAACCAGAGATCTGAATCTGCACCTGTGATAAAGTTGTCAACCATGTCAAATTATGTGATTTAGTTGCTTTTCTTGAATTTAGTGGGATGTTATTTTTATAATTTGACATGTCAAATTATCTACCCAAAAAATAATTTGATATGTCAAGTTGTCCAACTAAGACTGTTGAAGAAAAGAATAGAATCCATTCATTATTGTGATCCTAGGGCTCTTTTATATAGGAGAAAAACCCTGGGTAAATTACACGAGAAGTATACGAAAGAAATAGAAATAAGAAATAAATATAAAGAGCTATAAATATCTCAACACTCCCCCTCAAACTGGAGCATATATGCCTATCAAGCTCAGCTTGGAACATCTCTGAAAAGGATCTCTAACGTGAAAATATCAGAAGTCTGATCTCCAGTAGAAACATGGGAAGTGGATATGAGACCCTTATAGATCATGTCTCTGGTATAGTGACTACCGACCTCTATATGCTTGGTTCGTTCATGAAATGCATGATTATTGGCAATAAAAAGAGCTGCTTGATTGTCATATAAAAGCTACATGGGAAGAGGAACCTCAACAGCAAGATCATTTTAAACCTATCTTACCCACATCATGACTGTGCTCCTCTGTGCCATGGCCCTGTACTCAGATTCTGCTACGGATCTAGCAACCACTGTTTGCTTCTTGCTTTTCCATGACACGAGAGAGCTCCCAACAAAAATAGCAAAGCCAGAAGTGGACTTCCTGTCTCTAGCGCATCATGCATAATATGCATTTGCACAAGCTGACACATCAAGAGATGTACCTCTGTTGAATACTAGACCAATACCAGGTAAATTCTTCAAATATCTCAAAAGCATAAGATCGCATCCATACGAACCTTCCTGTGATGCTCCATGAACTAGCTCACCTTGCATGCAACAAATGATTCTGGCCTGGTGATGGTAGCATATAAGAGCTTCCCAATAAGCTCCATGTATCTCCTCTTATCTTTCTCCTTGGTGTCATTATCATATAATCTCATGCTTGGATCCATAGGGGTAGTAGCAGGCTTGCACCCTGTCATACCTGTCTCTAGTAGAAGATAAGTCACAAACTTCCTCTAGGTCATCACAAGACCTCGTGGGTTCCTGGAGAACTCTAATCGAAGGAAGTATCGAAGATTGCCAAGGTCCTTGGTTACAAACTGCTGACCTAGGAACACCTTGATCGCTTGAATGCCCAGCTCATCATCACCTGTGACAATATATCATCGCCGTAGACGAGAATAGCAACAATACCTCTCTGTGTCCTCTGAACAAAAAGCGAGTGATCCACAGTGGAAGTTTCTGGTGCTTTATCAACTTTGAAAACTTATGGTGCCAAGCTCTTGGACTCTGCTTCAGGCCGTAAATTACCTTGTGGAGCCTACACACCTTCTGAGACCCCCCTTCCTCAGCTGCAACCAGGGCTGTTGCATATAAACTCCTTCTATAGATCTCCATATCGAAAGACATTCTTCATATCAAGTTGGTAGAGGGGCCAACCCCGTGAAACAACAACTGATAGAGGAATGCACAATGTCGAATGTCTAGCCACTAGAAAGAAGTTATCTTGATAGTCCACCCCATAATCTTGGGTGAATCCACGTGCTACAAGCCTTCCCTTGTAGCGATCCACACTGCCATCTGCTCGCTGCTTCACCGTAAAGATCCATTTGCACCCCACAATAGAGGCACCTGTAGGGGCAATAACAATGCTCCAGGTACCACGACAGTGCTAGGCGGCCATCTCCTCCGTGGCAAGTTGCTAACTGCTATCCTGTATGTCATCTTGATATGTTTGCGGGATAGTAACAACTGAGAGGCCCATAACAAACCTCCTGTACTCCTCTAAAAGATGGTCCAAGGAAATATGCACAGTAAGAGGATAAGTGGCACAATTACAACGCGACTTTCTCTAGGCAATAGGTACATCGTGGTCATCATCCTCTTTATTCTCTAGTATCAACTCCTTCTGTATAGTATCATGTGAAACAAGCATATTGTTGGACATGCGAGCCCACGTCGAGCCATTATGCAATAAATGTTATTGCGAATATCATTCCCTGATCTGAAATGAAGAATGAATAATTTGCATAATAGGTCCCTTAGTACAATTAGGGTTATGTACCATGGCCATCTTGATGATCATACAGCTGTTCATTCAACTGTTGAATCATAGAGGCTGGTGCATGGATGAATATCTAAAGAGTTAGATTGAGGACTCATCAAGCACCGTCAAATGATTGTTAAGAGATGATCTCCAGCCTGAGTAGGAGATGGCAATCGTTATCTCTAAAGACTGATATCTGACCGACCTCTTGATACAGGTCCTCTGCATAGGAATAGAGATTCGGAGGTGTCAGATTAGTTAGGTTAAAGAGTTGACTTAGCGAGATCGAGATAACCAAAGTCCTATATCGTATGCTGTCACGATACAAGCACGCATCCTCTGACCTGAGACAGATGTATTACTATATGTCTAAGTATGTACATTTGGCAGACCAATAGGTTGATGACCTAACCAAGGTCTATATACCGGCGCGCTGGTGTGCATATAAGGGCATATGAGTAATGCGATCTCTCAAAGGGATCATACAGGTTCAGTTACTGAACCGGAAGACATGAGCTCACTCATAAGATATTGGGAAGAATCAAATTCCGTGCGCACTGTCATCTCGCTTTGGAAGCTTGACTGAATTTGTAGGTTTGATATATACTTTTGGAAAGTATATGATCAAGACCTAGGTATGATATATACTTTTGGAAAGTATATGATCGATACCGACTCCCAATGATCGAATGAGAAACTTACTGATAAAACCATGAAGTAGACAGTATAAAGTTGATCCAATACTTCGGGTTTATTCTGAGTCTTCCAGTATGCAGGATATACATATATTGGGAATACCTAAGGGTGATGTGATCATAAAGGATTGTATAACCATGACGCTTCCATTCCTATGGAGTGATGAAACGGGTCTGGATTTTAAAGACTCCTCTCAGTAGAGAAGTGATCTGATCTTGGTCCAAATGTTGGACATTGATCTGAATGTGATTCAGATGCTATGAGAAGATTAGATTTGCGGTCTTGATTTAATCAAGCATCTATGGAAGTCCCACGATCTGGATTTGAGATATGATCTCAACATCCAAGTCACTATACGTAGAACAATACAATCGCCCTGTTTGATATAAAAATTCCTAAATCAAAGTAAAATATGTATATATATATATATAAATATGTACACTTATGCAAATTTCTTATTTCAGATAATCCTTTATTAAACCCACTCAATGTTATACTCAATAATAACCAGTAAAATATCATGGATTGGACTCATGATCCAGATATTGTGCTTGCAGTTAGACACATAATGTATGTGGTTGCAATATGCAAGTCTCCTCATACTAATGAGGAATGACAATTAAATAGATAATAGGACTACAACCCTAGGGTTTGTATGTCTCTATAGTCTTGATCTCTCATCGAATGTACTTTAGAAGTGACATGTCGATGATGATCGCAATTGTCAAATAATCCTTATAAAATCAATGAAGATATTCTGGCATACATATGTGCTCTTGACATTTAATCATGAATGATATGGTTCACTGCATCATGGTAGTTCTATAAGAGATGATGTATTCAAAATATTTGAGTACCTACCTGAACCAATGTTTTAAGAGTTTAGATGGATGTAGATACGATGAGTGTCATCATTCTACTGTCTATACTCTGGTCATTCATGATGCTTCATATTAATTATATTAATTTAATGAAGCATGTATAAATGTTGAAATACTCTTACTTTAAATTTTTTTGAATTTAAAATAAGATATCCTCTGTCCTGAGCAATGGTTGCTTATAGATAAAAGGAGCGCAGTGGAAGCATGGGTTGGACCCAAGTGAGAAGTATACTCAAAGAGTTGGTTGTACTTCTGTGACTTCCGTATGACATCCAAATAGTTGGATAAATGCCAATACTGTAATAAGTTGATGTGTTGATAGTATGATTATCAAGTCTGTCTAGAATCCTTAGAGAAGGACTTGGATAGAGCATCAGAATAATCTACATAAATCATTGATATTGACTTGCTTATTGAATAAGATGAAGTCTTATAATTGTATCTCAGTCTTCTGACAACACTTGCAATGGGTTGCATATGTTTTAGAAGACTGGAAAAATTTGATCTTCAGGTTTAATAGTCATCCACATGGATATTGATGCAATTGTTGCAACAATCTCTATTGGATTGAAAGGCTTCATAATTTCAGTGGGAGAGCCCTTAGTCTTAGAGAATGTCTCTATGACCTGGATATTAGATACATTCATTATTTACTTCTAAATGCTGGAAATAAACATGAATTCTGTAATAAATCTATCATAAAGAGTTATGATGGAGATATTTCAGATAATAATCTAAAATCTAGTGGACTCCACTAAATTAGAAAATTAATGAATGGTTCATCAACATTTCTAAATACTGAAATTAAACCTTAAGATCAATAGGAGGATGAAGATCATTTAACAATGATCTAGCATCAAGCCTTGGACATCTGTCTATTGATTTGATCAATAGACTAATAAGAGATGAAACTTTAGAATGTCTAAAATTTCAAAACTTACATATTTATGAAATTGTATTCAAAGTAAAATGTCCAATACACCCTTCTTTGGGAATGGTGTAAGATGTCAAGGTATTCAGGATCTCATATATATTGATGTATGCGGATCATCTATATCATAGTAAACATTATGGATATGTGATATCTATTGATGATTATGTATGATATGAGATTTCTTCTCTTCACCTAAGAAACCTTTGAAATGTTCAAAGATTTCACAAGTTTGGTTTAGAACCAAAATTTGAAGGAAGATCAAATGAATTTGATCTAATTTAGGTAGTCAGTACCTATTAGATGAATTCATGAAATACCTTATAGAGATATGAATATCATTTCCATCTCAATCCTCCTAACACACCTAAACTCAATAGAGTTGTAGGGAGATACAATTGGATCATGTGTGACATGCTCTTATAAATGATGAATTTTAGCATAATTGTCTCTTAGTTTCTATGTATATATGTGTAGTATAGACTACAATGTATATGCTTAATAAGGTTCCATGCATGCAAGTTGGAATCTAGCACTTGAGAGTGCTGCTTCATTAGGAAAATAAAGGATGGTATTGGATACCTACTTTATGACCTTGAGATTCTTAAAATATCTCATCTCTGAGAATGAGATTCTTAGAGGTTGAGACTCTTGAGAATCAAGGTAAAAATGAAATGTAGGAACTCATTTAATCTTGAGAAGATAATGAGGCTCCTGAAATTGGAAACTAAAAAGACAATTAAAGATGAAACACTAATACCTCTTCAAATGAGTTTGAGGATGGATTCCATGTGTCAGAGAAATCTGACATTGATCGAACTTCATGTGATGAAGCTTCTGAAGATCATAACATGGATAGATGGATGTTAGCAATAAAAGTCTAATGTAGACTTCATATACAAGTGTTGTATATGGACCCTCGAGGATCCACCTATATGGGTAAGACCTGTAAAGGTGTAAATGGATCTTCAAGAGAAAGGGAACCTGACCTACACAACTTGACTTTGTTATCTATGAGATGAAAGTCAAGATTGCATTCCTCTACGAATACCTCTCTGAGGATATTCACATGAAGTAGCCACATGGCTTCATGGTTGAGGAAAGCAAGGTGTGCAAGCTAAGGAATCCATCTATGGACTCAAATAAGCTTCTTGAAGTTGGACCATAAGATTTGATGAGATTATAAATGTTATGATTTCAGATAGAATCTTGATGAGCCATGTGAAGCTTAGTGGGAGTGCCATTGTATTCATCGTGCTAAATGTAGATAATATCCTAATCATTTAGAATGATATAAGGATAATAATAAGTGTTTTATAGACTGGCTATTCCATACATTGAGATATGATCTCAAGGATACCTCTTAGATCTTAGTTCTGAAGATGTTCAGAAGAAAAGAGAAGAGGGTATTGGGACTGCCACACTAGTAGTACACCTTGGACATATTCCATTCTTGGAAATTCCAAGAAAGGCTTCCATCCCTTAAGATATGGTACTGACCTATCTAAAGGAATAACACCTCAAAGAGTTGAGGAAGTGAATGCTAGAACTGCTTGCACTTGTGCATCAGTTACGAGAAGCTGAGTGTATGCTAGATATGTACAAAAGCAAGATATCTGCCATGCAGTGGGAGTAGTAAAGTGTTGCTAATCCTACTATGGAGAGAAAACACTTGATTGCAGTAATAACAAAATCTTCATAGATGACAAGATTTTTGAGATAGTGATCTCAAAGTCTTATCTTCAAAAACTTAAGACTTTTTAGATAGAGATCTAAAAGTTCTTAACTGTGGATGCCTTAATAGATAGTGATCTCCAAGATTAAGGGTGTTCTGATAAGGATTATGGAAATACTGGTTATGATAATTGTTGAGCTGTAGTGTTAAGGACACTGTAACTAACAAGATTGAGTATTGGTTGCATAAGATGCAACATTCGTATTAGATGCGAGCACTGTTAAAAGGACTTGGTGTAGTCTCGCGGGAACAGAGTGACTGATCAGCTTACCAAGCTATTTTCGAAATAGCCTATGATTGTCTCATGAGTGTGGGTTTAAATGATTAGCCCATTAATGGCTCTTTTGGGCTAGTGGGAGATTGTTGGACATGCGAGCTCACGACGAGCCATTATGCAATAAATGTTATTCGCGAATATCATTCCCTGATCTGAAATGAAGAATGAATAATTTGCATAATAGGTCCCTTAGTACAATTAGGGTTATGTACCATGGCCATCTTGATGATCATACAGCTGTTCATTCAACTGTTGAATCATAAAGTCTGGTGCATGGATGAATATCTAAAGAGTTAGATTGAGGACTCATCAAGCACCGTCAAATGATTGTTAAGAGATGATCTCCAGCCTGAGTAGGAGATGACAATCCTTATCTCTAAAGACTGATATCTGACCGACCTCTTGATACAGGTCCTCTGCATAGGAATAGAGATTCGGAGGTGTCAAATTAGTTAGGTCAAAGAGTTGACTTAGAGAGATCGAGATAACCAAAGTCCTATATCGTATACTGTCACGATACAGGCACGCATCCTCTGACCGGAGACAAATGTATTACTATATGTCTAAGTATGTACATTTGGCAGACCAATAGGTTGATGACCTAACCAAGGTCTATACACTGGCACGCTGGTGTGCATATAAAGGCATATGAGTGATGCGATCTCTCAAAGGGATCATACAGGTTCAGTTACTGAACCGGAAGACATGAGCTCACTCATAAGATATTGGGAAGAATCAAATTCCGTGCGCACGGTCATCTCGCTTTGGAAGCTTGACTGAATTTGTAGGTTTGATATATACTTTTGGAAAGTATATGATCAAGACCTAGGTATGATATATACTTTTGGAAAGTATATGATCGATACCGACTCCCAATGATCGAATGAGAAACTTACTGATAAAACCATGAAGTAGACAGTATAAAGCTGATCCAATACTTTGGGTTTATTTTGAGTCTTCCAGTATGCAGGATGTACAGGTATTGGGAATATCTGAGGGTGATGTGATCATAAAGGATTGTATAACCATGACGCTTCCATTCCTAGGGAGTGATGAAACGGGTCTAGATTTTAGTGACTCCTCTCAGTAGAGAAGTGATCTGATCTTGGTCCAAATGTTGGACATTGATCTGAATGTGATTCAGATGCTATGAGAAGATTAGATTTGCGGTCTTGATTTAATCAAGCATCTATGGAAGGCCCACGATCTGGATTTGAGATATGATCTCAACATCCAAGTCACTATACGTAGAACAATACAATCACCCTGTCCTTATCTCCAAGTATCTGTGGAGAAAGCGCATTATCCTTGAAAGAGTTCATGGATAATTCTATTGTTGATATATGTATCCGAGCATTGAGAAAAAGGATAATTAAATGTGATTTAATTATCATGAGTAATATGAATTTAATTCATATTACAAAGAGAGTTATCTAAGATAATTGAATGTGATTTAATTATCAAAGATGTGAATAATGTGAATGTGATTCATATTATTTGGGCATATGAGAATAGCGATCCAAGATGATTAAATGTGATTTATTTATCATGGATATGAATAATATGGATAACAATATCCATATTAGTCATATATATTATAAATGTGATTTATAATATATAAGAGAGAGCTATTTGTAATTTACATTTGTTAATTAAATGTTGATGTGAATTGGATTCACATTGGACATTAAATTGAAAATGTAGTTCGCATTTTATTTTGGGTTGTGAATATGAATCACTAATTTCCAATGGCATGATTGCAATGTTCACAAAATAATTATGGATTATTTGTGTGAATAATTACAACAATAGTTGTTGTAAATAATGGAGATTTTCATAAGATATGAGATCTCATGAATTAGGAAGAGGAGTGCCTCCTTCCTATTAAGGAGGATGGACGGCCTCCTTGAATTGGTTTCAAGGAGTGCCGCCATCCTCTTTATGGAAGGGAGGCATGCCTCCTTCTTAAATCTCCTACATTGATTTGATTTAAATTAATTTATATATTGATGATTTATTCAATATATATTAATTTAATTAAATTAATTGTTGTTGTATTTTTAGCAACAAATCATGACCATTGAAAGAAACACAAATCAATGTGAACCATTGGATTTGTGTTGTCACATGGATTGAGATCCATGGATCCCAAAATGTTATAAAAGGAGAGGCACCCCTTTGCTCTTCTTTATACAACAAGTGAGACAACAACTCTCTCTCTCTCTCTTTCTCTCTACATGTCTACTCTCTCTCTCCCTCTCATGTGGTCGTCCACCATGGATGCCCTAGATAGGTTCTCCATCGCCGCAGCATCGTCGTTATGCTGCCTGATCGTTTGCTCGTGGATCCCCGTCTCCTTCGGTACGCCTCACTCGTGAAGAAGACATCGGATCTCGTGTGTCGAGATCAGGAGATCCGTCGCTTAGATCATCAACATGGATTGCGAGAAGCACGCGGTTCATCCTCGCGCTCGCAAACGTCTCCTCCGTCGGATCGGACTTGAGGCAGGAGGTCTCTTTATTTAGAGACTCGATCACAACCACGCTTCAAGAGGTAATCCTATTACTTTTTTGTGGTTTAGACGAAACGATCCAAGAAGTGTTCTTGGATCATGTGGTTTCGTTGCATGAAAATTTTTTTAATTTCCGCTGAATAGAACAACTAGTCCGACTAGTCGTTCTTCGTTGTATTCGATATGACGCTCACGCTTCCGTGATGCGCTTAAGGATCTATCCATATCTTTCACATATCACCAGTGCCATTAGTAGAAACAATGTGTTCATTACATACCTGTGGCGTGTTGGACGACGGAGAAGGCGCATGAGCAGAGAGGCAAGTAGAGGACCTGCGAATGTAAAACCATGGTAGGAAATATGTCAGGGCAGACGGAGGCGGAGGAGGCGGATGCGACTAAGACTCAACATGGGGAGTTGTTGGTGGAGATAACAGAGGTAGTGGAATAAAGGCATCCTCGCCCGAGTCAGTATTAAATAACCTGTCATCTGTAGGAGAAAATACATAATAAACTCAAAAAATGGGACATCGACACTCACATAATATTTCTCACCACTGGATCAAAACATCTATACCCTTTTTGTGTACGAGAATAACCAATGAACATAGATTTGACAGCTCTAGGAGAGAGCTTGTCACGATCAGGACTAAAATTGTGGACAAATGCCCCAAACCCAAAAACCCTCAGAGTAAGGGAGAATAGGTCCTCGGGAAATGCAATCAAAGGGAGAATAGGTACTTCTCGGGAAATGCAATCAAGAACGAAACCTTTTCTCCAAGGATAGTCAAAAGCATGCAGTTCATCAAGTAACATGCAGTGAGAACCGCATCACCCCATAATGAATGAGGAGCTCGACTCTGAATCAAAAGAGTCCTCGCGGCATCCAAAAGATGAAGGTGTTTGCGTCCAACAACACCATTCTGCTGCGAAGTATATGCACACGAAGTCTGATGATCAATACCAAGAGACCTAAGAAAGTCAGACAACTGTAAAGTAGTAACCTCCAAGGCATTGTCACTACGAATAAACTTCACATTAGCATAAATTATGTTCTTAATATCAATAAGAAAAGATTTAATAAAAAGATTATCTTCAGTCTTCTTTAACAAGAAAACCAAAGATAATCTAGAGAAATCATCCACAACAGTCAACAACCATATAGAACCGATGTCCTTGATGATCAGGAACATGACTAGGACCCCATATATCAAATGAACCAACTCAAACAACTGACTACTGTGACGACTCTAATGACTCGGAAAAGAAGAACGATGGTGATTTCCAAACTGTCATTCCTCACACTCCAATGTAGTACGAGTAGAGATCTGAAGGAGAACATGGCACAACATCTGCAGAGGAAGATGACCAAAGCGAAGATGCCACATGAACGAAGAAACATATCCAGACAGAATAGTAGCAGCATCAGCACACGGAGGTTGGACCAGTCTGTACAACTCTCTATGTTCATGGCCACATCCAATCACCCTGCCCGTGAGTATGTCCTGAAACACAAGAGAAGAGGGATAAAAAATGACACGACATTGTAAATCTTTTGTAATCTGAGTAATAGACAAAAGATTCATCTGAAATGCTGGAGCATGTAAGACATTCTTCAGATGCATCGATGGGGCTAGAACAGTCTCCCCCTGACCAATAATGGGTAGATGACCCCTATTGGCAATCACCACTAATCTACCAGGAGGGATAGATCTGTAAAAGTAAATTGAACTCGATCTCCACACGTGATGAGAAGCTCCAGAGTCCATGATCCGATCACTCAAATATGAACTGCTACAACTGATAAGTGCGTATGCAATACCTGGCGAACTCGTAGAGGCTCTGACAACAGTTGCAATATCTGAAGATCCTGCTTCTGGGACTGGCGGTGTAGTCATCATCTCTCTCAATCTCGAGACGATATCATCAAGCCTCGCATCATGAGAAGGAACTGGAGTAGTCTCTGTCTGCTCAGCTATACGGACAGACGCTGGATACCCATCCTTCAGATAGTATGTTTCCTCAGATTGTCCTGGACAATGGCAATGTGTGCATCGACCACACTTGACGTCCTCCTCCTCGACCACGGGGTCCGCGACCGTGAAATTGGGAAGTACCCCCTCTACCACGAGAAACTGCCATCGTAGAGAGAGTCTAAGCTAGGGTAGTAGACAAAGTAATGATCTTGCTCAACTTCTTATAGACTTCCTCTATCAGAGGTATTGCCTCTCCTGTAAGTAGCTGAGTACGTGCTGCATCGTACTCTGAGTCAAGGGATGATAGATTAGAAAGACTCCTGTCATAGTGACATTCTTGTATGCCAGTTGTTGCTCAGTGTTGGTAGTTACGGGCTTAAAACTATGAAGACGCTCAAACATGTCTCGGAGATGCGAGAAGTGAGCATGAAGAGGCTGATCATGCTGCTTGGTTGAGAAAATGTCATACTACAACTGGAGTATCTTACTCTCATTCTTCGCTTGCTCATATGTGTCAGCTGGGATATCCCACATAACCTTGGCCGTTGGTTGATTGACGATGTCGTCGACAATCTCTGTGGTGAGTCTCCTGGAGAGCCAAATCCGTGCATAGGCATCATCTTGCTTCCATGAAGCATTAGCACCAGTTTTGTCCACCAACTCTGAATTAGTCAAAATGTGCTCCTTATTATGGCACTGCACAAGGGTGCGAAACTGAATGGACCACAACTCGTAGTTGGTCCCATCTATCTTCACGATAGGAGCTATCTTCCTTGAAAGCACCATAGGATGAAAATCCTCACCCTTGTTCTCTGACACGATGAAATTATCGCTGAAAATCCGGACCGAAACTGGGGAGTAGACCTCTTTGATCAAGTCTACACAATCATACGAATGAACGGTTGTACGTGTAGACTCATGCAACCATCCTCTTCAATCCTTGTTGAAGTTTAGGGCCGGAAAACGTGATTTATATGTCCGAAATCACGTTTTCCAATCAGAATCAGACCTTATAGAGCTGCAAACAAGGACCCGAACTTCAGCCTGCAAGCGTCACCGGGTGGTAAGGCTGCAGGAAAATGGCTGCCGGCAGCTGGGACGACCGGCTTAGATGGCTGGAGGTGTCTGCTGGGCAGCACAGGGGCCCTCTGGACGGTCGGAAGTGGCTTGCTGGGTGGCCGGAAGGGGCTAGTTGAGCGGCACGGGCAGGCGGTGGCAGTGCAGACTGGTGGCAGCTGTGCAGGGCGGCAGCGGCGGACGGACGGGGGGTAGGGTTTTGGTGGGATATGGAACCCCTGTTTAGGACCGTTGCTCTGGTACCATGTTGAAGAAAAAAATAGAATCCATTCATTATTGAGACCTTAGGGCTCTTTTATATAGGAGAAAACTTTTATATAGGAGAAAAGCATTAGGTAAATTACACGAGAGGTACAAGAAAGAAATAAAAATAAGGAATAAATATAAATAGCTATAAATATCTAAGACAATTTGTCTGATTTAGTTGTTTAGTTGCTTTTCTAGTATTTAATGTCAAATGGTCAAATTATCTCTATATTGTGCATTCCCACATAAACAATGAAAAGTAACCATGAATACAGACTAAATGGTAATGGTGGCAAGTTGGCAATTGCCCTTTAGGTAATGGCTTTTAATAATTCGGAGAGGGTTACTAGCTTATTGCTGAACCCTGTCTCTGTTTGACATCAGCACCATAATGCTACGGTCTGTTTAGTCCAAGGTATTGTAGCATTGCCCTATTTTATATTGTTGGAACATAATGCTAGATATTGGTCTCTTTTCTTTTTAAATCAGAGATAGAACACATTGAATTGTCTGATTGGAAACAGTTATATGGTGGTTTCAGTTTGTTGCTCTCCTGAATTCAAAGAAAGAAAAACTGAGAGAATTGCGAGAACGTATATCAAAACTAGAGCATTCTGCCAAACATTTGGAAGAGGAAGAAGATAAAGAGGTATCTACTGACAAAGCCGAGACTTTCAATTCAGAAGCAGAAGATGAAAGTAAAGAAGAGGGTGTCAGCGACCAACAAGCAGCTTCAAAAGCTGCAACATCCAGTAGCCAGAAAACCCTGAGGAGGAGGAAATGAAAGCATTTCGGAGAATATAAGTGATGGTAACTGATTTACTTTTGTGCCTCAGTTCCTTTGTTCTCTTTATTGTATCAAAGTACACGGGTGTGGTTATACCAGTTTTAATGCACTGGATCTCTTCAAAACTTCAAGTTTTGGATGACCACTTGGGGAGTCTTTATATTTGTTTCATTTTATGCGCAATGAAGTCTATCTATAGCTACAATTTGATAGGACGAGAAGTTACCAGAAGAGCCTTGTAAGAGAGAACATGTATGAACTAAGGAATGTTGGAAGGAAACTATTTTGAAGGATATTTATGGATCTAAGATCCACGGAACCAAAAACTCCATGCAGACGACCACCACCTAAGTGGTAAAAGGATTGCTTGTAGTGTAGTAAATTAAGAAAATATATTGTAAATTTGGGATGAAGACAATAAAGGATTCTCATAAGCAATTTGCACACTTTATCATATAAAAAATGGAAAAACCTTCTCCAAGTTTAAGTAGGACCAGCTTTATGGATACTTGCTCAAATCCATGTTGGAAAATCCGCTATTTTTATGCTGACTATCGGCTAACTAACGCAACCCCCACAAGGAAGGATTTGAACCTTAGTCTTTTGAGTGGTAGGCACACTGCACTAGCATTAGACAATTAGTGGGTCTAAAGCAATTGCCGTAAGCAATTTGCACGTTGCACTACCTGGTCTTTTAGGTCGGGCACACTTTACCATATGCAATTTTATTTTTAATATCATATCCTATTCTTCTCATTCATCATTGACCAATACTCGGGATACCATGGGGTGAGCAGGCTGCAACCTAACTGATGTCTTTCCCTTCCACCTTCCTACCTTACCTGTCAGCATGGCCTCAAATTTCAGTGAAATTCGGTCGAATTTCTGTCGAATATCGATATCCTGTCGAAATCGAAATTCGACCGAAATGGCCGAAATATGGGAGCCCTAGTACAAAAAGTGATCAAAATGACCAAAATTTCGATCGAATTTCGACCGAAATTCCACCGAAATTCCGTTTCAATCAGTCACCGAAATGGTGACCGAAATCGATATTTAGGGCCTTGCCTGTCAGTGGAATGTTAGGACACTTCTTAGTTAGAGATTGTTGAAATAAACAAGCAGAAGCAAGCAAATCAAAACAAGAAACATAAACATCTTAGATTTACGTGGAACCCTACTCTATGAGGAATGGGATGAAACCACGAGAAAATGCCTCTAGGGTCAGATCGTCTATTGCAATCTCTTAAAGGTTACATGGGATGTGTGGCTTCTTATATAACCCTACCAATATGTCCAAGTCCCACTACTCATCTATGTGGGAGTAAACAACTCCCATCATAGAGGCTCAGCAACACAAACATTTTAACACTCCCTCTCAGACTGGAGCATGAGATGCTCATCTTGGACAATACAACATACACAAGCCGAATACAAAAAACACTTGTATCTTCTCATGCATGTGATTTGGGGAATCCGTACTTTTGTTGCTGGGCTCTTAAAAGATATGGATATGTAAGACTGAAAATGGATCTCTTCAACAAAAATCATAGCGAGTACTGCAACCTTGTGATGATATGAAAAAAGACGTCAATCATGAAGCTACTGCATTAGGTTTCTCACAATGAGATCGTCGAACCCGACCTCTCTCATACTGGCTCAGAGGATGTGATCTCTACTATGGAATCCCTATGGATCTCTTGGTATCGAGCCTCTACCATGGGTCTCTGTCATACATAGTCGGCATGAAAACTCTAAGCCCTACTCAATTGTATGGGGACCTCTCAAATAAAAGATCACATATTTGCGCAACTCAATAAAAAAACAAGGCGAAAGTCATGATGAAAGCTACCCTTATCTCCCATATTTGTGTGGGAAATACAAATAAATACTCATTTTTTGCCTTTTCTTTTCTCATTCATTTTTTTCGTACGACCTTTTTTGTACGATGGCCTTTCCAAAAAATCTCCTCTTTTTTGTTTAAGAAGTCAACTTATCTTCTCTCTCTCTTTGAAATTGACCATTTTTTTCTCTCGACCCTTCATTTTTTTCTTTTGGGATTTTTTCTTCTTTTTTTTCCTTTTGAACTCATGATCTAGTTGGGTCTAGACTTCTCCCTATTCTCTCCTTTTTCCCCTTCTGAAGATACAACCCAATTAGTGTGCTCAAATGTTGCAGCTCCCCATTTTTGTACAGCTCAATTTGGACCTGAACTTATTGCAGCCACCACTTTTAATAAAAAAGGCCTTTTGAGCTTAAATAAATAAACCCCCTTTTTTTAAATATAGCAGAGAATCAATGTGCCCATCTTAGACCTTCACTATTTAGGGTTCCACCATAGGGAACCATCTTCCGATGCCATCTTTTGCTGCCGTTGCCACCTTAGATCAGAGAAAGATCTCTTGCTATATGAAAGGTACTGGAGGTGTTGCAGCGTCGCTGTTGCTGCCACTTGGAGGATTAATGGAGGTTGAATCGAGGTTGGAGGTGCTGGTTGTTGGGCACGTAGAGGAGCGCTGCTGGGGGTTGCACGAGAGAGGATGTGCGCGTATGGGGATTTTTTCCTTCTTCGAACGATGGAGGGAATCGAGTTGAAACCATCACCGCATGCTTACATATGCAATGTCTTCAGATGCGACTGAGAGGATAAGGAGGAACGATGTTGCTAGCCTATTCTTCTTCTTCGACAGAAAATTGACAACCTAGGGTTTTGATGGAAACTCGTTACAAATGTGATTTGTACGTCCTGGAGATGGTGTAGAGGCATGCCATATGCACGAAGATCGTACATGGAGAAGTGGCCTGGAGACCCAAGGTTTTTTTTTTGAAGCTCCAAAAAAAGGGGGACACACGCGGAGGTGCTCACCCCAATGTATTAAAAAGAGAGAGAGATACTTACAAGGGGAAACGGGAGATGAGAAATTACAAAACAAACAAAGTAAGGGGGGTAAACGGAGATCGTAGCCCCTGGTGCTAAAAAATTTACAAAGAGGTCCAGTCACGAAGGAAGCCCGAGGCCGTGGATCTAACATTCTCCAAATAGAACCGCTGACGAGCAAAGATAGCTTCGTTTCGCCCCAGCCACATGCTCCAAAGCCTCGAGATTGGGTCTAGCAGCGCAGGCCATGGTCGACCCCTATCACAGAACAAGCTTCGGCAGAAATGAGGGAATGAAGAGAGATCCAGCCACCCCAAATCGGCCCATAACGCATCAACACAGCAGCAATGCAGAAATAGGTGATCAATAGTTTCCGTAGCCATGCCACAGAGACCACAGAGAGGCGAAGAGTTGGGAAACATCCGTGCAAAACGATGACGAGTTAGTATTCTTCCCCTACGGAGCAGCCAAAGAAAAATACCCACACGCTCAGGAATCCTGAGCGCCCACAATAGATTGCAATCACGCAAGAGCCTGTCATCCCTCCCAGCGGGAGCGGGCAAGATGGCCATATAAGCGGCACGAGTAGAGAAGGGTCCATTCTTCCAGGCCAAGTAATCCCTGCCCTCAGAAGGCACAGGGGCATCAACAAGAGAGCTTATGAGAGAGATATAATCGAGCAGCCGCTGGTCCGACAAAGCCTCAGAGATTAGAGGGCACCAATCGCGCCCATCCCAGCATCCGGCCACCGTAACATCTTTGTTGGGGACCAAAGCGTAGAGACGGGGGAAAGAGAGACAAAAGGGTCCCCTTCCCGTCTAGTCATCCTCCCAGAAGCGAAGCAGAGAACCATTGCCGAGCTTGAATGAGAATAGGGAGCGATTCCGACAAAGAGCGCCCATCACCCCACGCCAGAAGATAGAGACCTGGCCCCGATAATCGCCACGAAAGGCCAAAAGGATGCCATCCCCTGCCGCACCCCTCAAACAATTAATCAAGAAATTGTCCTCCTTACCCCAAATTCTCGCCGCCCATTTGAGCAAGAGAGCATCATTCACCGACGCCAGGCGCCTCACACCCAACCCGCCCTCCATCTTAGGACGCGTGACCTCATTCCAGGCAACGAGGTGCCCACCCTTCCCCCCTCCCCCCTTCTTCCCCCACAGAAAAGCCCGCATACACTTCTCCAGACGCCAACGAACCCCCTTTGGCATCCCCCGCACCGAGAGAAAGTAGATAGGGATAGAGGAAAGGACGGATTTAAGAAGCACTAACCGACCACCACGGGAGAGGATCGCCGCGCGCCACCCAGCCAGGCGATGCTCCACCTTTTCGACGATCGATTTCCAGTCACGCGTGCGCGCGCGGCCCAATGTCAAGGGTAATCCCAGGTAGTCGAAGGGGAGATCAGAAGTTTGACAGCCCAGCACGTGCGAGCACATCGCCGCCTTCGCCGAGGACATGAAGAAAGGGACCGCCTTAGATTTGTTGCCATTCATATGAAGACCGGAGAGCTCGCTGAACAGTTGGATAGTAGTAGCCATTGGGGACACATTCGAAGGATCCCCCTCGATGAAACACAATGTATCGTCAGCAAATTGGACGATCGGTATGTGGTACGGGCCCAAAGAGCAGCCCCTAGACAAACCAGCCCCCACCACACCTTCGATCATGCGCGGCAGAACATCAGCCGCCAGAACGAAGAGGAGAGGGGCTAGGGGGCATCCCTGGCGAATCCCCCTCCGCGATTGGAAAGAACCCCCGACCATCCTGCCATTAACCAAAAGAGATAGCGATGCCGTTGACACACAACGCCGCATCCATGTAATCCAGGTAGAGGGGAACCCCCTTCTCCAAAGAACGGACCATAAGAACCGCCAATCAAGAGTATCATAGGCCTTGGCAAAGTCAATCTTCCAAAGAATTCCCTTGGTTGCATTCCTCCTCCATGACTCAATAATCTCAGACACAACGGCATAGCAATCAGAGATTTGCCTACCACGCACGAAGGCTGCCTGCGTAGGCGAAATGAGGGAGTCGAGGAGCGGGGCCAGGCGACGCGCGAGGGCCTTGGCAATAATTAGATAAATTGCATTGGACACGAAGATAGGCCTGAAATCCTCAAGGTTACATGAAACCTGGAAGCTTTTCTCGAACTTGGCAATATCTTGATCTTAACATGAACTCCGAAGAATATAAAGAATAATCAAACTAAAAAAACAAATGCAGAAAATTGATTCTCCCAAAATCGACTTGCTCTGATACCACGTTGAAATAAACAAGCGGAAGTAGACCAAAATAAGAAACATATACATCTTGAGATTTTACGTGGAATCCAACTCCATGAGGAGGGGGATGAAACCGCAGGAGAATGTCTCTAGGTTTGGGTTGTCTATTTCAATTTCTCAAAGGTTATATGGGGTGTTGAGCTCCTTATATAACCCCGTCGATATGACCAAGTCCCACTACTCATCCATGTAGGACTAAACAACTCCCATCATAAAGGTCCAACGACACAAGCATCTCAACAGAGATAGGACCCTAACCCTTTTTTTATGCAGTGAAAGAAGCTTGTAAAAATCGGTTGACTAGGCTGACTAGTCGGTCCGACTACTCGAGTCGGGGGGAGGGGGGGGGGAGTAGTCGACTCAACTAGGCCTAGTCGGCCGACTTTTACATCAAGTTTTTATATTTTTTTGTTTTTTTCTTTTTTTAAAGCAATAGCCGACCCTACTTAATTGTGGGAAAAGGCTTTGTTGTTGTGCTTTTTTTAAAGAAAACTTATTTTAATATGCTTAATTTTATATTTAAAGTCAATTACTTCTTTTGTTTCTGATGCAATCATTCCCAAATTGACAGGGCGACCCGAATTAAAGAGATTGCTTACTTGGGGATTTTCAAATTAGGGACTCCCTCCCCTAATTAGTTAATTTAATTTAGTTGCGCATTTTATTTAAATAAATTGAGATTGTAATCTCAACGTTTTTAGTTAAGAGTCAATTTGAATCAATTAGAGTCAATTAGCATCATTTAGGGTTTTAATTTGAATTTGAATTTGATTCACTTTCTATTTTTGTAATTCCAACCCTCCTATATAAAGGGAATTGTAGTCTATTATAAGGGATAGTTCATATGATATAAAAAAATTGAGCTCATCTCTCTCTCTCTCTCTCTCTCTCTCGTTATTTTATCTCTCAACACGATCTTTGCAATTCGTCTTAATACCCCACCAGCTGGTGCGTTTTTCTCCTTCTTCCTCCCCTCTCTAAATTTCTTCCACCTAGATTAATTATTCTGCCTTTGCAATTTTTTTATTTGCATCAGTTTTATAAGTATAGAAAATATAAAAATCTATATTAATACATAAGCAAACTTATTCTAATATGCAATAATGTTATATTTAAAGTCAATTACTTCTTTTATTTCATTATGAAAGTATAGAAAATGTACAAATCTATGTATAAAAATAATATATATATATATATTTAAAATAATAAAAATTCAAAACCCACTAATGGTCGACTAAATTCGATTAGTCGCCCGATTGCCGATTGATCCTCAGTCAGCGACCCTGTCGATCGAGTACTGACCATCGTTTTCTGCAACTTTGAGTGAGAGGCTATGTTTAGGGTGCTGCGAGTAGTGGAAGTAAGCCCACACATTCACGATCAATCAAGCAAACATGCAAACGCATGAGCCGATCGCCGACCCGACCCAACCCATTGCTCAACCCACTATTATCCGTCTCAAGCCCGTGCCAAAACATATGGTGGGTGGGCTTGGGCTTCATTTTTGGTCAATTTTTATTATCGAGTCGAGCTCGGGCTGTGTGTAGCCCGAAGGCCGATTGCCCAACCAGACTACCAGCCCCCTCATAACCCAACTCTACCAAGCCCAACCCGAAATCCCTTCGAAACCCTACCCTGCCTAATCCTATCCGGCCAAGTACACGGTACACGTGACCTGACCCTCGATCCCCTCTACCTTCTCCTCTGGGGCTGTGCGACTGCACTGACCCTGACCCCTCTCCTATCGAGTTGCGCGCTTGTGCCAGCGTTTCCGATCGACCTCTACCCCCCTTCCTCCCTCCTTTCTCCACTCCCCAACCTCAGCCCCCTCTTTCCCTCCTTCGTGTTGTGCATCAGGTGCTTAGCTCAACTCCTTCCTTCCTACCTTCGCCACCCTCCAATGCCCCCTCGCCTCTTGGAGAGAAAATTCTACTCGCCTTCTGCCCTCCGGTCAGCTAATTTCCTTGCTTACTGACCCCTTCCCTCCTTCCACTGCGACCAAACCATATGCCAAACCGAGCCGACCTAGACTGTCCCAAACACTCACAGGTCGGACATGTGCTTGGCGGCATTTTTGAAAAAAGATCAGGCCTAAGCTTGAACCATTGGCTCGTCATCAGAAATGTGCTCCAACTGGGCCATACTGGGCTTGACCCGACTTGATTCTCATCCCTACCCGTAAATGGGCTACATCATACTCACATACAAATAGATCCCGGATGCAGACAGATCCAAATACCCAAATAGAAAATTCGTTTCAGGGTTTAGGTTTTTGTACAACAGATGCTCCCCATATTCTTGTAGGATATTGATCGGAGGGGGAATCATACGGTTTTCAAATGAGTTTCGTAAAACAGTTGGTTATTATTCAAGGCATATCACCAATTTCTGCCTTGAACTGAAACTCCCGAGAAGCTTTGCCAAGCTTCACTACCACCAGTCCCTCCTTGGGGCTACTGCCAATTGTCGATATTGAGCAAGTCCAAACAATGCTTGAACTTACTCCCATGAATTGCCTTTTTGAAACTATAGGTTGGATTATTAATTGTATCGACCTTCTTGATCCTTTTCTCAAATTGACTGAAGTGATAACTAACATTTATGTGCCTGGTCCTCTTGTGATAAACATTACCTTGGCTAAGAATATTGCACTGAGACTGTCACAATATATAATAACACGACCCTGTTGTTGATCAAGATCTCCAACTAAGTCTTTCAACCAGATGATCTTATTTGCAGCTTTCGTCAAAGCCATGTACACTGCCTCTGTAGTAGATAAAGTAACCAATGGTTATAAAGTAGCCTTCCAACTAATGATAGAACTCCCTAAAGTAAAGATGTAGCCTATCATTGATCTTCACCTATAAACATCTGTAACATAGCATGAACTTGAATATCCAACAATCAAACACTATGACTCAATCTGTAAATAAAACCAATCTCTGTTCTCCAACTGACCGGTAAGCGAAACCCCCCATGCTGGTAGGGTATGGTGACATCTGGAGACATCAGACGGTTCTTCAATTGGGTTCAGTAGAATAAATGGCTAGGATTCAAGACATATCAACATAGGGTTTATATTATAGAAGGTGAAAAGACAAAGAGCTCCCAAAGTGGTCACGATTCATACATGCAACACTTCCCCTCATGTTGGAGCATATAAATAAAAAAACATTTACAACTTGTACTACACTTATTATATAAAATATGAATAAGAGACTGGGTGAATATGTCAGCACATTTGATCCTTTCAAATCAAAGTGGAGGATCGTAAGAACCTCTTTGTATCAAGTCTTGGGTGTATAAACTTATACATGGTTCATGTGCTCATGAAACATGGTATTGTTGACTATATACATGGTTGCCCAGTTGTCATACCTGAGTCGCATAATCCAATTAGGAGAAGCTTACAAGTCTACAAGTATTAATCGAATGTATACCATCTCTGTTGCATGAGCCGTTGCTCTATATTATGTACTCGCTTTCTACATTACATTGTAAAACAACCGTGTATTTCTTGCTCTTCAAGTGATCGGATTCCATACATAGTAGGTACATAAGTTAGTAATAGACTTCCTATCTAGTAACTCCCCCCTTAATGAACATTGTAGTAGGCTATAAGATCCAAAAGCCCTATTAATGGCCATTGATATCCTTTTTGAGGACTGCTTGTGTGGGAATGGGTAGGACAATCCATGAATTGATTGCAATTGCCAATTATAAGCAAGATATTTATGGTGTGATGGTATAATATAGAACTTCCCAACCAACTTCATGTAACGACTTCTATCTCCAATCTATCCAGGCTCATAGATGCACGTCTTGGGATCCATGGATTTCTAGGCCAGTTTGGATTCTAGGTTCTGTAGTAGATCAATAGCATTTTTCCTTTGGAACATAGCCATACATCATTTGGATAAGACAATATCAGTCCCAATGATGTATCATTGGTCTAATATCCTTGATTTGCTAGTTGTTCATTCACTTCTACAATGCCCTCTGATGATATTATCATCATACACCAACATGGCCGCAAAACCTTTCCGTATCTTTTGCTCAAACAAAGAATGCTTAGATGATGATTTAGGGAGTTCCAAACTCTCAAAGACCTCTGATAGCTTATGGAAATGGGATTGAGGACTATGCTTAAGATTGTAAATGGCATTCTTTAATAGATACACCATTTGATACTCTCGATGAGCCTTAAAGCATGGATGCTATTGCCAGTAGATGACACCTTGTAGATTATTGTAGAGAAAGGCATTCTTTACATTAAGATGATGAAGGGACCAATCATGCTACATTGCCATCAAAAGAAGAATATGCACAACCTAAAGTTGTGTCATAGAGGAGGTGGTAATAAAGTCAATCTTGTAAGTTTGTGTAAACCCTTGGCTACTTGTTGCGATGTATATCTCGTAACGTAATCATGTGTTGTGCTTTACTGCAAAAACTCATATGGACCCAATTCCTTACCACATGTAGGTGGATCCATTCGTTGCCATGTCATGGGAAATACAAGGCAATGAATGCAGAGTTCTTCCCAGTTTAATCGTGAGGATGAAGGATGACACGAAATCTGTAGACTTGCCACTTGGATCTTTTTGTCGCATGTTTGGGACATGCTGTCTGAAAGATGGGAAGTTCCTCGTAGAGGCTGTTGAGATGCTGATAGTATTCCAGCAAGAGTGGACTCTCCTAGAAAAGAGGACCAAATCTGTATGTAATTATCGACGAGACGAGACTTGATAGTCTTATGAGAGTATGTTTATGCCAATTCCTCCTACACGCCCATTGCAATATGCTTATACAGAAGATTCCTGCAATATGGGACTCAATTGGTCATCCATAGTCTTTATCTGTCCCCATTAGATGTTCTTTTGTAGGGATAGATATTTTTCTTTAACGGACGATGCGCACCTTAAAGACCCAAGACTAGAGAACATAGTTATATGTGCCATTGAGTTGGTAGAAGTCTCCTGAACCGTCATAGAAGATATAAAAAACATGGGCTTGGTATTGTCGTGAGTCATGTCCATCTTGGTCGGATAAAGAGATCAAAGAATATGATGAATCATTCAATCACGCATATGGAACAACTAGTTCATGCGATCCATCCTGGGAGGGGCTCGCATCGCTGAAGGATGCCCGGAGAGGCTGGTGATATCGCTCAAGGGAGGGGGGGTATGCATTGCATGGATTGAAATTTCACCAGAATTTTGGTTTTGATAGGGCTTAGGTACCAAAACTCCCCTATATGTCGATTTCCTAGATTTTAACTGAGATGGGTCGAAATCGATATTTCGAAATATCATTCATTTCGATTTAAATTCATCATTTTTCGTACAAAATTTCCCAGATTTCGAATGATATCATTGCAAATTTGTCGATATCTATGTATATTAACGATATTATCTATGCGAGCTTGATTTTGCTACTTATTTACTATTCCAAGTGAGACCCCTGTTTGGTAGGGTATGGTGCGATAGGGGGGTATATATGACAGTTCTTCAACTTGGGGAGCTTCCATCCCTTTTGGTTTAAGCAATGGAGATGAAACAATCCTATAGCTTCTAGATATCTGATATAGCTTGTTCGTTTTATTTCGTCTGTCATTTATCTTTGTAAATAGATGCATCTTTACGTCTGTAATTAATAATCAATTCTGTAATTCATTGGAACTTTGTCCACGATAGTTATTTTTATGAACGAAACATTGTCTAATTAAGAATCGAATGCTCATTTTTTTTATTAACAAAAGACATCTTCTAAGTGTTGTTAACTTAGATATTTCGATTTCCATTTCCAATATCTATCAGTCAGCTCAACAATATGTCTAATGATATGATCGATATATGTGAGAGGTACGTATGATATAAGTGTGCATTTGTAAGCTATTGTTGTTTTAAATCTTGGATTAGATGATATCCATTTCCAGTGTGTATCAACCTAGAATCAACATTAACATCGACTTGATCGATATCACCGATATGTGTAATATAATGGGTATATATGAGCAATATGTGTGATATAAGTGCCCGAAAGGGCTGGTGATGTAGGAGGGCACTGCTAGGAAGTTCTGGTAGCAATATCCTTACGATTGAGGAGATAGCCCTATGTCACCCTAAGCATAAGGGCAGTGCAAGGATTAGGAAACCGAATGGTGTAAGGACTGGGAAGCCGTACTTGCATGAGTTGAGGTACACTCATACTGTGCCTGTGGGCAGCGATGGCCTGACGCGGGGCCTACGGATGGAGGTAGGCCCATACAAAGGGAGGCGGTGGCAAAGGGGATTCCCCTGCATGGTTGAAAGAGGGGCTAGAGGTGAAGAACCCCGATCTAGGCCCGTTGTTCTGATATCATGGGTAGAAAAGTTGACAATGTGTGGAATTATCTATTTAGTGTGTATGTGGTTTCTTATATAGCATGCAACTCTAAAGCCCAAAGGGAGATAATTACATAAGTGACCCCGAAAGGTTACAAATATGACTATGGCACAGATAATAAAGAGAAGACTGTTAGAGTATTTGGTTGTGCACCTATTGAGTTGTAGCAGGGTAAATGGATCCTAGAGAAGATCCATTTACCCCATCCAGTGTTTAGTCCCACATGGACCAGTGGTAGGACTTGGAGACTCTGGAAAGACTATATAAGGAGCCCCAGACCTCCTGTAATCATGGGGAGAAAGTCAATAGACAAACATGCCCTATGTGAGGGCTTCTCCCGTGGTTTCATCTCACTCCTCACGGAGTAGGGTTCCACGTTAAATCTCACGTTCTTCGTTATTCTTTATCTTTTTCCATGTTATGCTTCCGCATGTTTATTTCTTAACATGGTATCAGAGAAGGTCGATTCTCGAGGTTTTTATCACACTCTTCGATTATATTTTGTGATCGATTTGAGAATCGTTTTTGGTTCGGTTATTGTTGAAGATTATATGTCCAAATATCTTTTGGCCAAGATCTGTCCCTGTTCTTCGTTGAGAAAAGTTAGGGTTCCTATTGGAACCCTAGTTCTGCGTGGAGTACCGCGACATGGCACAACAGCTCCCAAAGCTCCAGGCGACTCGACATCTTCGCAGAACCACATCAGTGCGGCGCAGGCGGTATGACGAAACCGCATCGGTCCCAACAGCGGTGCAGATTTTCTAATAGGCTCCAGGCAGAGCCTCTTCCTGGCGATTCTGGGGCAAAGGAGGTGGCGAACTCAGCAGACGGCTCCGAAGCCACGCGCGTCTTCAGATCTGGTTACCCAGGCGCATCGCACCACCCAGGCGCATCGCAGAAACCCCAATTTCTTTTCCATCTGCGATGCGTCCCCCGCTAGGTTTTTTCGGTGCTACTCCTCGCGCACAGGCGAGCCCTAGCTGCCTCTTGTCTTCATCACAAGGCGATCCCGTATGCCCCCCACCCTTTGGCGGCGACATCTGATCTTCAAGGCGCCCGCATCTCCCGCCGCGCGCAAGGCAGCATCTCCCGCCGTGCGCAGCCGACTCCAGCCCTTCCAGTGCGCGATCCAGCCCCTCCTCAAGCGCGCAGAGCATCGCGCGCAGACCCCCTGCGATTTCCCCCTGCGCCAAGGCGGAGGCTCCTTCGCGAGCCCAGGCGCGCTACCACCCGCCTCTTCCTTCCGTGTATCTTCCAGAGCAAGCATTGCACGAGCGAACCCTTCTGGCGTCAGCGCAATAAGTAGGGGACCTCCAAACATTGGGGGGCGGGGCGGCGCTTGATACGAAGGGTTCCCCCGATGGGAACCCTAACATGGGTGGCGACGTTATTAAGAAGAAAAAAATGAAGGGTTGTGAGCCGTGTTATAAAAAAAGGAGGGTTGTTATTGAAAGTCCAAAGTGGGCTATGCTGTACTTAAAAAAAGAGAGAAAGAAGATGAGCGAGAAGAAAAAAAAAGGGGGAAGTTATTAAAGAAAAGGTCGTATTTATTTCGAGAAAAAGGTGCGTACAAAAAAAACCGTACGCAATTTCAAAAGAAAAGGGTGCGTACAAAATGAAGAGCCGTACACAAGTTCAATTTTTTTTGGAAAAAGCCGTATAAAAAAGGAGGTTGAACGGCTTACGTTAAAAAAAAATCATTGCAGCTATTAAAAAAAATGATGACAAAGCCGCAAGTTTCCTGTTCTTGTTGTTTACCCCCTATTTATCTTGTCTTCTCCCAACTTAGTCGATGTCCATTTTCCGACAAGTATGGGAGAAAGGGGGAGTATATGTAGAGTGATAGGTCTTCTTCCAGCCATATTCAGATGTTCCAGATTCACATGCAGAGACCATTCAGATTCCAGACTCTACAGTTGTTCAGACTCGACGATCATTGTTCCGAGTCTGCAGTTCAGACATGCACGAGTTTGCGGTCATTTTCAGATAAGCATATGTTGCCATCATTTGTTCGTGGTCCCCATCATTATTCTTGTTTTGTAGGCCAGAGTTTTCATATGAGCCATAGGGACTCCAGAGCAGAGGACCATTCCCTATGCCATTGAGGGCAAGGGTTTTCATGTGGTATCATAGGTACACCAGAGCCATGGCCTCAAATTTCGCCGAAATTCGACCGAATTTCGGTCGAATTTCGAGTTCGGTGGGTTACCGAAATCCAGCCGAAATTCCTTGTATCGACCGAAATTTGGGGCCTTAGTTGAAAAAACGACCGAAATGATCGAAATTTCGGTCGAATTTCGGCTGAAATTCGGTCGAAATTTCGTTTCGGTCAGTCACCGAAACGAAATCGAAATCCGACATTTAAGGCCTTGACCAGAGCAGTGCACCATTCTCTGAGCCAGATGGGAGAGACCCAGTTCTCCGATGAGGAGATTTCAGGCGCAGTTTCAGACTCGATGGTCAGATTTCGAGATTTCACTTGACTCACACTTCAGCCCATTCGTCCTCCTCACCTGCATGGCATGAGAAGCAACGTCCTCGACTGCAGCAATGTGTGCGTTGGGTTGATACTGTCCGTAGTGTCCTGTAGCATTGAGTTGAGTCTCTTTCTGTTTGTCCAAGCTGAGCATTGCATGCTCCAGCTTGAGGGGGAGTGTTAGAGTATTTGGTTGTGCGCCTATTGAGTTGTAGGCTTGTAGCAGGGTAAATGGATCCTGGAGAAGATCCATATCCATTTATCCCATCCAGTGTTTAGTCCCACATGGACCAGTGGTGGGACTTGGAGGCTCTGGAAAGGCTATATAAGGAGCCCCAGACCTCCTGTAATCATTGAGAGAAAGTCAATAGACAAACACGCCCTATTTGAAGGCTTCTCCCATGGTTTCATCCCGCTCCTCACGGAGTAGGGTTCCACGTTAAATCCCACGTTCTTCGTTATTCTTTATCTTTTTCCATTGTTACGCTTCCGCATGTTTATTTCTTAACAAAGACAAATAATCAAATAACTTCTATACTTTAAAATATTAATTATAAATGTGGTTAATACTCTTGTGAAAGGCATGCCAACTTATTGATATTATTTTCAAGTAGATGAAGTTATATTAAATCATTTGCATGATCAAAGCTAAAACAATCACAACTTCTGACTTTTTTGGATTGGGTGTTGAAGCTCGAAGACATGACCATGGTGTTGCTTACAAAGTGAGCGGTCATAATTTGGGGAGAAGGGTCCAATTTGCAATTCGGGTTGGTGCGATCGATTCATGGGTTTCAATCAACCTATGCGCTTCAGTAGGTGGTGTGAGTACGCCCACCACATTCTGGAGAGGTATTTGTTCTTTTTTACGAGCGGTGGTTCCTTCTGTGCGATCGATTTGGGATGATGGATGTGGTTTTTCATTTTGGAAGGATGATTCGATGGAGGAGGGAGCTTTGTGTGATGTTTACCCTAGGTTGTTTGTCTTGGTTTTGAACAAAGAGGCACATGGTGCAGATGTGTGGTCTGGAGGTTCATGATCTCCAACATTTGTTGCAGAGCCATTGACAAGCTTGTAAAAATCAGCTGACTAGGCTGACTATTCAGCCCGATTAAGCGACTCGGTGGCCTTCCCGACTCGACTAGGGGTAATCGAGCCTTAGTTGGGTAAGCCGACTAGGCAGGCCGACTAGTCGGTCTAGTCGGCTAACTAATCGGGCGACTTTTGCAAGTGAATCTGGAAATCCGATTCGATTTAGGGATTTAGGTTACCCGATTCAACTTCCACTCCTCACGTAACTCTTCGTAAAACTCGATCCCCAGCTCTTCAAGCCTTCATGCGATCACTAAGCCGCTACACCATTGACCACCGCCTCATCTGGTCACTGTAGGACTGCGCCTCCTCCGATCGTTAGTGTTCATGGATGACATGGTTTTGGGGATAGAAATGAAGAGGGAAAAGCCATCCTGGATTTTGCAACGACATATGATCTTTTCATAGCAAACACTCTTCAAGAAGAGGGAGGAACATTTAATTACTTATAAGAGTGGGCCAACTAGAACACAGATAGATTACTTTGCGTTGAGGAGAAGAGATATGCTGTGTTGTAAAGACTGCAAAGTAATCCCAGGTGAGAGTTTGACAACCCAACATCGTTTGTTAGTCTTGGATGTGCAAATGAAAGGGTTGGTGAAGAAAAGGAAGATTTCTAAGATAACTAGAACTAGATGGTGGAATCTTCCACTGAAGCAAGCGAGCTTCAGGGAGAAGGTTTTAGAAGACTTATCTTGGGATTGTAGCGGTATATGGGAGGCAGTAGCATCTTGTATTCGAAAGGTAGCCAAAGAGATGTTAGGCGAGTCAAAGGGAGGAGTTCCATGTTAAAAGGAGGCTTGGTGGTGGAGTGAAGGGGTGCAGGAGAAGCTAAGAATAAAAATAGCTTGCTTTAAAGCTATGTCTAAGGATAGAACAGAGGAAACTGTCACAAACTACAAAATAGCGAAGAAGGAAGCAAAGAAGGTCGTAAGCGAAGCTAAGTCAAAAATTTATGAATTTTTGTATAAAAATCTCGACTCTAAGGAGGGACAAAAGGATATATTCAGGTTGGACAAACCAAGAGAAAGAAAAACCAAAGACCTTTCTCAAGTGAGATGCATTAAGGATGAGGAAGGTCATGTGCTAGTACTCAGAAGGATATAAAGACTAGATGGGAGCAGTACTTCCATAAACTTTTCATTGGGGAGGGAAATAGAGATATCACTTTGGGTGATCTAGCTTGTAGTGAAAGTTACTTGAATCGTGCATGCTATAGACGGATACAAAGAAAGGAAGTAGAGGAGGCTTTGAAGGTTATGAGACCTGGAAAAGGTGTAGGACCGGATGACATCCCTGTAGAAGTTTGGAGAGTTTTAGGTGAGCGTGGTTTGACTTGGCTTACGAATTTATTCAATGTTATTTGGCGAAGCAAGAAAATGTCCGAAGATTGGAGGAGTATCGTGGTGCCTCTTTATAAGAATAAAGGAGACATTCAAAATTGTTCAAATTATAGAGGTATCAAGCTGATGTGTCACACTATGAAAATTTGAGAACATGTGATCGAAAGAAGATTGAGGCAAATTTCCAATGTAAAAGAAAACCAATTCGGATTCATGCCAGGTCGCTCAACGACTGAAGCCATCCATTTGCTGATGAGAACAATGGAGATTTATAGAGGTAAAAGGAAGAACCTCCACATGATCTTTATTGATTTGGAGAAGGCTTATGATTCTGTCCCACAAGAGATATTGTGGAGAGTGTTGGAGAAGAGACAAATACCCGTCCTATACATTAACCTCATAAATGACATGTATGATAGGGCTTTATCTTGTATAAGGACCCCTTATGGGAAGACTGGATATTTTGACATCGACATTGGTTTACATCAAGGTTCTGCTTTAAGTCCATTTCTTTTTACTTTGATTATGGACGAGTTGACAAGTCACATTCAGGATGAGTTACCTTGGTGTATGTTATTTGCTGATGATATTGTGTTGATTGACGAGACTATAGATGGAGTAAATGAGAAGCTTGAGGTTTGGAGATATGCATTGGAGACTAAAGGTTTTCGTATAAGTAGGGCTAAGACGGAATATATGGAATGCACCTTTGATGGAAGCAATGGTGAAGGAATCGAGGTGAAGATTGGTGACGATAACATTCAGAAGAGAGATTCTTTTAGATATCTGGGATCTATTTTGCAACATGATGGGGAAATTGATGGAGATGTTACTAATAGAATAAATGCAGGCTGGCTAAATGGAGAGGAGCCTCCGCTGTTCTTTGTGATAAGAAAATTCCTTTAAAAATTAAAGGAAAGTTTTACAAAGCATCCGTGAGACCTGCTTTGCTTTATGGTTCTGAATGTTGGCCTGTGAATCATAGACATGTGCAGAGAATGGTTGTAGCAGAAATGAAAATACTAAGGTGGATGTGTGGACACACACACACACGTAAAGATTGGATTCGGAATGATGCAATCAGAAAGAAAGTTCGTGTAACTCCGATCGAGGATAAAATGCGAGAAAACCACTTAAGATGGTTTGGACATTTGCAAAGAAGATCAGCTGATACACCAGTTAGAAGATGCGAGTGTTGGGATGTTGAGCCGGCTAAGAGAGGGCGAGGACGGCCCAAGAAGTATTGGAAAGAGACCATACGAAGAGATCTTAGTTTGTGGATATAAGCCCGGGATTGGCCCAAAATAGATCTGAATGGAGGCGAAGAATCCATGTAGCCGACCCTACTTAATTGTGGGAAAAAGGCTTTGTTGTTGTTGTATTTATATTGTCATTTGTTATTATTGTAATCATGTTACTGTCATGATGCATGCCAGATTTTCATTGTTATCATGTTAATGTTATTTTACTGTTACGATGCATGTCTACACTTCTAAGCATCACCTAAAGTTTGCTTTGGTGCTTGACAAATCAGAAGTGCTGAAATTCTTTATTCGCAAGTGTAAGAAGGTTGTCCTAAACTCCTCAGAAGTTAGCCAAGAAGAAGAGGGCACCAATGAAGGAGTTTGCTTCTTCAACGATTGTGGGGAAGTATATGGCTTAACACATGATGTGGACATGGATGACATCCATGAGAACTCTGTTTTCTTTTTGGAGGCTGATAGTTGAGTGTTAGCAGTACTCTCCTTGTAAAAGCAAATAATGGATCCATGGTTACATACCTCGATTGTGCACCGTAAGTTGCATCCCAAGGTTGCAGAATTTACATCCCAAGGTTATATCCCAATTTTAGAAAATTAGTAGAATCATCCATTTTGTTAAAAACATTGTGTCAATTGAGTTTAGGTAATATGATCCTTTCAACAAAGGTCGCTGCTTCCTATTACTATTTATAAGTTTATGTCATATTTTAACTTATGAATTTTTGACATTGTAGATGGCCACACCTCCCACAAATGTTGCTTCTGGTAACGACTCCTCTTTTTATGTGCCACTGGGATAAAGTGATTCTATGTGGCAATTTGGATACCTATCAAACTGTGTGGATCCGAATACGGTTACTTGCAGATTGTGGAAGGTGGTGAAGGGAGGAGTTTACAGATTCAAGCAACTTCTTGCTCATCGTAAAGGCAACATGGCCGCATGTCCTAAGGTGGATGAAGAGACAAAGAAACTGATGATATCATACTTAAATGATGTTGCCAGAAAGAAGAGTCAGAAAGCCGCTGAGGTTGCTGAGATGAGAGATGAGATTGCTATCGACGTAGCTGAAGATGTTAGATTTGCGAAAGGACATCGATCTTTCGAATCTTTAGAGCAGATCATCGTTGTTCAAGGATTACGTCAGATGAGCATAAAGATGCTTTATCCAATGATCATCGTGAGAGGGTTGTCTCCTATATATGCAACCGGGCATGTACATTGGCGATCCCTTTTAATGCATTCACCATGAAGCCCTTCATGTAGACGGTGGATGCAATTGGGACGTATGGTCCCGGGCTAAGGACCCGTACAAAGTATGAGATGAGCGAGCCATTTTTTAAGAAGGCGGTGAAGAAAATATCCGATGACTTGCAATGTCACCGAAGTACATAGAAGAAGACATGATGCTATATAATGATTGATGCATGGACACACATGGGAGGAAGGAGCATTATGAACTTCTGTGCTAATTGCTCATTAGAGACTTTATTATGAAGTCCACAAATACTTTTGAGTTCTGATGAGACACACACAGTCGAGTACATCTTTCAACTGGTGGATGAGTGCATAACTTAAGTTGGTGTGGGGACAATCTTGTTCAAGTTATTGCAGATAATGTTTCAACAAATGTAGCAGCAGGAAGATTGTTGCTCACAAAATATCCCTAGGTATGTCGGACTTCCTGTGCTACTCATTCCATTGATCTTGCTTTGGAGGAGGTCAACAAATATTCAAAAGTGAAGAGTGCGATTAGAAAGGTGAGGACACCCACAATTTTTATTTATGTTCACACTGACACTCTAAGCTTGACACAGAAGTTTACAAGCAAGAGAGATGTTGCTAGATCAGGGCAAGTGAGGTTTGCTACTACTTTTCTCACTCTTGAAAGCATTCTAGAGAAAAAAAAGACAAGTTCAGGTTGATGTTTTCATCAGATGAGTAGAGGACCTGCAAATGGTACAAGACCAAAAAGGGAGAACAAGCTATTTCCATAGTTTTCAGCGCTACTTTTTGGAACCACACCATATTTTGTGTTGAGTATGCGTCACTTATGTGGTAGATGGGTAACTGGATCCCTCTAGGATCCATTTACCACATCCAATTGATTAGTCCCACATCAACTGTTATGCCCTCGGATTTGGGTACCTGTTTACATGACACTCACAACGTTAGATTCTTAATTGATCCCAATATTTCAATTGAAATGAGGGGGATTTTTTTCAAATTTAACAATGACATTCACAATCAATATATTACAACCACGAAGTCAAAAAAAATGTCACCAACTTTCCATTGCATTAATTCCCATATGTTTGTGTGTGTGTGTGTGTGTATATATATATATATATAACATGTAACAAAATAAGCTTATAGTGTATACATGTATCCCAAAATATACAGAAGAGAAAGAAAAACACTATGCAAATATGAACCAAAAACTGTAACAACTGTACCGTCGTGTATAGCAACGGATGCCTGGTATCATCAATCAGCTACTTAGACGCATGCGATTCACTTGCCAAGCATGCAAGGAACAAAAGGACATCAACGGTTGTGTACATTTATATATATATAAATAATGACAAATAATTTAGTGTTTCCAAAAGAAATCAAGTAGAAATGCATTGATATTTAAATTTAGCAAACTACCTGCGTGGAAAAGGGTTTTCAAGCTGCTTTGTTTGTATGTCACATGATTTCCCATCACCCCATTACTTTCTGTGTATTATAACATAACATTTTCATATATTAGTTGATGATCCATATGTGTATGTTATTTTCTCTTTGTCATTTAGAGATCATGTTTATGGATCTTGATGATGGGGAAATATGAAAAGATGAAGTTCTAATCTCATTCTTGATTCTATCCAACTTCTCACGTCTAGTGGATAGTTTGTGATCTTGGTCTGAGGTTGACCTCACACTATTACTTGAAGGAGTGAAGAGTACATTAGGGTTGGGGTGCCTCTGTAGGCATGCTATGGAGTGTAATGCATCCTAACTAAGTTCCCAACACGTCCACTAGCTTATCTATCACATGTAGTAGTAGTTCTAAGATCCGATTAGTTGTCGGTGATTGATGATTGGTTATAAATAATGATTCTGTACCAATTTCAATTGTAGCCAACTCAATTGTAACCGCTCTTAACTCTAACCAAACTCAATTGTGATCAATCTCAACACTAGCCAAACTCAATTATGCTTCATTCCAAGTTCAATTATAACTCCTCCAAATTCAACTATAACTGATTCAGATGTAGCTATAGAGGATTCAGATGTAGCCATCGCCAAACCGATTGACGGAACGGTAACCAAAACTCAAGCGGTGAAGTATTCTCCTAAGATACCCTTCCGTCTCGCCCTCTAAGTGGAAATGCAGTCCAGTAGAGGGATAGGTCTTTTCCAAAACTACGCCACCGAGGGTTAGTAGAACTGGTCAAAAGTCGGGAACATGGAAGGCCGTATCGCGATTTATCGGCGATATATCACCGATATATCTGTATCGACGAGGGTGAGATATCAATATCAGTTTGTATGTCGAAATACCGGGTGTCGGCGATATATCGCCGATATATCGAGTGTCGGCGATATATCGCCCGATACTCGGCATCTTGATGACTTGGCATGCACGAAATGGAATCTTTGTGTTGGCGGGTTTCGGCTATTTAATGGGCATATCGCCCATGTCGACCACGCACAGTTTGAGCTCCAATTCTTTTTCCTCCAAGCCCTTTGCCTTCTTGTTCTAAGCATTTGAGATATGATTTCTATTAGCCTCTCTTAACATCTTAATTAGTGAGTTAATTTTCAAATTTTGGTAGAGGTTTTGTTCTCTTAATTAGTGAGTATAGTTTGACTTTTGAAGTATGAAGTCTAATTTATAGATTAAAGACATGCCATGAAATTTAGAAGTGGCTGCTTTGCTTTTACATTTTTGTCTGATTTTTTTGCCAATCGTTTTTAATAGAAGAGGTGGTGATGTAGTTTCTTGAATCTGATATTTGTATTTGAAAAAATTGGGGTTTTGTAGAGGTTGTTGAAACCTAAAACATGGATTTAAGAGCTAATGATCTGATCTGACACTGAGGTTTAATTGACACCAAAACCCCTAAATTTCGAGTTGTTAAAACATGGATTTAAGAGCTAATTATTAGTTCTGAAATTGAGGTTCAATTTACAACAAAACTCCTAAATTTTAAGTTTATTAAAACATGGATTTAAGAGTTACTGATCAGATTTGAAACTGAGGTTTAATTGACACCAAAACCCCTAAATTTCGAGTTGTTAAAACATGGATTTATAGGCTATTTATCAGTTCTGAAATTGAGGTTCAATTCACACCAAAACCCCCAACTTTTGATTTGTTAAAACATGGATTTAATAGCTACTGATCAGATCTGAAACTGAGGTTTAATTGACACCAAAACCCCCAAATTTTGAGTTATGAAACTGAGGTTTAATTCTTGATATTATTGACTAATTTGGTGTTGAAATTTGGGGGATTTTGAATTTTTTTCTGTGTTTTTCGGCTCAAGGATTCAAGATCATGGCACACTCCGGTTCAAACTCTGATGGTTCTCATAGACAGATGGATTTCGAGAATGGAGAGATTGGTTGGAAGTATGCCACCGCTCCAGATGGAAACAAAGCGAAACCACAATGCAAGTTCTGTGGTAAGCAACTCGGAGGAGGGGGTATTACTAGATTGAAGCATCACCTTGTTGGCAGCAATAAAAATGTTGCCAAGTGTACTCGATGTCCAAAAGACGTGAGGGACTTGGTGAAGGCCAGCATGGAGGGGAAAAAGGAGAAGGATGTGGAGAGGTCGAGACGGGATGAACAATTCAAGGAGTTCATGTTTGAGAAGGAGTTCAATGTCCTCTCTGATTCAGACGACGAGGACTTTGTCTACTCCGATGACGTTCAGACCGAAGCGGAGAGAGGGCGTACAGGCGGGCGACAAAAGAGTCCATGAGGAGTGAGTTTGAGAGGAGAGAACTCGCTGGTGCACGCGACGGCTTCCCCGGTGCTGGTGGCAGTGGAGGTGCACCAGTACCACCACCCACTAAGAAGTACAAGGGGAAGGGACTAGAACCATTCTTGACGAGGAATGGGTCCATGCAGTACAAGCCAAGCAAGGACCCGAAGCAGAAGACAATGAAGGGGATGTTCACCAACGCACACGAGAGAGTGGGCAGGGCCATCGACAAGCTCTTCTTTGGGGAGAGCATCCCAACCCATGTCGCTAGTGGACCTTTCTTACAACATGTCATTGATGAGATCGCCGCTGCTGGAACGAGAGTGAAGGCTCCAAGTGCCAAAGAGTTGATGAACAAGTATCTTGCGCAAGAGGAGGGGATGAACGAGTACATCTCGGACCTGAGGAAGAGATGGCCAGAATACGGCGTGACATTAATGTGTGATGGCTGAACAAGTTACACGAGGAAGCAGATCATCAACTTCCTCATTTATTGCGACGGTTAAGACGATTTTCCTTAAATCCGTCGATGCTTCTGAACAGGTCAAGGACTACAAGAACCTGCTGAAGTTGCTGAAGGACGTCATTAAGGACGTTGGGAAAGAGAACATCGTACATATTGTGACGGACAACGGCAACAACTTTAAGAAAGCAGGAGAAACAATAATGAAGTCCGGCAGCTACGGCATTTTTTGGACACCGTGTGCTGCGCATTGCATAGACCTGATTCTGAAGGACTTCGGCAAGAGGAAGCTCGTCGTGAAGGTGATGGAACAAGTACGGGCGATCACGACGTTCATTTACAATCATTCCAAAGTGTTGGCCTTGATGAGGCGGACATGCAATGGTGAGTTGGTGAGGCTTGGGATCACATTCTTTGCAACCAATTTAACAACACAAGGTAGGGTTGAAGACCATGTGCTGCTAAGGTGAGTGGTTCGAGAACACAGAAGCTTGAACTGAAGGAGGAAGGAGAGTGGAGACAATCATCGATGATCTCCATTTCTGGGATGACGTGACAAGGGTCACGAAAATAATGAACCTGTTGTTTCTGCATTGCATATCGTAGATGGGGATAAGAAGCCAACTATGGGAGTCATCTATGAGGCAATGCGATGCATGAGGGAGAAGGTTAGAGAAGCAGTTGGGAGAGGATTTAAAGTATGGTTGGACATCATAGACAAACGATGGTCCAAGATTCTCTCACATCCTCTTCACAAGGCTGGTATGTTTTATTATCCATTTAGATTTTCTAATCCATTTCCGTAAGCATGTACTTTTGTTTTGAATGATTAAAATTTGTTCGTCAACAACATACTACTTGAATCTGAAGTACCAATAAAAGAACAATCTTGGTACAAATGCTGTCCTTCTAGCAGCCGTACAAGTTGTTGTTGAGTAGCTCGTCAAGGACGAGATGGCACAAACTTCGTGCATGAATGAGGTAAGACCGTAAGAACGCTTGTATAATGTACAATCTATTTTGAGGCACAAACCATACTATGACAGTATGACTTAAAGTTTCAATTAATGTGCAGATTAAATACTGTAGGGATGCCTTGAGTTCTTTCGGTAGGGTGACCGTGGTGAATGGACGTGGCAATACTCTTCCTTGTAAATACTAAGTCTACTGATTGACATTTGACATGTGTAACAAATAATTTGACTATTATTGAATTATGATTTATCTCTTTTGGTTTTTCCGCAGCTGAATGGTGGTTACTGTACGGGATGGAATCTCCCAACCTCCGTAAAGTGGCAGTGAAAGTATTGTCTCAAACAGTATCTGCCGGTGGTTGTGAAAGAAATTCTAGCACATTCAACTTGATCCATTCGAGGAGACGGAACAAGTTGGAAGAACAATGACTCCACGATCTTGTTTCGTGCACTACAACTTGAGGTTGAAAATGAAACATGCAAGAGAGGGGCATGACAGAGAGGACTACACAGACCCCATCGATCTTGCATATATTTTCAAGATGCACGACGACGATGCATATGAAGATGTTCTGCAGAGGTGGTTGGATTCCAACGGTGCTCTATTGCTCGATCAACCGGGAGGGCCGAATGAGAATATAAGCCAACAAATGGGAGCAAGTGTTGGCGACTACATGGCCAGATCTGGGCGAATAACGGACCCTCTTGGAGGGGTGGAACTTGATGCGATTGTGGACGACATCCTCTCTACTGGATCGGAATCCAAATCCAAATCAAAAGATGACAGTGGGAGTGATGATGATGATGATGCTGTTGGTGGCTGTGGTGGATTAGGTGACGAGGACACATATTCATGGGGGTCAGGTGGTCGTGGACCACGTGATGATAGAAGATTCGAGTCAGAGCGGGAATACAGGGAACGACATGGAAACATACATGGCCAGTTTGTCCCAAGTCCGAGTTCAGGACCTATGGATTACGATGCATATGGACGACGTGGCCATCATCCTACAGATAACTACATGTCGGACTTGATATCATCTGTAGGTTCGTTGAGTTGCATGGACATTGACAGCCCATACCGTGGAGGAACACCAAGTCCCCTGGGCGGATATGGATCCTCCCAAGATGAGAGATCATTTGGGGTCTTTCCTGAATATTTTCCTGCTCCTCCGCTTGGACCTCCTCCTCCTCCTCCTCCTCAGGCATATACTCCTCCATCTTATGGATATAGCAGCTACAACAGTGGTTATGGAGGAGATAGCAGCTACATCGGTGGGCAGCTTCTTTGGTGATGACAGTTTCGGTTTCTTCCCAGAGTATTTCGCTCCTTCTCCAGGTCCTCCTCCTCCGCAGACATCTTCTCCTACTCCGTCGTCGTCATCCCAAGGATCTCAAGCTAGTAGTTTGCAGCCTCGTCGTGCCACTCGTGATACTGGATCTAGTGCTGCAACTGCTGCTTATCCTCGTCTCGGGATACTCATAGGCTTCGATGACCACCAATACATGCAGTATGTGATGGATTACAAGGCCATGTACTCGTACATGACATGGGAGAACTACTGCGAGTTCATTGAATCTGCGATGCGTTATGAGATAACAAGGAAGGGGGGGGGCAATTCAGGTCCACCACGAAACTCTTGGTTTTAGCCTAGGCCATCTCATTTTACATTGCCAAATTGATTTGGATATTTGTCATTTGTTGTTATACTTGTAGCTTTTATATAGATAAATCATAAATCTTTATGCCAATTGCCAAAGAATGATTGTCTCGTTATATATTCCCGTCAATATGACCGATATGTGGAGTTTAAGGATCATTGTCCTCATAAATTATCTATGTGTATTATGACTTATGAGGTGTATATTTGTAGTATTTCATTTTATAAACTTATAATTACTTGAATGGAATCCATTTCCAATATTCATAAGTCAAGAATCAACATTAAGTGATTAACATCGATGCGGCCGATATGTGCAATACCAATGATACCGATATGTGCGATATATGGTCTATAAATGACCGATATGTGTGATATAAGTGTGTATTTGTAGGTTATTTGTTGTTCTAATATCTTGGATGATCTTAATTTCTGAAAAATGCAAAAAAATTGGTTTTTTTGAGCCATTTTCGACATTTCCACCGATATCGTCGATATATCACGATATATCCATTTTTGGGCGGACCGAAACGATATCGATATCGATACGACCTTCCATCGTCGGGATCCTAACGAGGCATAAAAATACTGCGAGCTCGTGTAAAAATCGTGAAAAGACTGGGATCCTAGACCCACGCACTTGGCGGCCGCTGCCCGAACTGGGCTTCCTATCTCCCGCCCAGTTGAGGGTCACTGCACCCTTGCACAGTCACGTGTAAGGGCCGCCATGACTGGCATGGTTATCAATGAACACTGATTCTTTAGATTTTCACTTGCTTGACTATTTAATCTTTCACAATCTCTTCTGTGGTTAACTTTTCATATCTAAATATCTTGTCTATAAATCTTATTAATAGTCATCTAATCATAGGAAATCATTTATTGGCTTTAAAAGAGAAGGGTACTAATACTTATTATTATATTTATAATATCTTCTTTAGTAATTTAGTGACCTAATTATTGATCCGAAATCTATAAACCAATTCATATCGCCTAGATTCACTTAACTTTTCCTAATCACCGTGTGGGTAACCATTTTTAATTTCATATGTTTATGACTATTATCATGACTAGGTCTTGAGGAAGTAATAACACGAAGACATGAGAAAACAAATCAAGTGTATGGGACAATTGGTAAAATAGAGATTGATATCTTAATTAATATAAAATTATGATTCGGATTCATAATCCAATGATAGTTGAAATAAAACATTCTTATGGTAAAATTGGATATGGTTGGGAAAAATCCCCAAATCCAAGTGTAAAGTATATATATCAGCTACCATTAATTCTATACATCTTCTCTTTAGGATGATGTTGATCCTCTTTTTATTTGAACTTAGATTTATGTAGCAGAAATTTGCTAAACATAATTATATTATATATATATGTTAGTTTACAGATCATCAATGAAATAGAAAGGAATGTATCAATAATCACCTATCTTGAGAAAAGAGAAATCCACTTTTCCTTATGTCGTTTATATTTTAAGTTTATATATATATATTTATATATTAATTTTTATTATTTAAAAATGACTTCTATTTAAACATCTTAATGAATGGAACCTAAGCAAATGTACTTTTATCCAACTCATTTAGTCTATAAGAACGGCTAAACCTGTGACCTGTTTTAAATAATTTAACTTCAACTGAAAAGTTAATATTACTATTTTTTTATAAATATATGGTCAAGAGTTCTATTTGAGGTTATGGTACATGATCCAACAAAGTCAATTATGTGGTGTCTAATCCATGTTCGCCAGAAAGACAAGTCACTAAATTAAGAGATTGAGATAGGGACTTAATCCCCGTTTCCAACAAAATCCATGCAATTCAGAGCTTCAAGCAATTAAGAAGACTGGTGTTGTGTATACTATAGAAGCTAAAGAGTTCATTGTAGAATTGATCATGTGCAAGATTTGCAACCTGAGAAACAGAGCGGGTTAACAATGTGAATGTCAATCTGAAATCCAAATTTGTAAATGTCAAGACAGTAGCTACAGAACCATAAATTCAAATGAAATTAAGGGGAAACTCATGCTTGGCAGCAAAAGGGATGGTTGAGGATTGTACCTTGAAGATCTTCCAACTTTGGGGTTAATTTGGCATGCAACAAGCCCTAAAATAGCTGCCAGACAGCAGCTAAAAGAGGGGAAAAAATGAATTGGGGTAGTTCAATGGCTCCAAGTGCTGTTGGAGACTTTTTTTTGAGTCAAAAACAGGGGGATACACTCGATGGTGTTCACCCCAAATACTTATTAATTTAAAAAGTGGAGAAAGACAAAAAGAAAAAGGAACAAAGACAAGCAATTACATATCCCAGTCATCCACGAACCTCGCATATTGTATCCCCACATTTTCCTTGTAGAACCTCTGCCCAGAAAAAAGGACCGCATTCCTGCCCAGCCACAAGGCCCATAAAATGGCAATAGGACCGAGAAGCTCACGCCGAACCCTGCTCCTGTTAGCAATCAACGAGTTGCAAAAGGAGGCCAGGTCCGCCGTGCATAATCAAGCCATCCTCGCCTCCTCCCAAACCAAAAGCGTCTTGGGGTACTTGCAGAATAGATGCTCAAGCGACTCAACCGCCTCCTTGCATAGGAGGCACCTGTCAGAGACGGAGCCCAGAAGCCTAGCACACCGGTCCCTCGTCATCAACCTCTGTCTGCGGAACAACCACATGAAGAAACCAATCCGCTCAGGAAGGCCAAGACTCCAAAAAAAGGACCAGTCACGCACCAGCTCCTCCGAGCACGATGGGGTAGGCCTGCAGATTGCCCCAAACGCCTTCCTAACCAAAAATGGGCCCATACACCACCCCCAATGATCCCTCCCCCCGAGGGGTATCCCATCTCCTTGATCGAATCCAGCATAAAAAGAAATTCCTCGAGTCTTTGGTCCGAGAAATTAGAGGAGAAGGCAGGGAACCAATTACCATCCGACCCGCAAGACGCAACCGTCGCATCCTTATCAGCCGCAAGAGCAAAAAGGCAAGGGAACTGCATGCACAAAGGTCCCCCCCATCCAATCATCAGTCCAGAAGGCGAAGGCATCGCCACTGCCAAGCATGTCGTTATAATATAATTAATAAACGACTAGAATATTATTAATAAACGCGGAAACCGGCCTAAACAGAGAGATGTGCCGGTAGAAGACCTCCATTATTCCCTTCCAGAACGACGTAGGAGATAACACATTAGTACTGGGCTCGGAGGCGCACCGCGAGCCCCATAATTTTTTCGTAGTACGCTGCTACAAAGGTCCTCCCCAGGGCCCCATATCCTGCTTGCGCACTTAAGAAGCAGAGCCTCGTTCATTTGATCCAACCTCCGGACCCCCAACCCCCTCGCTTTCTCTTGGAGTGCAATCTCATCCCATTCAACGAGGTGAATCCCTCCCGAGTCCTTCCCATGCATGCCCCACAAGAATCTACGCATAAACTTCTCCAGACGGTTACGTATGCCCTTCGGCAAGTGGCGATTGGACAAGAAATAAACCGGAATAGAGGAAAGAATTGCCTTCAAGAGTACCAGGCGCCCCCCTCTGGAGAGAATGGCTGCTTTCCAGCCCGCCAGCCGGGCCTCCAATTTCTCGACCACTTTGAGCTAATCCCCCTGCCTTGTTCTTCCCACAGTCAAGGGCATCCCTAGATAGTCAATTGGAAGGGATCCACACTCCGACTCCAAGGCATGACCACAAGCGTCTGCCTTCTCCACAGAGAGGCCGAAGGGAATGACCTTCGACTTATCCGCATTCTTGAAGAGACCGGACAGTTCGCTGAAAAGATCCAAAGCCTCAGCCATGCCCGAGGCCTCCGCCTCGCCCCCTTCAATGGAGAAGATAGTATCATCAGCGTACTGCAATAGCGGGACCAACAAGGCATCCCTAGAGAAGCAAGCCGAGAAACCGCAATCAATCACGCGGTACACAATGCGCGCCAGGACGCCCGCAACAATTACAAAAAGAAGGGGAGTAAGGGGGCAGCCTTGATGCACACCCCTACGAGGCTGAAAGAAGCCACCCTCTGGCCGGCCATTCATCATGACCGAGAAGGAGGACGTCGTCACACAACATTTCATCCAAGATATCCAAATCTCCGGGAATCCTCTCATCCGCAAGACTGACCAGAGGAACTTCCAATCTAAACTATCATAGGCCTTTGTAAAGTCTACCTTCCATAAAACACCTTGCTTGTTCCCCGTCCTCCAATCCGCAATGATTTCCGATGCAAGGGTAAGACAGTCCGAGATTTGCTGTTGGAGACTCTAACAACTGCAACAAGGGCTTGGGCAGCAATGGGGTTGATGGACGGACTGTAGCAAGAGCTTCCAAGAGCTGGAATTTGACTGCAACATCTCTTTGCAGGGGATAATATTGTTGGATCAACATGGGAGATGGCTGTGACTCTCTCGTTGGAGAGAAATTGGAGAAGGTTTGGGGAATTTGGGGGAGAAATAGGGGAAGAAAAGGGGAAGGAGGAGGGTGCTTCTCACGCCGAGTTTTATAGGAGCCAAATGTACTTTATTGAATGACATTAGCCATGACATCAACAAGCTGATGCCAGCTTGCTGTTGTCATAATTATATTATACTTTTTTTACTTCTTTTATTTGAGATACAAAAGTCTCTCATATCCATACATTGAGTTTCTGATTTTGACGAATAATAGCTTATTTTGATTGTCTCTGAATGACTATCAATATGAGTATAATATCATATACTTTAGATCGGGTATAAATTCTTGAAATTCTCGAGATACGGATTTGGGTTGTGGTCAAATTTTGTGATTTGAAAATATCAAATGACATCCGATCGACGAACGATCGATTCCATTGGTCTTATTTCATCGAAACAGATTTTTGGGTGGTCTCAATTTGTTTTGTGGTCTTCAATTTACATCGTGGCTTTTTCGTGGCACGCTTATGATGCGATTGATTTTTAGTCGATTGCAATCGAACGGCTTTCGATCTGCGATCAAGGGATCGATGTATGTTATTTAATATTGATTGATAATTTATTGGATCAATGGAACCCTAATCGGGTCGGGTTTATTCGGATCCAGATGTTATATCGACTGTCTGTGGGATGTGGAGACTCAACGAGGGCTATATAAGAAGTCCCTCACTCTCTTGTAACAGTTGAAGAAGTACAATAGACACATCAACCCTTTGAGATGTTCTCTCGTGATTTCATCCCACTCCTCACAGAGTAGGTTCCACGTTAAAATCCCATGTTTTTCAATGTTTGTTCTATTTAACTGATAATGGCTTCCACATTCGCATTATCTAACAACTTGCAATCAAAGTTTTTACACCTTTGGTTCATCTATTGCGTGTAGTTGATGCGAATCGATGCCCATCCATGGGCTTTGTTTATGGAGACTTGAAGAGGCAAATAGAGAGATAATTGCAGCTTTTAATTGCATGGAGTCATCTTACAAGTTTTTTGTGGACGCTATTATCTCCAAGACCAGTGGTAGGCTTGACATTCCATTGTGTCGAAATAATTATGTAGTCTGTGTACCGTTTGTGTTTTTTATTCTTCTATGTTCCGTCTTATGTAATTTACTCATGGATTTTCTCTATATAAGAGATCCTAGGATTTTCTGGAATAAACAACTCTTATTCTTCCAACATGGTATCAGAGCCTAGGGTTTAGGCTCTCTCCAGTGCCGCCCTCGGCCTCCAGCGCCAACCCCCGCCTCTCGGCCCCCATCCCAGGCCACCGCCTCCCGGCCCTAGGCCTCACCTCCCGTATCTCGGCCCTGCCTCCCGGGCTGGCTACTGCCCCGTCCCCGCCGGCTTTACTCTAGGCGCCTCCTCCTGCGGCCTCTTTCGTAGCCACCTTCTTCGCCTCGTCAATGGATTTGGGTGCTTAACGTCTACATACACACTTGAATCCTATGCAGTTTGTGTAGACACCTGTTTCTATGTCTACAAACCCTAGTTCTTCATCTGCGGTGATATGTCAGAATCCAAAGTTGATATGTCATCCATAGGCGCATTCAAAGGTCCCGCGCCAATAGTGAAGATGGATGGGTCGAATTATGAGCTCAGGGCGATGCAGTTCATGAGCCTCATGAAGTCAAACGGTAAGAAGCACATTCTTACCGAGGAATAGCCGGCAGAGAAGACATGGATTTATGCCTTGTGGGAGGCTGATGACTCGTATGTCAAGGTCTGGTTGTCAGGCACGTTATCGATGGAGATTGCCAATGATGTCCTCCATCAGCCCACCGCTAAAGCGATGTGAGACATTCTCGCGGCGACATATTCTCAGGTCCGGAATGAAACCAAGATGCTCCAACTTCAGCACGACATATTCACCATGAAGCAGAATGGGCGATCACTTCATTCCCTGTATACATCCCTTAGAGGGATGTTTGAGAAACTCTACAGCACTATCCCTTTGACGGCCACACCCGAGCAATAGAAGACATTTCGTAATGCTACCATGGTGGGAGTCCTTGCGGATCTTGATCCCGAATATGATGCGGCCAGATCAAACATACTTGCAGATGCTACCATTCCTCCTATGAAGGAGGTCTACCGGAGGCTTAGCCGCATCTCTGTTCCCTCCAGCACGTCTACACCACCCCCCTTAGCGATGGCTGCCTCCAGAGGGAGAGGCGGTTCCTCTTCTTCATTCCGTGGTCGTGACCATGGAACTGGAGGCCGTGGTGGTCGGTCCCGTCCACCTTGCAGTTTTTGTCACCGTACAGGTCACTCGGAGGATACATGCTATTCTAAACATGGCTTTCCAGCATCAGCATGAGTGGCGGAACATGTTGCATCTTCATCATTGTCCTCTTCGGATAAAATGTTTGAGGAACTCGTCGCTCGGTTACGGGATATAATGCCTCTTGCTTCTACTGATTCTTCTGGAGGCTCTTCGGATATAGCTGCGTCTGCTTCTGCCAGTACTTCTGCCACGACTAGCACCTCAGGTAGTGCCTGTGCTTTTACCACATGTTATAGTTCAGACATCTCCGATTGGATCATGGACTCTGGTGCCACGCACCATCTATGTCGAGACAGAGACATACTTATATCATACAGAGAGATTCCTCCAGGACGGTCGGTGATCATAGCCAATGGGACTCATTCCCCCATTGTTGGACAGGGGGAGGTTATGTTATCCTCGTCCATGCATCTAAAGAATGTCTTACGTGCCCCTGAATTTTCGACGAACTTACTCTCTATTAGTCAAATTACAAAAGATTTGCATTGTCGCGCTATATTTGACCCATCTTCTCTTATATTTCAGGACATTCTAACGGGCAGGGTGATTGGCTATGGTTCTGAGCAAGATGGTCTTTATCGTATGAACCGGAGTTCATATGGTGGAGTCTCTTCTCATGTTGTTGGATCTGTCTCTCCCTATACACGGCATCTACGCTTTGGTCACCTCCCTCTACAGAAGTTGCGTCACCTTTTGCCTCAGATATCTCCAAGTTCGTCCTTCCGGTGTGAAGCTTGTCAGTTAGGGAAGCACCATAGAACTAGCTTCCCGAGTCGTCAGAGTCGGAGCAGTAACTCCCCCTTTGAGTTACTTCATGTTGATATTTGAGGTCTCAGTCGTGTCCCTGATCACCAGGGGAACATGTTTTATCTTGTCGTGGTTGATTATTTCTCTCGTTTGTCGTGGGTTTTCCTGTTAAAGAATAAATCTGAAGCTGGTGATGTTATCAAAAACCTTATCAATGAAGTGAACAATGTCTTTTCCTCCAATACGAAATATGTTCGTACTGATAACGCGTTGGAATTCTGTACTCGGTCTCTCTCACATTATTTTTTGTCAAAAGGCATTATACACCAAACTACATGTGCCTACATCTCCCAACAGAATGGAGTTGCTGAGAGAAAACACCGTCACCTTCTTGACATTACTCGAACTCTACTTATCCAGAGTTGTGCTCCCATTTCTTTTTGGGGAGATGCTGTTCTTACACCCTGCTACTTGGTAAATCGTATGCCATCCACGGTACTTGGTGAGAAAATTCCTCTCTCTGTTGTTTTTCCGGATAATGAATTATTCTCACTCACCCCTCGTGTCTTTGGAGTTGTTGCCTTTGTTCATCAACTATCACCATGTCGTGACAAGCTCTTACCTAGGCCTATCAAATGTGTCTTCGTGGGTTATTCTCGGAAGCAGAAGGGATATCGTTGCTATGATCCGGTTACCAGGAAATACTTTGTCAGTGCAGATGTTACTTTCTTCGAGTCTGTTAGGTCTTTTACACCTGCAAGTGACAGATTGGTCTCTAACACATCCACTGATGAGGCCTATGTCCCTCCTCCTATGGTGAGTCCTCCATTGGTCAATCCACTTCCTAACGTTGTGTCAACACCACCACTTAATCCACCTCCACCACCACCACCTCCACCAAAGCCACTTATCTCGCCACTACCAAAATTTTATACCCGTCGATCTAGTCCTGCTCATGCTACACGCCAATCATCCAGCATGCCCCAGGTATGTCCGGATGTTACTACTAATGATGGGTCGAATAGTGTGCCTATGCAGGGTGCATCACTACGGGACGTATCTGATCCGACGAGTTCAGTGGTTGATGATTTGGATGTTCGTATTGTGATGAAAAAGCAGAAACGCAGCTGTGCTTCGTATCCTCTTGCCTCACATGTCACCTTTCATCATCTCACAGGGGACTTTCATAGATTTGCAGTGGCTTTATCCTCTGTGGAGATCCCACGGACCTATCAGGATGCATTGGAAATTGATTGCTGGCGGTTTGTAATGGAGGAGGAGATGGCTGCCGAGGTACAGTTGTCATCATGGTGTATGCTTATGACATTTTGGTTACAAGAGATGATGCTCAGGGGATAAAGATGACCAAAGCAGTGTTGGGTCGTCAATTTGTTACAAAGGACCTTGGTACATTACGATATTTTCTGGGACTGGAGTTCGCCACGAATGCACAGGGTCTAGTAATAACCCAGAGGAAATATATTACAGATATGTTTATCGAGATGGGCATGGTTGGATGCAGACCTTCTACTACTCCTATGGACCCCAGCATGAAATTATATGATAATGATATAGAAGAACTTGACAAGAGAAGGTATAGAGAAATGGTGGGGAAGCTTCTTTACATAACTGTAACCTGACCAGGCTGACCTGATATTGCCTTTGCAGTTAGCCGGGTAAGCTAGTTCATGGAACAACCGAGACAGGTACATGTGGATGCTATATATATGATACTCAGGTATCTAAAATCATCTCCAAGCACGGGATTGTTGTTCAGAAAGGGAACCAGTTTATCTGTTTCTGCATATGCGGATGCTGACTATGCAGGATGCCTTAAGGATCGAAAGTCTACCTCAAGGTTTGCTGTGTTTGTGGGTAGCTCTCTAGTTTCTTGGAAAAGCAAGAAATAAATGATTATGGCTAGATCCAGTGCAGAATCTGAATATAGGGCTATGGCACAAGAAAGTACAGAAATGATGTGGGTTCGAGCTGTACTAGAAGACTTGCATGTAGATGTACCTCTACCCGTGCAGCTACAGTGTGATAATCAAGCCGCATTGTTTATTGCCAATAATCCTGCCTTTCACGAGAGAACTAAGCATATTGAAGTAGACTGTCACTACACCAGAGACATGATCCAGAAGGGACTGATTTCTACTTCGCATGTTAGTTCTGGGGAGCAAACTGTCGACATCTTCGCCAAACCGCTACTCAGAGGACCATTCCAGAAGTGTACTTCCAAGATGAGCATGATCGATATCTATGCTCCATCTTGAGGGGAGTGTCGAAAGAATTATGTAGTCTGTGTACCGTTTGTGTTTTTTATTCTTTTATGTTCTGTCTTATGTAATTTACCCATGGGTTTTTTCTATATAAGAGACCCTAGGGTTCTCTGGAATAAACAACTCTTATTTTTCCAACACATTGCATTTAACAACTTACTTTTTGAGCACATACTTCTTCTACACAGAGTGTGGTGAAGATGCAGATATTATGGTGCAGAGAGGTTTTATGGATTGCATGGAAAGATTTTATCCAGATTTGGATATACAAGATGCCATCACCATAAAGGAGCTTCTTGATTACAGATATGGTCATAGGGCATTTGGCAAGCCATTAGCTACGAGATAGAGAATGAGAAATGGCGAAAATTTTGATCCAGGTATTTCAAGAATTATTTTCATATAATGGCTTTTGGATCATCTTTGATTTCATTGACTTAACCAATTATCTATTTTATTAGCTAATTGGTGGTATAATTATGGAGATGACACACCACATTTAAAATACATGGCCATCAAGATCTTGAGCCTGACTTCTGCATCCTTTGGATGCGAGCGCAACTGGAGTACGTTTGACTCGGTAATGACTCCACCGATCCACCTAAGAGAAATACTAGTAGTAAATTAATAATTGATATAGTTACAATTTTTGTAATGTTGCCTACAGATCCATACCAAGAAGAGAGGAATGTTGGAGACAAAGATGCTAAATGATCTTGTGTACGTTTGTTTCAAGTCCAACTTGATGGAACATCGGCTTGAGAAGGGAAAATATACTCTTTCCTCCCGTGATCTTGCACATTTAGGTGACTGGACTGGAGAGGTCAATGTACAAGCCCAAGATGAGGAGGTGTTTCCAGGTTCCGGATTGACTTGGGGTGCTGATGAGAATTCCGAGCTGAGAAGAAGAAGAAGCCAATGAAGTAAACGTGGCAAGTGAGCTTCATCTTCGAGCTCAAACGTTGCACCTATAAATGAAGAAGAGGAATTTCTACCCGAAGATATAGATGAAGAAGTAGAAGAGGATGTAGATGAAGAAGAATAGATTGATTTGGATGATGACCTTGATGGAGATGAATGACTTTTTACACGATACTTGAACTATTTTTGTTTTGACATGTTGTATCTGTTTGTGAACATTAGCTAATGTTATGTAATCAACATTTGTTCTTAACTTACTACTTTTTCCCTTCAACTGCTTCTTTTTAGCTCTTGTAAAGTTGAATATGGCTAAAAAATAGTTTATATATTTAAAATAATAAAAAAAATTCAAAATCGACTAATGCCTGATTGAATCCAATTAGTCGTCCGACTACCGACTAATCCTTAGTGACCCGGCCGATCGAGTACCGATTGCCGACTTCTGCAACCTTGACCGCCGGAGCAGAGGATGGAAAACTTCAAGGCTTTGCCGAGCAAGCTGGCCAGAATGGAGGAGCCATCGATGCGCAGAGACTATTGGTGTTAGAGAGATGCCTCATTCATGGTTGTTGGAGTATGTAGTAGATGGGTAATTGGATCTCTCTAAGATCAAATTATCCCCGCTCATGTTTTAATCCCACATCGTCTATATGTGGGACTCTGGTATGTCTGTGGGGCTACGTAAGGAGCCCCACACCCTCTGTAACTGATGCGAAATTTAGATAGATGGTCCGACCCTTTGAGGCCTTCTCTTGTGGTCTCATACCGCTCCTTGGGAGTAGGATTCTACATAAAAAATCAAGATGTTTATGTTTTGAGTCTTGTTTCGGATTTCCCTTCTGCATTCTTTATAGAGATCCAATTACCCAACTATTACATACTCCAACAACAATAAAAAAACATAGAAGATTTTATCGACATATGTGGCACTGGAAGATGAAGAGGTCTCTCAGGATTGCTCAAGAATTTGGGGATGGAAAATCCCCGTGCGAGTGAAAATTTTTATGTAGTTGATGAGAAGAGATCGGATTCTGACAAATGACAGGATAGCCATGATATTTCTAGGTTGCGAGGAGAGTTGTTAGTGGTGTGGAGAAACCGTGAAGGATCTTGATCACTTATTCTTTAGTTGCAGGGGTTCAAGGGATCTATGAGAGAAGGACGACTTGGCAGGTGTACAATGGGGCAACGATGAATCTTTCTGGAGATAGTTGGGTAGAGAATGTGTAGGATCGATCGATGGCAGGATTAGGGTGGCTACACACGTATGAGCAATGCATGAACGATGTTCTCTTCAAAAGCTGCTCATAGATTTGTTCCGCTGCTCATGAAGGATCAGGGCGGAGATGGTGGTTTCAGGCTCCGCTGCTCATAGATTTGTTCAAAAGCTGTCTTCCTTGAGAGTGCGACTTGCGGCTTTCAAGAGGGAATCAAGGGCGGCCAGGGCTGCTGCTAGGAGGGATGCGGAGGAGATCATTCGGAAGATTGATGCACTGGAGGACTGCAGGGAGCTCTCGGCGGTGGAAATTGAGGCTCGTGCGACGACTCAGAAGAATCTTTTCGTGGAGGAGAAGAAGCACGTCACGGAGTGGAGGCAGAGGTCGAGAATTAACTGGCTTCGAGAGGGGGATGCTAATATGTCCTTCCATCGTATTGCTAATGGGAGGCGTAGAACCTAGAACCAATACCTTGCGATCCATTGTCATCGATGGGATCTGCGTGGATGGAAACAAGGAGATGGGTCATGCTATTGCGACGCATTTCAAGGGCGTTTCCTCGGCTACCATTCCCCGGAGATGGAAATGGCTGGGCCGGGGTACTAGGACCGTGGCGAGGTCCTCGGGGGAGGACCTTCTCCGTGAGGTTACTTTGGAGGAACTGAAAGATGCTATCTGGGATCTGAACGACGACGCTGCGCCTGGCCCCGATGGTTTCCCGGTCTCGTTATACAAGGACTTTTGGGACCTTGTTGGGCAGGAGGTGCATGAGGTGGTGTTGGAATTCTGTCAGGCAACTGGGTTTTGATCGGATCAACCGCGCGCTCCTCATCTTGCTTCTGAAGTCTTCGGCGACCTCTTCTATCGGGGATTTTCGACCTATCGCCATTTCGAATGCACTGTACCTGATCACGGCGAAGGTCCTTGCTGGTAGGCTTAACGTCATTCTTGGGAGTCTTATCTCGCCGGCCCAATCTGCTTTCATCCTCGGACGTCAGATCTCCGATTGCATCACGCTTGCTTCTGAAATTATTGCGGATTGGCGGCGGAGGGGTACGAGCGGTGTCCTTTGGAAGGTGGATTTTGCAAAGGCGTATGATAGCCTCGACTGGAGTTTTCTGTGGTCTGTGCTGCGGAGGAAGGGCTTCCCCAACAAGTGGATTTCTTGGATGAGGCGCTGTGTCACCACGACGTCTTTTTCGATTTTGGTCAATGGACGACCGGAGGGGGGTTGGATCCAACCGCGGAGGAGGGTGCGTCAGGGGTGCCCCCTGGCGCCAATGCTCTTCATTCTTGCGGCCGATGTTCTTTCCGATATTGCGGACTGTGTCGTCAGACGTGGCTTTTCTCGCGGCTTCTCGAGGGATGGGTCGCTGGTTCCGATCATTCAGTACGCTGATGATACACTTTTTTTCATTGAGGGGGGCTTTGAGGAGGCCAATGGCATGGCGGTGGCTTTAGAGATCTTCACTGAGTTATGGGGATTGTCTAAGAATGATGCAAAATCGGTGTTCGTCCCTTTCGGGCGTGCGGAGCAGCTTGCTGACAATCTTGAGACGATCCTGGGCTCGGGGCGATCTTCGCTGCCGCTTGAGTATTTGGGCACGCCTTTGACGCTGGGGAGGACTCGGATCCGCGATTGGCTGAGGGTGGTGTAGAAGGTTGAAGCAAGGTTGTCGGGTTGGAAGGCCGCGGTTCTCTCGAGGGGAGGCAGATTGGTTCTTCTGAAGGCCGTCCTCTCCTCCGTCCCCATCTATCTTCTCTCCAACCGCAATATGCCTAAGGGGATTCAGGCGCGGCTGGAGAAGCGGATGCACTCTTTCTTATGGGGTAATAATGCGGGCGAGAACATGGAGATCCATCTGGTGGGGTGGGAGGATATCACGCTTAAGAAGAGCAATGGGGGCCTGGGGGTGGAATCGTTGGAGCAAATGAACGATGCACTTTTACTTAAGTGGGCTAGCAGGATCTTGGGTCCGGGGGATGATCTATTTTGCGCTGTGGTCCGTAAGATCTACGACGTGAGGGGGGCTCCGCCCTCGCTGTCGGACTCCTCACCGCTTCGACCCCCTTCTGGCGGGGTGTGGTGAAGACTTTTGTGAACAACATCCCCCTATTTAGACCGGTTCTCGGGAGGGGGGACTCTTTTTCTTTTTGGGCGGACGATTGGTCGGGGGGAGGGGCCCTTGCTCTTGTTTCCCCCGGTTGTATGCGCTTGCTGGGGAGAAGTTCTGCTCGGTTGCAGAGTGTTGGGTTGATGGTCTTTGGTGCCCAACCTTTTCCGCTAACCTCTCCGATCAGAGATTTGAGGATTTCTTGGCTTTGCTGGAGGCCGTGCGGGAGGTGGGGCCTCCTTGTGGGGGCGGGACACTGGTTTGGAGGGAGGGGTCTTTCTCGGTCAGGGGGGCCTATGGTGCCATCTCCAGGCCACCGTCGGCCAACTCCGACCTGCTTATTAGAGACTGTGCAAATATTTGGCTCTCAGGCTTCCTGAGAGAATTGGTGTCTTCCTTTGGTTGCTCAGGAGAAAGAGGCTGATGACGCGAGATCGGTGCGTCAAGCTACTTGGAGTTATTTCGGACATGTGCATGATTTGTAACGCTGCGATCGAATCGGTGGAACATCTTTTTTTCTCATGCCCCTTGGTATCTCAACTATGGCAGGAGGTGGGCTCTGATTGGTGCCGCAACGACGAATTTCAAGCTTTCTAGAACTCGATCCATGCTAATCCCAACAGATCAAGGAGAGAGTGGATATACCCCATGGCAATCCTATGGGCGGTGTGGCGGGGGAGAAACGATTTGCTGTTCTCAGGTCAGCGTTTTTACAAGGAAAATGTGGGGATGTTCGCTAAACGCATGGTTGAAGATTGGGTCCTGTAGCGTTCTGGTTGTAGTGTGCTTTTGTTTTTTTCCTCGTGGTCCTTTTTCCTTTTGTTTTGATTAATTAAATTTGGGGCGGACACCACTGAGTGTTTCCCCCTACCTTTTAGACTTTAAAAAAAACGATGTTATCTTCAGAGAGGAGAGGTTTTACCATGAGAATGCACTTGAGCAGTCTAAGGCTCTTTATGACACTTGATGTTTGTAATCTTTCTTTATAATTTAATATAATTTTTGGATGGACCTCTTATGGAGGTTCATTCTATTACTTAAAATTTTTTTTGGACCTTTTGTGCCTAAATATGCCATTTCTTTGGACACTCCTATATTGTGCCTAAATATGCCATTTCTTTGGACACTCCTATCGCCTTCTATTCAAGCATTGCACAATTTTTCTCTGGTACAGTTACAAATCCTCCTTATGCAGGGTTATATTATATTCTGATCTTTCCTTTGTGGTATATGAACTAGTCAATGATGTCAATGGTATGCGACCTTTTAATAACTCTTTAAAAGTTGATAATATCTGGTCCTTCATAAGAAATACTGTTTAAATGCATTATCAGCTGAAAAGAAAAGCATGATTTTGTGCTAATGATTATCCAGGAGCATTGCATTTACAATCCACATTATAGTCACCCATCTTATTAGCGGCACAACCAAACTCCTTTTTCCTTTGGAAATGTTTTATTTAATCTTGGGGAAAAATTTCCGGGCTTGTGATTTGCTAAGGTTTGATTTGTTTAAAGTGACACTGGTATTTTTGTGATGCAAGGTGCTTGGTGTACTTGATCTTGCCCTTTGGCTCCTTGAGGCAAGTTTACCTGTAGCTGGGTAATCTCTCTTTGGACTGCAGCTGATAGTGGTCAGTATTTCTGTCTTTTGTACAGGACATTCTCATGACTTCAAAGTAGCTGAGTTATAGTGTAATCTATATAATAATCTCAACAAAATAAGTAATCGCAAAATCAATACTTGGCTTTCCGGACCAACTCCAGATGCATAATTTCCTTCCTGCGTAGATGGTACCGTAATTTAGTAATTTTTTTATCTTTTCTCTAGCGTTAGCTAGACACATCCTTTCAGATTCTCAGTTCCCAATTCATGAGTTAGGAGATAGGAACATGAGTTAAAAATAGGAATGTGTCTTGGTTTATCGTAACGGGAGCTGCACTTGTTCTTCATAGGTTTATTCTAGGCAGTAAAATTAATTATCACTATGTGCTCTCATCTTTAGCAATAATCTCACAATTGTACTCTTACTTTAGTAGAAGGTCATACAAGATGGAAATGATTTCAGGAATCACAATGAGCTAATTGAGGTATATTTATTGTTCATCGATCAATTATATTTTCATGTAGTTGTAAATGTGATTTTGGATGAAGTTGATCCATTGCTTCTAACAAAGATTAAAAGTGGGTCAAAGTTACATCACCTGTGTTACTTTTGTGTGAAAAGTTCAATATCAGTATCAATTATAGAATTTGAATATTGTTGCGGAAGTATTCTTAGCAATGCTCCTCCTTGTTACTACTGTGGCACTCTTAGTGGTGATTGTAATAGAAGTTATTTGATTAGTAGCCTAATAGAGTTGAACTCATAGGGGAGGCGGTCTGCATATGATATCCTGTACTGCGATGCTGTGTTTATTGGATTGCCATATCCTGTATGATTATTGAGTGAAGGGACAAATTCTTCGATCTGTGGTTGCACTTGGATATTGAAGCACACAGTTTCCTTAGCTTTGGACATCAACTCCACACTCTATCTCAGTGAGATGATTGTCATAGCTTCCACTTAATATGTGGACATTACGTGGAAACAATTGTTCTGAGATATCTTTCTTTTATCAAACCTACATAATCTCAATTACCTTTATGCTTCAGCTCAAACAACCACAGGTAGGACTATAGGTTGGGGTAAAAGGCACGACAGCAGGTTTATTACAGTTGCTTCCATGTTGAGACAAATCCGATATCTTAATTTCTTTCATTGCTAGACTACCAAGCTGATGCAGGTAGAGCATGGCCAGGTAATTTCTCTCGGGCAGTTTCAGGGATATAAAGAAAAATTGAAAACAGCGACTCAAGTCAATGCATAATACAATATATCTGAGTCGAGGGACTGTTATAGAATTTCCAAGTTGTCATTTCCAGTTACACCGCCCGAAGAATTAACATCCTTCATGTTGCACCTTATGCACGTTGAAGTTCTGTGCAATCATTAATAATCTATTTTGTCATTGACACATACTTGCGATGGGTGATGCAATTGTTATCTAAGGCTAATTTGGCACTGAAGTTGGATTTTATGGGGTGATCATTCTGTTTTCCAGTTTCTTTGAAAGGAGGGATTAATGGTGGGATAAATTGTGATTTTCATCTCGTCCTGTTTGGTCGGATAAATGAATAAAATGCAGGATAAATAGGGCTGACTATCGAGCCTAACGAGCCGAGCCAGCCCTGGCTCGAGCTCAAGCTCGATAAGCCCAGCTGGCTGGGCTCGAGCTCGGGCTCGATGAGCTCAAGCCCCTTATCGAGCTAGCTCGGGCTCGATAAGGCCTGAGCCGTGCCCCTTATCGAGCCCGAGATCCTTATCGAGCCTGTTCCGAGCTCGAGCCCAAGTCATGATCGTTAAGGAAAATGGGTATTTTTTGATGTAAAAGTGTTTTGTGAGGGTTCGAACTCGAGACCTGCTCTATGTAAGACTATGTTCCTTACCAGTAGACCACTATTTAAGTTGTGTACAAAATCTTAATTTTAATATATATATTCTAACATTATATTTGCTTTTAAAAAAAGAAAAATAAATACTAATTTCTAAAGCGTGTGCGAGGGGCAAATGTGTGGGCGGGAATGAGATTTGAGAATTGGGTCATGACACGTGACTCGTGGGAGGGTCAAAGGTAGTGGAGGGAAAATTGTAAAGGGTTACTTTTATTTTGAGCAAGAATCCATGTAGCCAACCCTATTTATAGTGGGATAATGCTTAGTACATTTTTTAGTAATATATATAAATATATGAATAATATATGTATATATTATTCACTAGCAGCTCATTAAGCTATCGAGCTCAAAATTCTGGCTCGGGCTCGACTCAATAACCTAATGAGTCGGGCTCACGAGCCCTTATCGAGCCAAGCCCAAGCATGGCTCATCGAGCCGTGACTCAATAGCCAGCTCTAAGGATAAAGGATGTATCGATTATTTTTGTCTTTGTAGTTAAAAAGAGTACTTTATACCCAGATAATCATTTTTTACTTAATATTATCCTTGTAATATATAATATTGTACTCGGTTATTTATCCTCGTTTTCATAATTCAAATTACATGTACTTCTGAATTTAGTGAAATTCAATACTGATAATATCTCTCAACCAAAATAGGAAGGCTTTTATAAATTATTAATATTTAATACAATATAAGAAATTTAATGTGATTATTGAAATCAAATTCTAAGTGGAAATTAATACTATTTCTATTGAGAGATGTACTCTCTTTATATTTGGAGAGACTGTGGTTAGAGTGTACAACATAGATAATGGAAAGACGTGTTAGCAATGAAAGTTATACAAATCATAAACTACAATCCCACGTAAGTTGGAGCATTATGCTAAACATGGTCAACTTGCTGCAACATCTCTCAAACTCAATACATGCAAGAGATTTGGTGAATATTTCGTCATTTTGATCCTATGTAGATGAAGAAAATACATAATAGCCCTCGAAGCCCCCCCACTGGAGCGTATATATGAAACATGCTTACCTTATTACAACATCATTCAAACTGCATACTGGCAAGAGGATTTTGAATATGTTGGGAGTCTGATCTTTTGTAGTTACATGAGATGTTTATCAACAATCTTTTTCTGTATCAAACATCGTTTAAATGACAACCAACCTTTACATGCTTCATGTACTCATGAAACATGGGATTGTTGACCATGTGCATTATTGCTCGGTTATCACATTTGAGATCCATAACACTAGTAGGAGAAAACTAAAATCTACAAGAACTTTCATTGCTGCCACTTCTTTATTGAGGGTGGTAGGAGTGAGGCGAATGACATGGCAATCGCTATCGAACTTTTTGGGGAGATGTCTGGTTTGGTCCTCAACCACGACAAGTCTACTTTAGTGCCCTTTGGGATGTCGGATGAGGAGGCCCATTCGTGTGGTGAGGAGTTGGGCACTGCGTGTGGTTCACTCCCGTTGCGTTACTTGGGTCTCCCCCTTGTTGGTTGGATCAGGTTGTCGGATTGGCTGCTGATTATTGAGAAATTGGAGAATAACTCTCCGGTTGGAAGGCGACTATTCTTTCACTGGGGGACCGTTTAGTGCTCGTGAATGTGGTCTTTGAGACTATTCTTGTTTTTTTTCATGTCATCCCGAATCATGCCTGCTAGAATCTGGAGGAGAATGGAAAAGCTGATGCGTCGCTTCCTTTGGAGCAAGTTGGATCAGGATAATGTCGGTATTCATTTGGTGAATTGCGAGATCGTGACGCTGCTAAAATATGAAGGTAGGCTACGAGTGAGAAGTCTGGAGACCATGGATAAGACGTTGTTCCTTAAGTGGGCGCGTTGGAAGAAATAGAATCGTTGTTTATTCCTGTAACCCTAGGCTCTCTTATATAGGGAAGAGACCTATGGGTAAATTACATAAGCTAGACAAAAGGAAAAAAATAGCATAAAAGATACACAAAATGCCGAAATGTCTCAACACTCCCCCTCAAGATGGAGCATAGATGCCAATCATGCTCAGCTTGGACGAACACTTCTGAAATGGTTCCCTGAGTAATGCCTTGGTGAAGATATCTGTTGTCTGCTCTCCTGAACTAACATGATAAGTGGAAATTAGACCCTTCCGAATCATATCCCTCGTGTAACGACAATTTACCTCAATATGCTTCATCCTCTCATGGAACACGGGGTTATTGGCAATAAAAAGAGCTGCCTAATTGTCACATTGGAGGTGCCTAGGAAGTGTCACCTCTATGGTTAGGTCAGTAAGAACAGATCTGACCCACATCATTTCTGTTGTAGCTTGTGCCATAACCCTGTATTCTGACTCAGCACTAGATCTGGCAACCACCGTCTGCTTCTTACTTTTCCATGAAACCATAGAATTTCCTATAAACACAGCAAAACCTGAGGTAGACTTTCTATCCTTCGGACATCCAGCATAATCTGCATCCGCACAAGCTGTAATTGACGGAGATGTACCACTGCTGAAAAGAAGTCCTGTACCAGATGAAGTCTTCAGGTATCTTAGAATCATATGGACTGCATCCATATGTGCCTGTCTGGGCTGCTCCATAAACCGACTAACTTTGCTTACAACAAATTATATATCGAGCCTTGTGATAGTTATATATAGTAGCTTGCCAACAAGATCCCTGTACCCCATCTTGTCGACCTCCTCAGTGTCATCATCATATAGCTTCATGCTTGGGTCAATAGAAGTAGTGGCAGGTCTACAATCTGCCATGCATGTCTCTGAAAGAAGATCTACCACATACTTCCTCTGAGTCATCACAAGACCTCTCTGGTTTCGTGCAAACTCCGACTCAAGGAAGTAACGTAAATGTCCAAGATCCTTGGTCACATACCGCTAGCCTAAGAAGTCCTTGGCACCCTGAATGTCCTACTTGTCATCTCCTGTAACAATAATATCATAAACATACACAAGGATGACAACAATACCACTATGAGTCTTCTGTACAAACAAGGAATAGTCGACAGTCGATCGCACGAATACCTGCTGCTATATCAGGTCTGAGAGCTTCTGGAACCATGATCTTGGACTCTGCTTAAGGCCATAAATTGCCTTGTGAAGCCTGCACACCTTCTGGCACTCCCCCTCAACAGCAAACCCCGGTGGCTACTGCATGTAGACCTCTTTCTGTAGATCACCATACAGGAAGGCATTCTTCACATCAAGTTGGTATAGGGGCCAATCTCTTGCCACAACAACCGACAGTAGAATCCGCAGAGTAGAGTGTCTAGTCACTGGAGAAAAAGTATCCTGATAGTCCACCCCATATGTCTGGGTGAACCTACGTGCCACAAGTCTCGCCTTATAGCGATCTATACTGCTCTGCTCACGGTGTTTCACAGTGAACACCCACTTGCATCCAAGGCCCTAAATATCGGTTTCGGTCACCATTTCGGTATAGACTAAAATAGAATTTCGGTGGAATTTCGACTGGAATTTCGGTCATTTCGATCATTTTTTGTACTAGGACCCCCCATATTTCGGTCATTTCGGTCATTTCGGTCGAATTTCGATTTCGACTGGGCGACGGAAATTCGACCGAATTTCGCTGAAATTTGAGGCTATGCTTGCATCCCACAACTGACACATCAACTGGAGCCGTCACCAGACTCCACGTACCACGTAACTGTAACACAACCATCTCCTCTTCCTTAGCCAAGCACCAACGGCTATCCTGCAATGCTTCCTTATAATTCCGTGGAATTTCCACAGCAGATAGAGCTACTGCAAATATATGAAAATCCCTTGTTAGTCGATGACAGGAGATTTGAGAAGCTAGGGGATAGGAAGCACAAGATCTCTTACGCTTTCGAACTGCAATAGGAATATCCAGATCAGAAGGAACATCTTCCATCTGTGCGGTAATTTCCTGCAATGAGTCCTGCACAGATACACCTCGAGACCCATCATTAGATGCTATGTTATAAAAACAAACCCGGGGCTCCGTGGAAAATAGTTGATGTCCATGAGCAGAAGTAGACCGACGAGTGTAGAACTTAGGAAGGAGTGGAACAAGTGGCGTAAGCGACCGGGTAGTAGGAGGCGGTGGAGGAGGAGGTAGGGATGGTGATGGTGATGGTAGTGTTGGTGGTGGTCGTGAGACAACATGCATGGGAGGAGGTGGCATATAGACAACTTCCTCTGTGTTCGATGAAGCCAACCTATCACATGTAGGAGAGAAGTACATCACCGACTCAAAAAATGTGACATCAACACTGATATAATATTTTCTACGCAGAGGATCATAACAAAGATACCCTTTCTGGGTCTTGGAGCATCCAACAAACACACATTTAATAACTCGAGGAGAAATCTTGTCAAGGCCAGGAGTCAACTGGTGAACAAAAGCGAAAGACCTAAACACACGAGGGGTGAGTAAGAATAACTCCTTCTCAGGAAAGGCAACGAAGAAAGGAATTTTCTCACCCAAGGCAGATGATGGCATACGATTCACCAAGTAACATGCTGTGAGTACTGCATCACCCCAAAACGAGTGCGGTGCACGACTCTAAATGAGAAGAGTTCGAGTAATGTCCAGAAGATGACGATGCTTTCTCTCAGCAAGACCATTTTGCTGAGAGGTGTAAGTGCAAGATGTTTGATGAATAATCCCTCCGGATGAAAGGAAATGAGATATATCACGAATACAAAACTCCAACGTATTATCGGTTCGAACAAACTTTACAGAGGTAGAGAAAATGTTTTTGACTTCATTAATAAAATTTTTGATCACATTCCCTGCTTCATATTTATTTTTCAAAAGAAACACCCATGATAAACGTGCAAAATTATCCATGGCTACAAGATAGAATCTGTTCTTGGTGATCAGGTATACGACTTGGACCCCATATGTCAACATGAAACAACTCAAAAGAGGAGCTACTGCTCCGACTCTGACGACTGGGAAAGGTAGACCTATGATGCTTTCCCAACTGACAAGTTTCACAGTGAAAGGAAGAAGTAGGTGAAATCTGCGGCAGCATATGACACATCTTCTGAAGAGGAAGGTGACCAAATCGGAGGTGCCAGGTGAATGAAGAGACATAGCCAGACGAAAGAGAAGATACACCAGCATATGGAGTTCGGACCAGACGATAGAGGCCCCCCTGCTCATGGCCACACCCAATCACTTTGTCCGTAAGAATGTCCTGAAAAACAAGAGTCGATGGGTCAAAAATAGCACGATAGTGCAAATCCTTGGTAATCCGACTAATAGAAAGAAAATTCATAGAGAAATCTGGAGCATGTAACACATTCTGCAAACGTATTGACGTTGTCAAGGTAATCTCTCCCTGTCCTGTAATCGGGGAATGACTCCCATCAGCTATCACAACTATTCGCCCTGGCTTAACTTGTCTATATGACGTAAGTTGATGTCTGTCTCCACATAGATGATGTGTCGCACCGGAGTCCATAATCCACTCTGAAATGTCAGATCTATGACAAGATGTAAAAGCATAAGTACCTGATGTGCTGGCAGCAACATAGGTACTGGTAGAGGCTGAGGTTGCCACATCGAACTGATATTCTGAGGATGATGTTGCAGAAGGAGGTATAGTGTCCCTCAGTCTGGCTACGAGGTGATCAAACCTATGATCTAGAGTAGAAGCAGCATGAGACTCAATCTGTTCCACAACACGGGCTGAAGCTGGGAACCCATGCTTGGAGTAGCATGTGTCCTCGGTATGGCCTGGACGGTGACAGAAAGTACAGGGATGATGAATGCGACCTCCTTTACCACGAGGTCCGCGTCCACGAAGAGTAGAATGACCTCCTCTTCCTCGAGAGGCTGCCATAGCCGAGGAAGTCTGATTAGAGACACTGGAAGGAATAGTAATCCTGCTGAGCCTGCAGAATGCTTCCTCCATGGGAGGAATGGTGGCATCTGCTAGGATATGAGATCGAGCAACATCATATTCAGGGTCTAGTGCTGCTAGGAATTCCCCTACCATGGTAGCATTCCTGTAGTGTAGGCCTTATGCTGCTCTGAAGTTCTCGTCAGAGGCATGAAACTGTGAAGCTTCTCAAACATGCCACGCGGAGATGTATACAACGAATGTAGAGGACGTCCGTTCTGCTTGATAGTGAATATATTATGCTGGAGTTGGAGGATCTTTGTCTCATTCCTCGCTTGCGAATATGTAGCTGCAAGTATATTCCACATTGCCTTAGCAGTGGGCTGATGTAAACATCATTGGCAATCTCAATCGTCAATGTTCCGGACAGCCAAACTTTGGCATATGCGTTGTCCGCCTCCCATGAGGCGTAACGCCAGTCTTCTCCATCGGTTCTTCCTCGGTAAGAATGTGTTTCTTACCATTTGATTTCACAAGGCTCATGAACTGCATAGCCCAGAGCTCATAGTTTGCCCCGTCCATTTTCACAATAGGCGCTGGACCTCTGAATGCACCTGTGGCGGGTACATCAACTTTGTTCTCCGACATCTTGCCAAATGTAGAAGACTAGGGTTTTGTAGACCATAGATGAATGTCTACACAAACATACGTGGATTTGAGTGCATATGTTGACTTATGCCCCTCAAATCCATCAATGAGGAGGACCAAACGTTGCCGGCTTGGAGAAGGGTCAGCGCCCTAGGATCGACGCTAGGGGCGCACGACGTCGCTTCCATGTGCAAGGTTGCGTGCGTTGAAGCGCACTTGTCACTGCGCGTGAATGTGCATAGGGAGGGGGTGACTCGTGGGGCGGCGTGCGGTAGGATGAGGCACGCGAGGCAACGACACCTGAGGAGATGGGGCCGGCGACGCCCGAGAAGAGAGGTGGCAACGCATGAGGCGGCATCGCCTGAGGAGATGGGGTCGGCGGCGCATGCGTGTAGGGCGCGAGGTAGGGTTAGGGTTTTTCTTTTCGGCACGAGAGCTCCGGTATAGGACCGCCGCTCTGATACCATGTTGAAAGAAATAGAATCGTTGTTTATTCCTGTAACCCTAGGCTCTCTTATATAGGTGAGAGACCTATGGGTAAATTACATAAGCTAGACAAAAGGAAAAAAATAGCATAAAAGATACATGGAATGCCGAAATATCTCAACAAGGCAGGGAGGCTGTGGGGAAGGAGTGATAATTTTTGTTGCCGACTCCTGCGGTACATTTATGATTTGAGACATCCTGATCACCTGACTCATCTGGTAGGTGTTTAGGCCTCACCCTTCTGGAAGGGGATCATTTCGATCATGCCTCATTTTCGTGATCTTTTCAGACCAGTTCTTGGTTATGGTAATTCGTTTATTTTTTAGACTGATAATTGGACGAGGAATGAGCTCCTGTCCCGTAGGTTCCCCTGCCTCTTTGCTCTGACAGCCGGTCACAACGCTCGAGTTGCTTACTGTTGGGACAATGGGAACTAGATGTCGTCTTTTGCTGCTAATTTCTCTGACCAACGGTTGGATGAATTTCTACGACTTTTAGAGTTGCTGCAACAACTTGATAGACCTTTTGTAGGTCGGGACCACTGAGTGTGGAATGACAACTCTTTCTCAGTAAAGAAGGCGTATGGGGCGATCTGTAGACCCCTGGCTTCAAGATCGAATATCGTCGTTAGAGACTGCCGCCTAATTTGGAAGCTCCGGCTACCAGAGAAAATTAGCTTCTTTATGTGGCTCCTCAGAAGGAAGCGTATTATGACAAGGGACCGTTGTGCTAGGCTCTTCACAGATATGTCCAATACGTGCCCGCTGTGCAACAATTAGGTGGAGACTATCGACCACCTTTTTTCCACTGCTCGGTAACTTCACAACTTTGATCCGAGATGAATTAATACTCAGAGCTTAGAGATGTTTTGGAGCTCGCTTGTGGAGGGAAAAGACATGTCGAGAAAGGATGTTCTAGTGTCCTCGACATATATCTGGGCGATTTGGTTAGCTAGAAATGGTGTCCTTTTTTCCTTGCAGCACTTCTACTGTGAAATTGTACTTATGCACTCTTGGACTATTGTTGAGTCCTGGCTTTTGTAAGTTCTTTTCTTTCTAATTATCATTAATTTGGGGAGGCACCATAGCGTGTTACCCCCTCTTTTGGCTTCAATAAAATAAAATAAAATCCACAAGCACTTGTCGAATCCATATAATTCTATCACTTTATGCGGCATCACTCTGTTTCTCCCTGCACTTAAGCGAGGAACACATCTTTGCTTCTTGCTCCTCGAAGTAACTAGTGTTCGTAGGATCATATCTCACTAAGAATCATAATTTCCTGCCAAATACTTACATAGTCGAGTAATAAGCTTTCTCTTTGGTAAGCATCTCCCTATAATCACCATCATAGTAAGAAACAAGGTTCAGAGTGGTTCCTTCGTTGAACACCAATCCCCTTGTCAGAGAGGATGTATATAATGTAATGTGGAATTCTCGTGCATGCATTAAAGTCAGTATGAGTTGGACGGTCCATGAATTGTTTGAGCATGTCAGCTGCAAGCGAGATATGTGGTCGAGTAACGGTTTGACACACCTTTTTAATTGATTGCATGTAGTGGCTCATGTCTCCAATCCCTTTGCACTCATAGATTCGTGCCCTAGGCTCTATGAAACTCCGCATTGTTTTGGATTCTAACATCACCGTCTCCTGCAATGTATCATTAGCATACTTCGTTGGGACATGATGCAGCGTGAAACGACACATTGGGGTTCAATTAGGAATTTTTTTCGTTCAAATTTTATTGTTATTATATAAGAATTTTATTTTCTAATTAGAGCCATGGTAATTTTATTTACGATTAATTGAGTCTATTGCAATTTTCTTTTCATTTGAAATAATGAGATCATTGTGATCTCAAATTAATTAGTTAGTTGGTTAGAGCCAACTACGATAAGTTAGGATTCGAATTTTATTCCATTTCTATTTTTGTAATCCCACTTCTATATATAAAGGGGATGGTAATACAATGTTTTATTCAATTCAGAGTTAATTGAAAATTGAGATTTATATCATATCCCTTCTCTTCATTCTTCTCCCTCCACGTGATCTCCGTGCTTCTTCTTTCCAAATCCCTCGCATCCGGCGAGCCTTCTCTTCTTCCACCATCTGATTTCTTCTACTAAATATTTTCCACAATCAAATTTAATTTTTCGTCGTTGCAATTTTTTGATTTGCATCAATTGGTATCAGAGCATGGCCTATTGATCGTCCTCTCGATGTGACGATCAATCCAGGCGCTCAGATGGACATAAATCCAAAGGATATCGCTCAATGAACCGTACATGGCGTGACGAGCTTAGAAAAACAGTATCCGATATGCTCCAAGTATGCGCAAATATGCAAGCTTTTGCGAGAGAAATGCAAGATCCGTGGAATGTTAAATTAGTGACGCGACAACTAGAGAAAAATACCGCCAAAAACACTGTAGAAGCTATTGTCCAGGTTTCCGAGGAAGAACAACAAGAAAAAAGACTGTCATCGATATTCTGCTTGTTGTCCAACACGATTCTGATCCACCAAAGCTGGTGGAATAGATTCCACCAACACCCGCAACCCCCTCGCAGGTCCCCTATGCCACTCCCGCACCTCTGGCTCCCTTAGCCACGCTACAGGCCTCCTCTGTCACCGAAACAACTCCCTGAACACTGTCGCGACCTCCTTCCGCCACCGAAACACCACCTCCTCTCGCCACCATGGAATACGCCACCTCCCGTCTCAGCACCGCCATCTGCTGCTTCACACGATTGAAACCAACACCACAACCATCACTTTTGTCGTCGATGGTGGAGCTTACAACCAGCGTCTTGCACCCGCAGTTGTGGTAAAGACTGCTGCCAACGTGCATGCTTCGAAGTCAACCACCACCTTCTTAGCTCATCTCGTCATCGACACAAAGTCCGGCACCACTCTCGCGGCAAGATTCGTCGCTGCGCATGAGTTGGGTGCATCCAAACCCTAGTAGAATAAGGCGATGATGCTTGGTTGGACGGTTACTTGTTCTCCAAGAATATATCACAAATCAATTGTGAATATTATGCTCAAATCCCTACCCCCAAAACCTTTTATAAAATGGTTAAAGTGAAGAATAAGGCAAAAAGGAGTTTTTCTTGTAAAGGGTTACGAATTTTACAATTACACTCATTTTTTCCCAATAATTACAAAATGACCATGGAAGAGGGGAAAAGATTAACCAATTACGGGATTAAATTGAGATTAATTTGTCATGCATGCAACAAAATCAAGCAATTCATCAGGAGGTGAATTTATTCGAAGAGATAGAGAGCTGATGCAGCGCGAAACAATGAATTGGGGTTCAATTAGGATTTTTCGTCCGTTTAAATTTTGTCGTTTAATAAATTAGAATTTTATTTTTCAATTAGAGTCATGGTAATTTTATTTAGGATTAATTGAGTCTTGTAATTTTATTTCATTTAAAATAACGAGACCGTTGCGATCTCAAATTAATTAGTTATTGGTTAAAGTTAGTTAGGATAAGTTATGATTCAAAATTTTTTTGTTTCTATTTGTAACCCTCACTTCTCCTATATAAAGGGATGGTAGTCCAAAATTTTATTCAATTCAGAGTTAATTGAAAATTGAGATTTATCTCATATCTCACATCTTCTCTCTTCTCCCTCTACATGATTTTCACGCTTCTTCCCCAAATCCCTCGCATCTGGCAAGCCTTTTCTTCTCCCACCCTCCAATTTCTTCCACCAAATATTTTTCATCATCAAATTTAATTTTCATCGTTGCAAAATTTTAATTTGCATTAGTTTGTTTAAGGTCATGGCCTACAGATGGTCCTTACGATTTGACAATCCATCAAGACATTCACACCGAAATAAATCCAAAAAATCTCGTTCAATGGACCATGCATGGCGTGTTGAGGTTAGAAAAAACACTATCCGATATGCTCCAAGTGTGCACATATATGCAAGCTTTGGTGAGAGAAATGCGAGATCTACGGAATGTTAAATCGTTGATGCGACAACTAGAGGAAAATGCTGCCAAAAAACACTGCAAAAGTTGCTTTCCAGGAGGTTTTCGAACCCCTACCGCCATCACCAGTTGTCGTCTTTAATGCAACCCTCATCCAAGGCGAGATTGAAGTCCACAGTACAAAAGAAATTGAAGAAAAAGAAGAAAAAGGACTGTGTGGACCGTGTGGACTTGCTGTGCATGTCATTTTCAATTAGCCACCATCCACCTTCGGCCGTCTTGAGACCGCCGAAGTCTTGCCACGTACTTCCCCTGCCTTCCTTGCAACCTCCTCCATCCTTCATCCTCACTCCGGCACCACCGGCAACACCATCGCCAACCTCCACACAGTCTGCTCCTCAACCCACTACTCTGGCTCTCTTGCAACTGCACCCATCACCTCCCTCACAGCTCCTCTCTGCCACCCCAACATCGTTGCCAACGCCTTTATGACCCCCATCTCCCCTCGCGAAAACCCCACTGCCACTGGAATCCCCATCGACACCTACCCCAACCTCGCTGCCAACCCAAAGCTACAACACTGGTCGCTTTCTTGTGTGCCAGCACCAACTTCCTTGCGATCGTCACCACCACCTTTATAGTTGGAGGAGAAACCGTAAACCTCAAAGCTGGACCCGTTGCAAGGGGAAAAGGAAAGGAATCCTATCGTGGTTGATGGGTTAATCTCTTCAGGGATTCAAATCTCAAGAAAAGTGGGATGATGAGATATTAATGGGTATTTTCAAAGAGGCCCCTCCTTCAAAAGGAATCTATCTATAGGTGGTAATGTGGAAGAACTTATGTGTATGGTCCGCTCGGGCAGTCGCGTCAGCGGCATTTAGCCTTCCTGATTGAGCCTTCGGTCTAACTCCGTCGAGTGTTGTCTTCAGTCTAGCTAGTCCTTGTGCGAACCAGTAGTAGCAGAAGGGGATCCCCTAGTCCCTTCTTTTCCAGCCAGAGGCAAAAAGGGTGAGCCCTTAGGACCGATCAATATAGTGCTTCCGTGATGCGAAAGCCGTCCTATTTGGCTGAGCACTTCTCGAAGTCCAAGCTAGTTCCGGCTTCTCTCGATGAGATCTCAGATAGTCTCATTCATTCGCAGATTCTCGGATCAGGACTAGTCTAGTCATAGACTCTTTCCCTACCTTATGCGCTCACAAGACCTCCTTGTTTATTAGTAGTCGAGCCTTTCCAACTCAGGTCCAGGGATATAGATATTTGGCAAGATGAGGTTCAGATCGAAGGACTCAGACATCCGAGAATGAGGCGCACCATCAGGACTGGTTCATTCTCTGATAGAAGACCACGACTTCTCAGGATAGTTGAGGCCAGATGCTGACTATATAATCAACGGATCAGACACTCATCCTCGATCCCATAGCGCATTTGACTGATGCCCTATTTGAGTGAAGGGGTAGAAAAGTTGCAGGTGTGCCGGTAATAAAAAAATTACAAACGTAATTTTGAATTGAGTAAGAAAGATACGAAATTGGAGTAAATTATTCAACAAATTCAGCAAGAATTCTCTGACACTGCACATGAAGTTACAACAACTCATTAAGAGATGAGTTTTTGAAGTGGCAAAGAGCTGATGCAACATGAAACGACAATTTAGGGTTCAATAAGGATTTTTCGTCCCTTCAAATTTTGTCGTTTATTAAATTAGAATCTTATTTTCCTATTAGAGTCCTGGTAATTTAATTTATGATTAAGTGAGTCTGTTGCAATTTTATTTTCATTTAAAATAATAACAACGTTGTGATCTCAAATTAATTAGATAGTTATTAGAGTCAATTATGACAACTTATTATTCGAATTTTGTTCCATTTCTATTTTAAACCCATCCCTCCTATATAATGGGGATAGTAGTCCGCTATTTATTCAATTCAGAGTTAACTGAAAATTGAGATTTATCTCATATTTCTTCTCTTCTCTCTTCTCCCTCCACGCGATCTCCACGCTTCTTCTTCTCCAAATTCCTCGCATCCGATGAGCCTTCTCTTCTCCTACCGTTTGATTTCTTCCACCAAATATTTTCCACCGTCAAATTTAATTTTTCTCCGTGGTAAAATTTTGATTTGCATCCGTCTGGAATGAACAATCTCGATCCCACGGAAGTATATCTGTAATCCAAGATCCTTGAATACAAATTGCTCTGCCAACAACTTCTTCACCTCGATAATGCTCTTTTTGCCGTCCTACTAACACAATCATACTACATTTCTTTGTCCTTTTTACAAACAAGGAATAACCTAATAAAGACCTAGAAAGTTCCAAGTGAAGGGGGATTTTTAGGCCTTATGCATCATGGAAGCATGCATATCGCATCATATCCGATCAAACAAATAGTTTATCATACGAATCTAGAGAGAAACATAATTTTAAAAATAAAAAATGATGAAGCCAAACAGACCAGAGAGAGACAGAGACTTGTGTTGCTTGAATTATTTTTTTTGAGAGCATGCCCTATCTCTCCTTATATACAGATTCTAACCATTAGGATTGCAATCCTCATTGTAAGATCAATGATCAAGATTGAAGGAGCTCAAAACAATTTTTAGGATTGAGTGAGCTCTAAACAACTTTTTGTTAGAAAATATGAATGCAGAAGCATATCAGAGAAATAAACAATAAAAATTTATGAATACATGGATTTTAACGTGGAACCATACTCCCTAAGGAGCATGATGAAATCACGGGAGAATGCCTCAAAGGGCTGATGTATGCTTTGAACTTTCTCACTGGATACGTGGGATCTGGGGCTTCTTATATAGCCTCCACAAACTCTTCAAGTCCCACCACTAGTAGATGTGAGACTAAATTTTGGATGTGGTAAATGGATTTTGGAAGGATCCATTTTCCTATCTTACATATGAGTGATACATACTGTAACACTCCCCCTTTAAGCTGGAGCATGCACTGCTAAGCTTGGATAAATAGAAAGAAATCTCAAACTCCCGCTACATGACATTACAAACAATACCAACTCAACGCGTACAACTGTCGGCTGCTGTCGAGGACGTTGCTTCTCGTGCCGTACATGTGAGGAGGACAAGAAGGCTGGAGTGTGACTCAAACCGAATCTCCTCGTCAGAGAGCATGTACTCTGTACTACGCCTGTCAGAGTTACTGCAACTGAAATGAGTCTCCACTTGGAGAACTCTGGCCCTCCACAATAATCTGGAGAATTGCTCCACCTCTGAAAGGGCCGAACTGAAAAGCCGAGGAGACATCCTCGTCGGAGTCCGCGGTCATTGGAGAATGGAGTCTGAAAAAATCTCCTCGTTGGAGAATTGGGTTTCTCCCATAGTGGCTCAGAGAATGGGATCTCTACTCTGGAGTCCCTATGAAACCACATGAAAACCCTAGCTTACATGGCATATGGAATGAGATCTCTACTCTGGAGTCCTTATGGAACACATGAAAACCCTGAGTCGAAATAACAAAAGATGGGGACCACAAACCGACGACCGTATACATGTGCGTGTCTGAAAAAGGAGTCTCTCTCTAGAGAACTCAGAGAAAATGGATCACTCAAATATGGAGTGCCTTAAACTTGACTCGGAATCTATCTGCAGAGTCTGAAACTGAACTGTAGAGTTTGAACATCTGTTTGGTCTGGAATCTGACATCTGAATCTGGAACAGACCTGTGATCCTATATAATACTCCCCTTTCTCCCGTACTTGTCGGAAAAAAATGACTTCGACAAAGCTGGAAGAAGACAAATGAAAATGGGGAGAAGCAAAATATTCTCAAATGATTTTTTCTTGCGGCTATTTCCTCTCTTTTTATGGCCTTCACATCCTTCTTTTTTAATAAGTCGTTCAAAATTTTTTACGGCTTTTCCTTTTTTTATCCTTTGCTATTTCCCCCCTTTCTCTTTTTTGCTATCTCATTTGTCATCATATTTTTTACGGCTTTCCTTTTTTTTTACGCAACAGCCCACAGAGCCTGCTCTTTCTACCTCTTTCTCTTTTTTTTCAAACCACAGCAGTGGGCCCAATGAGCCTTTACAAAATAGACTTCAAGAAAGGGGGGAAAATGTTGATACTGCTATTTAGGACAGAACATGTTCTTGCGCTACTAGGATTCTCATGAACCCACAACCGTCGCTGCGAGGAAGGATGGCGCATCCGCCTGAAAGAGGAGAAGAACCCGAGCTTGGCTTCGAATATGCCACCGCCTATGATGCCACCGTTATCGCTGCAAGGAATGGTCCTAGAATAGAGAGGGTTGCGCCATGTGCAAGGAGATAGCGCAATAGGAAGGAGGATCGGGGTCTTCGCAACTTGCATGGTCTCCAACATGCTGCTGGAGTTTGCTGCTAGAAGATGAGGTCATGCAATGGACTTACACAACCATCAACGGGGATTCTCTGCATGCACTTGGAGAATGCTGCTGGAGATGCTATAGAGGGCTGGCAGTGCCTCCCTTGCTTCACACGATGCCGTAGAGCCTCTGCTGATGGGCTGTAAGATTCTCCTCGTTGCCTGGAGGGAGGGCACGAGGAGGCGCAACTGGGGTGTTGCGAGGAGATGCGACACGAGATCGAAGGCACGCGAGGGAGACTGCGCCCTGGAGACACAAATGTCGAGACCGATCATCTCCACAGATTTTCTTTGTATCTTTCAGCATTGGGGTTCCATCGGGAACCACAGAACAATCACATATACGCCCTCCTGTAGCCTTAACTTGATAGTGCGATCTTCTTCAAAATCTGGTGCATGGAGATGGATGTGCAGATCTCAAACATCACGAATCTGAATGAGGGTTTTAGAATGAAACCCTACAATTGCTTGAACACGAACAGATCTTTAACCAATATGTGAACATGAATAGATCTTCAAAGACAAGAACATTACAATCGAATCTCGAAGAAATAAAGAACTTGAAAGACCTCGAGAATCGAACCTGCTCTGATGCCATGTTAGAAAATATGAATGCGGAAGCATATCAAAGAAATACAAAATAAAACTTTATGAACATGAGGATTTTAACGTGGAACCCTACTCCCTAAAGGAGCGGGATGAAACCACAGGAGAACGCCTCAAAGGGCGGATGTATGCGTTGAACTTTCTCATTGGATAAAGGAGGTTTGGGGCTTTTTATATAGCCTCCACAGACTCTCCGAGTCCCATCACTGGTAGATGTGAGACTAAACTCTGGATGTGGTAAATGGATCTTGGAAGGATCCATTTACCCATCTTACATATGAATGATACATACTCTAACACTTTTAGGACAAGAATTAATAATTAATTATCAATTCAATAAATCCTAAATCATGTACCATGAACTCTTTCATGGATAATGCGCTTCTCCGTAGATACTTGGAGATAAATCTAGTGGAATTTTATTTTACAATTATAGTGACTTGGATATTGAGATCTAATCTCATATCTAGATCTCAAAGGCCTTTCAGTATTGTCCAATCATATCAGACAATTTATCTTATCTTCTCATTGCATTTTGTTCCAATTCAGAATGATGTCCAACATCTGGAGTAGATAGAATATCAAATTCAATGAGCGAAGTCACTAAAGTCCAAAAATGTTGCATCACTCCCTTGGAATGGAAGTATCATTGTATACAATTAATTTAAGATTACATCACCGTCGAGTATTCCTAATACTCGTACATCTTGCTTACTGGAAGACGACGATGAAACCTGAAGTTTTGATCTCATTTGAACTATCTTCTTCAGAGTTTAATCATTAAGTTTTTCATTTGATTGGGCGTTTCTATCGATCATATACTTTTCAAAACCATATATCACACCTACAAATCATGTCTTATTTCCAAAACAATATGACCATTGATAGAATTTGGTTTATCCCAATATCTCATGAGTGAGCTCATGTTTCTCGGTTCAATATTGAACCTGTACGATCCCTTTGAGAGATCGTATCACTCATATGCCTTCATATGCATACCAACGTGTCGATGTATAAACCTCGATTAGGTTGTTAACCTAATGGTTTTCCAAATTTACATACTCAGATATATAATGATGCATCTGTCTTTGGTCAAAGGATGCATGCTTATATCGTGATAGCATGCGACATATGACTTTTGTTATCTCGATATTGCTCAACTCTCTGACTTAACTCATCCAACTCATCTGAATCTCTATTCCTATGCAGAGGACCTGCATCAAGAGATCGGTTGGATGTCTGCCTTTGGAGTAAGGATTACCATCTCCTTCTCAGGTTGGAGATCCTTTCTTGATAATCACTTGATGGTGCGGCTGAGTCCTCAATCTAACTCGTTAGATATCAACTCAACACTAGCCTCTATGAGCCACCAATTGGATCAACAACTGTATGATTTCAAGATGACCAAGGTACATAACCCTGTTTGTACAGAGGGATCCAACAAGGGCATGTATATTATACACTCGGAAAGGGAGTGAACAATCAATAACTTTGATGGATAAAATAATGTACAATAACATTTATTGCATAAATGGTTCGCCATGGATTCACATGTCTAATACCAAGCTCTTAAGAGCCTTTGATAACTTCTTGAAATAGGCTCGCGGAATCTCCTTATGGTTTATAATGGCCTTCTTCAGTAGACACAAGAAAATGTTATTCACATCAAGACGCTGAAGAGGTTAATAAAGCTATACAACCAACAACAACAACATCAAAGTCTTTTCTCACTTTAAGTAGAGTCGGCTACATGGATTTTTGCCTCCATTCAGGTCTATCTTAGGTCATTCTCGGGCTTAGATCCAAAAAACTAATATCCCTTCGTATAGTCTCATTCCAACGCTTCTTAGACCTTCCATGTCCTTTTTTAGCTGGCTCAACATTCCAAAACTCACATCTCCTCACTGATACAACATCAGTTAACAAATAAAGCTATACAACCACAAAAATAAAAATCTTCACAGTTGAAAGAGGTGTGGCACGGGATCCATCTGAATGGAGCCCTTGGCTATCGTTTGGGCTTTGTATCTAGTGGCAAAATCATCTAGGTTATTTCATTGCAAAGATCCATCTGGAAGCAACCACCTTGCTATTTGTAGGTGGATCTACAAGATGCATTGTGTCATGAGAGACAAGAGCAGCCATCTCCTCCTCCATGGCACGTCGTCATGTGGAGTGTCATATCGCCACATGGGCATTGAAAATCTTTGCTGCTAATAGTATTGCTGTTAACCATCCGTATGATGCTCCAAGGTTGGAGGACATTGCTGCAAAAATGGGTTGCATGCTACAACGTTCTTTGCCCTACTGGTGGGTAACATGAACATCTGTCGTAACAATGGCTGGACTGTTTTCTGTTCCACCCATGTGGCACTGGCATTTGTGCTAGTATCAAAAGTGCCTATCCCTGTAGCAGTATCTTTGAAGGCAGGGAAATTAGTCTGCAAAACCTCCATCAAGGAACTCACCTCGGTGGATGGGCAGAGGAGTTGTTGGTTCAGAAGGGGCGATCTTGTTTGATACAGAAATCTGAACATGCTATTTCAGAGCTTTGGGAAAGGTATCAAAACAGTCTCAGATTCTATAGTTAGAAAGAGCATGAACACATGGACGCCTATTCTTGAAAAGAAGGGAACAAACTCGAAAACAATAACATCCATGCTAATGTAGTGCCCTCGTGATCTCATGCGGTAACAAATGTTATCCCTTATGATTCCAAGTTTACCTTAGGACACACATTTAGTTAGCTCCTTTTAGGACAAATAACCTAAAGAATGGTGACACACTCAAACACTCTAAGGAACATGAAATACCTTACTTACTGTTAAAGGAGTTTATGGGTCTAGCTCCTTAATAGAAGTGTAATGCATACCTTGAATCGGAAAAGCAACACTAAGAACTGCATCTCCCTAATACAAACTAGGAACACAAAAATGATTGAGATGGGTACGAGGAACATAAAAAATTTACGGATGCTTTGTTCGACAATCCCATTTGGTTGTGAAGTATGTGCATGATTGTTGAATTCTCTTTCATCTTCCCATGATTACATCGTGATGATTCTCTCTACGGTACAAAGACCATCGTGGTTGATAGGAAGATTGCATCATTGATTATATGAGCATCAATGGAGGTCGATGGATGATAAAGGTCATATGCTCATGATAAAGAGAATGGATTCCTGATTGACAGAGACATGGGTCAAGGGTTGATCCAAGTTTTTAGGGTCCGATTATGTGCTTATATAAAGTTGTGAATTGTTAGAAGATAGTTGATTGTTCAAGGGGCTAGAGAAATATGAAGAAATATATGGAGAAATGAAACAAAAAGATTTATAATCGGAATTCAGAATAGGTGGATTTTACCATACATTTTTAGGAAATGTTGCTAGCATACGGAAATAAAGTCATACGTAGAATGGCTATTTGACTTGTGTTCCATTCTTGTCTGCTGAACTAACCAAGCTTTTAGCATGTATCACGCGTGCGATAATGACTTGGTCAAGATGGCAGACAAAGAGGTTCACAACGAGGTTCATCCTGTCATAGGAGATAAATTGACTCTTGCACATGCTTGAAGGAATGGTTGCAAACTTTTCAAAGGTGTCAAGCCCATTTTGAAGGAGTTTTCATAGTGAGCAAATGAGTACGCATAATCATACAATGAATGGGGATTCCAGACACGGGGGCCCAGATTGAGAGTACTAAAGAGAGAAATGGTTTACATGATCGAGGGAGGTGTTGTGAGATGTGATGGAACTCCGATTAATCTGGAGCTGAACCACATATCATAGGAGATAAATTGACTCTTGCACATGCTTGAAGGAATGGTTGCAAACTTTTCAAAGGTGTCAAGCCCATTTTGAAGGAGTTTTCATAGTGAGCAAATGAGTACGCATAATCATACAATGAATGGGGATTCCAGACACGGGGGCCCAGATTGAGAGTACTAAAGAGAGAAATGGTTTACATGATCGAGGGAGGTGTTGTGAGATGTGATGGAACTCCGATTAATCTGGAGCTGAACCACATATCAATATCTTTGTTGTAAGAGTTTGCAAAAAGAAAAGACAAGACAAGTGCTGCTCACTTAGCAAATCGGTTGAGTAGGCCCTTTGGTCGAGGGGGAAGAGAGAGGGAATACGCGACCCAAGCAGGGCTAATCGATTGATTTTATTTCTTTCATTTCATTATTGATAGCATTGATAATGTTTAAATATATGTAAATACATGTATTAACAATGATTTATATATTTAAAATAAATAAAGCTTACTAACTTCAACTAACTCTGAATATTCATTCATCCAATGATTAATCCTTCGTTAGTGATTCGACTACTGAATACCGACTATCAACCTTTTGCAACCTCGTTCTCTCATCGCGAAGGATGTGTGATGCCACATCACGAGGAGTGTCGGTGCTAAGCTATACATATGCATTCTAGAGGGGACATGACCCCCAAGAGACAAGGGGGAGGTCATGATGGTTTTAATAGTTCTATTCCTGTTGTATTCCAAGTAAAGAGGATAGAGTCGCCGACCTCAAATATATATCGAGAGAAGAAAGGAAGAGCGCATGTGCTTTCATGGTGGTTGATTATTCATCAATTTCCATAAATATTTTCATTTTGTATTTTGAGAATCCTAAGAGATACTCGTTCATAGGAAGTTTATATTTTTTTCTCTTCTAGAGGAGGTGCACTGCTTACAATTTGGTCTCGTAGGATCCGTTGGCCAATGGGGTTAATTTATTATCTTGTGTCCTACAGGGACTTTGGGAGTGTGAGAACCGGCCGCGAAGGTAGCTTGGTTGTTTGGTCTCAAGAATCCGGATGAATCTTTAATCAATTAAGATCAATGTATAATAACTGTAGCTCCTCAAAAATAGTACTACATCTAGTAAACACAAAGTGTAATAGTAGCTTATAAGTAATGGGTCACTAAATAACTTGAAGTTAAGCATTTTGGGTTACGGTCAATGGCTGCAGTTGGGTTCAAGCCCACCAAGTTGTTTGGGCATATAGCCCCATAACGAACTGGGTCTAGGGCTAGTGACGTTGCCTATGATATTAGAGCAGATTCACTGTATAATGTAAAGGATTACTCAAGAGGTGAAGCTATCCTTACCATTGAGTTAGGAGGAAATGACTACCCAAGAGGTGTGCAACTATAATTGTTACTGGGAGTAGATCATGTGCCATTGCGCAACGAGGATGTTGCTAATTTAAGTGGGGTGATTGTAGAACTCCCGGACATAGTACCACATCTAGTAATCACAAAGTATGGTTGTAGCTTGTAAATAGAAGGGGCTACTACTAGATAACTTGTGGATGTGGTAAAGGACTCCAGTTGGATCCAAGCTCAACAAATTGTCTGAATCAATAGTCCACCATAACTGACCGGGTCTAGAAGACATTACAGATTGTTATCTTGTGTCCTCAATTTTATGTGTTTTGCAATTTGATTATGCAGAGAATCCGCTCTGATATGGTGTCCACTCTATTTCCTCTGATACCGTTCAGTACAACTGTCAAATCCGTCAGAACGATCTATTACCGTCTGTTCTTCCGATCAAACAACATCCAGGTTGGCATCCTAACTTTGCCTGCCTTTTTGGAGTTTCTTTTATCGAAACTTTCGATTCGTTTGTTTCCTTGCTATATTTTTATCGAAAGTTGTGGTTTGTGGTCTTTGATGACTTTCAAATTTTATTATATAGAGTGCTACGATCTTTCTCCATCAAGAAATATATGCGTGCATAAAATAATCGGAGGAGAATCCCATATGACTTTCATGTGAAAACCATTCACGATCGAACTGAATGAAACTATGGAGACGAACTTGTGGGCTATTGCATCACTTGTATTTTAGAAATCTGTCACTTTATTATTACGTACCCTGGTGAAGCCCTGGTCGATGACAAAGTTGGCCCATATTGGATTTACATGTATAAGATTCACTAGATCCATGGAAGAGTCAAGGGAGGTTCGTAAGTTACTTGAGTTTATCTGGGTTATCCACTACCTGATCGAGTGTTTTTTCGTAGTTTCTCTCTCTTAAATCTATCCTATTATTGGTTGGATCTATGGTCATCTGGGTCGTTATGAAAGCAAGGGAAGAGCCACCGAGTGGTCACTCCTGTCTCACATTAAATGGATTGTACTTCAATCACACTTTTACGCGTTTCCCTCACCTTGGCATCATTTAATATCAGAGCCATGGGCCATGCTAGCGCAATGGTATAAACGTCTCGGCTTTCATACCCCTACATGAGACAATGTATTCCCTCTCAAATAGTCGGCCCCTAGTTTAAGTCAAGGGCACCTCCTTGATAAGGATCTTCGAACCTCGTCTAGGGATCTCATGCCTTCTACAGATGGGGTTCTATCACACCTTGACTAAGCTCGAGCCTACCTGGGGTCTTAAGATCTTAGTGGACCCAATATGAACCATTGAGCATGGTATCACGTTCCGTCATCTCTTCATTTCCTTCTTCTCATCCTCCAAAACACGAGGTCACTCCTATCCTCCTTCGTAGGACCTCAAGCTTTTGGTTGACATTTATCTTTGACCCATATAAGGAATTCCTAAGGGCGAGGAGATGTCATTTGCGGTGATACCATCGAAGGCGTAGATGGTGGAGGAATCCTGACAAGGCTTGAAGAAGGTCAGGAGAGGGGGTTGCTTGAAAGCGGAGGGAGAGAGCGAGAAGGGGGAAGAGAGGGGGGGGGGGTGAGAAGGACGAGCTAGAGGAGGAAATGATGTCGGTGGCATCGATGATGGAGGTTAGCGAGGAGGAAGGGAGAGGAGATAGGGAGTGGCAGGGAGGGGGATGTGGGTAAATCTCGACCATTGGATTCAATTGGGTGCTCAATAGAATGGTTAAGGGAGGAAAATAATAGAGGGACCTAATTGTAAACGGTAAGTCATTGTGCAAGGCCCTATATGTAATTGGGAATGATGAAATGTTCAACATGTAATACTGTATGAACGGTTATGCGTGTAAAAATCCGAACAAGCTACCGTCTATTGTTGAAATCTCTCTTTTTCATTTGAATCTTAATTTCTTATTTTAAAAGATTTAGAATTAGATTGAAAAAAATGGATTTTTTAGATTGAAATTAAAACATAATTTTAGATTTAGATTTATTAAGGGGACTTTAAAATATATATGAGAAAAACTTCCTGAAAGCTTTAACTGCTCTCACTCTTTTTTGTCCTATTTTTTATTTTCCTGAAATGAAACATAATTTTAGATTTAGATTTATCAAGGGACTTTAAAATATATATGAGAAAAACTTCCTGAGAGCTTTAACTGCTCTCACTCTTTTTTCTCATATTTTTTATTTTTCTGAAATGAAACATAGTGAAATTTAGATCACAATGTATCACCATGGTGTCATTCAAAATTTGGCTTAATTTGAGACTCATATTCTGTCCATCAAGATTGTCAAATATTTAACGGTCTCAGAATTGCTGAAACTGACCTCCTCCAAATGAAAGTATTAGGAATGTTTGTTTTACACAAAATTTGAAACACATATTCTATTTATTATTCTAAGAAAATATTCTGAGTTTCATTTTAAAAAATTAAAAAATTTTGTGGGACAAAATAAGTTAATTCCAATAAAAAGACCTCTTGGTCCTCCCTTTTCTCTAGATTGTAGCGACGGCCCATTTTCAACTACTAACAAAGATTGTAAGACCCAAAATGGCGGATTTGGATTTTATACGTGCAAGTAGAGGATTATATTATCTTAAATCTTCGTGGTTAATTTGTGCAATGACGAAAACTAAGCCCTCAGGTAGATATTTCGTCAAACTATTTAGGTCAAGTACGAGTTGTGCCACCGTCGTTATTGGTATAAAAACAAAGGGCCAAACGCGTGCAACTTGAAATTAATGGGAGGTTTTCCATTAATCTGTGGTTAGCTTAGTTGGAACGGAGAATATCTAAGGAAAGATGTGATCTCATACCGTGGGAGGGGGACTTAGTGATTTCTTTTCTTAATCATGGCGATATGGATTGATGAGACCCTTCTTCGTTCTTACGTGTGACTGATTGTTGTTTAATGGGTGGGAGATTATTATTAGACTAAGGTTCTGTTTGTTGTGTTGTGTAACAAAATTGGTCTATCATTATCTTATGACGTTAGATTTGCAACCAAGAATGTTATCGTTATCAAATCAGCCTTAACACTTTAAAAATTGCAATTAACATCGTATCTGTTGCTATATTGCTAGTAATGAATCATAGAATGACATATCTTGATTATAGTCGCATGTCCAGTACGTGAGAAGTGTAACAATTGACTATAAGTGAGATAGCCACTTAATTTGGATTTAAGTATTTTGAGTGGTTGGGTTGGAATCAAACAAAAACATGAGAGACAATTATCCTTGTTGACAGTTCGGGTCTAAGCACACGACTTTACAAATGGTACAGAACATGCTCCCTTTAATAGTAAAGAAAGCTACCCAAGAAGTGGAGTCATACTTATTAAAGATATACGAAGAAATGTTTTCCGACTAGCAATGGTCAATATTATTAGGATTAAGTAGTAGGACATGTTGCGACATAGATGTTGCTAATATAAGTATTGGAGGTTCAAACACCACAAACATAATCCTTGATCTCGTAATTATAAGGTTTGAGAGCAGGTTTTAAGAAAAGAGGTTACTTGAGTATAAGCATTTTGGGTGTTAATTAATGGATCTAGATGAGCATGAGTCTAACATAGTTGTCAGGGATAGACTCTAGTTTTCCTTGAAAATGACTAAGATATAGATCTAGATGAGATGAGCATAAAGTTGTCCATTGATTTTCTCGAAACTTTTCTTTTAATCATTGTTAAATTAACAGCGGTCTATAAATCCTGTTTTCTACTATTAAAAGAAATATTAATCATCATTATATAAGCCATCAACAATGAGTAAGAAAAAAATTGTTGTGAATTTAAAAAAATAAATGATAAATTTGTAGCGAATGATATTTGTTGTTTTAAGTGTAACATTTGGAAGACATGATAATAACAATCAAATTATTCGTTTTTATATCCCAATTTTGTCATAGATGAGAGCTAGCAAAGATAAATTGTCATGTTACCTAATTTGCAGGTTAGAAGTTGGGTAACCTTTACGGATTAATTGCCATGTTACCTAGCAAAGGTAAATGTTTACTGCATTGGCGTATGAAGAGAATACATTAGTACTGTTGCGACATCTACCTCATAATAAGGTATTGTCACAATTTATAGACACTAAATGATTGGTTTATAATATATGACAGAAGTTGTGTATAATAATAAATATTTATTTGCACTAAATATTTAATTTCAATGCCATACCTGAACTTTAAAAGGTAACAATTTGATACACAATCTTTAATATTTGTCTCAATGTGATTTTGAACCATTGCAGTTTAAGCTTAGAAATACAAAATGACTCACTAAATTTTAATAGTCAAGGACTACAATGAGATGAATATTAAAGATTGGGTATTTACATTTCAAAGTTCATGTATGGCATTGAAATCGATTGTATAGTTCAGGAAATTTTCTGTAATTACTCCTATAAACATTTTGAAACTTGTTGCTCTACCATTCAATGTTATACATATAAATATGATAATTACTTATTGTAAAATTATCTTTAATTCTTAAGATTCAAACTAACTAGGGATGAGCATTGGGCTGGGCCGGCCCGGCCCAAGCCCAAACAAACAGTAGGTCGGGCCTGCGCCCAATTTTTAGGCCCAAAATTTTTTTGGTCCGGGCTCGGGCTTGGCTCGGCTTCAGTCCGGCCTGGCCCAAGGGCCAGGCCCGAAGAGGGCCCGAACCATTCTCGTATCATACATGCTTGACAATGTTAATAAATCAAGAAAATCAAGTGTGGTACATATGACATGATCATTGTATTTCATTTCGGAATTAATTTTCTTTATTAGTCTATAGTTTAGATTCTAATGGTTATTCTTAAATTTCTTAGTGTTTATTTTTTCCATCAGAATATTTTTTATTATTGAACCTTTATCCAATATGGGCATTATGCCCATTTTTTTAACATGTAGTGCCCGGTGTACATCCTGCTGTTAATTGTGTAAGTTTGGTTCACTCTTTCAATTTATGTAATGAGAGATATTTATGATATCTAACATTGAGTGCACTTGTATAAATGAGAAATCATCTCTTGTAGAATTTAGTTTTAGTAGTTTCACAAGTATTATGATATATGTTTTAAATAATTTTAGCTTATCTAAATTGAATTGAGATTGACTTTAAATAAAAATCAAAGTTAATAATTTATAATGGATGGAGATGGACCGGCCTGTCCCAAGCCCGGCCCATAAGAATTGGGTCGGGCCTGGGCTTGGGCCGAACCAGAAAAAGTTTTGTGGGCCTAGGCCCGACCCAAGGCCCGAAGTTTTTAAATGGGCTTGGGCCTAGGCCCTTCATGGCCCAGCCCAGCCCGCCCATGCTCATCCCTAAAACTAACTATTAAGGGAATATTTTGTAAATAATTGCACATTTATAAATATATCGCTGATTTTACAGTAAATAGTATTCAGTGTTGCACGCATACTATTGGAAGATATGATAACGATTCTTCGAAGTATTTGTCGTTATAAATCTATTTTGATGCTTTGAGAGTTGACGGAGACATGTTTAACAGTATCTAACTCGTTATCTTTAATTACATCCTGCTGTTAATTGTGTAAGTTTGGTTCACTCTTTCAATTTATGTAATGAAAGACATTTATGATATCTAACATTGAGTGCACTTGTATAAATGAGAAATCATCTCTTATAGAATTTAGTTTTAGTAGTTTCACAAGTATTATGATATATTTTTTAAATAATTTTAGCTTATCTAAATTGAATTGAGATTGACTTTAAATAAAAAATCAAAGTTAATAATTTATAATGGATGGAGATGGACCGGCCTGGCCCAAGCCCGGCCCATAAGAATTGGGCCGGGCCTGGGCTTGGGCCGAACCAGAAAAAGTTTTGTGGGCCTAGGCCCGACCCAAGGCCCGAAGTTTTTAAATGGGCTTGGGCCTGGGCCCTTCAGGGCCCAGCCCAGCCCGCCCATGCTCATCCCTAAAACTAACTATTAAGGGAATATTTTGTAAATAATTGCACATTTATAAATATATCGCTGATTTTACAGTAAATAGTATTCAGTGTTGCACGCATACTATTGGAAGATATGATAACGATTCTTCGAAGTATTTGTCGTTATAAATCTATTTTGATGCTTTGAGAGTTGACGGAGACGTGTTTAACAGTATCTAACTCGTTACCTTTAATTATGACATGTACTAATAAACGCTAAAATAGATGAAAAATCCTCACTTAATATAACAATCCCGTTTTCCATTAAAAAATACTTTCCTTTCTGTTTTCAATTGCCTTTTAACTTGGTTAGGTATTTCTTTTAAATGTTAAATGTTGGTATAGCTTTAATCCAAGCTCATGATATATTTAGATTTAATAAGGCCACAATTATACGAATCAAGCCATTTCAATGGATTGATCTAATGCACACTAGCATTTAATCGACATGAGGATCCCGATTAAAGAGAAGGGAATTCACCTGCAACTCTCGAAAGACGAAAAAGGACACGAAACCAATTTTTTAACTTCCCCTTGGGTATTCTCTCTTCGATAAAAATTGCAACTAAACATAAATTTTATTTTCTTATGTGTTCGTTAAACCACAAACATGCCGATTAATATCCCATCAATTTAATGTTTAACTACTAACAAATTTGAAAAAATGGGTAATGGAAACTTAAATTCAAATCACTAAACTAAAATTTTCATCCAAGATCACTAACACTCTCTTGGTGTAACTGCTCGGGCTTAGGTCCCTTGTTCATTATCAATGAAAATTGATCTTGACAACTTGTTGAGCTTAGATCCAATTGAACTCCTTGGCAACCACTCAAAATGCTTAAGTCTAAATTGTCAAATAGTAATCTGCACCACTTATAACTCACTCTCACAACTTTGTGAGTTTTAGACGTGGGACTATATTTGGAGGTCTGGATCTACAACATCTCTCACTCATCATTTATTCCCGGTAACAGTGGTAGCTGCACACTCCGGGTAGCCATTTCCTCATATTTCTTTGTAGGGGTGGCTCCACCTCTCGGGTAGTCTTTTCCATTATCAAAGGAAAATTAGCTCTGATACTATTTGTAATGTCGTAGACTTAGGTTTCTGGTCCGTTATTGATTTCGGGTCAATTGGATCCGTTGACAACCACCTAAAATGCTTAAGCCCATGTAGTCAAATGTAATCTCCACACTTATAATCCACTCTCACACTTTATGAATTTTAGATGTGGGACTATCTTTGAGGCTGTTGGTGTTACACTTATCCCCTAATAACTATACTCTAATTATCAATTAATTCCAAACATGGATTTTTACATTGGATCCCTATAGACTTTGTCAATTACACAATAAACCTCTGTATGATTTCATGTACACCCAAAACCCATGCGAACTTACCAACTCTTACGCCTTACCAACTTGGTTAACTATTGCAGGGGTCGTGGTGTTAGAGAATGTAAGTTTGAAGGGTTGTGGGTAAATATGGGGAATACACGAGCTGTTGATTAATTGGTAAAATTTGCTTGGGTCGTGGTATAAAAATCGCTTCTAAAGAAGGCAAATAAACACATTAGGCTAAAGTGTTAACCTTTTGCCTTTTGTATGGACATCATATGACTTGATAGATTCCTTTCATTTGATGGCTCAACTAACTCACATGAAAAAACACGAGTCCACATCTCACATTCATGATGGAAGTATGAATGTGGACAAATGATAAGAGCCATATCAAAGCAAAATCTAGAAAGGCAGCAATAATGCATGTGCTATTTTAGATGGACGTCCTCTAGTCCTTACTATCAACCACTTGCTTGCACGCTATTGTTATACTAATGGATATAAGAAAATTTTAAAACAAATAAATATATATGTTGATCTTTCTAGCTATTTATGGTTCATAAACCGAAGATGACCTTTAATTCTTCGCTAATTCAGCAACGATTATGTTCTTTGTACAATATTTAAAGAATGTAAATGTAATCTTGCAATGAATGATATAGTCAGTACATGCTTAACATCGGACGAGATAATAACGGTGTCCAAAATAAATCCTCTTAAAGATGCACATATGTCTATGATAACGCTCTTGTTTTTTTATTTTTCTAAATGAAGCACGACCTTACTTAACATTATCCGTTCTATTGGTTCTTACTACTGAATCCTTTTATAGAAAGGAGTCAGAACCATACGTTTGTTTTATGACGTATGGATCCTTGACTTAAGCATGATTAACGACCCCAATTGAGCCTCGAACTCTACCATGTGGCTGTAGAAGATCGTGTCTGAACCAATCTCCTTGAGAATGGCTGGGGTGGTCTTCGATCTGCTTGATAGACCGCATCTTTTGTAGCTAACTCACTTAATGTAGGAAAATGCTTTGTTGTTGTTGTTGGTGGTGTTTTCCTAAATAAAGAAGTGAAAATGAATGTCTACATCCAAAAGGGCACATGTTCGAGGTCATCTACTGGTCCATAAGGGAAAGCCATGATCACCGCGAAAGCAACCTCGACTCTTGTCGGCATCAATGAGTTCTCATGGATCAAAAGATTCATAGATGATGTTTTGCTTAAGAAACAGTTTGGATTTAGAGAATTACGATAATTGCTTAGTTCCTCCAAATTCGTGGAAGATTAATGTGCATATAGTTGAGACCTTTTTTTGTAATGTATCCTAACTTGAAAACATCAGTGGAAGATGAAGACATGTGAACTATTGTTGCATTTAAAGTATAATGGCTAATAGATTCTTGGGCAAATTAAAAAAATGATCTCATATATGCATCAAATCCCACTTTGGGTCTTCATTTCTACAACATAACAAAGAAGGGTCGAATTTTATTTTTGTAATATCTAATTCGTCCTTTCTTAAGCTTTCAAAGCCTTTTTTTAAATAAACCACAAACCTCAAAATTTTGAGAAACAAGGCATATACCTTTTTGAAATTTTGGATGATAAGCGATTTATCTTTTTAAAAATCCATGTAAAGAAATTAAGTTTATAATTTTTCACACGTTTTGAAAAAATATATATACGGACACATAAATATCAAATAAAATGAAATTATGTTACTGTGTTCTTTTCGAACGACCACATATAAAACAGATATAGATCATAAACGGACGATAGAGGAAATATAGGAGCACACTGTTTTTTTTGAACTTGTAATATTAAAAATCTTCCTGCTCTTTTTTCTTCCAATTTTAGATTGCTAAAACTAAATAAATATCAGGGATATTTATCTCGTAACGATAGCATCAAGTACGATGAAAAAGTTCAAATTAATTAAACTATATAATGTTAAATAAATCTACGATCATATCTGTATAAAGTTATGATATTTGAGGTCCATCCATAAAATGCATACGAATAAGAGGATCATTTTTGTGATACACATATATGTCTCTATATCGAATAATATATACAGAGATGATGGAGGCACATGGTTGCATGGTCTTTGTCGAGTATAAAGAAAGCAACTAGTCACATCCCAATTAAACTAAGGAAAGGCATTGCGGCATTGATTTGTTCATTGTCTCATTCCTCTTTAATCTTTAACTATTATCTTAGACCGATACATTCTACCTAATAGGTATTAAAGAACTCTATATATTGAGGCTCTTGCCTACCCTCCAAGTTGTCTGAGATTACTAGCCTCCTAATTAATTTTGTAAATGTCACAAAGTGTGATAGTCGATTATAAACTTGGGGAAAAATCATTTGACAACTTGAGCTTAAATATTTTGAATAGTTGTTAACAAGTCTAGTTGGACACAAAACCAACAATTTATCAAGACCATTTTTCTTAGATAATGGTCGGTGACATGAGCAGAGGATGTTACCGATGAACTTTGTATATTTCATCATATGCTCATGGAATAGATGTTCATTGTACTCCAAGAATATGTAGTAAAATATATGGACATAGTCTGATGTGAGGAAGTGAAGTAGGCACAGTGTCAAATTACTATAAAAATCTCGTTTTTTGTGATTGGACTTGTTTATCTTATTTGATCAATTCCTTCTTGGGTGTTGCTTGATCGGATTCGTTCCCAACAATTTCATATATCTTTCTAACTTGATCACAAGGTGTATTTAAGTTATTAAGCTATAAGAATTTTTTGCATTATACATAGAATAAACTTTGCAAATATTCACTCACCCCTTAGTATAATAAACTCAAGTGCGTTTGGTTGCTTGATTATCTGGGAGTTATCTCGGGGATGGTAATCTATTTTAATATTTTGAATGCTAATAATTTGTAGGCATATATGTTATTGCAAGGTTTACATGCGGAGTTTACACCCCTTAACCCACATCCCCCTCTCTCCCCGTGGGCCCCATTTTATTCCTTTCTTAAAAAAAATAAATAAATCAATTTTACATCATCAATTCTATCAAAAAATAATATATTATACCATCATATCATATAAAAATTATAAACTACTACACTTCTACTCACTTTTCCAAATTTCAATATAATCACATTACAATAACTACTCACTTTTTCAAACTTCAATACAATAATATCATTCAAAATCCACTTCTAACCACTCACAGTTTAACTCTCTATCCAAACACCAAAATTCAAAAACAGATTATCCTCTAACAGTTTAACCTGCCAATCAAATGCACCTTAAAATTTCCAGGAGTATATGCACAACATCTCCTTTATTAAAATTGCAAGTTAATGGGGCATGTCTTCCCCACACGGATTTCGATCCTTTGTTTTTTAATTTTAAAACCAAGACAACCAGAATAAGACTATCGTTAAGTAATGGACTTTGATTGCATGTGTTGTGGTAGCAGCCACTGTATCCACAGTGCGTATCCAAAAAGTGCAGCGACTAATTTGTGGTCACAGCACCCTGCTGTGCACTGCGCGGGCTATCTGATGGCACTCGATGGAGATCGTGTGAATCAACGCCGTTCCTCCTCCTCATCAGGAGGTCCCCGTGGTGCATGGCAGAAGCTGTGACCGCAGAGGAGCGGTTCCCAATAAGCATATATTACAAACCAATCATCAAGTGCTAATGGCTCATTAGTTAGAGTTGAAGGTTATAGGAAAAACCTTAAGCGCATCGCGGAAGCGTGACGATTACATCATATGTGATCGTGAGCGACTAGTCGTACTAGTAGCTCGGGGCAACGGATTTAAAATTTTTAAAGCGATGAAATCACATGATTCGAGAACACTTTTCGAATCGTTTCATCTAAACCACAAAGTAGATATCAGAATACCTCTTGAAACGTGGTTGTGATCGAAGCCTCTAAAGCAAGAGACCACATGTTTCAAGTTCGACCCAACAGAGTAAACGCTTGTGGACACGTTGATGAAACTCGTTCTTCTTGGAATCCAAGATGTTGATCCAAGCGGCGGATCTCCTGATTTCATCATATGAAATCCGAGGTCTTCTTCGCGTACAAGAAGCACCAAGGAAGACGAAGATCCATGAGCAGTCGAAGCGGCAACAAGATGCCATAGAGACGATGACATTCCTCTCTAGGTCATAAAGTGGACGACCGCTTGAGAGAGAGAGGGGGGGGGGACATGTATGATGATGAGATGGAGAGAGAGAGAGAGAGAGAGAGAGCTTGCGTATTTTTTGTTGTAAAAGAAGAGCTAGTGTTGCTGTTTAACCCGAAAATCGGCGGCCTTAAGTTCCACTCAAGGCGGGAACTCAGTCGCTGAATTGTCCTCACGAAATCCGAACTAAAACAACAACTAACCCACAACAAAAATCAAACAATGAAAAACAATACGGAGTTAAAATTTATTATAACTCTACAACAAAGATGTGTACAGGTGCAAGTATGTGTAGAGTGTCGAACACATGAAGCAAGCAGGTAGATCAGGGTAAAGAATGCTAAAAAATGAATGTGATCAAGTGTCTATATGTGCTATATTTTTTTGGATTTTTAATTTTATATATTTTTATTTAATTTTAATTTTATATTTTGATTTTAATTTTCTGATTTTGTATTTCTTTTTATAATTTATATTTCTATATTTTCCTTTTCTTTTAATAAAGATATAAAACTACATAGGATATATATATATATATATATATATATACACAAGAGAGACGAGAGAGATAAAAATAGGTAAAAATAGACAAAATACAGGAAATAAAATATTTTTGTCATTTTTATATTTTCTAATGTTTTTTTATGATTTTCTATATTTTTTTTATAATTTTTTGGTATTTTTAAAATCAATAATACTCAAAATAGTGAATAAATCTAATGGCTGAAATTAAAATGGAGATGAAAAATATCAAGCAATGTAAAAAAATCTCCAAATTAATTTTCAAGTAAAGATAATGCAATAAAGAAAATTCAGGAACAGAAAACACAATTAGATTTTTTATAGATTTTATAAATTTTTATGAAGGTTTTTTAGAGTTTTCTATTTTTTGAGTTTTCTTTTATATTTTTAGTGGTTTTTAATCTAAAGCTAAAATATATAAAAAAAAATATATATTTTTTGGAATTTTTTAAAACACTTTTTATATTTTTATGTATTTTCTAATGCAAACTTTGAAGAAAATGCATGTTTTTTATTTTTTAAATACTAAAATACAAAACATGCAAAATAAAAATATAACATGAATGTGCAATGAAACATGTGCTTAATGCTATGTTTTGGTGATTTTTCGAATTTTATAGATATATGAAATAAATTCAATAAACAAAGAGAAACTACACTACTAGCAAGAGCATTTCTGTAAGTATTAAAATGTGCAAGGGTCACAGTGTAGTTTTTCCAAAAAATTTATAACTGAATGAAAATATTTATGGACTAATTAGAAAGATACAAAACTCTGAGGTTTTCGCTGCAAAAATGCCAATCCTCACGTGTACGAACGCGTGAGCCTGACTGGGACTTAGTTGTAATTATCAGAAAATCTGAGGGCTAAAATGTAGTTTGTCCAAAACTATTACTACTGAATGTGAAAGTTTGTGGACTAAATTGAAATAATGAGACCCGTAAGGGGCACTCTACAAAATGGTCACGGACTTCACGCGCGCATGCATGTGAGGTGACGTAGCTGAGGACCTAAATGCAAATATCAGAAATACAGGGGGGTTCGTGCAAAATTACAAAATAAAAATAACGATAGATGAAAGTTTATATCTTAATATTTAAATACAAAATTTGTTGGGCAAATAAATGCAAAATACCCAGCGGGGCTCGATCCAACAGCTGGCAATCTTTCACTTAACACGTGGCGAGCCTGTGCATGCCGATGCCGCTTCGCAAACTGATGGTCGAGATTAGATCTCCATGCGATGATCGACGGTGTTGGAGAGAGGAGATCGGACGGCTGCTATACTCCACGACGAACATGCGAAGATCCGACGGCGTTGGAGCTGCAAGGATGAACGAGCGAAGAACTGGTCCCTGGCGAGCTTTATGGAACGGTGCAACCTCCCCCGGGGACATGCAGCTCCCTTGATGGGTCCCGACGACTCCTGTGGGTCCTCTCTATATGCTGGTGGCGTCAAAAGTTGCCGGCGTCCACCGGAGCTGATCCACGATGTTGAGGTCGAGGAAGATCTCCAGGTGGCTCCTGCGCGTCCCAAAATCACCCCAAGGTGCTTTCTGAGCTCCAAAAACCTGCAAGAGAAGTCAAGGGGGTCGCGGGAAAACTGTCGCAACTACCCGTGGGCGAAAGGTGACGGAGAACAGGGAGAATGGGAGCTCGTCCGAGCAAGCTCCGACGAGGTGGTGGCGGAGGTAAATGAGGGGGTACTAATCGAAATGGAAGGCGGGATTAGGTCCCTACAGCTAAGGCTAGTAAGAAATGCAAGAAAAATAAATAAAAGGTGAACCTCAAAGGCAAGATTGCATGAGATAGACCTTACGGCCAAGGTGGTCGGAGATGGGTGGAACTCGCCCAAAAATCGCTCCTCGATCAACCTGATGGCACGAGGAAGGAGCTGTCACCTCCTTCCTTCTTTCTAGCGCCAAAGGAGGAGAGGGCATCGGTAAAAAGGGGTTCAAAACTCGAAAATGGGCGAAGGGTGTTTTTTGAATAGATGGTGAAAATCGCTCCATGATCGAGGGACAACGGACGGACGATGAGGATCTTGGAAGATCCAAGTACCTGGCGTGAATCACGGACAAACAAGGAGAAAAATCCAAGAAGGCATCGATGCCCAAGGAGGAAAGGTGCGGGCCCCAAAAAATCGTGAAGTCGGGTCAAAACACACATCTGACACAGAGCCAGACCTCGATCAGAGAGTTGACCGGGGTCAACCAACGGAAGATTATGGTTGGTCCACGTGGACCAACCCGAAAATTCCTTGGCAAAAAGTTTTGTAAAATCGATTTAAAATAATAAAAGATTTTATTAATTTTGGTTATAAAATAAAAAATGTTTATTATTTTATGAAGTATTTTATAATGGTTTTATTTATTTTTTAGACGTTTAACAATACAAGTTCCCTTTTAAGGGCTATATATAGGTATAATCATCTATGTATTTTAATATTTTATTTTTATTTTGTATATTTAATTTTATTACCCTTTTTATCATTTTATATATTTACAACTTAATTTCATGAACTTAAACATATTTTTATTTTATTTTTCTGATGTATTTTGTATAATTAAATAAATAGATGTGTTATTTGTATAGGTATAAGTATAGGTATTTCATCTCTGTATTGTATACAAGTATTTTATTTTTATGTTTTATTTGTGTTTTTATTCCTGTTTTAATATAAATATCTATTATAAATAATATTTACAAATTAAAAATATAAAATTACAAAAACAATGAATAATAAATAAAAATGAATATTTTAATCGGTATAAGTATACAAGAGGGGTCCAAAACTCAACTTTCAAACCGTAACTCCGAAAAATACGAAACCATCTTCGTCAAATAGCTTATAAAAATTTATATAAATTAAAGATGATTTTGATATATTTCGAGATTTTATTTGAGAGATACAAGTCTGGGAAGTTGGAATTTTGGAAATTTATTCAGATCATAACTTTTTATCTGTATATTATTTTTGTGTGAAATCAATTTTGTATTTTTCTATATTTAGTTATCTACAACATTCATGTACAAAGTTTCTTTATTTGAAGTATAAAAAGTGTAATTAAAAACAAGTCCCAAAATGAATAAAGAATGCATTAAATAGAAGGGATTTTTATTGTATTTTGGCCCTCATCTCCCCTACTTTATGCCTTGTCGACCTAGTCATCACGATGCCTAGGTCTCGGGGTTTCGGGTCATAAAATATTTACAATATTTTATTATTTTCTTTTCTTTATTCTATAAATTTGGCTTTAAAAACTATATTTTATACAATATTTACATAATAATGCATGAATGATAAAATGCCTAAATTAGCGCTATTTACACGCATTTTCTAGGGGTTTAAGGAAAATGATAGAATAAATATGATGAAATGGAGATTCATCAATTGCCTTTATAATATTTTGAGAATCCATGGATCTCAATCCATGGACAACACAAATCAAATGGTTGAGATTGATTTGTGTTTCTTTCAATGACCATGATTCTGTTGTAAAAAATACAATAATTAATTTAATTTAATATAATATATTAAATAATCATCAATATAAATTAATTCAATCAAATCAATAGGTACTTAATGATTATGAAAGGAGGCAAGCTCCTTCCTAATAAGGGGGTGGATGACCACCTTGAATTAGAACTAGGGTGGTCGTCCCCCCTTCCTTTAAGGAAGGATTTCCCTCTTTTCCTATTATGTGAGATTATGCATCTCACACTATCCTTTAATTATTAACAATAACTTTTATTGTAAATTATTTCACAAAAATAATTCCAAATTATTATATGTTAATTTCAATCATGCCATTGGAAATATGTGAATCATATTCACACAACCCAAATAAAATGTAAATTGTATTTTCAATAAATTCTCCAATGTGAATCCAATTTACATCAACATTTAAATTGTAATACTACTTACAAATAGATCTCTCTAATATGTTATAAATGACATTTATAATATACATGATTATTATAGATATTGCTATCCACATTATTTATATCCATGATAATTAAATCACATTTAATCATCTTAGATCATCATTCTCATGCATCTAAATAATATGAATCACATTTACATTATTCATGAAGTAAATCATATTTGATTATCTATTTCTCAATGCTTAGATATAAATTTTATCAATGGAATTATTCTTGAACTCTTTCAATAATAAGGCGCTTTCTCCGCATATATTTGGAGATAAGGACATGTCGATTATGCGTTCCACATATAGTGACGTGTTTGATATCATATCTCAAATCCAGATCTCGAGGACGTCTTAGAGATGTTCGACTAAATCAAAGCTATAAATCTAATCTTCTCATTGCATATGAATCATATTTAGCTCAATGTCCAACATTTGTATTAAGATTAGACTACTTCTCTATTGGGAGGAGTCACTAAAATCCAAACCTGTTTTATCACTCTCTCGGAATGGAAACATCATTATTATACAATTGTTTATGATCATATCACTATCATGTATTCCTAATACCTGTACATCTTGCATACTGGAAGACCAAGAATAAACCTAAAGATTTAGATCAATTTAGTACTGTCTTCTTCAGGGTTTTATCATTAAGTTTCTCATTCGATCATTGGGAGTTGATATCAATTATATACTTTCTACAACATATATCATACATACAAATTCTTATCATGCTTCTAAACCAAGACGATCATGCATGGAATTTGGTTGGTCCCAATACCTCATGAGCGAGCTCATGTCTTCCGGTTCACAAGTGAAATGTATGATCCATTTGAGAGATCGTATTACTCATATGCCCTTGTATGTACATTAGATCGTCGGTGTATAAACCTTAATTAGGCCATCAACCTATCGGTCTGCTAAATGTACATACTCAAACATATAGCAATACATATGTCTCCGGTCAGAGGATGCATGCCTATATTGTGACCATGTACGACATAGGTCTTGGTTACCTCAGTCTCGTTACGACTGACTTAACTTATCTGACACCTCCGAATCTCTATTACTATGTGGAGGACCTGAATCAAGAGGTCGATTAGATATCAACCTATAGAGAAGGATTTTCATGTCCTTCTCAGTCTTGAGATCATCTCTTAATAATAATTTGATGGTGCTTGATGAGTCCTCAATCTAAATCTTTAGATATTCATCCAAGCACCAACCTCTATGATTCAACAATTGAATCAACAACTATATAATCATTAAGATGGCTATGGTACACAACCTTAATTGTACTAAGGGACCTTATAGTACATTCAATCATTTAATCTCAAACATGGAGACAAATTATATAAATAAATTTTATTGATACATCAAAGATTGTATATATTTATTGTAGAAATGGTTCGTCTTGGGTTGACATGGCCAACAATATCCCACTAGCCCTCAGAACCATTCATGTACAATCCCTAAACCCATACTCATAACAAGCTGGTCGAAAACCTTTTGTGTCAAAGGATTGGTAAGTGGATTAATAACATTATTGAAAGATGCCACCTTGGTGATGATGATGTCACCACGCTTTTGTATTTCCCAAATGATGTTGTATTTCCTTTCCACATGCTTACTCTTTTGATGCCATCTGGGTTCCTTCGCATGAGCTATGGCTCTCGTGTTATCGCAGAGTAGTGGTATGGGAGTATCAGAGGAAACTACATCAAGTTCCAAAGCAATTTGCCTCTCAAACACAATTTACCTCTCAAATACTTAGCAAAACTTAGGTTTTTATGGATTTTTATGGGTTTTTTATTTTATTTTTGATTTTATATTTTTATAATTTGATTTTAATTTTCTGATTATATTTTTTTTAGATTTTATATTTTATAAGATTTTATTTTCCATTTAATTTTATATGTAGCTATATAAGAGTATATCTACAATTTAGGATAGGGTAGATATGCATATTACTAAAAATAGCTAAAAATAAAGGAAATCAAATATTTTTTGGATTTAAATAATTTTTTACCATTTTTATGATTTTTAATAATTTTTTAAATTTACATATATACATATATATTAAAGTAAAAAATATCCCAAGTTGGGGTTTAAATAAATATCTAAAATTAAAATGGAGGGAAAATACCAAACCATATCAAAGTTGTTCCAAATTAATATGCATATGTTAATAATAATATAAAGAAAATTCAGAACTAGAAAACACAATTTTTGGTAGTTTTGAGAATTTTATAAATTTTTATAAGTTTTTAGGGGGTTTTCTATTTTATGGAGTTTTCTTTTGTAATTTTTAGTAATTTTTTATTTAAGGTAAAAGACACATAAATAAATAGAATATATTTTTTTTGTAATTTTTCAAAATGTTTTTTTGTAATTATGGATTTTCTATTGCAAAAAGGACAAAAGAACTAATTTTTATTTTTCATTAATAATAAAAAGGATCCAAATTACAAAATACAAGTTGAGCATGAAACTAGATGCAATCAAGAGCTTACACTAATTTTGTGGATTTTATAGAGTAATGTAGCTATATTAAATACAAACAAGAAACAAAGAGAAGCTACATTACTGGTAGGGGCATTTTTGTAAATAAATAAAGTACATGTGTCCAATTGCAAATTTTCCAAAATTTGTAACTAAATTTAAAAATTATAGGACCCAAGCAAAATAACCAAATCCACAATGGCCCTCCTGCAAAAACACCAAGCTCACATGTATAAGCACGTGAGCCACACCAGCGGGGATTTTAATGCAATTATCATAAGTCTGAGGGACTTTTTGCAAGTTTTTAAAAACTTATAACTAATAATCCAAAATTTCTGATCAAACAACAAATAACTAAACCTACAAGGGCTTAGTTGTAATTATATATAAGTTTGTCGGCTAACGTGTACAAGGACTGAAGTGTGAATATTGATAAATACAAGGTCTCTGATGCAAATATGACAAAATTTAAACACTGACAGATGAAGGATTTTAAACTATTTCATAAATACAAAAATTATTTTGGTGAAATTGCAAAATACCCAGGCTGGCGCGGATTGAATGGTTGCTAGCACCTCACTTGACATGTGTCGCTCCTACAAGGCCCATGACACTTCGCGTGGACGACCTAGATTAGAACACGCGTCGGAGATCCAAGGGTCATGGAGGAGCTAATCCTACGGTAGTTGGAGATTTTGGAGATGAGTTGTGATCGGACTGTCGTGGACTCCTTTGGATGAACAAGGAAGAACGAGACCCTGATTAAGTTCCAATTGGCGATGGCGAGCTACTCGGACCTCCTGTGACACTACAAATGATCTCCAACGATGCCTGGAAGGATCCTCGAACACACGACGATGCTAAAATGGCGTGTACGACGCTGATGCACCATCGCGAGGTCGTGGAGAAGTGAATACTCCAAGAACCTATGGTTGCAAAAAAATCGATTCTAACTGGGGGTCTCGATCCTCACGAACCTACAAGCTAAGTTAGAGGGAACAAAAGGGAGCTGGGGGTAGCTCCAGCTGGTTGGAATGAGCGACGTGCACGGGATGTGGGCCTCTCAAGCGAGTGGGGGAGGAAGAGAGGCGATATTCTTGCTCTTTGCGAGAGCAAGGTGGATGGATTGGCGTCAGGTGACCAGAATGCAGCACGACGAGGGAGATGATGAAGGTGCTAGTGCAGTCAGGGCATGGATGGGGTGGTAGAAATATAGGGGCGGAGTCGGGGCTCTGACGATAGGGGGTTTGGATTTTACACTAAGGTTGACAAAATCAAAAGAAGTAAAAGAGTACCCTAAGCTGCTGTTACACTAGGGAATGAAAAGGAAATAAAAGTGATGGATAAACTCACGGGGGCTCGCCTGGAACGAAGCTCTGGACGGAGACGACGACGGAGCAGACCCATCCTTGATTCGACATCAAACACTAAGAGAAAACCCGCCAGGTCTTCCTGCTGTCTCCATGAAGAGGGAGGTGGTCTTAGAACTAGGTCTAGATAGTGGAAGAGGGGTCAAAATGGGGAAAAAGGCGGAGGAGGACTTATGTACAGGATGTGGAGGAGGGTTGAAGATCGAGGGAGATCCGACGGAGGAGAGATGCATTCCTCGAGATAACATAATGGCATGGATCACAAATGCCCGAGGAAAAAAGTCATTAAGAAATCTTCCCAATTTGGTGCTCGGATCGACTTGGAAAAATGCGAGAAGGGGGGTAAAACCGCAGATCTGACAAGATGCACATGCATGTCAGACAGTTGACCCAAGTCAACAGGAAGTGACCTGGTTGGTCCATGTGGACAAACTAGGAAAAACTGACCCCTATTATTAATTATAAATTAAATAAAAATAGTAAAATATTTTATTAAATTTAGGTTATAAAAATAATTTTTTTCCAATTTTTAATTATTTTATTATGATTTTTATTTATTTGATAGAGTTTGTTAATTACAAGTTACTTTTTAGGGGTTATATATAAGTATATTCATTTATGTTTTTGTGTATTTTATTTTTATTTTGTATTTTAGATTTTTTAATTTACTTTATTATTTAATAAAATTATAACTTATTTTTATATACTTAAATATAATTTTATTATATTTTTCTAATATGTTACATACACATAATTAAGTAGGTATATTATTTATGTAGGTATAGTTATTGGTAATTCATTTATGTATTTTCTTTACATATTTTATTTTAATATAATATTTATGTTTTTATTCCCATTTTAATATGTACATATATTATAGATAATATTTTCAAAATTATAAAAATAATGAATAATAAATAAAATAATTATTTTTATCGGGTAAACTATACAACAAGGGTCCAAAACCTAACTTTCACACCTTAACTCCAAAAATAGGAACCCGCCTTCATTAAATAGCTTATTAAAAGTTATATACAATTAAAGTGATTTTGATATATGTAGAGTTTTTATTTGAGAGGTATTGGTCCAGGAAGTTGGAATTTTGGACTCTTATTTAAATTGTATCTTTCATTCTATATACTATTTTATTGTAAAATAAAATTTATATTTATATAAATTTTATTATCTACAACTTTCATGTACAAAGATTATTTATTTGAGGTATAAAAAATAGAAATAAAAATAGGTCTCAAAATGAATAAAAATGAATAAATAAAAGGGGGTTTTATTGTATTTTGGACCCTTATCTTCCCTTACTTTATTCCTTGTCAGCCTTGTCATCGAGATGACTTTGTCTCGGGGTTTAGGGTCATAAAATATGTTCAATATTTTTTTCTTTTTCTTTATTCTTTAATTTTGACATAAAAAATAATATTTCATGCACACTTTATACAATAATGCATGAATGTTAAAATGCATGGATACGAGGTATTTACACGCATTTACTAGGGGATTTAAGGCCAAAATGATAGAATAAAGATGATGAAATAGAGATTCATAATCCACATATACTGCCTTTGCTAGTCCCTAGCAAACACTTATGTAATAAGTGCAGAAAGCAAAAACAAAGAAAAGAAAGAGAAAGAAATTGGATTGAACTTAGTTATCAAGCTTGTGTTCACAAAATCAAAGTGTGGAGCTTAAGTCAGACCTTTGAAATTTTAGTACGGGCGGAACCTTAGTGGGAACCGGATTTGAAGTTCAACAACCTTCGAGAATCCCAAAACTCTGCTCAAGTCCCCTTAATAGCCAGGTCAACATACTTTTACTCATACGCAAACCCTTATGACTACGAATCTGACTCGTACAGTGTATGTGATAGTAGCTCCCCTCAACTGAAATGACAAGGAGACTGACTTCTCCCATATGACAACCCAGTGATTCCCCGATATAGCAACTTCTTCCTCGAGGAGTAGGGTATTCCCTTCTATGTTCAAGTGACAACAAGCTTAAGAGGAGGAGGCAAAGAGAAGAATGGACGATAGCTAGTGTATCTACCTATCTTAGGATACAAGACCGATGTAGTCAACTCATTCAGCTGTAGGCTCACATAATTTGACTTTAAAGCTCAAGCTTACTCATTGACTATACAAATATATACACTCCTGCAGACATTTTATTTTCAGTATGGCATGTCCTCTTTTTTGGAGTTTTTTTGAAATACTATTTACAACAGCATTTATATAAGGAGTTTTTCCTTATGAGACAGTAGACTATCCCTCTTTTAAAGAATTATTACAACCCACACTCTCTTGTCTTCAGAGTTCATTGTCATTGAACGGGTTGGGATGCACTTCCCTCCCTAGATGAGGATAAATGTTTCCACTTGTGTGCATCTCATACCAGCAAATCCAATCCCCTCACCACTCCAACTGAGTTGAGCCAAGTGAAAGGTGCATGTGTCCAAGTTAGGTCATTATCGATAAGAGCCATGTATGTTCTCCGAAATACTCTACTTAGGCCGTCAAGAATCCATTGAACCAAGTCTCGTGATCCTCAAAGAATTAAATCAACTAGACCTCAAGTACCTCAATTCTAGCTCCTATAAGGTTCCTGTTATTAGCTAGATTTAAGGTCCAACTAAGCTCCAATCTTTGGATTTTACTTAGACTTATCAATTATCGAACTCTATCCAAAAAATGTGAATGACATGCAAATGCTATGCAGAATGCATAAAATATTTTTGTGATGCAAATTTTCAAAGATCTGAACTTTTTATGGATTTTCAAAAATATGATGCATATGCATTTTTTTGTATTTTTCAAAAAGATTTTTCAAATGTTTTTGGTATGTTTAGTTGTGCAAATGTTTTTGTGATTGTTGAAAACAAAAGATTTGACTAAAAACTAGGTACAAATATTTACAAATGGATGCATCTTATATTTACAAGAATTAGGTTTTTAAGAATTTACAAGGGGTAAGTGGTCAATTTTATAAATATATATACAGATACAGAATTAATAAAGAATTTTAGGATGATATATACTATTTTTCAAACTTATTTTAAAAAGTTCTCTCAAACAATTTTGAAAACTATAGTCCAAAATAAATTTTACACAATTTTTACAAATATTTACGCATTTGAAAATCATTTTGCATAGGTTTTTCAAATAGTATAGATAGATTTTTCAAAATAATTTTGCAATCATTTTCCAAACATTTTTATTTCACACAAAGAAAATAAATTTTACAAACAAAATAATTTTACAAAGGTTGAAAAATATTTAACAAATGTTTTCTAAATAGTTTTCAAAAAAAATTTCAAACTATTTTTCAAGCATTTTGTAAAAAATATTTTACCTAATTATTAATCGATAGATATAAAAAGAATATGAGAAATAATAAACATCTTTATCAAGTGTTTTTAGTGAATTAATAGCTTTTTTTGCCATAATTATTAATAAAAACACGAAAGTACCAGTTATGGCTAAAGTATATATGCAGTATATACGACCCCGATTACTTAGCTTGAGCTATGTACTCATAGATCAGAGAAAAAAGAGAAGACATAACTCGTACTGAGTATAAAAAAGTCTAAAGAATAAAGGAATGGAGTAATGAATGAATGAATAGGAAGTCGACCGTCCTTCCTATACTTAGGATTAAAGAATCCTAAGTATAACCGACTATACATAAAGCAAAGAGGGTCAAGGGTGGGAATAAACAGACCGTACTTAGACTGTCTCCCCTTATACTTAGGGTAAGATATCCCTAAGTATAAACAGGAAGAGGAGACAATGGAGAGGATAAAAGAATGAAATAACTCGAGGTGCACACCCCTATACTTAGGACAAAGTACATCCTAAGCATAGAAGACTGACAAAAAAAGGGCGACACCTTTTTAGTAGAAAAAGAAAAATGAAAAAGGAAAAGAAGAAAAGAAGAAAATAAGAAAAGATAGATGAAGATGGAAGAAGGAACTTGAACAACTCGGGGTGCACATCTGATGAATACCCATTCATCACTCTTTATTCTTCTATTTTAGCTACAAAAAACCTTTGCAAATACATGTAGATATGTGTAAATACAAATAATTACCAAAAGCATGCATTGTGTAAAAACCTGTAATTAGCATGTTTTTGTGCAAAAATAAAAGAATAAAGAGTAAAAAGAAAAAGAGGGAAATATTTAGAATAAATATTGAGCAACCTAACCCAAGGGAGGGCTCAGCATGGGCCTGACCGCATAAAAGCCAAAGTAGAGGGAGATAGGAGCTCATGTGTATAGATTTTTGTAAATAAATAAAATTATATTTTCCTCACCCAAAAATATGCTTGTACATATTTTGTCTATATATTTAGAAACTATTAAAAACAAAATAAAAATTTAAAAATCAAAAATTCAAAAATGCCCTTTCACCATGTACATAAACCATGCTCCCTTATTTATTTAACCTTATAAATAAATAAAATTATTTTCTAAACTTTTTTTTATAATCTATGTGATATATTGTAAATATAATAAATAAAAAGAAACAAAACAAAAATCAAATAAAAATTGCAAAATTGAAAATGCAAAAATACATTGTATATATACCATGTGTATAAATGTATATATCTATTTATTTCACCTATGTGTATAAATAATAAAAATAAAATAAAAATAGCTTTCTATTCCTCATTTTATTCTATAAATAAATAAAACATAAAAAAGGAATAAAATTGTATAAAAATAATAATAAAAAAAAATTCAAAAATAAAAAGCCTACATATTGTATATATCCCTATATAATGTACATACCTTATTCTTATTTCCAAAAATTAATTAAAAATCACCAAAAAATAGAAAAAAATAAAAGAAAAATATTTCATGTTGAAAGTTTTTGCAAATCGGCCATTTGCTGCCTCATTTTTAAGTGTCAAATCTTGTCCACGTGGCAGCATCCCACTGGTCCACGGGGAATGTTGACCCCGGTCAACTCCCCCGCGGACTCTTTCCTTTTTGAGAAGATGCGCGCCGCCCCGCCTTCGCCATTTTCTCCACGCGCCTCCAGCCTGTCGCCCACGCAAACCCCGCGCCCGGATCCTTCGCCGATCATCCGACATCCTCGCCAGATCCTTCGCCGCGAGATCCACGCCTTCCATAGCCGTCGCCTCCCAACCCTAATCGGGCCTGCAGCTATATAAAGAACCACCTCCGCCGCCACCGCGCCTCATCTTTGGACCTTCTCCTTCTTCCCAGTGACCTCCAGAGGCACCGCGAGAGTGACAGCAAGCGATCGCCCCTGTTGCAGCGAGGCGAGGAGGTGAATCCACTGATCCGGCGTTCTTCGCCGCCGTTGCTCCGCCACCAGCGTGAGCACCGAGCCTCGGGCCGAGACGACCCTTGAGGCTACGACCAGGAGCACCCCCTGCTCTTCCCCAGTCTCTCCGACCACCCAGGTAGATCACTTAGGCCGTAGATTAGCGTAGGTTTCGATTTTTAGCTTACTGGTAGCGTAGCTCCGTCGCCGTCGCCAGCCACCTCCGATCTCCCATCTGCCATTCCGACCCGACCATCATCTTCGCCAGACCTCTCCGCATCTTCTTCACCCATTCACCCAACCCAGATCGCACAGGATCTGGGAATCGAGCTCCTCCGCCGACCACCTTCGCCGGAGCTCTCCATTCCGACGCACCATGCACCTTCACGCCGCCTAACCGGGTCGAGGCAATTTGCCCTCGACCTGTGAGTCTTCTGGTTCGCTTTTCAGGTCAAGACAAGGGTCATCTGAGACCCTTCGCCATCCAGCCAAGAGACCCGCCTCCGCCGCCTTCGCTCGAGCTCCTCGGAGCTCGGTGTGCTCGTCGGAGACCACCAGCAGACGCGGGAGCCTTCCGCGATTCTTCTCCGACCTCCAGAAGGCTCTCCAGAGGACCCTAGCGCACGCACGAGCCCGGCGAATCTCGCCGGAGACCAGTTCTTCCAGGATTCTCCAGAACCGTCAGATCATCCTCCTCGCTCCAGATCTGATCTGAACCATTCATCTGCGGAGCACTGCCACCGTCCGATCATCCCGAGGGTCGATCTTGACCGCTCGCGCAGAGAGAGAGGCACCAGCTAGCCTCAACCGTCAGATTCGCCACGCGTCCTCCTCTCAGCCGTCGATTCACCAAGAGTATCTCCACCACGCTTCGTCACCGTCAGATTTGCCACGTGGAATACTTTCCACCGTTCGATCAGGCCAGCCCTTCCAGAGTTAAAGTCGCACCCGTTCTCCACCGTCCGATCAGCCACGTGGCGCACATCAGGCCGTCGATAATAATAAAAGGGGTAAATTCATCTTAGACCCCTCTGTTTGTTTTATTTCATTTTAGTCCTGTAATTTTTAAATTAAGTTGTTTATTTTCTGGGATATTTGCATTAAGGACCTCGTACTTACTTTATTTGCACTTATACCCCTGTCTACGGGGACCACGTGCTTCGTCACGTGAACTTTATTGGGTTATTTGCAATATAAACCCTGTAGTTCTGGATGTTACGGATTGGATAAAAAGTTTTTGATATTTGCATTTATGCCCCTGTGAGCGTTTTATTTCCGCATGTGCGCCTTTTTAGTGGGTAATTTGCATAACAGCCCCTGGACTTTTTGGTACGAGTTACCAAAAGGTCCTAGGACTTGTTTCTCTTACATATAGGTCCCTGAGTGCCCCAGACACGCGCCTCGTGCGTGATTTGCTGGGTATTTTGCACCAGACCCCCCAGAACTTTGGGTATTTGCACTTTAGTCCCTGTGCACAGTGCCCTACCTTTATTTTTGAATAAAATATCAAACCACCTCCAAATTCGATTAAAATTTGACACATGGCTCGTGCCATGGTGTAGAATTTTTGTGAATTTTTGAGGACATTTTTGATTTCATTTGATATTTTTAAAAATTCAAAAACCCTTATTTTTGCTACTGTTTAGAGTCAAAAACCCCAAAAAATATCAAAACCCTTTTAAAAATTTCATAAAAATTAGTTACTGTTTATTTTGTGTTCCTTGATTTTCTAGCCAATTTTGGTTATTTTTCATTGAGTAAAAACCCTAAAAATCTAAAAACACCTCAAAACTCATAAAAATCATAATAAATAATTTAAAAACCCAAAAACAATAATTTTGGTGCTCAAATTTTCCTTGTTTTCTCTAGTATACAGGAAAATTACCTCCAGGTCCCTTTGAGATCCTTAGAGATTTTATCTTTGGGTTTTGGTCCTGGCTGGACAGTACCTTGTCTTTTTCTCACTGTTTGATTTTTAGCAATTAGAATAAATATCAGAAAAATTTCAAAAATTCACCAAAAACATTAAAAAACCTAAAAAACATAAAAACATTTTTGTCTGAATTCTTGATTGAGTTTTGATGCATTAAATAAATTGTTCAAGTTAATTGTTTGTGTGCTTTTCCTGTTTTCTTTATATTCCAAAAATCCTAAAAAAAAATATAAAAACCCTTAAACACTAAAAAATACTCTCTCGGATTTCTGACTACATCGTAGGCCGCAAGGCCAATCTGTGCTCCTTGTGTTCGACCCTGGGTGCTATACCAGGTTAATCTCATAGCAGGACCGCTCTCTTTTGTGCTCGATTAGTTTTACATGTTCTGAGTGGTTGATTTTTCTTGATATACCTAGTCTGATTGATTGAGGTCGCAACGACCATTTTTTTTACCTTTACCTCTGTCACTCGGACGGTTATCAGAATGGCGCCGTTGCCGGGGAGCACGGCTTTGTAGTCATTTTTCCATATTGTCTCTCTATATTATCATTGTTTTCTGACACTCTCTCTTTGATTTTTGTGCGAGGTACTGCGTGGCCAACTTGGAGTTTATTTGTGAGGACCCGCACGGGAAGAAGAGCAGGGAGAGGAAGAAGAAGAATTTTATTTTGAGAGAGAACAATATTTTTTGTAATAATTTAGAACTTGGACATTTGTGGACACTTGTAACTTAGCGGGTCTGTTTCGCCGAGTACCGGTGTACTCGGGGGACCCATTTGGATTTTCGCGGCTTTTTCTGCGGTTTTGATAGCTAGCTGCCTTTTCCGGTGTTTACACGGTTTTTCTCGAGCCCCTAGATTTAGGAATTTCTCTTGCTTGTGTCGTAATTAGTAGGGTCCCCACACTTAATTGCTTGCCTGATCCTATAGGACGTTAATTGGACCAACTAAAATCATTAATAAAAATAACCGACTCATTTGCCTTCGCAGCCTACGTGCCGCGAGCCTGCCCCATCAAGCGCTACTCCTGAACTCGACCTGTCGAGAAGAGGAGGGGTAGGCCAAGACCGGACTCTTTGGCTTGGAGGTCGGTGACCGGTTAGACGGTTCTTGCGATAGAAAGTTGCTCATCTAGGACTCGGTTTTTCCTCGCCGCACCATTTAGGTAGTTTAATTGTCTTTAAATTCTGCGCGGATCATTTGCATGTAGAGTGCTGGAGACAAGGTACGCATTTCTTTCTCTGCATGCATCATTGATTTCTTCGCGCATCGGCTTTTTCGTCTTCTCCCTCTGTTTTTGGCTTAATCATCAGGAGAATCGGAAAATTCGTTAGGCCGCTTATATTTATTTTGAAAAAAAAAATTAAAAAAGAAAAACAAAAAAATTTTTGGGACTGGATAACACTATTGACCCTAAAAGACACTCACATTAAAAATTTGTCTTGGGGAGAGCAACCCCCTCCTTGTATGGTTTGGATGCGCGAGAGAGTGACCCGCACCCTAGGTAGAGCCCTCCGGTGCTATTTCTAGCTGACTACCGACTCTTCCGTGCGGGCCAGTCGGGTGGAGTAGCATCGGGTATCCTAACAGGTCACGTAAGCGCTCTGATATTTTGTGTGTTCACCCAATAAAATTGACAAGATAAATTGACCGAGCTTTCACGGTCTTCAGATTGTGTTGCGTTGGTGAACCGGGGGTTTGCTTTGCGATCATATTTTCTCCAGATCCCATCCGCCCAACTCGCCAGATCAAGATGATGGGTAGACGATCTCTTAGGCAGCCTCTGGCTGCACCGCTGTCAGGCGCGTCTACTTCACCATCTAGGTTGACCCGTGAGAGTCGAGACCAGCTCTCCGGGCCCGAGTACGATTCCACCCTGTTCTCCCTCGATCCCCTTTCTTTTGCTACTGAGAGACATGAGCCCGAGGAAAGACGAATTGATTTGACAGAACCTGAGTTGGTTTCATCTGATTTTGCAGACGTCACTATGGCCGGAGCCGGCAGTTCAGACCCAGACTCCCGACAACCCGAACATTTTGTACTAGACTAGGGAGCGATCAACTCCACTCTGATCGCATCATTAGAGATAGTACAGAAGCAGCTACGCGATCAGGGAGCTTTCATGATTGAGATGAGAAGGGAGTTGGAGCGACTCAGAGAAGAGAGATCAGAGCGAGCCTGAGGACATTCCTGATGCTGATGCAGAGGCAGCAGCCGCAGCAGCCGCAGCAGCGGCTGCCGCAGCGGCAGCCGCCGCCGGAGCAGGACCACCGAGAACGATGCGGGAGTTACACAACCCCGGATCTACACTGATGCACCATTGGGTGGTGGTACCTGCTATCGTGGGGGATTTCAAGTTCCCTCCGAATACCCTGCAGATGCTTCCTCATTTTCACGGACTTGCCACCGAGGAGCCCCACCTCCATCTCCAGGAGTTTTTGATGATCTGCAGCACTGTCCACGACCGTCATGTGGACCAGGATACGATTCGGATGATGGCCTTCCCTTTTTCACTGGCAGATAGAGCAGCCGCCTGGCTGAAGCATTTAGGGAAGTTTGTTTACACCTGGGAGCAGCTCCGCACCGAGTACTTGAACAAGTACTATCCACTCGGTCGGACGAATGCGGCGAGGGCCCTGATCAACAACTTCTCCATGCTCCCTAACGAGCAGTTTCACGAGGCATGGGAGAGGTTCAGAGAGCTTCTGGATAGATGCCCACACCACGACATTTCCAAGCCGAACCTAGTTCAGAGCTTCTTTAGTAGGATGACGCCAGAGCTTCAGGGTCTGGTGAATGCTTCTTGCGGCGGGTCCTACTTTGCCAAGGACCACAACCAAGTCTGGGCCATCTACGAGGAGATGGCCGAAAATTATATGGTGATGTCCCAGACTCGGTTGTACACACAGAGATCTCAGCAGCCGCCAGGACCCGTGCAGTACCAGCGGATAGCACGGGTTGATGCAGGTCCATCCAGTTCGTCCACAGTTGCAGCCGCACAGGCAGAGTCGGCCGCTGCGGACATGGGGATTATCAGCGAGAAGTTGGACCGCATGGAAATAATAGAGAAGAAGCAGTGCCAGGGCATAACTCAGATGGAGCAGATGGCACAAACTCTGAGCGACGTGAAGACCCATCTCTTGTGTCTTCAGGAGGCACAGACGGCTTCTCAGCCCCGTCTTCAGTCGCGAGGCGATTCCGGTGGCAGCCGCAGCTCGTCCCAGCGCTCCAGCTCCTTGCACCAGCCTAGACAAGTTCACCTTGTACAGGCGGAGCCGTACCAGCAGCAGCAGCCCTCTTATCAGTCACCACCATCTCCAGACTTACAGATGGTGGTATATCAGCCGGATCAGCCTCTGGCAGTACTGCCTCCAGACCCCTTCGATGCAGAGCCGTTGATGGATGTCAACGGGATTTGGTACGACCGTCCCCAGCCTGGGATCCGACGAGACCATCCCGGATTCAGATGGGGGAATGGGGGTAACCAGTCCCAACAGCAGCCAGCCGGTCAGGGAGGGCAGTACTCCCAGCAGAGAGATCACCAGCAGCCCCCAGCATACCAGCCACACCAGCCATCATCCTTCGTACCTCGTCCCTACCAGCAGCAGGGACAGACTTGGAGACGTGAGCAGCAGGCTCACCAGCAGCAGCATCCTTCCTCTTACCCCTCTCAGCCGCAGCAGCACCAGGTCCAGCAGCCTCATTACCAGAGAGGCAACCCGTCGGGCTCCCATGAGAGCCCCGCCTTGGATGATCTAGCCCGCATTTTCACAGAGCAGCAGGCTACATTTAGACGGGAGATGGACGAGTTCCGTTAGGAGATGCGGGACCTGATGAGAGGGAAGGCCGCCATCCCTGCACAGATCGAGCCTAATCCGAATAGCTTGAAGAGGAAGTCTGAGCAGGTAGTTCACACTGAGCCTACCCCTCCTAGTGACTCATTTGATGATATGTCGTCGGATCTATTTGATGCTGATTTTGTTACACTTAGGAGCGGTAGAAGACCAGCAGGCGGCGCCTCATCTGAGCGACAACGCGAGGATTCATCTAGAGCGCCAGATGAGGAAGAGGAGAGCGGTACTGAAGCCGCATATGATAATGACGGTGGTACTGAAGCCACCCGAAATGCTGATTCCACCGGCGGTACTGAGGCCGCCGCTTCACCATATCGAGGAGGTGGTACTGACGCCACCAGCAGAGCCGAGCCAGCCCGCGGTACTGAGGCCGCAAGACGTCTAGTCGTAGAGCCAGCTAGAGGTGGTACTAAGGCCACCAATATTCATTATGATAGAGATGTTGTCTTTCCTCGTGTGGATGTATCTCAGAACTCTATTTTGAATAAAGGAAAAGGTTTAGTTTCTTCTGATCCCACTGTGGTGAATGATGTATGTGAGGATCCGGTCATCGAACCGTCTAGGCCTATTCCTAGTCCTTCATCTGAGAAGGACCCTGTGACCCCCTTTCCTAGAGCCCTTGAGTTGGGGAAGGGGAAGAAAAGAGAAAAAGATCCAAAAAAGAGAGAGCAGGAGGAGTTCAGCCAGAGCATGATAGACCGATTTCACATCCAGCTGACCCTCCATGAGGCTTTGCAGCACATTCCTCTCCTTCAGCGATCCTTGAGAGACAGGACCACAGTCAGGAGGAAGAAGAGGAACAACACCGCAGAAATTCATGTGTTGACAAAAGCCACGTGTTACGCGATCCAGAACCATCTGCCGACCAAGAGGCCAGATTTAGGAGCCCCGTATGTCAGATGTCATATTAGTGAGCAGAGGTTCGACCGTACTCTATTAGATAGCGGATCGTTGATCAACCTTCTTCCGGCAGCCCTTCTCGACCACTTAGAGTTGGGCACTCTTAGACAGAGCAGGACATACCTTCAGTTTGCTGATCGGTCTGTCAAGAAGCCAAAGGGGTTGTTGCGAGACGTTGTCGTCACGATTCAGGGTTTGCAATTCCCCGTGGACTTCGTAGTGCTGGACATGGAGACCCCTGACTCGTTGACCGATTCCCCCATCATCCTCGGTCGCCCGTTCTTGGCCACAGCCAAGGCGGTGACTGACCATGACAGTGGGAAGGTATTCTTTCGCGTCCAGGGCGAGAGTATACAAATAGAGACGGTTAAGGACCACAGAGCCAGAGATAGATCCCGCTCAGAGGGCAGTACAGATTCAGAACAGCTGACAGATACAGAGCCAGACATACACCAGGACTGTGATTTTGTGATCACAGATGATGAGGCAGCTTGGGCAGATCCTGCAGCACAGACCATCCTCTCATATTCAGATACAGCTGATGCAGAGATGATAGCAGAGGATAGTCTGGAGAGCACAGCCCTGGTTCAGGATACTATTGAGTCAGCAGAGTCGGACCTTGATCGCGACACGATTTTCAGTGATGGTGGTACTGAGGCCACCCTGCTCTACGGTGGTACTGATGCCACCGCAGTTGATACAGATCCCTCGGATTCAGAATCTGATTGGGCAGATTGTGATGATCAGATGCCAGACCTGGATCCACCTGAGCCTATAGATGAGGAGGAGGTAGAGGTAGAGCAGATCAGAGACAATGCAGAGGACCCGCCTTCTCCAGATCCAGCCTGTGAGAGTTCTTTATCATTTTCCCAGGCAGATCTGGCAGAATTGTCAGCATACACACATCTTCTTCAGAAGCCAGATTTGCCAGCACCCAGCTGTCCAGAGCTAAAGCCGCTCCCTACTTCGCTGAAGTATCGATTCCTTGCGGGAGAGTCTGAGATGTACCCAGTCATCATCTCTGCCGATCTTACTGGAGAACAAGAATCCCGTCTGATGGGGGTTCTTGAAAAGAACCGCAAGGCAATTGGATGGAGCGTAGCAGATCTCCATGGGATTAGTCCCTCGTTGTGCTCCCACCATATCTATCTTGAGGAGGGGGCGAAGCCGTCGCGTGAGTTCCAGCGGCGACTGAACCCCAACCTGAGAGAGGTCGTGATGAAGGAAATATCCAAATGGTGGAGCGCAGATTTTATTTATCCCATTTCCGACTCCAAGTGGGTCAGCCCCTTGCATGTGGTGCCCAAGAAGTCGGGCATCACGACTGTGATCAGTGAGTCGGGAGAGGAGATTGCTACACGAGTACCCACCTCTTGGCGGGTCTGCGTTGACTACAGGAGACTCAACCAGGCTACCAAGAAGGACCATTTCCCCCTGCCTTTTATTGATCAGATCATAGAGAGGCTGGCAGGGAAGAGCCATTATTGCTTCCTGGATGGGTACTCGGGCTACAATCAGGTGGCCATCGCTCCTGAGGATCAGGAGAAGACCACCTTTACCTGTCCCTTCGGTACATACGCCTTTCGACGCATGCCATTTGGGCTATGCAACGCCCCTGCGACTTTTCAGAGATGCATGCTGTCGATCTTTTCGGACATGGTAGGGGAGTGTTTGGAGGTCTTCATGGACGACTTCTCGGTTTACGGCGACGGATTCGATTCCTGTCTTGACTGCCTAGACCGAGTGCTCCAGCGATGTATTGCTACCCGCTTGGTTCTGTCTTGGGAGAAGAGTCACTTCATGGTGACTCAAGGGACGGTGCTTGGCCACATCATCTCCAACAGGGGCATGGAGGTTGATCCGGCCAAGGTTGACGTCATTAGAAAACTCGCACCGCCGTCCAATTTGAAGCAGCTACGGTCATTTCTGGGTCATTTCTTGCGCTTTCTAAATAGCTTCGGCACTAAATAGGAAACGGTCTCTCCAACGGCTGTGAGTTTACGTTTTCATCATCTTTTTCAGCAAGATTGCCCGACCGTTGACTGACCTCTTGACGAAAGACACCGAGTTCCTTGTCGATGACAAGTGTCTTTCGTCCTTCGAGACTCTCCAGCAGTGTGTTATTGAGGCTCCTGTCCTTCAGCCACCCGATTGGTCTCTCCCATTCGAGATCATGACGGACGCCTCTGATTTTGCCGTAGGGGCCGTGCTAGGACAGAGGAGGGACGGAGTTCCGTTTGCCATACACTATGCTAGCCGCACATTGGATTCCGCCCAGCGGAATTATACGGTCACAGAGAAGGAGATGCTAGCAGTAGTGTTCGCCCTAGATAAGTTCAGATCGTATATCATTGGATCTAGAGTGACTTTGTATATTGACCACACCGCCATCAGGTACCTCATGTCAAAGAAGGATGCCAAGGCCAGACTTACTAGATGGATCCTTCTACTCCAGGAGTTCGACATTGAGATCAAGGATAAGCCTGGAGTCAAGAATGTGGTGGCGGATCATCTTTCCCGACTAAAGCAGCCTGAGGATTCTGAGCAGATTGATCCTATTCGAGATACCTTCCCAGATGAGGCGATCCTTGCTATCACCTCACTCCCGTGGTATGCCGATATTGTGAACTTTCTCGTTGCTGGGAAAGTCCCACAAGATTGGCCCAGGCAGAGGCGTGAGACCTTCCTTGCGAAGGCCAAGTCCTACCACTGGGAGGATCCCATCCTTTACCACGAAGGAGGGGATAGCGTCTGGCGTCGGTGTATTCCTCAGGAGGAGCATCATAGTGTCCTCACTTACTGCCACAAGCTTGAGGCAGGAGGACATCATTCTGGGAGGAGAACGGCACAGAAAGTGCTCCAATCCGGCTTGTGGTGGCCTACACTCTTCAAGGACTCTGATGAGTTCGTGAAGAGGTGTACTGACTGTCAGAGGATGGGCACTTGTGGACAGCGTGATATGATGCCGATGCAGCCCATTCACTTCTGTGAGGTTTTTGACGCATGGGGCATCGATTTCATGGGTCCATTCCCTAAGAGTCAGGGATTTGAGTACATTCTGTTGGCCGTAGATTATGTTAGTCGTTGGGCACATCTCCCTTTCGCCTCGTGTATGGCAAGCCCTGTCACCTACCAGTTGAGCTGAGGCACAAGTCACTCTGGGCAGTTACAGACATATTGATGGATCCAGATGGTATAGGAGACCAGAGGAGGGCAGAGTTAGCCGCCTTGGAAGAGCTTAGAGATGCAGCTTTCTCAAACAGCCTACATTATAAGGAGAAAGTCAAAGAGTGGCATGATTCTCATATCAGCCACAAGCATTTTGAGATTGGACAGAAAGTATGGCTGTTTGATGCGAGGCTTAGATTATTTCCAGGGAAGCTACAGAGCAAATGGAAAGGACCCTATTTGGTCAGAAAGGTACACGATAACGGTAGCATTGATATATCTGAGTTATCTTCTGAGAGTACCTTCCGAGTGAACGGCCAGCGGCTCAAACCATTTCTAGATCATGAGCCGCGGGACGTTATTATTGCCGCTATTCATTTTGCGTGAGATGTGGTCTTTTGACTCACATCTTTTACATCTCACGCCTGATTTTCACTGTTCCTCCGCCTGTATAGATCCAGTTGTCCATATCATTCTATTCTCTAGTCCCACATCCCGTCTCTCATCTTATGATTATGCTATACTTAGGGTGTACTTTACCCTAAGTATAGGGGGGATGTCGGACCTGCGAGTATTCTTTTCATTCTTTCTGCTCTTGTTTTTGCTGCCTATACTTAGGGATATTTTACCCTAAGTATAGGGGGGGCAGATTCTGTATATTCTTCACTCGGCTTTCCCTTCATGTACAGCTTTCTATACTTAGGATTAGTTAATCCTAAGTATAGGGGGAGACCACCGAGTTCCTCTCATTTTATTCATTTATTCGTTCCTGTACTTAGCCATTCCTTTTCACTTCCCTTTTACTAAGCACGAGTTATGTCTTCTTCATCGCTCTTGATCACTCTGAGGACATCGTTCGAGCTAAGTATAGGGGGGGTGTATATATATTTCATATATACTTTAGCCATAACTCGTACTTTGTGTGAGTGTGTTAATAAATAAAATGGCTAAAAATCACAAAAATTTAAAAATTTTTTTTCATGTACATAAACCTCTTTTATTCGTGCACATACATAGCTAGTGTATAAAGTATTTTTGTAAAAATGATTTCAAAAATCTTTTGTGTAAAGCTTGTGTAAATATTTTGTATCAAAATTATGTATATAGTACAAAAGTTTTTCCAAAATGTTTTGAAAATCAAAAGTTTGCAAAAATCTTGTGTAAAAGATTGTGAATATCAGTTTGCAAAACTTGCACCTCATGCATCATTCATGATTACAATTTTTTTTTTCAAAAATTTTTTGCATGATTGTAAAAAATTTGTAAATAGCATCTTGTGTACATATATGTATATAGTTTTTCCTGGATGAGAGTTGACATTTAAACTAAGCCTGGAATTAAATTGAGAAATGGAGCTTGAATAAGATCTTAATCCACTTAACTTCAAGAGGAACCTTGTAGGACTTAGGGTTAAGGCTTTTCAGGTCCATAAGGACTTAATTCTTTAAGTCCACTAGGCTATGAGCATATGTCATCTTGATGAGCCTAAGTAGAGCACTTAACAACACACGCATGACTCTTAGAGACAATGGTTTGACTTGCACCTGCACTTACACATGGCTCTCCACGGATGAGGTGGTGAGGAGGCAGTTTCCTTTGGCTTGGGGTAGCATATGAGGGTAGTACTTCTAGGCGGAACCTCTCTTCTTCTTATAGTGAAGGAAGTGCACCTCAACTTGGTCTAGTGGTGTTGAAAGCTAAAGACAGAAGCTGTGGGTTGCAATAAAGCTTCAAAAGAGGGATAGTCTACTGGCTCAAGGGGAAATTTCTTATATGCTGCACCATGTAGATATGTTGTACAGAAGTTCTTGAAAAAAAAAAAATATGCAAAAATGCAAAAAGAACTCCAAAAAAGTGGTGGGTCGGATTGAAAATTTAATAACCCCACCGGAGTATAAAGCAAAAGCTTATGGTATCCATGTTACATCTCATGAAGCTTGCAGCGGGAGACTTAGCTACACTGGCTAAGCTTCCAAAACTCTATACTTCTACCCCCTCTTCTTGAGCCGGTTGCACTTGAACTTAGAAGGGAATACCCCGCTTCTCGAGGAAAGAGTTGCTAGACTGAGGCATTAGAGTTACCAGGTTGAGGGAGGTTGTTTCTTTGTTACTTCTGAGGTGGGGAGCCACATATCACCTACACCGCAAGGAAAGATTCATGGTCATCAGAGTTTGTGTATGTAGACTTGTTCTGATCTGGTTTATTGAGGAGTCTTGCCCATAGATTGGTGGAACTTGGAGGCTGTTGAGTTTTAAGCTTAAGTCCAAATAAGGTTCCGACACATTAATAATCCAAAGATCTGATCGAGCTCCATATTTCAATTTAATGAAGGAAAATTTAATAAGTCAACCTTGATCCATGTACATCCTCTTTTTCTTTTTCTTTTTCTTTCTTTTTCACTTCTTTTTCAAATAAGTGTTTGCTAAGGGACTAGCAAAGTTAAGCATAGGGGGGTGATGAATACCCATTCATCACTCTTTATTCTTCTATTTTAGCTACAAAAACCTTTGCAAATACATGTAGATATGTGTAAATACAAATAATTACCAAAAGCATGCATTGTGTAAAAACCTATAATTAGCATGTTTTTGTGCACAAAATAAAAGAATAAAGAGCAAAAAGAAAAAGAGGGAAATATTTAGAATAAATATTGAGCAACCTAACCCAAGGGAGGGCTCAGCATGGGCCTGACCGCATAAAAGCCAAGTAGAGGGAGATAGGGGCTCACATATGTATATATTTGCAAATAAATAAAACTATATATTTTCCTCACCCAAAAATATGTTGTAAATATTTGTATATATTTTGTAAAAGTTATTAAAAACAAAATAAAAATCAAAAATTCAAAAATACCCTTTTTCCCATGTGCATAGACCATCACCCATGTATTTATCTAACCCTATAGATAAATGTATTTATTTTCAAAACTTTTTGTAAATATTCTATGATACATTTTGTAAATAAAATAAATAAGAAGAAACAAAACAAAAATCAAATAAAAATCACAAAATCAAAAATACCAAAATACATTGTATATATACCATGTGTATAAATGTATACAACTATTTATTTCACCCTTGTGTATAAATAATTACAATAAAATAAAAATACCATTTTATTCCATATTTTATGATGTAAATAAATAAAATACAAAATGAGCATAAAAATACATAAAAATAACAAATAAAAAAATCAAAAATAAAAATCCATATAGTGTACATATACCTATATACATAGCTACCCTATTTTTATTTCCAAAAATTAATTAAAAATCACCAAAAAATAGAAAAAAATAAAAGAAAAATATTTCATGTTTTGAGTTTTCTTTAATTCGGCCTATTTCTACCTTAAAATAAATAAACAAAAATTAAATACACGTGGCAGCTTCTGATTGGTCCACGGGGGATTGTTGACCCCGGTCAACTCCCCCGCGGACTCCTTCCTTTTCTGGAAGACGCGCGCCGCCCCGCCTTCTCCGATTTTTCCACGCGTCTCCAGGCTGTCACCCACGCGAACCCCATGCCCGGATTCTTCGTTGATCATCCGTCATCCTCGCCCGATCTTTCGCCACAAAATCCACGCCTTCCTTAGCCGTCGCCCCTCAACCCTAATCGCACCTGTCACCATATATATCCCGACCTCCGCCGCCTCCGCGCCTCATCTTTGGATCGCCATCCTTATTCCCGTGACCTCCAGAGCAAAGCCCGAGGTGACAGCTCGCGTTTGACCCTGTTGCAGTGAGGTGAGGGTGTCCCGACCATCGATCCGGCGTTCTTCGCCGCCGCTGCTCCGCCACCAGCGTCGAGCATCGAGCCTCAGGCCTTGACGCCCTTCGAGGCTACGACCAGGAGTTAGCCACACTCCAGCACAGTCTTCCGCTCCATCCAGGTAGTTGATTAGCTCTTTTATTCCGTTTAATTTTAGATTTCGCCCAATTTGCATCTCCGACGCATTTCCCTGATTCAGTCCATCTCGCGTAATATCTCGACCATCCGACCCGATCATCACCTTCGCCATTCCCTCACGCACCTTCTACGCCCTTTCACTCAACCCAGATCGCACAGGATCTGGGAATCGAGCTCCACCGTCTCCGCCTCGCCGGAGCTCGTTCGCCCCACAGCACAGACCATCTTCACCCCGCTTTCTTGGGTCGAGGCACTTTGCCCTCGACCCGCGAAGCGTTCTGGTTGCTTTGCAGGTCCAAAGGGAGGCGTCTGAGGCTTCCCAACTTCAGGCCAGGAGCTTCGCGCCGCCAGCCTCGCCGGAGCCCCTCCAGGGCTCGGCTGGGTCGTCGGCTACCACCATCAGCTGCGGGCAGTCACCAGGAGCGTGTTCCGATCAGTAGCAGCAGCTGAGGAGGACCGGAGTCCACGCACGAGGCCGGCGAAGTTCGCCGGCGTCGAGTTCTTGCACCACCCTCCAGAGCCGTCCGATGCACCCTCTGCTCCAGGTCTGATCGTGACCGTCCGATTCGTTGAGGAGCAGCGTCCATTCGATCATCCAGAGGGGCTATCTGGACCGTCCGAGCAGAGAGAGAGGGATCCCATTCACCGGAGACGTCAGATCATCCACGAGGACCTCCCTCCGCCGTCGATCGAGCCGAAGAGGAGAAGAGAGGAGTAGCGCCCGCCATCCTAGCCGTTCAATCACCACGTGGCGCCCATCCAACCGTCGGCTAATAAAGGGGTAAATATCGTAGGACCCCCTCTTAGTTTTTCATTTCCTTTTTAGTCCTGTAAATATTTTTAGAAACTTTTTCACGTAGGGTTATTTGCAATCTGGACCTTGTGCTTTATTTTAATTGCATGTATGCCCCTGTGTGTGAGTGACCACGTGCTTCGTCACGTGTGTATCTGGGCTTTTTACATATATTGTCCTGTAGATCTGGAGTGTTAATGAATGCATGAATCTTTTTATGTAATTGCAATTATACCCCTGTGAGCATTGTTTATGCGCATGTGCGTTATTTAGTGGGCTTTTTGCAACTTCGTCCCTGGGCTTTTGATACGAGTTATCAAAAGACCCTTGGACTTAGTTTTTCTTGCAATTTGGTCCCTGTGTGCCCCAGCCACGCGCCACGCGCGTGACTTGCTGGGCATTTTGCACCAGAGACCCCAGATCTTTTGGGTATTTGCACTTAGGTCCCTGTGCACAGTGCCCCACCTTTATTTTTGAATAAAATATCAAACGACCTCCAAATCCAATGAGATTTTGACACATGGCTCCTGCCATGGTGTAGGAATTTCTGTGATTTTTGAGGACATTTTTATTTTCATTTACTATTTTTAAAAATTCAAAAAACCCCTATTTTTGCCACTGTTTGACTTTAAAAATACCAAAAAAAAATATAAAATCACCCCCAAAAATTCTAAAAAAATTAGATACTTTTTCTTGCTTGTTGTGTGATTTTCTAGCCAATTTTGGCTATTTTTCATCACTTAAAAACCCTAAAAATTGAAAAACCCCTAAAAACTCATAAAAATTATAAAAATTAAATTAAAAATCCAAAAATAATAATTAGGGTGCCTAAATTTTCCTTATTCTTCATAGTTTACAGGAAAATTACCTTCAGGGTTGATTGAAACTCTTAAATATTTTATTTTTGAGTTTCTAACCTTGCTGGACAGTACCTCTTCTTTGTTGCATTGTTTGATTTTTAGTAAATAATTTATCCATTAGAAAAATTCCAAAAATTCACCAAAAACAGTAAAAAACTTAAAAACCTTAAAAACAATTTTTCCTTAATTTTTGCATCATTTTTGGTGTGTTTAATAAATTGTTGAAGTTCCCTTGTATTTGCCTTCTTTAATTTTCTCATCATTTAAAAAATTTAAAAAAATATAAAAACAAATAAAAACCACTAAAAAGATTCCCTTGGATTTCTGACTACATCGTAGGCTATTTAGCCAATCTGTGCTCCTTGTGTTCGACCCTGGGAGCTATACCAGGTTAATCCTATAGCTAGACCGCTCTATTTTGTGCTTGCTTGTTTTTATCTGATTTGAGTGGTTGATTTCTTCTTGATTGACTTAGTTGAGTGATAGAGGTCGCAACGACCTAATTTTCTGTACCTTTACCTCTGTCATTTGGCCGGTCGTCAGAATGGCGCCGTTGCCGGGGAGCACGGCTTTGTAGTCATTTTTCCATATTGTCTCTCTAAATTATAACTGTTTTCTGACACTCTCTCTTTCTAATTTTTGTGCGAGGTACTGCGTGGAGAACTTGGAGTACACTTTTTGAGGACCCGCACGGGAAGAAGAGCAGGGAGAAGAAGAAGAATGTCATTTATTTGAGAGAACAATATTTTTGTAATAATTTAGGACTTGGACATTTGTGGACACTTGTAACTTAGCGGGTCTGTTTCGCCGAGCACCGGTGTGCTCGGGGGACCCATTTGGATTTTCGCGGCTTTTTCTGCGGTTTTTATAGCTAGCTGCCTTTTCCGGTGTTTACGCGGTTTTTCTCGAGCCCCTAGATTTAGGAATTTCTCTTGCTTGTGACGTAAATTTTAAGGCCCAACACCTAATAGAATATCTGTTCCTATAGAACGTAATTGGACCTTAATAAAACTCACTGAAAAAGTTAGTTTAATTGGATTTGAGACCACGTGCCGTGAGGAGTCACATACAGCGCTGGCAGGACCCGTTGTGGCGGGCACCGAGTGACTCCCAAGATCGGACTCCGGACTCGATTCGGTTAGCTAACTATTGTTCTTCACGATCAATAGAAGTTGCTCATCTAGGACTCGGTTTTTCCCGTTGCACCATTTAGGTAGTTTTATTCTGTCTTTAAATTCTGCGCGGATCACTTGCATGTAGAGTGCTGGAGACAAGGTACACATTTCTTTCTCTGCATGCATCATTGATTTCTTCGCGCATCGGCTTTTTCGTCTTCTCCCTCTGTTTTTGGCTTAATCATCAGGAGAATCGGAAAATTCGTTAGGCCGCTTGTATTTATTTTGAAAAAAAATTAAAAAAAAAAAAAAAAATTGGGACTGGATAACATTATTGACCCTAAAAGACACTCACATTAAAAAATTTTGTCTTGGGGAGAGCAACCCCCTCCTTGTATGGTTTGGATGCGCGAGAGAGTGACCCGCACCCTAGGTAGAACCCTCCGGTGTTATTTCTAGCTGACTACCGACTCTTCCGTGCGGGCCAGTCGGTTGGAGTAGCATCGGGTATCCTAACAGGTCACGTAAGCGCTCTGATATCTTGCATGTTCACCAAATAAAATTGACAAGATAAATTGACCGATCTTTCACGGTCTTCAGATTGTGTTGCGTTGGTGAACCGGGGGTTTGCTTTGCGATCATATTTTCTCCAGATCCCATCCGCCCAACTCGCCAGATCAAGATGATGGGTAGACGATCTCTTAGGCAGCCTCTGGCTGCACCGCTTTCAAGCGCGTCCACTCCATCATCTAGGTTGGCCCGTGAGAGTCAAGACCAGCTCTCCGGGCCCGAGTACGATTCCACCCTGTTCCCCCTCGACCCCCTTTCTTTTGCTACTGAGAGACATGAGCCCGAGGAAAGACGTATTGATTTGACAGAACCTGAGTTGGGCTCATCTGATTTTGCAGACGTCGGTATGGCCGCCAGATCAGAAGATTACCCCGGAGGTCAGCAGGGAGAGCAGCATGTTGTATTTGACCAAGGGGCGATCAACTCCACCCTGATCGCATCATTAGAGACGGTTCAGCAGCAGTTACGCGATCAGGGGGCTTTTATGATCGAGATGAGAAGGGAGATGGAGCGACTCCGAAGAGAGCGAGACGAGCCGAGCGAGCCGGAGGACATTCCTGACGCTGATGCAGAGGCAGCAGCCGCAGCAGCTGCCGCAGCAGCGGCAGCCGCCGCCGCAGCAAGACCGATGCGGGAGCTACACAACCCCGGATCTACACTGATGCACCAGTGGGTGGTGATACCTGCTATCGTGGGGGATTTCAAGTTCCCTCCGAACACCCTGCAGATGCTTCCTCATTTTCACGGACTCGCCACTGAGGAACCCCACCTCCATCTCCAGGAGTTTTTGATGATCTGTAGCACTGTCCACGACCGTCGTGTGGACCAAGATACGATTCGGATGATGGCCTTCCCTTTTTCACTGGCAGATAGAGCAGCCGCCTGGCTGAAACATTTAGGGAAGTTTGTTTACACCTGGGAGCAACTCCGCACCGAGTACTTGAACAAGTACTATCCACTCGGGCGGACGAATGCAGCAAGGGCCCTGATCAACAACTTCTCCATGCTCCCTAACGAGCAATTTCACGAGGCATGGGAGAGGTTCAGAGAGCTTCTGGATAGATGCCCACACCACGACATTTCGAAGCCGAACCTAGTTCAGAGCTTCTTTAGTGGGCTGACGCCAGAGGTTCAGGGATTGGTGAATGCTTCTTGCGGCGGGTCCTACTTTGCCAAGGACCACAACCAAGTCTGGGCCATCTATGAGGAGATGTCCGAAAATTACATGGTGATGTCCCAGACACGGTTGTACACACAGAGAGTTCAGCCGCCAGGACCCGTGCAGTACCAGCGGATAGCACGGGTTGATGCAGGTCCATCCAGTTCGTCCACGGTTGCAGCCGCACAGGCAGAGTCGGCCGCTGCGGACATGGGGATTATCAGCGAGAAGTTGGACCGCATGGAAATAATAGAGAAGAAGCAGTGCCAGGGCATAACTCAGATGGAGCAGATGGCACAAACTCTGAGCGACATGAAGACCCATCTCTTGTGCCTTCAAGAGGCACAGACGGCTTCTCAGCCCAGTCTTCAGTCGCGAGGCGATTCCGGTGGCAGCCGCAGCTCGTCCCAGCGCTCCAGCTCCTTGCAGCAGCCTAGACAAGTTCACCTTGTACAGGCGGAGCCGTACCAGCAGCAGCAGCCCTCTTACCAGTCACCACCATCTCCAGACTTACAGATGGTGGTATATCAGCCGGATCAGCCTCTGGATGTACTCCCACCAGTCCCTTACGATGCGGAACCGTTGATGGATGTCAACGGGATTTGGTATGACCGCCCTCAACCTGGAATCCGACGAGACCATCCCGGATTCAGGTGGGGGAATGGGGGTAACCAGTCCCAACAACAGCCAGCCGGTCAGGGAGGGCAGTACTCCCAGCAGAGAGATCACCAGCAGCCCCCAGCATACCAACCACACCAGCCATCATCCTTCGTACCTCGTCCCTACCAGCAGCAGGGACAGAATTGGAGACGTGAGCAGCAGGCTCACCAGCAGCAGCATCATTCCTCTTACCCCTCTCAGCCGCAGCAGCACCAGGTCCAGCAGCCTCATTATCAGAGAGGCAACCCGTCGGGCTCCCATGAGAGCCCCGCCATGGATGATCTAGCCCGCCTCTTCACAGAGCAGCAGGCTACATTTAGACGGGAGATGGACGAGTTCCGCCAGGAGATGCGGGACCTGATGAGAGGGAAGGCCGCCATCCCTGCACAGATCGAGCCTAATCCGAATAGCTTGAAGAGGAAATCTGAGCAGGTAGTTCACACTGAGCCTACCACTCCTAATAACTCATTTGATGATATGTCATCGAATATATTTGATGCTGATTTTGTTACACTTAGGAGCGGTAGAAGACCAGCAGGCGGCGCCTCATCTGAGCGACAACACGAGGATCCATCTAGAGCGCCAGATGAGGAAGAGGAGAGCGGTACTGAAGCCGCACATCATGATGACGGTGGTACTGATGCCACCCGAGATGCTGATTCCACCGGCGGTACTGAGGCCGCCGTTTCACCACATCGAGGAGGTGGTACTGACGCCACCAGCAGAGCCGAGCCAACCTGCGGTACTGAGGCCGCAAGACGTCTAGTTGTAGAGCCAGCTAGAGGTGGTACTGACGCCACCAACATTTATTCTGATAGAAATGTTGTCTCTCCTCGCATGAATGTTTCTCAGAACTCTAATTTGAATAAAGGAAAAGGTTTAGTTTCTTCTGATCCCACTATGGTGTATGATGTTTGTGAGGATCCGGTCATCGAACCGTCTAGGCCTATTCCTAGTCCTTCATCTGAGAAGGACCCTGTGATCCCCTTTCCTAGAGCCCTTGAGTTGGGGAAGGGGAAGAAAAAAGAAAAAGATCCAAAAAAAAGAGAACAGGAGGAGTTCAGCCAGGGCATGATAGACCGATTTCACATCCAGCTGACCCTCAAGGAGGCTTTGCAGCACATTCCTCTTCTTCAGCGATCCCTAAGAGATAGGACCACAATCAGGAGAAAGAAGAGGAACAAGACCGCAGAAATTCATGTGCTAACAAAAGCCACGTGTTACGCGATCCAGAACCATCTGCCAACTAAGAGGCCAGATTTAGGGGCCCCGTATGTCAGATGTCAGATTAGTGAGCAGAGGTTCGACCGCACTCTATTAGATAGCGGATCGTCGATCAACCTTCTTCCGGCAGCCCTTCTCGACCACTTAGAGTTGGGCACTCTTAGACAGAGCAGGACATACCTTCAGTTTGCTGATCGGTCTGTCAAGAGGCCAAAGGGGTTGTTGCGAGACGTTGTCGTCACGATTCAGGGATTGCAATTCCCCGTGGATTTTGTCGTACTGGACATGGAGACCCCTGACTCGTTGACCGATTCCCCCATCATCCTCGGTCGCCCGTTCTTGGCCACAGCCAAGGCAGTGACTGACCATGACAGTGGGAAGGTATTCTTTCGCGTCCAGGGCGAGAGTGTACAAATAGAGACGGTTAAGGACCACAGAGCCAGAGATAGATCCCGCTCACATGGCAGTACAGATTCAGAGCAGCTGACAGACGCAGAGCCAGACATCCACCAGGACTGTGACTTTGTGATCACAGATGATGAGGCAGCTTGGGCAGATCCTGCAGCACAGACCATCCTCTCATATTCAGATACAACTGATGCAGATATGATAGCAGAGGATAGTCTGGAGAGCACAACCCTGGTTCAGGATACTATTGAGTCAGCAGAATCGGACCTTGATCGCGACACGAGTTGCAGTGATGGTGGTACTGAGGCCACCTTGCTATACGGTGGTACTGATGCCACCGCAGTTGATACAGATCCCTCGGATTCAGAATCTGATTGGGCAGATTGTGATGATCAGATGCCAGATCTGGATCCACCTGAGCCTATAGATGAGGAGGAGGTAGAGGCAGAACAGATCAGAGACAATGTAGAGGACCCGCCTTCTCCAGATCCAGTTTGTGAGAGTTCTTTATCATTTTCCCAGGCAAATTTGGCAGAATTGTCTGCATACACACATCTTCTTCAGAAACCAGATTTGCCAGCACCCAGCTGTCCAGAGCTAAAGCCGCTCCCTACTTCGTTGAAGTATAGATTCCTTGCGGGAGAGTCTGAGATGTACCCAGTCATCATCTTTGCCGATCTGACTGGAGAGCAAGAATCCCGTCTGATGGAGGTTCTTGAAAAGAACCGCAAGGCAATTGGATGGAGCGTAGCAGATCTCCATGGGATTAGTCCCTCGTTGTGCTCCCACCATATCTATCTCGAGGAAGGGGCAAAGCCGTCGCGTGAGTTCCAGCGGCGACTGAACCCCAACCTAAGAGAAGTTGTCATGAAGGAAATATCAAAATGGTGGAGTGCAGATTTTATTTATCCCATTTCCGACTCCAAGTGGGTTAGCCCCTTGCATGTGGTGCCCAAGAAGACGGGCATCACGACTATGATCAGTGAGTCGGGAGAGGAGATTGCTACACGAGTACCCACCTCTTGGAGGGTCTGCGTTGACTACCGGAGACTCAATCAGGCCACCAAGAAGGACCATTTTCCCCTGCCTTTTATTGATCAGATCATAGAGAGACTGGCAGGAAAGAGCCATTACTGCTTCCTAGATGGGTACTCGGGCTACAACCAAGTGGCCATCGCTCCTGAGGATCAGGAGAAGACCACCTTTACCTGTCCCTTCGGTACATACGCTTTTCGACGCATGCCATTTGGGCTATGTAACGCCCCTGCGACTTTTCAGAGATGCATGCTGTCGATATTTTCGGACATGGTAGGGGAATGTTTGGAGGTCTTCATGGACGACTTCTCGGTTTACGGCGACGGATTCGATTCCTGTCTTGACTGCCTAGACCGAGTGCTCCAGCGATGTATTGCTACCCGCTTGGTTCTGTCTTGGGAGAAGAGTCACTTCATGGTGACTCAAGGGACGGTGCTTGGCCACATCATCTCCAACAGAGGCATGGAGGTTGATCCGGCCAAGGTCGATGTCATTAGGAAACTCACACCACCGTCTAATTTAAAGCAGCTACGGTCATTTCTGGGGCATGTTGGTTTTTATAGGAGATTCATTCATGATTTCAGCAAGATTGCCCGACCGTTGACTGACCTTTTGACGAAAGACACCGAGTTCCTTGTTGATGACAAGTGTCTTTCGTCCTTTGAAACTCTCCAGCAATGTGTTATTGAGGCTCCTGTCCTTCAACCACCCGATTGGTCTCTCCCGTTCGAGATCATGACGGACGCCTCTGATTTTGCCGTAGGGGCAGTGCTAGGACAGAGGAGGGATGGAGTTCCGTTTGCCATACACTATGCTAGCCGCACATTGGATTCCGCCCAGCGGAATTATACGGTCACAGAGAAGGAGATGCTAGCAGTAGTGTTTGCCCTAGATAAATTCAGATCATATATCATTGGATCTAGAGTGACTTTGTATACTGACCACACCGCCATCAGGTACCTCATGTCAAAGAAGGATGCCAAGGCCAGACTTACTAGATGGATCCTTCTACTCCAGGAGTTCGACATTGAGATCAAGGATAAACCTGGAGTCAAGAATGTGGTGGCGGATCATCTCTCCCGACTAGAGCAGCCTGAGGATTCTGAGCAGATTGATCCCATTTATGATACCTTCCCAGATGAGGCGATCCTTGCTATCGCCTCACTCCCGTGGTATGCCGATATTGTGAACTTTCTCGTTGCTGGGAAAGTCCCACAAGATTGGCCCAGGCAGAGGCTTGAGACCTTCCTTGCGAAGGCCAAGTCCTACCACTGGGAGGATCCCATCCTTTACCACGAAGGAGGGGATAGCATCTGGCGTCGGTGTATTCCTCAGGAGGAGCATCATAGTGTCCTCACTTACTGCCACAAGCTTGAGGCAGGAGGACATCATTCTGGGAGGAGAACGGCACAGAAAGTGCTCCAATCCGGCTTGTGGTGGCCTACACTCTTCAAGGACTCTGATGAGTACGTGAAGAGGTGTACTGACTGTCAGAGGATGGGCACTTGTGGACAACGTGATATGATGCCGATGCAGCCCATTCACTTCTGTGAGGTTTTTGACGCATGGGGCATCGATTTCATGGGTCCATTCCCTAAGAGCCAGGGATTCGAGTACATTCTGTTGGCCGTAGATTATGTTAGTCGTTGGGTTGAGGCTATCCCCACCCGAGCCGCTGATGCGAGGACAGTTTGCAGATTTTTGAGGAAGCACATCATCACGCGGTTCGGGGTTCCACGAGTTCTTATTTCTGATGGGGGGTCTCACTTCATCAACGACCAGGTAAAAGCCCTTGCTAGCGAGTTCAGTATAGACCATCGTGTTGCCACACCATACCATCCACAGGCGAATGGTCTAGCTGAGGTGTCGAATAGGGAGATCAAGAATATTTTGCAGAAAGTCGTCCGCCCTGACCGAAAGAATTGGTCACAGCTTTTGGACTCGGTCTTATGGGCATATAGGACGTCTTTCAAGACACCTTTGGGCACATCTCCCTTTCGCCTCGTGTATGGCAAGCCCTGTCACCTACCAGTTGAGCTGAGGCACAAGTCACTCTGGGCAGTTACAGACATATTGATGGATCCAGATGGTATAGGAGACCAGAGGAGGGCAGAGTTAGCCGCCTTGGAAGAGCTTAGAGATGCAGCTTTCTCAAACAGCCTACATTATAAGGAGAAAGTCAAAGAGTGGCATGATTCTCATATCAGCCACAAGCATTTTGAGATTGGACAGAAAGTATGGCTGTTTGATGCGAGGCTTAGATTATTTCCAGGGAAGCTACAGAGCAAATGGAAAGGACCCTATTTGGTCAGAAAGGTACACGATAACGGTAGCATTGATATATCTGAGTTATCTTCTGAGAGTACCTTCCGAGTGAACGGCCAGCGGCTCAAACCATTTCTAGATCATGAGCCGCGGGACGTTATTATTGCCGCTATTCATTTTGCGTGAGATGTGGTCTTTTGACTCACATCTTTTACATCTCACGCCTGATTTTCACTGTTCCTCCGCCTGTATAGATCCAGTTGTCCATATCATTCTATTCTCTAGTCCCACATCCCGTCTCTCATCTTATGATTATGCTATACTTAGGGTGTACTTTACCCTAAGTATAGGGGGGATGTCGGACCTGCGAGTATTCTTTTCATTCTTTCTGCTCTTGTTTTTGCTGCCTATACTTAGGGATATTTTACCCTAAGTATAGGGGGGGCAGATTCTGTATATTCTTCACTCGGCTTTCCCTTCATGTACAGCTTTCTATACTTAGGATTAGTTAATCCTAAGTATAGGGGGGAGACCACCGAGTTCCTCTCATTTTATTCATTTATTCGTTCCTGTACTTAGCCATTCCTTTTCACTTCCCTTTTACTAAGCACGAGTTATGTCTTCTTCATCGCTCTTGATCACTCTGAGGACATCGTTCGAGCTAAGTATAGGGGGGGTGTATATATATTTCATATATACTTTAGCCATAACTCGTACTTTGTGTGAGTGTGTTAATAAATAAAATGGCTAAAAATCACAAAAATTTAAAAATTTTTTTTCATGTACATAAACCTCTTTTATTCGTGCACATACATAGCTAGTGTATAAAGTATTTTTGTAAAAATGATTTCAAAAATCTTTTGTGTAAAGCTTGTGTAAATATTTTGTATCAAAATTATGTATATAGTACAAAAGTTTTTCCAAAATGTTTTGAAAATCAAAAGTTTGCAAAAATCTTGTGTAAAAGATTGTGAATATCAGTTTGCAAAACTTGCACCTCATGCATCATTCATGATTACAATTTTTTTTTTTCAAAAAATTTTTTGCATGATTGTAAAAAATTTGTAAATAGCATCTTGTGTACATATATGTATATAGTTTTTCCTGGATGAGAGTTGACATTTAAACTAAGCCTGGAATTAAATTGAGAAATGGAGCTTGAATAAGATCTTAATCCACTTAACTTCAAGAGGAACCTTGTAGGACTTAGGGTTAAGGCTTTTCAGGTCCATAAGGACTTAATTCTTTAAGTCCACTAGGCTATGAGCATATGTCATCTTGATGAGCCTAAGTAGAGCACTTAACAACACACGCATGACTCTTAGAGACAATGGTTTGACTTGCACCTGCACTTACACATGGCTCTCCACGGATGAGGTGGTGAGGAGGCAGTTTCCTTTGGCTTGGGGTAGCATATGAGGGTAGTACTTCTAGGCGGAACCTCTCTTCTTCTTATAGTGAAGGAAGTGCACCTCAACTTGGTCTAGTGGTGTTGAAAGCTAAAGACAGAAGCTGTGGGTTGCAATAAAGCTTCAAAAGAGGGATAGTCTACTGGCTCAAGGGGAAATTTCTTATATGCTGCACCATGTAGATATGTTGTACAGAAGTTCTTGAAAAAAAAAAAAATATGCAAAAATGCAAAAAGAACTCCAAAAAAGTGGTGGGTCGGATTGAAAATTTAATAACCCCACCGGAGTATAAAGCAAAAGCTTATGGTATCCATGTTACATCTCATGAAGCTTGCAGCGGGAGACTTAGCTACACTGGCTAAGCTTCCAAAACTCTATACTTCTACCCCCTCTTCTTGAGCCGGTTGCACTTGAACTTAGAAGGGAATACCCCGCTTCTCGAGGAAAGAGTTGCTAGACGGAGGCATTAGAGTTACCAGGTTGAGGGAGGTTGTTTCTTTGTTACTTCTGAGGTGGGGAGCCACATATCACCTACACCGCAAGGAAAGATTCATGGTCATCAGAGTTTGTGTATGTAGACTTGTTCTGATCTGGTTTATTGAGGAGTCTTGCCCATAGATTGGTGGAACTTGGAGGCTGTTGAGTTTTAAGCTTAAGTCCAAATAAGGTTCCGACACATTAATAATCCAAAGATCTGATCGAGCTCCATATTTCAATTTAATGAAGGAAAATTTAATAAGTCAACCTTGATCCATGTACATCCTCTTTTTCTTTTTCTTTTTCTTTCTTTTTCACTTCTTTTTCAAATAAGTGTTTGCTAAGGGACTAGCAAAGTTAAGCATAGGGGGGTGATGAATACCCATTCATCACTCTTTATTCTTCTATTTTAGCTACAAAAACCTTTGCAAATACATGTAGATATGTGTAAATACAAATAATTACCAAAAGCATGCATTGTGTAAAAACCTATAATTAGCATGTTTTTGTGCACAAAATAAAAGAATAAAGAGCAAAAAGAAAAAGAGGGAAATATTTAGAATAAATATTGAGCAACCTAACCCAAGGGAGGGCTCAGCATGGGCCTGACCGCATAAAAGCCAAGTAGAGGGAGATAGGGGCTCACATATGTATATATTTGCAAATAAATAAAACTATATATTTTCCTCACCCAAAAATATGTTGTAAATATTTGTATATATTTTGTAAAAGTTATTAAAAACAAAATAAAAATCAAAAATTCAAAAATACCCTTTTTCCCATGTGCATAGACCATCACCCATGTATTTATCTAACCCTATAGATAAATGTATTTATTTTCAAAACTTTTTGTAAATATTCTATGATACATTTTGTAAATAAAATAAATAAGAAGAAACAAAACAAAAATCAAATAAAAATCACAAAATCAAAAATACCAAAATACATTGTATATATACCATGTGTATAAATGTATACAACTATTTATTTCACCCTTGTGTATAAATAATTACAATAAAATAAAAATACCATTTTATTCCATATTTTATGATGTAAATAAATAAAATACAAAATGAGCATAAAAATACATAAAAATAACAAATAAAAAAATCAAAAATAAAAATCCATATAGTGTACATATACCTATATACATAGCTACCCTATTTTTATTTCCAAAAATTAATTAAAAATCACCAAAAAATAGAAAAAAATAAAAGAAAAATATTTCATGTTTTGAGTTTTCTTTAATTCGGCCTATTTCTACCTTAAAATAAATAAACAAAAATTAAATACACGTGGCAGCTTCTGATTGGTCCACGGGGGATTGTTGACCCCGGTCAACTCCCCCGCGGACTCCTTCCTTTTCTGGAAGACGCGCGCCGCCCCGCCTTCTCCGATTTTTCCACGCGTCTCCAGGCTGTCACCCACGCGAACCCCATGCCCGGATTCTTCGTTGATCATCCGTCATCCTCGCCCGATCTTTCGCCACAAAATCCACGCCTTCCTTAGCCGTCGCCCCTCAACCCTAATCGCACCTGTCACCATATATATCCCGACCTCCGCCGCCTCCGCGCCTCATCTTTGGATCGCCATCCTTATTCCCGTGACCTCCAGAGCAAAGCCCGAGGTGACAGCTCGCGTTTGACCCTGTTGCAGTGAGGTGAGGGTGTCCCGACCATCGATCCGGCGTTCTTCGCCGCCGCTGCTCCGCCACCAGCGTCGAGCATCGAGCCTCAGGCCTTGACGCCCTTCGAGGCTACGACCAGGAGTTAGCCACACTCCAGCACAGTCTTCCGCTCCATCCAGGTAGTTGATTAGCTCTTTTATTCCGTTTAATTTTAGATTTCGCCCAATTTGCATCTCCGACGCATTTCCCTGATTCAGTCCATCTCGCGTAATATCTCGACCATCCGACCCGATCATCACCTTCGCCATTCCCTCACGCACCTTCTACGCCCTTTCACTCAACCCCAGATCGCACAGGATCTGGGAATCGAGCTCCACCGTCTCCGCCTCGCCGGAGCTCGTTCGCCCCACAGCACAGACCATCTTCACCCCGCTTTCTTGGGTCGAGGCACTTTGCCCTCGACCCGCGAAGCGTTCTGGTTGCTTTGCAGGTCCAAAGGGAGGCGTCTGAGGCTTCCCAACTTCAGGCCAGGAGCTTCGCGCCGCCAGCCTCGCCGGAGCCCCTCCAGGGCTCGGCTGGGTCGTCGGCTACCACCATCAGCTGCGGGCAGTCACCAGGAGCGTGTTCCGATCAGTAGCAGCAGCTGAGGAGGACCGGAGTCCACGCACGAGGCCGGCGAAGTTCGCCGGCGTCGAGTTCTTGCACCACCCTCCAGAGCCGTCCGATGCACCCTCTGCTCCAGGTCTGATCGTGACCGTCCGATTCGTTGAGGAGCAGCGTCCATTCGATCATCCAGAGGGGCTATCTGGACCGTCCGAGCAGAGAGAGAGGGATCCCATTCACCGGAGACGTCAGATCATCCACGAGGACCTCCCTCCGCCGTCGATCGAGCCGAAGAGGAGAAGAGAGGAGTAGCGCCCGCCATCCTAGCCGTTCAATCACCACGTGGCGCCCATCCAACCGTCGGCTAATAAAGGGGTAAAATATCGTAGGACCCCCTCTTAGTTTTTCATTTCCTTTTTAGTCCTGTAAATATTTTTAGAAACTTTTTCACGTAGGGTTATTTGCAATCTGGACCTTGTGCTTTATTTTAATTGCATGTATGCCCCTGTGTGTGAGTGACCACGTGCTTCGTCACGTGTGTATCTGGGCTTTTTACATATATTGTCCTGTAGATCTGGAGTGTTAATGAATGCATGAATCTTTTTATGTAATTGCAATTATACCCCTGTGAGCATTGTTTATGCGCATGTGCGTTATTTAGTGGGCTTTTTGCAACTTCGTCCCTGGGCTTTTGATACGAGTTATCAAAAGACCCTTGGACTTAGTTTTTCTTGCAATTTGGTCCCTGTGTGCCCCAGCCACGCGCCACGCGCGTGACTTGCTGGGCATTTTGCACCAGAGACCCCAGATCTTTTGGGTATTTGCACTTAGGTCCCTGTGCACAGTGCCCCACCTTTATTTTTGAATAAAATATCAAACGACCTCCAAATCCAATGAGATTTTGACACATGGCTCCTGCCATGGTGTAGGAATTTCTGTGATTTTTGAGGACATTTTTATTTTCATTTACTATTTTTAAAAATTTCAAAAAACCCCTATTTTTGCCACTGTTTGACTTTAAAAATACCAAAAAATATAAAATCACCCCCAAAAATTCTAAAAAAATTAGATACTTTTTCTTGCTTGTTGTGTGATTTTCTAGCCAATTTTGGCTATTTTTCATCACTTAAAAACCCTAAAAATTGAAAAACCCCTAAAAACTCATAAAAATTATAAAAATTAAATTAAAAATCCAAAAATAATAATTAGGGTGCCTAAATTTTCCTTATTCTTCATAGTTTACAGGAACATTACCTTCAGGGTTGATTGAAACTCTTAAATATTTTATTTTTGAGTTTCTAACCTTGCTGGACAGTACCTCTTCTTTGTTGCATTGTTTGATTTTTAGTAAATAATTTATCCATTAGAAAAATTCCAAAAATTCACCAAAAACAGTAAAAAACTTAAAAACCTTAAAAACAATTTTTCCTTAATTTTTGCATCATTTTTGGTGTGTTTAATAAATTGTTGAAGTTCCCTTGTATTTGCCTTCTTTAATTTTCTCATCATTTAAAAAATTTAAAAAAATATAAAAACAAATAAAAACCACTAAAAAGATTCCCTTGGATTTCTGACTACATCGTAGGCTATTTAGCCAATCTGTGCTCCTTGTGTTCGACCCTGGGAGCTATACCAGGTTAATCCTATAGCTAGACCGCTCTATTTTGTGCTTGCTTGTTTTTATCTGATTTGAGTGGTTGATTTCTTCTTGATTGACTTAGTTGAGTGATAGAGGTCGCAACGACCTAATTTTCTGTACCTTTACCTCTGTCATTTGGCCGGTCGTCAATGGTCACAGAGAAGGAGATGCTAGCAGTAGTGTTCGCCCTAGATAAGTTCAGATCGTATATCATTGGATCTAAAGTGACTTTGTATACTGACCACACCGTCATCAGGTACCTCATGTCAAAGAAGGATGCCAAGGCCAGACTTACTAGATGGATCCTTCTACTCCAGGAGTTCGACATTGAGATCAAGGATAAGCCTGGAGTCAAGAATGTGGTGGCGGATCATCTTTCCCGACTAAAGCAGCCTGAGGATTCTGAGCAGATTGATCCTATTCGAGATACCTTCCCAGATGAGGCGATCCTTGCTATCACCTCACTCCCGTGGTATGCCGATATTGTGAACTTTCTCGTTGCTGGGAAAGTCCCACAAGATTGGCCCAGGCAGAGGCGTGAGACCTTCCTTGCGAAGGCCAAGTCCTACCACTGGGAGGATCCCATCCTTTACCACGAAGGAGGGGATAGCGTCTGGCGTCGGTGTATTCCTCAGGAGGAGCATCATAGTATCCTCACTTACTGCCACAAGCTTGAGGCAGGAGGACATCATTCTGGGAGGAGAACGGCACAGAAAGTGCTCCAATCCGGCTTGTGGTGGCCTACACTCTTCAAGGACTCTGATGAGTTCGTGAAGAGGTGTACTGACTGTTAGAGGATGGGCACTTGTGGACAGCGTGATATGATGCCGATGCAGCCCATTCACTTCTGTGAGGTTTTTGACGCATGGGGCATCGATTTCATGGGTCCATTCCCTAAGAGTCAGGGATTTGAGTACATTCTGTTGGCCGTAGATTATGTTAGTCGTTGGGTTGAGGCTATCCCCGCCCGAGCCGCTGATGCGAGGACAGTTTGCAGATTTTTGAGGAAGCACATCATCATGCGGTTCGGGGTTCCACGAGTTCTAATTTCTGATGGGGGGTCTCATTTCGTAAACGACCAGGTGAAGGCCCTTGCTAGCGAGTTCAGTATAGACCATCGTGTTGCCACACCTTACCATCCACAGACGAATGGTCTAGCTGAGGTGTCGAATAGGGAGATCAAGAATATTTTGCAGAAAGTCGTCCGCCCTGACCGAAAGAATTGGTCACAGCTTTTGGACTCGGTCTTGTGGGCATATCGGACATCTTTCAAGACTCCATTGGGCACATCTCCCTTTCGTCTCGTTTATGGCAAGCCATGCCATCTACCTGTTGAGCTGAGGCACAAGTCACTTTGGGCAGTTACAGATATTCTTATGGATCCAGATGGTATAGGAGACCAGAGGAGGGCAGAGTTAGCTGCCCTGGAGGAGCTTAGAGATGCAGCTTTCTCAAGCAGCCTACATTATAAGGAAAAAGTGAAGGAGTGGCATGATTCTCATATCAGCCACAAGCATTTTGAGATTGGACAGAAAGTATGGTTGTTTGATGCAAGGCTACGATTATTTCCAGGGAAGCTACAGAGCAAATGGAAGGGACCTTACTTGGTCAGGAAGGTACACGATAACGGTAGCATTGATATATCTGAGTTATCTTCTGAGAGTACCTTTCGAGTGAACGGCCAGCGGCTCAAGCCATTTCTAGATCATGAGCCGCGGGACGTTATTGTTGCCCCGATTCATTTTGCGTGAGATGTGGTCTCTTGACTCACATCTTTTGCATCTCACGCCTGATTTTCACTGTTCCTCCGCCTGTATAGATCCAGTTGTCCATATCATTCTATTCTTTAGTCCCACATCCCTTTTCTCATCCTGTGATTATGCTATACTTAGGGTGTACTTTACCCTAAGTATAGGGGGGATTGTCGGACCTGCGAGTATTCTTTTCATTCTTTCTGCTCCTGTTTTTGCTGCCTATACTTAGGGATATTTTACCCTAAGTATAGGGGGGGCAGATTCTGTATCTTCTTCACTCGGCTTTCCCTTCATGTACATCTTGCTATACTTAGGATTAGTTAATCCTAAGTATAGGGGGAAACCACCGAGTCCCTCTCATTCTATTCATTTATTCGTTTCTGTACCTAGCCATTCCTTTTCACTTCCCTTTTACTAAGCACGAGTTATGTCTTCTTCATCGCTCTTGATCACTCTGAGGACATCGTTCGAGCTAAGTATAGGGGGGGTGTGTATATATTTCATATATACTTTAGCCATAACTCGTAATTTGTGTGAGTGTGTTAATAAATAAAATGGCTAAAAATCACAAGAATTTAAAATTTTTTTCATGTACATAAACCTCTTTTATCTTGCACATACATAGCTAGTGTACAAAGTATTTTTGTAAAAATGATTTCAAAAATATTTTGTGTAAAGCTTGTGTAAATATTTTTGTATCAAAATTATGTATATAGTACAAAATTTTTCCAAAATGTTGTGAAAATCAAAAGTTTGCAAAAATCTTGTGTAAAAGTTTGTAAATATCTTTTTGCAAAACTTGCACCTCATGCATCATTCATCCAAGATTTCAAAACATTTTTCAAAAATTTTGCATGATTGTAAAATATTTGTAAATAGCATCTTGTGTACATATATAGTTTTTCCTGGATGAGAGTTGACATTTAAACTAAGCCTGGAACTAAATTGAGAAATGGAGCTTGAATAAGATCTTAATCCACTTAACTTTAAGAGGAACCTTATAGGATTTAGGTTTAAGGCTTTTCAGGTCCATGAGGACTTAATTCTTTGAGTCCACTAGGCTATGAGCATATGTCATCTTGATGAGCCTAAGTAGAGCACTTAACAACACACGCATGACTCTTAGAGACAATGGTTTGACTTGCACCTGCACTTACACATGGCTCTCCACGGATGAGGTGGTGAGGAGGCAGTTTCCTTTGGCTTGGGGTAGCATATGAGGGTAGTACTTCTAGGCGGAACCTCTCTTCTTCTTCTAGTGAAGGAAGTGCGCCTCAACTTGGTCTAGTGGTGATGAAGGCTAAAGACAGAAGCTGTGGGTTGCAATAAAGCTTCAAAAGAGGGATAGTCTACTGGCTCAAGGGGAAATTTCTTATATGCTGCACCATGTAGATATGCTGTACAGAAATCCTTGAAAAAAAAATGCAAAAATGCAAAAAGAACTCCAAAAAAGTGGTGGGTCGGATTGAAAATTTAATAACCCCACCGGAGTGTATATAGTCAAATAAAGCAAAGCTTATGGTATCCATGTTACATCTCATGAAGCTTGCAGCGGGAGACTTAGCTACACTGGCTAAGCTTCCAAAACTCTATACTTCTACCCCCTCTTCTTGAGCCGGTTGCACTTGAACTTAGAAGGGAATACCCCGCTTCTCGAGGAAAGAGTTGCTAGACCGAGGCATTAGAGTTACCAGGTTGAGGGAGGTTGTTTCTTTGTTACTTCTGAGGTGGGGAGCCACATATCACTTACACTGCATGGAAAGACTCATGGTCATTAGAGTTTGTGTATGTAGACTTGTTCTGATCTGGTTTATTGAGGAGTCTTGCCCATAGATTGGTGGAACTTAGAGGCTGTTGAGTTTTAAGCTTAAGTCCAAATAAGGTTCCGACACATTAATAATCCAAAGATCTGATCAAGCTCCACATTTCAATTTAATGAAGGAAAGTTTAATAATTCAACCTTGATCCATGTACATCCTCTTTTTCTTTTTCTTTTTCTTTCCTTTTCACTTCTTTTTCAAATAAGTGTTTGCTAAGGGACTAGCAAAGTTAAGTATAGGGGGGTGATGAATACCCATTCATCACTCTTTATTCTTCTATTTTAGCTACAAAAAACCTTTGCAAATACATGTAGATATGTGTAAATACAAATAATTACCAAAAGCATGCATTGTGTAAAAACCTGTAATTAGAATGTTTTTGTGCAAAAATAAAAGAATAAAGAGTAAAAAGAAAAAGAGGGAAATATTTAGAATAAATATTGAGCAACCTAACCCAAGGGAGGGCTCAGCATGGGCCTGACCGCATAAAAGCCAAAGTAGAGGGAGATAGGAGCTCATGTGTATAGATTTTTGTAAATAAATAAAATTATATTTTCCTCACCCAAAAATATGCTTGTACATATTTTGTCTATATATTTAGAAACTATTAAAAACAAAATAAAAATTTAAAAATCAAAAATTCAAAAATGCCCTTTCACCATGTACATAAACCATGCTCCCTTATTTATTTAACCTTATAAATAAATAAAATTATTTTCTAAACTTTTTTTTATAATCTATGTGATATATTGTAAATATAATAAATAAAAAGAAACAAAACAAAAATCAAATAAAAATTGCAAAATTGAAAATGCAAAAATACATTGTATATATACCATGTGTATAAATGTATATATCTATTTATTTCACCTATGTGTATAAATAATAAAAATAAAATAAAAATAGCTTTCTATTCCTCATTTTATTCTATAAATAAATAAAACATAAAATAGGAATAAAATTGTATAAAAATAATAATAAAAAAAATTCAAAAATAAAAAGCCTACATATTGTATATATCCCAATATAATGTACATACCTTATTCGTATTTCCAAAAATTAATTAAAAATCACCAAAAAATAGAAAAAAATAAAAGAAAAATATTTCATGTTGAAAGTTTTTGCAAAATCGGCCATTTGCTGCCTCATTTTTAAGTGTCAAATCTTGTCCACGTGGCAGCATCCCACTGGTCCACGGGGAATGTTGACCCCGGTCAACTCCCCCGCGGACTCTTTCCTTTTTGAGAAGATGCGCGCCGCCCCGCCTTCGCCATTTTCTCCACGCGCCTCCAGCCTGTCGCCCACGCAAACCCCGCGCCCGGATCCTTCGCCGATCATCCGACATCCTCGCCAGATCCTTCGCCGCGAGATCCACGCCTTCCATAGCCGTCGCCTCCCAACCCTAATCGGGCCTGCAGGTATATAAAGAACCACCTCCGCCGCCACCGCGCCTCATCTTTGGACCTTCTCCTTCTTCCCAGTGACCTCCAGAGGCACCGCGAGAGTGACAGCAAGCGATCGCCCCTGTTGCAGCGAGGCGAGGAGGTGAATCCACTGATCCGGCGTTCTTCGCCGCCGTTGCTCCGCCACCAGCGTGAGCACCGAGCCTCGGGCCGAGACGACCCTTGAGGCTACGACCAGGAGCACCCCCTGCTCTTCCCCAGTCTCTCCGACCACCCAGGTAGATCACTTAGGCCGTAGATTAGCGTAGGTTTCGATTTTTAGCTTACTGGTAGCGTAGCTCCGTCGCCGTCGCCAGCCACCTCCGATCTCCCATCTGCCATTCCGACCCGACCATCATCTTCGCCAGACCTCTCCGCATCTTCTTCACCCATTCACCCAACCCAGATCGCACAGGATCTGGGAATCGAGCTCCTCCGCCGACCACCTTCGCCGGAGCTCTCCATTCCGATGCACCATGCACCTTCACGCCGCCTAACCGGGTCGAGGCAATTTGCCCTCGACCCGTGAGTCTTCTGGTTCGCTTTTCAGGTCAAGACAAGGGTCATCTGAGACCCTTCGCCATCCAGCCAGGAGACCCGGCTCCGCCGCCTTCGCTCGAGCTCCTCGGAGCTCGGTGTGCTCGTCGGAGACCACCAGCAGACGCGGGAGCCTTCCGCGATTCTTCTCCGACCTCCAGAAGGCTCTCCAGAGGACCCTAGCGCACGCACGAGCCCGGCGAATCTCGCCGGCGACCAGTTCTTCCAGGATTCTCCAGAACCGTCAGATCATCCTCCTCGCTCCAGATCTGATCTGAACCATTCATCTGCGGAGCACTGCCACCGTCCGATCATCCCGAGGGTCGATCTTGACCGCTCGCGCAGAGAGAGAGGCACCAGCTAGCCTCAACCGTCAGATTCGCCACGCGTCCTCCTCTCAGCCGTCGATTCACCAAGAGTATCTCCACCACGCTTCGTCACCGTCAGATCTGCCACGTGGAATACTTTCCACCGTTCGATCAGGCCAGCCCTTCCAGAGTTAAAGTCACACCCGTTCTCCACCGTCCGATCAGCCACGTGGCGCACATCAGGCCGTCGATAATAATAAAAGGGGTAAATTCATCTTAGGCCCCTCTGTTTGTTTTATTTCATTTTAGTCCTGTAATTTTTAAATTAAGTTGTTTATTTTCTGGGATATTTGCATTAAGGACCTCGTACTTACTTTATTTGCACTTATACCCCTGTCTACGGGGACCACGTGCTTCGTCACGTGAACTTTATTGGGTTATTTGCAATATAAACCCTGTAGTTCTGGATGTTACGGATTGGATAAAAAGTTTTTGAAATTTGTATTTATGCCCCTGTGAGCGTTTTATTTCCGCATGTGCGCCTTTTTAGTGGGTAATTTGCATAACAGCCCCTGGACTTTTTGGTACGAGTTACCAAAAGGTCCTAGGACTTGTTTCTCTTACATATAGGTCCCTGAGTGCCCCAGACACGCGCCTCGCGCGTGATTTGCTGGGTATTTTGCACCAGACCCCCCAGAACTTTGGGTATTTGCACTTTAGTCCCTGTGCACAGTGCCCTACCTTTATTTTTGAATAAAATATCAAACCACCTCCAAATTCGATGAAAATTTGATACATGGCTCCTGCCATGGTGTAGAATTTTTGTGAATTTTTTAGGACATTTTTGATTTCATTTGATATTTTTAAAAATTCAAAAACCCTTATTTTTGCTACTGTTTAGAGTCAAAAACCCCAAAAAATATCAAAACCCTTTTAAAAATTTCATAAAAATTAGTTACTGTTTATTTTGTGTTCCTTGATTTTCTAGCCAATTTTGGTCATTTTTCATTGAGTAAAAACCCTAAAAATCTAAAAACACCTCAAAACTCATAAAAATCATAATAAATAATTTAAAAACCCAAAAACAATAATTTTGGTGCTCAAATTTTCCTTGTTTTCTCTAGTATACAGGAAAATTAACTCCAGGTCCCTTTGAGATCCTTAGATATTTTATCTTTGGGTTTTGGGCCTGGCTGGACAGTACCTTGTCTTTTTCTCACTGTTTGATTTTTAGCAATTAGAATAAATATCAGAAAAATCTCAAAAATTCACCAAAAACATTAAAAAACCTAAAAAACATAAAAACATTTTTGTCTGAATTCTTGATTGAGTTTTGATGCATTAAATAAATTGTTCAAGTTAATTGTTTGTGTGCTTTTCCTGTTTTCTTTATATTCCAAAAATCCTAAAAAAAATATAAAAACCCTTAAAAACACTAAAAAATACTCTCTCGGATTTCTGACTACATCGTAGGCCGCAAGGCCAATCTGTGCTCCTTGTGTTCGACCCTGGGTGCTATACCAGGTTAATCTCATAGCAGGACCGCTCTCTTTTGTGCTCGATTAGTTTTACATGTTCTGAGTGGTTGATTTTTCTTGATATACCTAGTCTGATTGATTGAGGTCGCAACGACCATTTTTTTTACCTTTACCTCTGTCACTCGGACGGTTATCAGAATGGCGCCGTTGCCGGGGAGCACGACTTTGTAGTCATTTTTCCATATTGTCTCTCTATATTATCATTGTTTTCTGACACTCTCTCTTTGATTTTTGTGCGAGGTACTGCGTGGCCAACTTGGAGTTTATTTGTGAGGACCCGCACGGGAAGAAGAGCAGGGAGAGGAAGAAGAAGAATTTTATTTTGCGAGAGAACAATATTTTTTGTAATAATTTAGAACTTGGACATTTGTGGACACTTGTAACTTAGCGGGTCTGTTTCGCCGAGTACCGGTGTGCTCGGGGGACCCATTTGGATTTTCGCGGCTTTTTCTGCGGTTTTGATAGCTAGCTGCCTTTTCCGGTGTTTACGCGGTTTTTCTCGAGCCCCTAGATTTAGGAATTTCTCTTGCTTGTGCCGTAATTAGTAGGGTCCCCACACTTAATTGCTTGCCTGATCCTATAGGACGTTAATTGGACCAACTAAAATCATTAATAAAAATAACCGACTCATTTGCCTTCGCAGCCTACGTGCCGCGAGCCTGCCCCATCAAGCGCTACTCCTGAACTCGACCTGTCGAGAAGAGGAGGGGTAGGCCAAGACCGGACTCTTTGGCTTGGAGGTCGGTGACCGGTTAGACGGTTCTTGCGATAGAAAGTTGCTCATCTAGGACTCGGTTTTTCCTCGCTGCACCATTTAGGTAGTTTAATTCTGTCTTTAAATTCTGCGCGGATCATTTGCATGTAGAGTGCTGGAGACAAGGTACGCATTTCTTTCTCTACATGCATCATTGATTTCTTCGCGCATCGGCTTTTTCGTCTTCTCCCTCTGTTTTTGGCTTAATCATCAGGAGAATCGGAAAATTCGTTAGGCCGCTTGTATTTATTTTGAAAAAAAAAATTAAAAAAGAAAAACAAAAAAATTTTTGGGACTGGATAACACTATTGACCCTAAAAGACACTCACATTAAAAATTTGTCTTGGGGAGAGCAACCCCCTCCTTGTATGGTTTGGATGCGCGAGAGAGTGACCCGCACCCTAGGTAGAGCCCTCCGGTGCTATTTCTAGCTGACTACCGACTCTTCCGTGCGGGCCAGTCGGGTGGAGTAGCATCGGGTATCCTAACAGGTCACGTAAGCGCTCTGATATTTTGTGTGTTCACCCAATAAAATTGACAAGATAAATTGACCGAGCTTTCACGGTCTTCAGATTGTGTTGCGTTGGTGAACCGGGGGTTTGCTTTGCGATCATATTTTCTCCAGATCCCATCCGCCCAACTCGCCAGATCAAGATGATGGGTAGACGATCTCTTAGGCAGCCTCTGGCTGCACCGCTGTCAGGCGCGTCTACTTCACCATCTAGGTTGATCCGTGAGAGTCGAGACCAGCTCTCCGGGCCCGAGTACGATTCCACCCTGTTCTCCCTCGATCCCCTTTCTTTTGCTACTGAGAGACATGAGCCCGAGGAAAGACGAATTGATTTGACAGAACCTGAGTTGGGCTCATCTGATTTTGCAGACGTCACTATGGCCGGAGCCGGCAGTTCAGACCCAGACTCCCGACAACCCGAACATTTTGTACTAGACCAGGGAGCGATCAACTCCACTCTGATCGCATCATTAGAGACAGTACAGAAGCAGCTACGCGATCAGGGAGCTTTCATGATTGAGATGAGAAGGGAGTTGGAGCGACTCAGAGAAGAGAGAGATCAGAGCGAGCCTGAGGACATTCCTGATGCTGATGCAGAGGCAGCAGCCGCAGCAGCCGCAGCAGCGGCTGCCGCAGCGGCAGCCGCCGCCGGAGCAGGACCACCGAGAACGATGCGGGAGTTACACAACCCCGGATCTACAATGATGCACCATTGGGTGGTGGTACCTGCTATCGTGGGGGATTTCAAGTTCCCTCCGAATACCCTGCAGATGCTTCCTCATTTTCACGGACTTGCCACCGAGGAGCCCCACCTCCATCTCCAGGAGTTTTTGATGATCTGCAGCACTGTCCACGACCGTCATGTGGACCAGGATACGATTCGGATGATGGCCTTCCCTTTTTCACTGGCAGATAGAGCAGCCGCCTGGCTGAAGCATTTAGGGAAGTTTGTTTACACCTGGGAGCAGCTCCGCACCGAGTACTTGAACAAGTACTATCCACTCGGTCGGACGAATGCGGCGAGGGCCCTGATCAACAACTTCTCCATGCTCCCTAATGAGCAGTTTCACGAGGCATGGGAGAGGTTCAGAGAGCTTCTGGATAGATGCCCACACCACGACATTTCCAAGCCGAACCTAGTTCAGAGCTTCTTTAGTGGGATGACGCCAGAGCTTCAGGGTCTGGTGAATGCTTCTTGTGGCGGGTCCTACTTTGCCAAGGACCACAACCAAGTCTGGGCCATCTACGAGGAGATGGCCGAAAATTATATGGTGATGTCCCAGACTCGGTTGTACACACAGAGATCTCAGCAGCCGCCAGGACCCGTGCAGTACCAGCGGATAGCACGGGTTGATGCAGGTCCATCCAGTTCGTCCACAGTTGCAGCCGCACAGGCAGAGTCGGCCGCTGCGGACATGGGGATTATCAGCGAGAAGTTGGACCGCATGGAAATAATAGAGAAGAAGCAGTGCCAGGGCATAACTCAGATGGAGCAGATGGCACAAACTCTGAGTGACGTGAAGACCCATCTCTTGTGTCTTCAGGAGGCACAGACGGCTTCTCAGCCCCGTCTTCAGTCGCGAGGCGATTCCGGTGGCAGCCGCAGCTCGTCCCAGCGCTCCAGCTCCTTGCAGCAGCCTAGACAAGTTCACCTTGTACAGGCGGAGCCGTACCAGCAGCAGCAGCCCTCTTATCAGTCACCACCATCTCCAGACTTACAGATGGTGGTATATCAGCCGGATCAGCCTCTGGCAGTACTGCCTCCAGACCCCTTCGATGCAGAGCCGTTGATGGATGTCAACGGGATTTGGTACGACCGTCCCCAGCCTGGGATCCGACGAGACCATCCCGGATTCAGATGGGGGAATGGGGGTAACCAGTCCCAACAGCAGCCAGCCGGTCAGGGAGGGCAGTACTCCCAGCAGAGAGATCACCAGCAGCCCCCAGCATACCAGCCACACCAGCCATCATCCTTCGTACCTCGTCCCTACCAGCAGCAGGGACAGACTTGGAGACGTGAGCAGCAGGCTCACCAGCAGCAGCATCCTTCCTCTTACCCCTCTCAGCCGCAGCAGCACCAGGTCCAGCAGCCTCATTACCAGAGAGGCAACCCGTCGGGCTCCCATGAGAGCCCCGCCTTGGATGATCTAGCCCGCATTTTCACAGAGCAGCAGGCTACATTTAGACTGGAGATGGACGAGTTCCGTCAGGAGATGCGGGACATGATGAGAGGGAAGGCCGCCATCCCTGCACAGATCGAGCCTAATCCGAATAGCTTGAAGAGGAAGTCTGAGAAGGTAGTTCACACTGAGCCTACCCCTCCTAGTGACTCATTTGATGATATGTCGTCGGATCTATTTGATGCTGATTTTGTTACACTTAGGAGCGGTAGAAGACCAGCAGGCGGCGCCTCATCTGAGCGACAACGCGAGGATTCATCTAGAGCGCCAGATGAGGAAGAGGAGAGCGGTACTGAAGCCGCATATGATAATGACGGTGGTACTGAAGCCACCCGAAATGCTGATTCCACCGGCGGTACTGAGGCCGCCGCTTCACCATATCGAGGAGGTGGTACTGACGCCACCAGCAGAGCCGAGCCAGCCCGCGGTACTGAGGCCGCAAGACGTCTAGTCGTAGAGCCAGCTAGAGGTGGTACTAAGGCCACCAATATTCATTCTGATAGAGATGTTGTCTTTCCTCGTGTGGATGTATCTCAGAACTCTATTTTGAATAAAGGAAAAGGTTTAGTTTCTTCTGATCCCACTGTGGTGAATGATGTATGTGAGGATCCGGTCATCGAACCGTCTAGGCCTATTCCTAGTCCTTCATCTGAGAAGGACCCTGTGATCCCCTTTCCTAGAGCCCTTGAGTTGGGGAAGGGGAAGAAAAGAGAAAAAGATCCAAAAAAGAGAGAGCAGGAGGAGTTCAGCCAGAGCATGATAGACCGATTTCACATCCAGCTGACCCTCCATGAGGCTTTGCAGCACATCCCTCTCCTTCAGCGATCCTTGAGAGACAGGACCACAGTCAGGAGGAAGAAGAGGAACAACACCGCAGAAATTCATGTGTTGACAAAAGCCATGTGTTACGCGATCCAGAACCATCTGCCGACCAAGAGGCCAGATTTAGGAGCCCCGTATGTCAGATGTCATATTAGTGAGCAGAGGTTCGACCGTACTCTATTAGATAGCGGATCGTCGATCAACCTTCTTCCGACAGCCCTTCTCGACCACTTAGAGTTGGGCACTCTTAGACAGAGCAGGACATACCTTCAGTTTGCTGATCGGTCTGTCAAGAAGCCAAAGGGGTTGTTGCGAGACGTTGTCGTCACGATTCAGGGTTTGCAATTCCCCGTGGACTTCGTAGTGCTGGACATGGAGACCCCTGACTCGTTGACCGATTCCCCCATCATCCTCGGTCGCCCGTTCTTGGCCACAGCCAAGGCGGTGACTGACCATGACAGTGGGAAGGTATTCTTTCGCGTCCAGGGCGAGAGTATACAAATAGAGACGGTTAAGGACCACAGAGCCAGAGATAGATCCCGCTCAGAGGGCAGTACAGATTCAGAACAGCTGACAGATACAGAGCCAGACATACACCAGGACTGTGATTTTGTGATCACAGATGATGAGGCAGCTTGGGCAGATCCTGCAGCACAGACCATCCTCTCATATTCAGATACAGCTGATGCAGAGATGATAGCAGAGGATAGTCTGGAGAGCACAGCCCTGGTTCAGGATACTATTGAGTCAGCAGAGTCGGACCTTGATCGCGACACGATTTTCAGTGATGGTGGTACTGAGGCCACCCTGCTCTACGGTGGTACTGATGCCACCGCAGTTGATACAGATCCCTCGGATTCAGAATCTGATTGGGCAGATTGTGATGATCAGATGCCAGACCTGGATCCACCTGAGCCTATAGATGAGGAGGAGGTAGAGGTAGAGCAGATCAGAGACAATGCAGAGGACCCGCCTTCTCCAGATCCAGCCTGTGAGAGTTCTTTATCATTTTCCCAGGCAGATCTGGCAGAATTGTCAGCATACACACATCTTCTTCAGAAGCCAGATTTGCCAGCACCCAGCTGTCCAGAGCTAAAGCCGCTCCCTACTTCGCTGAAGTATCGATTCCTTGCGGGAGAGTCTGAGATGTACCCAGTCATCATCTCTGCCGATCTTACTGGAGAACAAGAATCCCGTCTGATGGGGGTTCTTGAAAAGAACCGCAAGGCAATTGGATGGAGCGTAGCAGATCTCCATGGGATTAGTCCCTCGTTGTGCTCCCACCATATCTATCTTGAGGAGGGGGCGAAGCCGTCGCGTGAGTTCCAGCGGCGACTGAACCCCAACCTGAGAGAGGTCGTGATGAAGGAAATATCCAAATGGTGGAGCGCAGATTTTATTTATCCCATTTCCGACTCCAAGTGGGTCAGCCCCTTGCATGTGGTGCCCAAGAAGTCGGGCATCACGACTGTGATCAGTGAGTCGGGAGAGGAGATTGCTACACGAGTACCCACCTCTTGGCGGGTCTGCGTTGACTACAGGAGACTCAACCAGGCTACCAAGAAGGACCATTTCCCCCTGCCTTTTATTGATCAGATCATAGAGAGGCTGGCAGGGAAGAGCCATTATTGCTTCCTGGATGGGTACTCGGGCTACAATTAGGTGGCCATCGCTCCTGAGGATCAGGAGAAGACCACCTTTACCTGTCCCTTCGGTACATACGCCTTTCGACGCATGCCATTTGGGCTATGCAACGCCCCTGCGACTTTTCAGAGATGCATGCTGTCGATCTTTTCGGACATGGTAGGGGAGTGTTTGGAGGTCTTCATGGACGACTTCTCGGTTTACGGCGACGGATTCGATTCCTGTCTTGACTGCCTAGACCGAGTGCTCCAGCGATGTATTGCTACCCGCTTGGTTCTGTCTTGGGAGAAGAGTCACTTCATGGTGACTCAAGGGACGGTGCTTGGCCACATCATCTCCAACAGGGGCATGGAGGTTGATCCGGCCAAGGTTGACGTCATTAGAAAACTCGCACCGCCGTCCAATTTGAAGCAGCTACGGTCATTTCTGGGTCATTTCTTGCGCTTTCTAAATAGCTTCGGCACTAAATAGGAAACGGTCTCTCCAACGGCTGTGAGTTTACGTTTTCATCATCTTTTTCAGCAAGATTGCCCGACCGTTGACTGACCTCTTGATGAAAGACACCGAGTTCCTTGTCGATGACAAGTGTCTTTCGTCCTTCGAGACTCTCCAGCAGTGTGTTATTGAGGCTCCTGTCCTTCAGCCACCCGATTGGTCTCTCCCATTCGAGATCATGACGGACGCCTCTGATTTTGCCGTAGGGGCCGTGCTAGGACAGAGGAGGGACGGAGTTCCGTTTGCCATACACTATGCTAGCCGCACATTGGATTCCGCCCAGCGGAATTATACGGTCACAGAGAAGGAGATGCTAGCAGTAGTGTTCGCCCTAGATAAGTTCAGATCGTATATCATTGGATCTAGAGTGACTTTGTATATTGACCACACCGCCATCAGGTACCTCATGTCAAAGAAGGATGCCAAGGCCAGACTTACTAGATGGATCCTTCTACTCCAGGAGTTCGACATTGAGATCAAGGATAAGCCTGGAGTCAAGAATGTGGTGGCGGATCATCTTTCCCGACTAAAGCAGCCTGAGGATTCTGAGCAGATTGATCCTATTCGAGATACCTTCCCAGATGAGGCGATCCTTGCTATCACCTCACTCCCGTGGTATGCCGATATTGTGAACTTTCTCGTTGCTGGGAAAGTCCCACAAGATTGGCCCAGGCAGAGGCGTGAGACCTTCCTTGCGAAGGCCAAGTCCTACCACTGGGAGGATCCCATCCTTTACCACGAAGGAGGGGATAGCATCTGGCGTCGGTGTATTCCTCAGGAGGAGCATCATAGTGTCCTCACTTACTGCCACAAGCTTGAGGCAGGAGGACATCATTCTGGGAGGAGAACGGCACAGAAAGTGCTCCAATCCGGCTTGTGGTGGCCTACACTCTTCAAGGACTCTGATGAGTTCGTGAAGAGGTGTACTGACTGTCAGAGGATGGGCACTTGTGGACAGCGTGATATGATGCCGATGCAGCCCATTCACTTCTGTGAGGTTTTTGACGCATGGGGCATCGATTTCATGGGTCCATTCCCTAAGAGTCAGGGATTTGAGTACATTCTGTTGGCCGTAGATTATGTTAGTCGTTGGGTTGAGGCTATCCCCGCCCGAGCCGCTGATGCGAGGACAGTTTGCAGATTTTTGAGGAAGCACATCATCATGCGGTTCGGGGTTCCACGAGTTCTAATTTCTGATGGGGGGTCTCATTTCGTAAACGACCAGGTGAAGGCCCTTGCTAGCGAGTTCAGTATAGACCATCGTGTTGCCACACCTTACCATCCACAGACGAATGGTCTAGCTGAGGTGTCGAATAGGGAGATCAAGAATATTTTGCAGAAAGTCGTCCGCCCTGACCGAAAGAATTGGTCACAGCTTTTGGACTCGGTCTTGTGGGCATATCGGACATCTTTCAAGACTCCATTGGGCACATCTCCCTTTCATCTCGTTTATGGCAAGCCATGCCATCTACCTGTTGAGCTGAGGCACAAGTCACTTTGGGCAGTTACAGATATTCTTATGGATCCAGATGGTATAGGAGACCAGAGGAGGGCAGAGTTAGCTGCCCTGGAGGAGCTTAGAGATGCAGCTTTCTCAAGCAGCCTACATTATAAGGAAAAAGTGAAGGAGTGGCATGATTCTCATATCAGCCACAAGCATTTTGAGATTGGACAGAAAGTATGGTTGTTTGATGCAAGGCTACGATTATTTCCAGGGAAGCTACAGAGCAAATGGAAGGGACCTTACTTGGTCAGGAAGGTACACGATAACGGTAGCATTGATATATCTGAGTTATCTTCTGAGAGTACCTTTCGAGTGAACGGCCAGCGGCTCAAGCCATTTCTAGATCATGAGCCGCGGGACGTTATTGTTGCCCCGATTCATTTTGCGTGAGATGTGGTCTCTTGACTCACATCTTTTGCATCTCACGCCTGATTTTCACTGTTCCTCCGCCTGTATAGATCCAGTTGTCCATATCATTCTATTCTTTAGTCCCACATCCCTTTTCTCATCCTGTGATTATGCTATACTTAGGGTGTACTTTACCCTAAGTATAGGGGGGATTGTCGGACCTGCGAGTATTCTTTTCATTCTTTCTGCTCCTGTTTTTGCTGCCTATACTTAGGGATATTTTACCCTAAGTATAGGGGGGGCAGATTCTGTATCTTCTTCACTCGGCTTTCCCTTCATGTACAGCTTGCTATACTTAGGATTAGTTAATCCTAAGTATAGGGGGAAACCACCGAGTCCCTCTCATTCTATTCATTTATTCGTTTCTGTACCTAGCCATTCCTTTTCACTTCCCTTTTACTAAGCACGAGTTATGTCTTCTTCATCGCTCTTGATCACTCTGAGGACATCGTTCGAGCTAAGTATAGGGGGGGTGTGTATATATTTCATATATACTTTAGCCATAACTCGTAATTTGTGTGAGTGTGTTAATAAATAAAATGGCTAAAAATCACAAGAATTTAAAATTTTTTTTCATGTACATAAACCTCTTTTATCTTGCACATACATAGCTAGTGTACAAAGTATTTTTGTAAAAATGATTTCAAAAATATTTTGTGTAAAGCTTGTGTAAATATTTTTGTATCAAAATTATGTATATAGTACAAAATTTTTCCAAAATGTTGTGAAAATCAAAAGTTTGCAAAAATCTTGTGTAAAAGTTTGTAAATATCTTTTTGCAAAACTTGCACCTCATGCATCATTCATCCATGATTTCAAAACATTTTTCAAAAATTTTGCATGATTGTAAAATATTTGTAAATAGCATCTTGTGTACATATATAGTTTTTCCTGGATGAGAGTTGACATTTAAACTAAGCCTGGAACTAAATTGAGAAATGGAGCTTGAATAAGATCTTAATCCACTTAACTTTAAGAGGAACCTTATAGGATTTAGGTTTAAGGCTTTTCAGGTCCATGAGGACTTAATTCTTTGAGTCCACTAGGCTATGAGCATATGTCATCTTGATGAGCCTAAGTAGAGCACTTAACAACACACGCATGACTCTTAGAGACAATGGTTTGACTTGCACCTGCACTTACACATGGCTCTCCACGGATGAGGTGGTGAGGAGGCAGTTTCCTTTGGCTTGGGGTAGCATATGAGGGTAGTACTTCTAGGCGGAACCTCTCTTCTTCTTCTAGTGAAGGAAGTGCGCCTCAATTTGGTCTAGTGGTGATGAAGGCTAAAGACAGAAGCTGTGGGTTGCAATAAAGCTTCAAAAGAGGGATAGTCTACTGGCTCAAGGGGAAATTTCTTATATGCGGCACCATGTAGATATGCTGTACAGAAATCCTTGAAAAAAAATGCAAAAATGCAAAAAGAACTCCAAAAAAGTGGTGGGTCGGATTGAAAATTTAATAACCCCACCGGAGTGTATATAGTCAAATAAAGCAAAGCTTATGGTATCCATGTTACATCTCATGAAGCTTGCAGCGGGAGACTTAGCTACACTGGCTAAGCTTCCAAAACTCTATACTTCTACCCCCTCTTCTTGAGCCGGTTGCACTTGAACTTAGAAGGGAATACCCCGCTTCTCGAGGAAAGAGTTGCTAGACCGAGGCATTAGAGTTACCAGGTTGAGGGAGGTTGTTTCTTTGTTACTTCTGAGGTGGGGAGCCACATATCACTTACACTGCATGGAAAGACTCATGGTCATTAGAGTTTGTGTATGTAGACTTGTTCTGATCTGGTTTATTGAGGAGTCTTGCCCATAGATTGGTGGAACTTAGAGGCTGTTGAGTTTTAAGCTTAAGTCCAAATAAGGTTCCGACACATTAATAATCCAAAGATCTGATCAAGCTCCACATTTCAATTTAATGAAGGAAAGTTTAATAATTCAACCTTGATCCATGTACATCCTCTTTTTCTTTTTCTTTTTCTTTCCTTTTCACTTCTTTTTCAAATAAGTGTTTGCTAAGGGACTAGCAAAGTTAAGTATAGGGGGGTGATGAATACCCATTCATCACTCTTTATTCTTCTATTTTAGCTACAAAAAACCTTTGCAAATACATGTAGATATGTGTAAATACAAATAATTACCAAAAGCATGCATTGTGTAAAAACCTGTAATTAGCATGTTTTTGTGCAAAAATAAAAGAATAAAGAGTAAAAAGAAAAAGAGGGAAATATTTAGAATAAATATTGAGCAACCTAACCCAAGGGAGGGCTCAGCATGGGCCTGACCGCATAAAAGCCAAAGTAGAGGGAGATAGGAGCTCATGTGTATAGATTTTTGTAAATAAATAAAATTATATTTTCCTCACCCAAAAATATGCTTGTACATATTTTGTCTATATATTTAGAAACTATTAAAAACAAAATAAAAATTTAAAAATCAAAAATTCAAAAATGCCCTTTCACCATGTACATAAACCATGCTCCCTTATTTATTTAACCTTATAAATAAATAAAATTATTTTCTAAACTTTTTTTTATAATCTATGTGATATATTGTAAATATAATAAATAAAAAGAAACAAAACAAAAATCAAATAAAAATTGCAAAATTGAAAATGCAAAAATACATTGTATATATACCATGTGTATAAATGTATATATCTATTTATTTCACCTATGTGTATAAATAATAAAAATAAAATAAAAATAGCTTTCTATTCCTCATTTTATTCTATAAATAAATAAAACATAAAATAGGAATAAAATTGTATAAAAATAATAATAAAAAAAATTCAAAAATAAAAAGCCTACATATTGTATATATCCCTATATAATGTACATACCTTATTCTTATTTCCAAAAATTAATTAAAAATCACCAAAAAATAGAAAAAAATAAAAGAAAAATATTTCATGTTGAAAGTTTTTGCAAAATCGGCCATTTGCTGCCTCATTTTTAAGTGTCAAATCTTGTCCACGTGGCAGCATCCCACTGGTCCACGGGGAATGTTGACCCCGGTCAACTCCCCCGCGGACTCTTTCCTTTTTGAGAAGATGCGCGCCGCCCCGCCTTCACCATTTTCTCCACGCGCCTCCAGCCTGTCGCCCACGCAAACCCCGCGCCCGGATCCTTCGCCGATCATCCGACATCCTCGCCAGATCCTTCGCCGCGAGATCCACGCCTTCCATAGCCGTCGCCTCCCAACCCTAATCGGGCCTGCAGGTATATAAAGAACCACCTCCGCCGCCACCGCGCCTCATCTTTGGACCTTCTCCTTCTTCCCAGTGACCTCCAGAGGCACCGCGAGAGTGACAGCAAGCGATCGCCCCTGTTGCAGCGAGGCGAGGAGGTGAATCCACTGATCCGGCGTTCTTCGCCGCCGTTGCTCCGCCACCAGCGTGAGCACCGAGCCTCGGGCCGAGACGACCCTTGAGGCTACGACCAGGAGCACCCCCTGCTCTTCCCCAGTCTCTCCGACCACCCAGGTAGATCACTTAGGCCGTAGATTAGCGTAGGTTTCGATTTTTAGCTTACTGGTAGCGTAACTCCGTCGCCGTCGCCAGCCACCTCCGATCTCCCATCTGCCATTCCGACCCGACCATCATCTTCGCCAGACCTCTCCGCATCTTCTTCACCCATTCACCCAACCCAGATCGCACAGGATCTGGGAATCGAGCTCCTCCGCCGACCACCTTCATCGGAGCTCTCCATTCCGACGCACCATGCACCTTCACGCCGCCTAACCGGGTCGAGGCAATTTGCCCTCGACCCGTGAGTCTTCTGGTTCGCTTTTCAGGTCAAGACAAGGGTCATCTGAGACCCTTCGCCATCCAGCCAGGAGACCCGGCTCCGCCGCCTTCGCTCGAGCTCCTCGGAGCTCGGTGTGCTCGTCGGAGACCACCAGCAGACGCGGGAGCCTTCCGCGATTCTTCTCCGACCTCCAGAAGGCTCTCCAGAGGACCCTAGCGCACACATGAGCCCGGCGAATCTCGCCGGCGACCAGTTCTTCCAGGATTCTCCAGAACCGTCAGATCATCCTCCTCGCTCCAGATCTGATCTGAACCATTCATCTGCGGAGCACTGCCACCGTCCGATCATCCCGAGGGTCGATCTTGACCGCTCGCGCAGAGAGAGAGGCACCAGCTAGCCTCAACCGTCAGATTCGCCACACGTCCTCCTCTCAGCCGTCGATTCACCAAGAGTATCTCCACCACGCTTCGTCACCGTCAGATCTGCCACGTGGAATACTTTCCACCGTTCGATCAGGCCAGCCCTTCCAGAGTTAAAGTCGCACCCGTTCTCCACCGTCCGATCAGCCACGTGGCGCACATCAGGCCGTCGATAATAATAAAAGGGGTAAATTCATCTTAGGCCCCTCTGTTTGTTTTATTTCATTTTAGTCCTGTAATTTTTAAATTAAGTTGTTTATTTTCTGGGATATTTGCATTAAGGACCTCGTACTTACTTTATTTGCACTTATACCCCTGTCTACGGGGACCACGTGCTTCGTCACGTGAACTTTATTGGGTTATTTGCAATATAAACCCTGTAGTTCTGGATGTTACGGATTGGATAAAAAGTTTTTGATATTTGCATTTATGCCCCTGTGAGCGTTTTATTTCCGCATGTGCGCCTTTTTAGTGGGTAATTTGCATAATAGCCCCTGTACTTTTTGGTACGAGTTACCAAAAGGTCCTAGGACTTGTTTCTCTTACATATAGGTCCCTGAGTGCCCCAGACACGCGCCTCGCGCGTGATTTGCTGGGTATTTTGCACCAGACCCCCCAGAACTTTGGGTATTTGCACTTTAGTCCCTGTGCACAATGCCCTACCTTTATTTTTGAATAAAATATCAAACCACCTCCAAATTCGATGAAAATTTGACACATGGCTCCTGCCATGGTGTAGAATTTTTGTGAATTTTTGAGGACATTTTTGATTTCATTTGATATTTTTAAAAATTCAAAAACCCTTATTTTTGCTACTGTTTAGAGTCAAAAACCCCAAAAAATATCAAAACCCTTTTAAAAATTTCATAAAAATTAGTTACTGTTTATTTTGTGTTCCTTGATTTTCTAGCCAATTTTGGTTATTTTTCATTGAGTAAAAACCCTAAAAATCTAAAAACACCTCAAAACTCATAAAAATCATAATAAATAATTTAAAAACCCAAAAACAATAATTTTGGTGCTCAAATTTTCCTTGTTTTCTCTAGTATACAGGAAAATTACCTCCAGGTCCCTTTGAGATCCTTAGATATTTTATCTTTGGGTTTTGGGCCTGGCTGGACAGTACCTTGTCTTTTTCTCACTGTTTGATTTTTAGCAATTAGAATAAATATCAGAAAAATCTCAAAAATTCACCAAAAACATTAAAAAACCTAAAAAACATAAAAACATTTTTGTCTGAATTCTTGATTGAGTTTTGATGCATTAAATAAATTGCTCAAGTTAATTGTTTGTGTGCTTTTCCTGTTTTCTTTATATTCCAAAAATCCTAAAAAAAAATATATAAAAACCCTTAAAAACACTAAAAAATACTCTCTCGGATTTCTGACTACATCGTAGGCCGCAAGGCCAATCTGTGCTCCTTCTGTTCGACCCTGGGTGCTATACCAGGTTAATCTCATAGCAGGACCGCTCTCTTTTGTGCTCGATTAGTTTTACATGTTCTGAGTGGTTGATTTTTCTTGATATACCTAGTCTGATTGATTGAGGTCGCAACGACCATTTTTTTTACCTTTACCTCTGTCACTCGGACGGTTATCAACATCCCCCCTATATTTAGGACAAGGTATATCCTAAGTGTAGCATTGACGAAGGGGATGACATTTTTTCGGTAGAATAATAGATGGAAAAAGGAAAAAAGAAAATAAGAAAAGGCATTCAAAAATATTTTGATTCACTTTGTCTTCGTTGCATCTAGCGAAGTATTCAGTTTGTCATCATAGGTCACCTGAACGGAGTCGACAACAGACATAAATGTGTCACGTTCAAGATAAGCTTCAGAAGCTATCCATTGATCACAAACAGTTGTGCGTCAACTGACAAACTACATATCATTATGCTTCCATTATCATGCACATGCCTCACTATAAACGACCTAGTCCATTTGCTCTTCACTTTTCTTGGAAAGATGTTTAATTTTGCATCGAACAACCACACCTTCTAACCTGACTCGAAGGATTTGTGGTGGATATGCCTGTCGTGCTACTTCTTAATCCTCTCGTTGTACATTAGGTTGTTGTCGTATGCAAAATCTCTAAATTCCAATAATCTGTTGAGATTCACTTTTCGATTTTTCCCATCTTTCTCGGAGTCCAAATTACATACGTTGATGGCCCATAAACATTTATGTATCAGTTCAATGGGAAGATGACACGGCTTGCCATACACGAGGCAGTAGCGAGACATTCCTAAAGGAGACTTGTATGTGGTTTTGTATGCCCAGAGAATAGAATCGAGTAGTTGAGACCAGTTCTTGCGATCCGGACGGACAAATTTTTGTAGAATTGTCTTTATCTCCCTGTTTGAACATTCAACTAAGCCATTGGATTGTGGGTGATATGGTGAAGCAGCACAATGTTCAATGCAGAATTCCTGAGTCATCTTCTTCACTTCTCTATTTATGAAATGACTACCTCCATCTGATACAAGAATTTTGGGAATCCCAAACCGTACAATGATGTGATTTCTTAAGAATCGACAATCAGTCTGAGTGTTGGTGGTTCATGGAGGAATAGCCTCCACACAGCGACTCACATAGTCGACAACAAGCTGAATATATTCATAGCCTTGATTGTTTGGAAATGGGCCCATAGAGTTGATGCGCCAAGCGTCGAAGACGTCTAATATCTAAATGAACTTCAGAAGCATTATGTATCTCATTCCTATGGTACCGTCCATCTTCTGGCAGCCAGTGCAACATTTGATGTCATCTTCTGCATCCTCGAACAATGTAGGCACCCAAGGTGACTATGAAGAACCTTTGTTGCCGTTCGTCTAACTGAATGGTGTCCTTTGGATTCTTGATCATGGCACAGTGCAAGGACACTCGTAACTTCATCCTGAGGAATACACATCTTCCGGATGCAATCGGCACCCTCACGGAATAGATATGAGTCCCCCCACTAGTAATAATGGATTTTAGACAAGAATTAGTCTACTTTCAACTTTGACCAATCTTGTGGAGTTCTCTTGGACACAAGATAATTTTAATATCAGTATACTCGGGGAACGAGGTAACTGACAAAATTTCCTCATTTGGAAAGGTTTCTGTGATCGATTGTAGGTTTCGCTCAGGAGATTCAGACTTGGGAAGTCTGGATAAGTGGTCGGCCACCACATTCTTAACTCCAGGTTTATCTCGAATCTCAAGGTCAAACTCATGGAGGAGAAGAATCCACTGGTTGAGACGTAGTTTGGCGTCCTTCTTCTGTAGTAAGTACCAAATGGTCGAATGATCTGTATAGATGATGACCATGGACCCGAGGAAATGGGATCTGAACTTTTCCAAGGCAAAGACTACCTTGAGTAGCTCCTTCGCAGTGATGGCATAATTTCTTTGAGCTTCATCGAGCGTTTGGCTAGCATAGTGAATAGAAAATGGTATGTTGTCTTTTCTCTGTCCGAGCATAGCGCTGATGGCATAATCTGACGCATCTGTCATTATCTCAAAAGGTTGTGACTAAATTGGCGACTGTAAGATAGGGGCCTGAGTGATAAGTTATTTCAATTGATTGAAGGCAACACGCTCACAGTCGTCGATAATGAAATCATTCTCCTTGCATGGCAACTCGGTCAATGGTCTGTCCAACTTACTAAAATCTTTGATGAATCGACGGTAAAAACTGGCATGTCCCAAGAATAACCTGACTTGCTTGATGGTTATAGGTGGCTCTAGATTGGAAATCACCTCCACCTTGGCTGGGTAAACATCCATACCACATTTAGATACAATGTGACCCAACACAATTCCCTCAGTCATCATGAGGTTGCTCTTCTCCCACGAGATCACCATATTTACTTCGTAACACCTCCGTAATACTTGGTTTAAATAATCAAGGCATTGATCAAAGGAGTCCCCGTAGATTGAGAAATCATCCATAAAGACCTCAAAAAAACTGCCCACCATGTCAGCAAAAACTGAAAGCATAAACCTCTGAAATGTGGTTGGGGCATTGTGTGGCTTGAACGACATCCATCTGAAGGCGTATGTAGCAAATGGATAGGTAAACATATGGTCTTCTCTTGGTCTTCAGGAGCTAAGCAACTTGATTATATCCAGAGTATCCATCCAAGAAGCAGAAGTATTCCTTTGCAGTCAGTTTCTCAAAAATCTGGTCAATGAAGGGTAACAGAAATGTGGTCCTTCTTGGTGGCGAGATTGAGTCTTCTGTAATCCACACACGCTCTCCAAAAAGTGGGTACTCTGGTCACGATCTCCTCTCCTTTGTCATTATTCTCGATAATGATCCCTGATTTCTTTGGCACTATGTGCAGAGGGCTCACTCATTTACTGTCGGAGATGGGATATATGAATCCCACATCGTACCATTTATGAATTTCTTTCATGACAACCTCCCGCATGTTTGAATGGAGCCTTCTCTGAAATTCTCGGGAGGGTTTGTTGTCTTCTTCAAGGAAAATGTGATGTGAGCACAACGACGGATTGATCCCATGGAGATATGAAGTTTTCCAATCTATTGCCTTGCAGTTACATTCAAGAACCTCCATCAGACAAGATTCTTGGTCTTCGATCAGATGAACATTGATAATGATCAGGTACATGTAAGGTTCACCTCTAAGGAAGTATATTTCATATTAGAGGGCAATTGTTTTTGCTCAGGCAGAGTGGGATCTATCTCGATGGTAACTTCAACTATCATAGCGGGTGGTGGTTCTTTCATTTGTTCGGTATCCACCTTGCTTTGTTCAACCTCAATATCAAAAAGTTCACAAAATTTTTCAATAATTTCTTCTTCATTGTCGGATTCATCCATACTATGTTATTGGTATTGAAGGAACATCACCCCATAGGGATCTCATCAAGTGTATCAGTAAGAACCTCATCATGATCAACAAGGGGAAATTCGACCACATTCTCTACTCCTTCCTCAGGGCAGAGGAATTTGTGGATCTTATTATCATCCATGAAGAGGTTGATGTCTTGAATTTCAGCAAAAAAAGTCATAGTCTTCGAAATGATTAATCACACTAGCACATGTTGCAGAAGTTCCCTCCATAGGTTTTACATCGGACATGGGTTCTATCTTCTTTTTGTTGTTGCTGGAGTTGAAGGTGATCTCTTTAGTACCATAATTCACTACTTCATTGGTTGTTCGTAGGAACGACCGTCCAAGTATGATCGGGATGAGGAGCAAAGGTGTGAAGACGTCCATATCAAGCACGACAAAATTGTCATGTAACTGAATCCCCTGAACCATGATGATCACATCCTCCAACATGCCTTTAGGCCGCTTGACGGATTCATCTGCAAATTGTAGAATCATCTTTGTAAGTTTGAGCGGTCCTAACCCAAATTTTACGAGTAGTGAAGCAGGCATTAGATTGACAGAGACCCGCTGTCGAGCAAAGTTCGTTCGGACTCTTGGTTAAACATCTGACAATGAGCGAACATTGCTCCCTTATCTGGATTCTTGTCTGGGAGGTTGCCGATAACATTGATTGTGGTCATTGTAAGAATATGCTTTTTAGACTTGCCACCTTTGCTTCTAGAATTATGAGGATGAGGCATGCACCTTGTCGTACATGCATCTTTCAATCCTTTCTTCACAGCATGCATGTACTCAAGAGCCTTCATTAAAGGCATGTTCAAGACCAAATTTTGAATAATTTCAATGACGGCAGGATCAGACAAAGCATTTTTCATAATTTTCATTTTTTTGTGTTTTTCATTACTTCTAGGAAAGGAATATTTACATAATCTGAAGTAGTATCATTCAAGACTTTGTACATATAATTGTTTACATGTATATGACAAAAACGTGTAAAATCATCTACAAGTTGTGGACCGGAAATTGCAGGTTCGACGATGTGTGTTGACTTTGGATCAGCTGTAAGTGTTGGACTTCTCCGTTCTGGTTCTCCACCGAGTCTGTTGTTCTCTTTTTGTTTTTTTTTTGAATTTTCTTCATTTTTGTACCTTTTCTTCTAGTGGTGCTGCTACAAAAATATTGTTCGTCCCTTGCATTAGCTAGACTGATAATTCCCCAAGATGCTTCCCTTTCGCCGTCGCTGATGGTTGGAGTGTCCTACTGATGAATATCCATTTCATCATCTTTATTCTATCTTTTTGGCCTTAAAAACCCTAGTAAATGTGTGTAAATACCCTTAACTTAGGCAATTTAGCATCCATGCATTGTTATTTAATACTGAATAAAATACTGTTTTTAATGCTAAAATAATATAATAAAGAAACTAAAAGAAAAATAATAAAATAGCGAAGATATTTTATGACCCTAAACCCCGAGACCTAGGCATCTTGATGATTAGGTCGACAAGGAAAAAAGTAGGGGGAGATAAAGGCCAAAATACCAATAAAATCCCTTTTTAATTAATTCATTTTTATTAATTTTTGGGACCTATTTTTAGTTCCATTTTTTATACTTAAAATAAAGAAACTTTGTACAAGAAATCTGTAGATAATAAAATATATAAAATTACAAAATTGAGTTTATATAAAAATAATACAAAGAGAAAAAGTTACAGTCTAAATAAGTTTCCAAAATACTAACGTCCCAGACCCATATCTCTCAAATAAAAAATCAAAATATATAAAAATCACTTTAATTGTATATAAAATTTAATTAGCTATTTAATAGAGGTAGTCTCATATTTTTTGAAGCTAAGGTGTGAAAGTTAGGTTTTGGACTCCTATTGTACAATTTACCTGATTAAAATATTCTATTCTATTTATTATTTTTGTAATTTTGTTTTTTTATAATTTAGGAAATATTATTTATAATATGTGTACATATTAAAACATGAATTAAATCATAAAAAATATTAAAATAAAATATGTAAAGAAAATACATAGATGAGATACCTATATCTATACCTATATGAATAATAGATCTATTTAATTAATTGTATATATGATTTCATAAAAATATAATAAAATCATATTTAGGTATATAAAAATGAGTTATAATTACATAAAAAAGCTAAATTAATAAAAAAATACAAAATAAAAATAAAAGACCAAATATATATATATATATATATATATGAATTTATATATATATATATATATCCCCTAAAAAGTAAAGTGTAATTATAAAGCCCTACAAAATAGATAAAATTATGATAAAATTCTAAATAAAATAAGAATTTTTTTATTTTATTACCTAAAATTAATAAATTTTGGGCTGGATTTTTTCTGGTTGGTCCACGTAGACCAACTAGGGCACGCTCGAGGGTTGACCGGTGGTCAACTCCTCTGACATCCTAAGGCCCTTGTCAGATCTGGTTTTTACCTAGATTTCTTCCCTTTTTGGGGCTCGATCCTTGCACCCTTTTATGTCGAGCCTTTGATGACTTTTTCTCCCAGTATATCGATGATACCTGCCCTGATTTTTCCTCAGGGAATAGATCATCGATTCAGTTGATTTTCTCCATTCTTTGAGCCCTCTCGAACACACTGTACATATACCTCCTCTGACTTCCCTCTCTCTTTTGAAACTCCTTTCCCCTAGCTTGTCCCCCTCTCTGGATCTTAGGATCATGGCCCGTGACAAGGGCCTCTCCAGATGCTTGTAGTGGCATTAGGCGAGGGATCGGGTGGCTTCCACCACCTCCAGCAGAGCATCGCCTTTGAGGTTGTTCTTCCCAGTCTGTCGATGAGCTACACTCATTTTTACTGCATTTTCTTGCTTAGATTAGGTCTTAGATTAAGTTTCGTCTTTTATTTTATTGCTTAATCACACATGTTAGCCCTAAATCACCCCTTCATAGTTCGATGGAGCTAGCTTCCGACGAACCCTTTCCATCTGTGTCCGACTGTCCAAACACTCCGCAGTCACCCTCAACTCGCTCCCCTTCCATTTATCTATGAAAACACCCACTCCATTCAACCTACCCCTTCTCGGAGTAGGATCTTGGGCTCCCACTCCACCACCTCGTCGAAGACCACCACCCACGCCACCTTTCGCTCCATTCCACTAAACAAGAAACCCCAATATCCTCATTCCCTTGTGTTATTTGTACTTGCAGATCCTAGGAGCCAAACGACCAGTTTGGGGTTGATTTTGTTCAAGAAATAGGTACCTGGATCCATTACTGCCACTCGACCTCGCGATAGCACACAGGGGCTCGTCAAGCCATTTTGGTGCCACCAGCATGCCGAGGAGCCTCCCAGGAGCATGTAGGGCCTTTTTGAAGCAGGAAAGAGCACCATAGGAGGTGGGGATTGCTGGAAGAAACTCATAGCTACGGTGCTTAATCCCAGTTCTTGCAGGCAGTCTATACACCATTCGATCTTGCGTGTTCTTGGAGGCGTATATCGAGTATCCGATCGAGCTTCACCAACACCGTATATCTCTACGTTTGGATGTAATCTCAGCCGCCCACCACGAAGGGGAATCGTCGTAGGAGACGTTGATACGTGGCTTAAGTAGGCTCTGTCAATCGTTCGATCCGTGCCATTTGGTATTTTGCATTTTTAGCCCAGTAATTTTTCGTATTTATTTAATAGAAACCAAACTTCTACAATTTATAAAGCTTTGTAGTATTTACATCTAATCCTAAGAACTTTTGATATTTGCATATAGGTCCTTTGTCACGTCACCTCACGTGCCCTGTGCGCGTGAGTTATGGGCATTTTACAAGGGGACCCTCGCGGGTTTTGGTATTTCATTTTAGTATTGGAACTTTATATTCATATTAAATATTTTTATGAAAATTGCAATGTGGCCCTTGAACTTTCTATTATTTACATTAATGCCCCTTCAAGCATCGTAGTTTCTCTTCGTTTCTTCTATTTATTTCATATAGCTACATTGTTCTAAAAAATCTCAAAAAATAGCTCTAGACTCCCGTTGCATTGTAATTCACGCCCTTATTTAATTTGCAATTTAGGAGTTTTTGTTATTTATTAAAAATAAAAAATTATCTTTTTTATCCTTGTTTGCAATATAAAACCCATAAAAAATATAAAAATGTTTTGAAAAATTTCCAAAATATATATTTCGTGTATTTATGTGTTTTAACCTTCAGACCTAAAATCTCTAAAAACTATAAAAGAAAACTCAAAAAAATAAAAAACCTTAAAAATCTTATATATAAAATTCTCGAAAAAAAATATTCTATTTTCTATTTCTTAATTTTCTTTATATTATTATTATATGAAAATTGATTTGGAGATTTTTGACACTGTTTGTTATTTTATATCTCTATTTTAATTATTGGCTTTAAAAATAATTAGAAATTAGGAAAATACTTGAAAAAAATCACAAAAATAGTTATTTAAAACAAAAAATATTTTATTTTCTTATTTTTATTAACTTTTATATCTACCATAGCTTATATTGTATACATAACTTTATATAGTTATTTATATATTTTTAAAAATAAAATATAACATATAAAAAGAAAATATAAAAATAGAAATAAAAAATCAAAATACAAAAGTATAAATCAAAAATTAAATAAAAATATTAAAAAAAATAAAACCCACAAAAGAGTACATATGGAGACATACTTCACAATCACTTTTGTGCATTTATTGCCCGATCTATCCTGCTTGTTCCATATGTTCGACCTCTACATGCTTGCACACTATATACATCCATTGTAGAGTTACAATAAATTTTAACTCCGCATTGCTTTTTATTGCTTAATTATCATTGTGGGTTAATAGTTGACTAATCGGGGTTTTGTGAGTGGTCAGCATAACGACTTTGTCTCACCTTGTGAGAGACATATTTTGACCCTCGTAAAATCCCGATAATCACCCACCTCTCCTGAGAGTAACAACATTAGATAAAAAGCAATTTAATTCTCCTGAATTGGGTTGGACACTATCGACTACCTGCTCCTTACGTCGGAAATTATTCGGGTTCGCCTCGACTTGAGCTAGAATGGTTGTTTTCGCAGCCATCAGATCGTCGATCTTATGGTTCATCTCAGCCATATTTTTCATCAGTTGCTCAATGCAGGAAAGGGCCGGGTTTACTGGCAGAATCGCATAAGATTCCCCCTGCTGGGGTTTCTGGTACTTATATGGCTGGTGAGATTGTGGCTGGTATCCCTGAGAAACTTGGTGAGGATGAGGGTGGGAGGAATACTATGAGTTTTGAGGCAGATATTAAGCAGTCGGCTGCTGATGGTATCCTTGATTGTGATATCCAGATTGTTGAGGACCATGCTGATAGTTCTCCTCTGTGCTTATACATGCAGGCTGCCTCCATGTATTTCCTTGGTAAGGAGGTTGTTGCTTATGCATGGGCCGGAAGGGTCTTCCACCCTGTTGCTGCTGCTGGTGATAGGGCATGATGCCCATATTCTGACCTGGAGAATGTCCCTGAGGATGGGTCAGTCGTACTTCATTATCCATACACCATTGATATCCCGAATCAGTGGCATGGGTGGATAGAACTGCTCGGAGTAGGCGGGCTGGGGCTCTGGTTGATATACAACCATCTGTGTCTGGGACGATGGGGGCTTCTTCGGTGCCTGCACATAGTATACATGTTGGACAGATTGGGGCTGCATCAGACTTGTTGAGGCGACAGAATCAGTGATGGCTCCTTCTTCTTAGCTTTAGTCTCGGCAGTGGCATACACAACGTTGCAAGCTTTGGCATTTAAAGCTCGGACAAGCTGCTCCAGTTGCTGGGAAATCAAGTCGAGCTTTTCTAAGCCCTGGGTCAACTTATCAATCACTGATAATTTCTCAAGGTCCTATGACCTCTTCTCTATGATATCTACCTTAGACAAATGGCTCCTAATGATGTTAAGGTTGGGGCTCTTGTCTCTGTCCTCAGCATGAGTATCCATGTTCACATGACTGCTGATGGTGGCGAGCATCTTCATGTAAGCGTGTGATGAAGATTTAGCATCTTCTCCTTCATCCATATCTTCGAAAATGTTCCAGACGACATCCTCATCCTTGTTGAAATGAGAGCCATCGCAAGCAGCATCAACAAGCTTTTGGCTTTCAAGTGTCAGCCCACCAACGAAGTGGTTGCACAAGACTAGTCTTTGTGATCTCGTGGTGGGGGCGCTTTTACTGCACATCTGTGAATCTTTCCCATGCTTCATGTATCATCTTGTGGGGTTGCTGACAGAAACTGGAGATGTGGGGACACTTTTAATTCAGTTGACCGAGAGGGTAGAATTTGTGGAGAAATGTAAACTTTAACTCCTCCCAGTTCGTTATGACCTTCCCCAAATGATCGACCCAATACAAGGCCTTGTTTTGGAGGTTGAAGGGAAATTCAGTCCTCTTGGCTACTCCCATTGGAATATCGGGGTAGTGAGCAGTGGCACATATGCGATTGAATTTTTTAAGGTGGATGTATGGTTCTTCTGTGGTATTCCCATGGAAAATAGGAAGCAATGATAGAAACTACGGTTTCTGCTCGAAGTGGGCATGGACTCATGGAATTTGGATCCACTTTGTGATACGACCCGCTCTAGAATTATATGTCTGCTTCAAACTGGGCTTCAATGGTGGGTGTCCTGCATCCATTCTCTTGAAAATGGATCCATCTACTGAAAGCTCATCTCCAGCACCTCCCTGATTGAACTCATGATATGGTTCTAGCTCATCCTCTCTTCTGCCATCGCTTTCATCAGCCCTCCTTCTCAGATCGTTCAGCATGTCTTGGAAGGCGGTCTGGGACAAGGCTTAGTTAGTCAGATGCTGATGGATTGCTTGTATTGATGAAAGCAGATGGTTGTTGACCTCATTCTGTGTTATTGTATTGCCCTTCCCCCGGATTGACTTCTTCTTCTGGTTGGGGATGTTGTCCCTTTCCTCTTCCACCGGCCATTTCAAATTCTGTTTGGATTTCTGGCTCGAGATCGGATTCTTAGTCTGCATACAGAAGAAACCCCGATCAGTCTGAATTGCAGCACCAGAGGGAGAGAAGTGCTCTGTGTTAAGGTCAAAATAGAACATTGTTAAGGATGGTGATATGTAAGGTGAGAAATCAATGTCCATCAAAAACATGCATAGTTCGGGACAAGAGTGATCCCAGTTTATTGAAGAAGTGATGAATACCCATTCATCACTCTTTATTCTTATATTTTAGCTACAAAAACCTTTGCAAATGCATGTATATTCATGTAAATACAAATAATTATCAAAAGCATGCATTGTATAAAGTTTAATAATTAGCATGTTTTTGTGCAAAAATAAAAGAATAAAGATTAAAAAGAAAAAGAGGGAAATATTTAGAACAAATATTGAGCAACCTAACCCAAGGGAGGGCTCAGCATGGGCCTGACCGCATAAAAGCCAAAGTAGAGGGAGATAGGGGCTCATGTGTGTAAATATTTATGTAAGTAAATAAAAATATTTTTTCTCACAAAAATGGCCCAAAATATGCTTGTAAATATGTGTTTATATTTATAAATATAAAAACAAAAGATAAAAATATGAAAATCAAAAAGAACAAAAATATCACTTTCACATTGTGTATAGACTCACCTACATATTTATTTAGCCCTATAAATAAATAAAATTCATCTTTGTAGTTTTTGTAAATATTCTTTAAATAAATAAAATAAAAACAATCAAAACAAAAATCAAATAAAAATAGCAAAAATTAAAAAAAACACAAAACTAGATTGTACATATACCATGTATATAAGTGTATATATGTATTTATTTTACCTACGTATATAAATAATTAAAATAAAATAAAAATACCTTTTTTTCCTTATTTTATAATGAAAATAAATAAAATATAAAATGGGCATAAAATTGTATAAAAATAACAATTAAAAATCAAAAATTAAAAGCCTACACATTGTATATATACCTATATCTAACCCTACTATGTAAATACTTTATTTTTACTTTAAAAAATTAATTAAAAATCACAAGAAAATAGAAAAAAATAAAATAAAAATATTTTATGTTTTAAGTTTTTAGTAATTCGACCTTTTTCTGCCCTAAAATAAAGAAATAAAAATGGTATGCTTGGCGGGCTCTGATTGGTCCACGGGGGATTGTTGACCCCCGGTCAACTCTCCCCCCAGGACCACCAGAGCCGGATCCAGCGCGGCTGACCCGATTTCTCCACCTTTTACCCGCTCGACCCGATCTCCATTCCACTTAACCCCGGGTCCTAATCCGAGATTGATCGTCCCTGATCCACGCTCGAGCACGCCCGGACCTCTCTTAGCCGGACCCCTAGCCATATATAGCCGTTGCTCCGCCACCCTAATGCTCCGTCTTTGGTCATTTGTTTCCTCCTCCTGTGAGCTCCAGAGAGTGCGTGAGAGTGACAACTCGCATCTGAGCCTGTTGAAGCGAGGAGAGGAGGCGAGTCCATCGATCCGGCGAGCTACGCCGCCGTCGCTCCGCCATCAGCTGGAGCTTGAGCCTCGGAGGGAGACGCTCCTCGAGGCGACGACCAGGAGCTTCAGCAGCTCCTCTCCAGTCTCTTCGACCACCCAGGTAACCTTGTAGGTCCTTATCTTTCTTCGATTTCCATTTACGCCCAATTCGTATCGCCGCCGTCTCTAGCTGATTCCGACCACTCCTTCACTCCGTTCGATCATCGGAATCGTCCATCGCATCCGCCTCCCTACGACGCACCTTCTTCACCCCTTCATCCAACCCAGCTCGCACCGGAGCTGGGAGCCGAGCTCCTCCGTCTACCACCTTCGCCGGAGCTCGCCATTTCGACCCATCAGCCACCGTCACCTCGCCTAACCGGGTCGAGGCAGTTTGCCCTCGACCCGCGAGTCTTCTGGATCGCTTTGCAGGTCAAACGAAGGCCATCTGAGGCCCTTCGTCATCCATCCAGGAGGCTCAGCTCCGCCGACCTAGTCCGAGCTCCTCAGAGCTCGGCTGGATCATCGGAGCCTACCGGCAGACGCAGGAGCACTCCACCTTTCTTCTCCGACCTTCAGAGTGTTTCCAGGAGGAGTCTAGCGTACGCCCGAGGCCGGCGAGTCTCGCCGGTGACCTGTTCATCCAGCATCCTCCGTCGCCGTTCGATTCGTCCTCCGGCTCCAGATTTCATCTGAACCGTCCATCTGGGGAGCAGCAATCACCGCCCGATCGTCAGGAGGATCGATTCCAGCCATCCGATGCGCCAGGGTTAGCCGCCTGTGCCCTGCACCGTCCGATCACCCACGTGGAGGAACCCTAGCCATCGGATTCGCCAAAGGACACTAGTGTTGGAGCCGCAGCTGATCCAGACCGTTAGATCCACACGTGGCAACCATCCAGTCGCTCCGCATAATAAAGGGTAATTTACCCTTAGGCCCTCTTTCTTATTTTATTTTGCTTTAGTCCTGTAAATATTGAGTTTAGTTGTTTAGTTTTAGGGTTATTTGCATAGAGACCCTGGTACTTGCTTTTATTTGCTAAGATGCCCCTTGTATGTGATGTGACACGTGCTTCGACACGTGATTCTCTGGGTATTTTACATTTCATGCCCTTGTAGTTCTGGTTGTTATTAGTTGAATGAAAGCTTTCACTTATTTGCATTTATACCCCTGTGCGTGGTGTATTTGAGCATGTGCGTTTATTTTTGGGTATTTTGCAGATAAGCCCCTGGACTTTTGGTACCTGTTACCAATAAGCCATCGGAACTTATTTTTCTTACATTTGGGTCCCTGAGTGCCCCAGACGCGCATCGCACGTGTTTTGCTGGGTTAATTGCACTAGACCCCCCAGACTCTTGGGTATTTGCACTTTGGTCCCTGTGCACAATGCCCCCTCTTTATTTTTGAATAAAATAGCAAATCACCTCCAAATTTAATGTTAATTGGACACATGGCTCCTGCCATGTTGTAAAATTTTCTTTGAATTTTGGAGACATTTTCGTCACTGTTTGATATTTTTAGAAAATCAAAAACATATATTTTTGCTACTGTTTGACTTTAAAAATCATAAAAAAATATTAAATAGTGTTCAAAAATTACAAAAATATTGTCTACTGTCTATTTTGATGTGTTTGATTTTCTAGCCAATTTTGGCTATTTTGCATTACTGAAAACCACTAAAAATTGAAAAACACCTAAAAACTTATAAAAATTCTAATAATTAACCAAAAATCCAAAAAAAATAAAATAGGTGCCTAAATTTTCCATATTTTCTTCTCTGCACAGGAAAATTACCTCCCAGTTAATTTAGGGCTTTTAGATATTTTATCTAGGCCCTTTTAGCTCGGTTGGACAGTACCTTTGATTTCAGCTACTGTTTGATTTTTTAGAAAATTCTATAAACATCAGAAAATTCTCAAAAAATCATCAAAAACACAAAAAAATATAAAACACATAAAAATATTTTTTGCTTGAATTTTTGGTTGACTTTTAGTGCTTTAAATAATTTGTTGAAGTGTGAGTTTGTTTACTTTTCTTATTTTCTTAATTCATTAAAAATAAAAAAAAATCTCAAATAATTAAAAACCCACCAAAAATATTTTCTCCTTTCATTTTATCTCTTTTTGGACTACTTCGTAGGCCGAGAGGCCAACCTGTGCTCCTTGAGTTCGACCCTGGTCGCTATACCAGGTTAATCCAATAGCAGGGCCGCTATTTTTTGTTTTATCTGTTTTATCTCTATTAGTGGTTCATTATTTTTTCTTGATTGGCACTTCTGAGTGACCGAGGTCACAACGACCATCTTAGATACACCTGATTACCTTAGTCTCTCGGATTTTCGTGCCATCAGAATGGCGCCGTTGCCGGGGAGCACGGCTTAGTAGTCGATTCATTTCTTTCCGCGGTTTTCTTTTCGCAGCTTTTTGTATAGATTTCTGTAGCTATATTTCTTCTGACATTATTTAAATAATTCGGTTTGTGACACTTGCTCTTTTTCTTGCGAGGGCCCGAGGACCGCGGAGGTGACTTTCGAGGAGCCGGCGCAACCGCAGGATTCGGAGGCGGCTCCCTTCTGCACGGAGCCGCAGGAGAGAGCGAGAGAGAGAGTTGAGTGGGTGAGGCTTAGATTAGGCTTTTGATTATTATTGTAATAATACAGGGACTCAGACTGGACCTTTGGACTGTGATTGGACTTAGCGGGTCTGTTCGCCGAGCACCGGTGTGCTCGGGGGACCCTTTAGATTTTTCGCGGCTTTTTACGCGGTTTTGTTTTCTTCTCTTTTTACTGCCTTTTCCGGTGTTTACGCGGTTTTTGATCGAGCCCTAGCCGTAGGATTTTCTGCTTGATTGTGACGTAACTGATAGGATCCAAGCACCCTTATATAATTGCCTGTTCCTATAGTGCAGTAATTGGACCTATAATAAAAATAATAATAAAATAGCCATTCCATCACCTCCGAGCCTACGCGCCGCGAGCCCACCCCGTCAAGCGCTACTCCTGAACTCGACCTGTCGAGAAGAGGAGGGGTGGGTCTAGACCGGACCCTCTGGATTGGAGGCTGGTGGTCGGCTAGCCGTTCTTTCGAGTAGCACTGCTGTTTAGGGACTCAGTTTTCCGCCTGCATCATTTAGGTAGTTTATTTCTTGTCTTTAAATTCTACGCGGATCACTTGCATGTAGAGTGCTGGAGACAAGGTACACATTTCTATCTCTGCATGCATCATTGATTTCTCGCGCATCGGCTTTTTCGTCTTCTCCCCCTGTTTTGGATTAAATAATCAGGAGAACCGAAAAATTCGTTAGGCGTTTGTTTTCTATTTGAAAAATATTAAAAAGAAAAATCATAAAATTGGGACTGGATAAAATTATTGACCCTAAAAGACACTCACCCTAAAAATTTGTCTTGGGGAGAGCAACCCCCTCATTGTATGGTTTGGATGCGCGAGAGAGTGACCCACACCCTAGGTAGAGTCCTCCGGTGCTATTTCTAGCTGACTACCGACTCTTCCATGCGAGCCAGTCGGTTGGGGTAGCATCGGGTATCCCAACAGGTCACGTAAGCGCTCTGATATCTTGTGTGTTCACCTAATAAAAATTGACAAGATAATTTGACCGAGCTTTTACGGTCTTCAGCTCGCGTTGCGTTGGTGAACCGGGGGTTTGCATTCTGATCATAGTTTCTCCAGATCTCGTCCGCATTACTCGCCAGATCAAGATGATGGGTAGACGCTCTCTTAGGCAGCCTCTGGCTGCACCGCTTTCGGGCACGTCTACCCGATCATCTAGGTTGGCCCACGAGAGCCGAGACCAGCTCTCCGAGCCCGAGTACGATTCCGCCCTGTTCCCCCTCGACCCCCTTTCTTTCGGTTCTGAGAGATATGAGCAAGAGGAGAGACTCACAGATTTGGCAGCACCTGAGTTTGGCTCGTTTGATTTTGCAGACACCATGGCCGGCAGTTCTGAGGATCACCCTGGAGGTCCACGAGGAGAGCAACATTTTGTCCTGGACCAGGGTTCGATCAACTCCACCCTGATCGCCTCCCTCGAGTCAGTGCAGCAGCAGCTGAGGGATCAGGGAGCTTTCATGATGGACATGAGGCGAGAGTTTGAGCAGTTGAGAGTCAACCGCGGAGGAGGAGCATGAGGAGGACCCGACGATGCGGCAGCTGCCGTAGCAGCCGCAGCAGCAGCAGCAGCAGGAGCAGGAGGAGCACCACCACCACCACTTAGATCGATGCGGGAGAACCACAATCCCGGGTCGACCTTGACACACCGCTGGGTAGTACTTCCAGCGATCGTGGGGGACTTCAAGTTCCCCCCGAACACCTTGCAGCTTCTTCCCCGATTCCATGGATTGGCCACAGAGGAGCCTCATCTCCACCTACAGGAGTTTGAGATGATATGCAGCACTGTCCACGACCGTCAGGTGGACCAGGACACGATCAGGATGATCGCCTTCCCCTTCTCTCTAGCAGACAGAGCAGCCACCTGGCTGAAGCATCTGGGGAAGTTTGTTTACACCTGGGAGCAGCTCCGCACCGAGTACTTGAACAAGTACTATCCACTCGGGCGGACGAATGCAGCGAGGGCCCTGATCAGCAACTTCTCCATGCTCCCCAATGAGCAATTCCACGAGGCATGGGAGAGGTTCTGTGAGCTCACAGACCGATGCCCGCACCACGACATCTCGAAGCCGAACCTTGTTCAGTGCTTCTTCAGCGGGTTGACACCAGAGCTCCAGGGCCTGGTGAATGCTTCTTGCGGCGGGTCCTACTTTGCCAAGGACCACGACCCGGTCTGGGCCATCTACGAGGAGATGGCCGAGAATTATATGGTGATGTCCCAGACCCGGTTGTACACACAGGGGAGACCCCATCAGCAGCCAGGATCCGTGCAGTACCAGAGGATAGCACGGGTCGACGCCGGTCCATCCAGTTCATCCGCAGTTGCAGCAGCACAGGCAGAGTCGTCCGCTGCGGATATGGGTATTATCAGCGAGAAGTTGGACCGGATGGAGCTGATCGAGAAGAAGCAGTGCCAGGGTATCACGCAGATGGAGCAGATGGAACAGACTCTGAGCGACATGAAGACCCAGCTCATGTGTCTCCAGGAGGCACAGACGGCTTCGCAGCCCCGTCTTCAGTCGCGAGGCGATACCGGCGGCAGCAGCAGCTCGTCCCAGCGCTCCAGCTCCTTTCAGCAGCCTAGACAGGTTCACCTTGTACAGGCGGAGCCGTACCAGCCGCATCAGCCCTCCTACCAGTCACCACCATCTCCAGACATGCAGATGGTGGTATACCAGCCGGATCAGCCTCTGGCAGTACTCCCGCCAGCCCCATACGATGCAGAGCCGTTGATGGATGTCAACGGGATTTGGTATGACCGCCCCCAACCTGGGATCCGACGAGACCATCCCGGATTCAGGTGGGGGAGTGGAGGTACCCAGCCCCAGCAGCAGTCATCCGGTCAGGGAGGGCAGTATAGCCAGCAGAGAGATCACCAGCCGCAGCAGCAGCCCCCAGCCTACCAGCCACAGCAGCAGTCGTCCTTCGTTCCTCGTCCCTATCAGCAGCATGGACAGTCTTGGAGATGTGAGCAGCAAGCTCACCAACCACACCAGTAGCAACATCCTTCCTCCTACCCCTCTCAGCAGCAGCAGCACCAGTTCCAGCAACCTCATTACCAGAGAGGCTACCCGTCGGGCCCCCATGAGAGCTCCACCTTGGATGACGTAGCCCGTCTCCTCACGGACCAGCAGGCTACATTTAGACGGGAGATGGACGAGTTCCGCCAGGAGATGCGGGACCTGATGAGAGGGAAGGCCGCCATCCCTGCATAGATAGAGCCGAATCCGAACAGCCTGAAGAGGAAATCTGAGCAGGTAGTTTCCATTGAGCATGCCACTCTTAGTGATCCATTTGATGATATGTCTGCGGACCTATTTGATGATGATTTTGTTACATTTAGGAGCGGTAGAGCACCAACAGGCGGCGCCTCATCTGAGCGACGACTCGAGGATCCACCCAGGGCGCCAGATGAGGAGGAGGAGAGCGGTACTGAGGCCGCACATGACGATGACGGTGGTACTGATGCCAACAAGGATGCTGATTCCACCGGCGGTATTGAGGCCGCCGCTTCACCAGTACGAGGAGGTGGTGCTGATGCCATCAGAGGAGCCGAGCCAGCCCGCGGTACTGAGGCCGCGAGACGTCCAGTAGCAGAGCCAGCCCGTGGTGGTACTGAGGCCACCGGTGTTTGTGTAGAGAGATCAGATGTTTTTCCTCATTCTCATGTATCTCAGAACACTGTTGTGAATAAAGGAAAAGGTTTAGTTTCTTCTGGTCCAACTGTGGTACTTGATGTATGTGCGGATCCGGCCGTTGAGCCGTCTAGGCCTTTTCCTAGTCCTTCATCTGAGAAGGACCCTGTGATCCCCTTCCCTAGAGCCCTTCAGATGGGGAAGGGGAAGAAAAAAGAAAAAGACCCAAAAAAGAGAGAGCAGGAGGAATTCAGTCAGAGCATGATCGACAGATTTCACATCCAGCTAACCCTCCAGGAGGCTTTGCAGCACATCCCCCTTCTTCAGCGATCTTTGAGAGACAGGACCACAGTCAGGAGGAGGAGGAGGAACCACACTTCAGAGATTCATGTGCTGACGAAAGCCACGTGTTTCGCGATCCAGAACCGTCTGCCGGCCAAGAGGCCAGATTCAGGGGCCCCGTATGTCAGATGTCAGATTAGCGAGCAGAGGTTCGACCGGACTCTATTGGATAGCGGATCGTCGATCAACCTCCTTCCGGCAGCCCTTCTCGACCGCTTCGAGTTGGGCACTCTTAGACAGAGCAGGATAGTCCTTCAGTTTGCTGATCGATCTGTCAAGAGGCCGAAGGGGTTGTTGCGAGACGTTATCGTCACGATTCAGGGCCTGAAATTCCCCGTGGACTTCGTAGTGTTGGACATGGAGATCCCTGATTCAGTGGCCAATACCCCCATCATCCTTGGTCGTCCGTTCTTGGCCACAGCCAAGGCGGTGACTGATCATGATAGCGGGAAGGTATACTTTCGCGTCGAGGGCGAGAGTGTACAGATAGAGACGGTTGAAGACTACAGAGCCAGAGAGAGAGCACGCTCAGAGGCCAACACAGATTCAGAGCAGCTGACAGACGACGGGCCAGACATCCACCAGGACTGTGATTTTGTGATCACAGATGATGAGGCAGCATGGGCAGATCCTACAGCACAGGCCATCCTCTCATTTTCAGACACAGCTGATGCCGAGATGATAGCAGAGGAGAGCTTGGAGAGCACAGCCCTGGTCCAGGATACTACAGAGGCAGCAGAGCCGGTTCTCGACCGTGACACAGTTGTTAGTGATGGTGGTACTAAGGCCACCTTGTGTGATGGTGGTACTGATGCCACCTTTTTTGATGCAGATCCCTCGGATTCAGAGTCTGATTGGGTAGATTGTGATGATCAGATGCCAGACCTGAGTCCCCCAGAGCCTACAGATGAGGAGGAGGTAGAGGCAGAGCAGATCAGAGACAGCACAGTTGAGCAACCTCCTCCAGATCCAGTTTGCGAGAGTTCGCTTTCTTTCTCCCAGGCAGATTTGGCAGACTTAGCAGCATTGACACATTTTCTTCCGAAGCCAGAATTGCCAGCGCCTAGTTGTCCAGAGCTGAAGCCGCTCCCTACTTCGCTGAAGTATCGGTTCCTTGCGGGAGAGCCTGAGATGTACCCAGTCATCATCTCTGCCGATCTGACTGGAGAGCAGGAATCCCGTTTGATGGGGGTTCTTGAAAAGAACCGCAAGGCAGTTGGATGGAGCATAGCAGATCTCCATGGGATTAGTCCATCAGTGTGCTCCCACCATATCTATCTCGAGGAGGGGACGAAGCCGTCGCGTGAGTTCCAGCGGCGACTGAACCCCAACCTGAGAGAGGTTGTGATGAAGGAAATATCAAAATGGTGGAGTGCAGATTTCATTTATCCCATTTCCGACTCCAAGTGGGTCAGCCCCTTTCATGTGGTGCCCAAGAAGACGGGCATCACGACTGTGATCAGTGAGTCGGGAGAGGAGATTGCTACACGAGTACCCACCTCTTGGAGGGTCTGTGTTGACTACAGGAGACTCAACCAGGCCACCAAGAAGGACCATTTCCCCCTGCCTTTTATTGACCAGATTATTGAGAGACTGGCAGGGAAGAGCCATTATTGCTTCCTGGATGGGTACTCGGGCTACAACCAGGTGGCCATCGCTCCTGAGGATCAGGAGAAGACCACCTTTACCTGTCCCTTTGGTACATATGCCTTTCGACGCATGCCATTTGGGCTATGCAATGCCCCTGCGACTTTTCAGAGGTGCATGCTGTCGATCTTTTCGGACATGATAGAGGAGTGTTTGGAGGTCTTCATGGACGATTTCTCGGTCTACGGCGACGGATTCGACTCCTGTCTTGACTGCCTAGACCGAGTACTCCAGCGATGTATTGAGTACCATTTGGTTCTATCTTGGGAGAAGAGTCACTTCATGGTGACTCAAGGGACGGTGCTTGGCCACATCATCTCCAACAGGGGCATGGAGGTTGATCCGGCCAAGGTTGATGTCATTAGAAAACTCGCACCGCCGTCCAATTTGAGGCAGCTACGGTCATTCCTGGGGCACGTTGGATTTTATAGGAGATTTATTCATGATTTCAGCAGGATTGCCCGACCGTTGACTGACCTCTTGATGAAAGACACCGAGTTCCTTGTCGATGACAAGTGTCTTTCGTCCTTTTGCGACTCTACAGCAGTGTGTGATTGAGGCTCCTGTTCTCCAGCCGCCTGATTGGTCTCTCCCATTCGAGATCATGACGGATGCCTCCGATTTTGCCGTGGGGGCAGTGCTGGGACAGAGGAGGGATGGAGTTCCGTTTGCTATTCACTACGCTAGCCGCATATTGGATTCCGCCCAGCGGAATTACACGGTCACAGAGAAGGAGATGCTAGCCGTAGTGTTCGCCCTAGATAAGTTTCGATCTTATATCATTGGATCTAGAGTGACTTTGTACACAAATCACACCGCCATCAGGTACCTCATGGCAAAGAAGGATGCCAAGGCCAGACTGACTAGATGGATCCTTCTACTCCAGGAGTTCGACATTGAGATTAAGGATAAGCCTGGAGTCAAGAATGTGGTGGCAGATCATCTCTCCCGTTTAGAGCAGCCTGAGGAGTCTGAGCAGATTGATCCCATACGAGATACCTTCCCAGATGAGGCGATCCTTGCTGTCGCCTCACTCCCGTGGTATGCCGATATTGTGAACTTTCTCGTTGCTGGGAAAGTCCCACAAGATTGGCCCAGGCAGAGGCTTGAGACCTTCCTTGCGAAGGCCAAGTCCTACCACTGGGAGGATCCCATCCTTTACCACGAAGGAGGGGATAGCGTCTGGCGTCGGTGCATTCCTCAGGAGGAACACCATAGCGTCCTCACTTACTGCCACAAGCTTGAGGCAGGAGGACATCATTCTGGGAGGAGAATGGCACAGAAAGTGCTCCAATCCGGCTTGTGGTGGCCTACCCTCTTCAAGGACTCTGATGAGTTCGTGAAGAGATGTACTGACTGTCAGAGAATGGGCACTTGTGGACAGCGTGATATGATGCCGATGCAGCCCATTCATTTCTGTGAGGTTTTTGACGCATGGGGCATCGATTTCATGGGTCCATTCCCTAAGAGTCAGGGATTTGAGTACATGCTATTGGCCGTTGATTATGTTAGTCGTTGGGTTGAGGCCATCCCCGCCCGAGCCGCTGATGCGAGGATAGTTTGCAGATTTTTGAGGAAGCACATCATCACGCGGTTCGGGGTTCCACGAGTTATGATTTCTGATGGGGGGTCTCATTTCATCAACGACCAGGTGAAGGCCCTTGCTAGCGAGTTCAGTATAGACCATCGTGTTGCTACACCTTACCATCCACAGATGAATGGTCTAGCCGAGGTCTCGAACAGGGAGATCAAGACTATTTTGCAGAAAGTCGTCGGCCCTGACCGAAAGGATTGGTCACAGCTTTTGGACTCGATCTTGTGGGCATATAGGACTTCTTTCAAGACACCATTGGGCACATCTCCCTTTCGCCTCGTATATGGCAAGCCGTGCCATTTACCTGTTGAGCTGAGGCACAAGTCACTTTGGGTAGTTACAAATATTCTTATGGATCTAGATGGTGTAGGAGACCAGAGGAGGGCAGAGTTAGCTGCCCTGGAGGAGCTTAGAGATACAACTTTCTCAAACAGCGTACAGTATAAGGAGAGAGTGAAGGAGTGGCATGATTCTCATATCAGCCACAAGCATTTTGAGATTGGACAGAGAGTATGGCTGTTTGATGCGAGGCTTCGTTTGTTTCCAGGGAAGCTGGAGAGCAAATGGAAGGGACCCTACTTGGTCAGAAAGGTACACGACAACGGTAGCATTGATATATCCGAGTTGTCTTCTGAGAGTACCTTTCGAGTGAACGGCCAGCGGCTCAAGCCATTTCTAGATCATGAGCCGCGGGTCGTTGATCTTGCCCCTATTCATTTTGCGTGAGATGTGGTCTCTTGACTCACATCTTTTGCATCTCACGCCTGATTATCACTGTTCTTCCGACTTGTATAGATCCAGTTGTCCATTTCATTCTATTCTTTAGTCCCACATCCCTTTTCTCATCTTATGATTATGCTATACTTAGGGTGTACTTTACCCTAAGTATAGGGGGGATGTAGGACCTGCGGGTATTCTTTTCATTCTTTCTGCCCCTGTTTTGCTGCCTATACTTAGGGATATTTGACCCTAAGTATAGGGGGGGGGGCAGACTCTGTATCTTCTTCACTCGGATTTCCCTTCATGTACAGCTTGCTATACTTAGGATTAGTTAATCCTAAGTATAGGGGAAAACCACCGAGTTCCTCTCATTCTATTCATTTATTCGTTTCTGTACTTAGCCATTCCTTTTCACTTCCCTTTTACTAAGCACGAGTTATATCTTCTTCATCGCTCTTGATCACTCTGAGGACATCATTCGAGCTAAGTATAGGGGGGTGTATATATTTCATATATACTTTAGCCATAACTCGTACTTTATGTGAGTGTGTTAATAAATAAAATGGCTAAAAATCACAAAAATTAAAAATTTTTCATGTACATAACCCTCTTTTATTTGCACATACATAGCTAGTGTACAAAATATTTTTGTAAAAATGATTTCAAAAATCTTTTATGTAAAGCTTGTGTAAATATTTTTGTATCAAAATATGTATATAGTACAAAATTTTTCCAAAATGTTTTGAAAATCAAAAGTTTGCAAAAATCTTGTGTAAATAGGTGTAAATATCTTTTTGCAAAACTTGCACCTCATGCATCATTCATCCATGATTTCAAAACATTTTCAAAAATTTTGCATGATTGTAAAATTTATGTAAATTAGCATCTTGTGTACGTATGTATATAGTTTTTCTGGATGATAGTTGACATTTAAACTAAGCCTTGAATTAAATTGAGAAATGGAGCTTGAATAAGATCTTAATCCACCTAACGCTAAGAGGAACCTTATAGGGCTTAGGGTTAAGGCTTTTCAGGTCCATAAGGACTTAATTCTTTGAGTCCACTAGGCTATGAGCATATCTCATCTTGATGAGCCTAAGTAGAGCACTTAACAACACATGCATGACTCTTAGAGACAATGGCTTGACTTGCACCAGCACTTTACACATGGCTCTCCACGGATGAGGTGGTGAGGAGGCAGTTTCCTTTGGCTTGGGGTAGCATATGAGGGTAGTACTTCTAGGCGGAACCTCTCTTCTTCTTCTAGTGAAGGAAGTGCGTCTCAACTTGGTCTAGTGGTGATGAAAGCTAAAGACAGAAGCCGTGGGTTGCAATAAAGCTTCAAAAGAGGGATAGTCTACTGGCTCAAGAGGAAAATTTCTTGTATATATGCTGCACCATGTAGATATGTTGTATAGAAGCACTTGAAAAAAAATTGCAAAATGCAAAAAGAACTCCAAAAAAGTGGTGGGTCGGATTGAAAATTTAATAACCCCACCGGAGTGTATATAGTCAAATAAGGCAAAAGCTTATGGTATCCATGTTACATCTCATGAAGCTTGCAGCGGGAGACTTAGCTACACTGGCTGAGCTTCCAAAAGTCTATACTTCTTCCCCCTCTTCTTGAGCCAGTTGCACTTGAACTTAGAAGGGAATACCCCGCTTCTCGAGGAAAGAGTTGCTAGACCGAGGCATTAGAGTTGCCAGGTTGAGGGAGGTTGTTTCTTTGTTACTTCTGAGGTGGGGAGCTACATATCACTTACACTGCATGGAAAGATTCATAGTCATTAGAGTTTGTGTATGTAGACTTGTTCTGATCTGGTTTATTGAGGAGTCTTGTCCATAGATTGGTGGAACTTAGAGGCTGTTGAGTTTTAAGCTTAAGTCTAAATAAGGTTCCGACACATTAATAATCCAAAGATCTGATCGAGCTCCATAATTCAATTTAATGAAGGACAGTTAAATATTCAACATTGATCCATGTACATTCCCCTCTTTTTCTTTTTCTTTCTTTCTTTTTCACTTCTTTTTCAAATAAGTGTTTGCTATGGGACTAGCAAAAGTTAAGTATAGGGGGGGTGATGAATACCCATTCATCACTCTTTATTCTTATATTTTAGCTACAAAAACCTTTGCAAATGCATGTATATTCATGTAAATACAAATAATTATCAAAAGCATGCATTGTATAAAGTTTAATAATTAGCATGTTTTTGTGCAAAAATAAAAGAATAAAGATTAAAAAGAAAAAGAGGGAAATATTTAGAACAAATATTGAGCAACCTAACCCAAGGGAGGGCTCAGCATGGGCCTGACCGCATAAAAGCCAAAGTAGAGGGAGATAGGGGCTCATGTGTGTAAATATTTATGTAAGTAAATAAAAATATTTTTTCTCACAAAAATGGCCCAAAATATGCTTGTAAATATGTGTTTATATTTATAAATATAAAAACAAAAGATAAAAATATGAAAATCAAAAAGAACAAAAATATCACTTTCACATTGTGTATAAACTCACCTACATATTTATTTAGCCCTATCAATAAAATTCATCTTTATAGTTTTTGTAAATATTCTTTAAATAAATAAAATAAAAACAATCAAAACAAAAATCAAATAAAAATAGCAAAAAATTAAAAAAAACACAAAACTAGATTGTACATATACCATGTATATAAGTGTATATATGTATTTAATTTACCTATGTATATAAATAATTAAAATAAAATAAAAATACCTTTTTATTCCTTATTTTATAATGAAAATAAATAAAATATAAAATGGGGATAAAATTGTATAAAAATAACAATTAAAAATCAAAAATTAAAAGCCTACACATTGTATATATACCTATATCTAACCCTACTATGTAAATACTTTATTTTTACTTTAAAAAATTAATTAAAAATCACAAGAAAATAGAAAAAAAATAAAATAAAAATATTTTATATTTTAAGTTTTTAGTAATTCGACCTTTTTCTGCCCTAAAATAAAGAAATAAAAATGGTATGCTTAGCGGGCTCTGATTGGTCCACGGGGGATTGTTGACCCCCGGTCAACTCTCCCCCAGGACCACCAGAGCCGGCTCCAGCGCGACTGACCCGATTTCTCCACCTTTTACCCGCTCGACCCGATCGCCATTCCACTTAACCCCGGGTCCTAATCCGAGATTGATCGTCCCTGATCCACGCCCGTGGTGGGTTATGGGGATTCGTGCTCCGACAAGCACGCCCGGACCTCTCTTAGCCGGACCCCTAGCCATATATAGCCGTTGCTCTGCCACCCTAATGCTCCATCTTTGGTCATTTGTTTCCTCCTCTTGTGAGCTCCAGAGAGTGCATGAGAGTGACAGCTCGCGTCTGAGCCTGTTGAAGCGAGGAGAGGAGGCGAGTCCATCGATCCGGCGAGCTACGCCGCCGTCGCTCCGCCATCAGCTGGAGCTTGAGCCTCGGAGGGAGACGCTCCTCGAGGCGACGACCAGGAGCTTCAGCAGCTCCTCCCCAGTCTCTTCGACCACCCAGGTAACCTTGTAGGTCCTTATCTTTCTTCGATTTCCATTTACGCCCAATTCGTATCGCCGCCGTCTCTAGCTGATTCCGACCACTCCTTCACTTCGTTCGATCATCGGAATCGTCCATCGCATCCGCCTCCCTACGACGCACCTTCTTCACCCCTTCATCCAACCCAGCTCGCACCGGAGCTGGGAGCCGAGCTCCTCCGTCTACCACCTTCGCCGGAGCTCGCCATTTCGACCCATCAGCCACCGTCACCTCGCCTAACCGGGTCGAGGCAGTTTGCCCTCGACCCGCGAGTCTTCTGGATCGCTTTGTAGGTCAAACGAAGGCCATCTGAGGCCCTTCGTCATCCATCCAGGAGGCTCAGCTCCGCCGACCTAGTCCGAGCTCCTCAGAGCTCGGCTGGATCATCGGAGCCTACTGGCAGACGCGGGAGCACTCCACCTTTCTTCTCCGACCTTCAGAGTGTTTCCAGGAGGAGTCTAGCGCACGCCCGAGGCCGGCGAGTCTCGCCGGTGACCTGTTCATCCAGCATCCTCCGTCGCCGTTCGATTCGTCCTCCGGCTCCAGATTTCATCTGAACCGTCCATCTGGGGAGCAGCAGTCACCGCCCGATCGTCAGGACGATCGATTCCAGCCATCCGATGCGCCAGGGTTAGCCGCCTGCGCCCTGCATCGTCCGATCACCCATGTGGAGGAACCCTAGCCATCGGATTCGCCAAAGGACACTAGTGTTGGAGCCGCAGCTGATCCAGACCGTTAGATCCACACGTGGCAACCATCCAGCCGCTCCGCATAATAAAGGGTAATTTACCCTTAGGCCATCTTTCTTATTTTATTTTGCTTTAGTCCTGTAAATATTGAGTTTAGTTGTTTAGTTTTAGGGTTATTTGCATAGAGACCCAGGTACTTGCTTTTATTTGCTAAGATGCCCCTGTATGTGATGTGACACGTGCTTCGACACGTGATTGTCTGGGTATTTTACATTTCATGCCCTTGTAGTTCTGGTTGTTATTAGTTGAATGAAAGCTTTCACTTATTTGCATTTATACCCCTGTGCGTGGTGTATTTGAGCATGTGCGTTTATTTTTGGGTATTTTGCAGATAAGCTCCTGGACTTTTGGTACCTGTTACCAATAAGCCCTCGGAACTTATTTTTCTTACATTTGGGTCCCTGAGTGCCCCAGACACGCGCATCGCATGTGTTTTGCTGGGTTAATTGCACCAGACCCCCCAGACTCTTGGGTATTTGCACTTTGGTCCCTATGCACAATGCCCCCTCTTTATTTTTTAATAAAATTGCAAATCACCTCCAAATTTAATGAAAATTGGACACATAGCTCCTGCCATGTTGTAAAATTTTCTATGAATTTTGGAGACATTTTCGTCACTGTTTGATATTTTTAGAAAATCAAAAACATCTATTTTTGCTACTGTTTGACTTTAAAAATCACAAAAAAATATTAAATAGTGTCCAAAAATTACAAAAAAATTGTCTATTGTCTATTTTGATGTGCTTGATTTTCTAGCCAATTTTGGCTATTTTTCATTACTGAAAACCACTAAAAATTGAAAAAACACCTAAAACCTTATAAAAATTCTATTAAATAAACCAAAAATCCAAAAACAATAAAATAGGTGCCTAAATTTTCCTTATTTTCTTCTCTGCGCAGGAAAATTACCTCCTAGCTAATTTAGGGCTTTTAGATATTTTATCTAGGCCCTTTTAGCTCGGTTGGACAGTACCTTTTGATTTCAGCTACTGTTTGATTTTTTAGAAAATTCAATAAACATCAGAAAATTCTCAAAAATTCACCAAAAACACAAAAAATATAAAACACTTAAAAATATTTTTGCTTGAATTTTTAGTTGACTTTTAGTGCTTTAAATAATTTGTTGAAGTGTGAGTTTGTTTACTTTTCTTATTTTCTTAATTCATTAAAAATAAAAAAAAATCTCAAATAATTAAAAACCCACCAAAAATATTTTCTCCTTTCATTTTATCTCTTTTTTGACTACTTCGTAGGCCGAGAGGCCAACCCGTGCTCCTTGAGTTCGACCCTGGTCGCTATACCAGGTTAATCCAATAGCATGACCGCTATTTTGTGTTTTATCTGTTTTATCTCTATTAGTGGTTCATTATTTTTTCTTGATTGGCACGTCTGAGTGACCGAGGTCGCAACGACCATCTTAGATACACCTGATTACCTTAGTCTCTCGGATTTTCGTGCCATCAAGAAGGCAGGGAGTTTGGAGATCGGTTCGCGGAGTTCAAACTGGGTTCTTGGAAATTGCCCTAAATTATTGGAGAACGTGAGCGTGTGGCACCGATGTGGGGGTCGATGGAGTCTCGACTAAACTGTCAATGCATCTCCATCTAGAAGAGCAAGAGGATGATCGATGTGGAAGAAAGATACAGAGGTCATCAGGAAACAAAAGGAGTATAAAACAGTAGAATGGCTCAAGGTGAGCAAGGGTCAAGAAGAAAGGAAGCAAAATTGCACGAGTGCGTGGGGTTTTTGATCTTGACCTTTATAGAGCTAATCAATCAAACACAAAGCCATGGATTTACCTCAACTCGTGAAGCCGTGAAGGTTCGATAATTATCTTTGTAAGTTTTAATTTTGATTTTTAGGCAATTTATATTTGAACGAGTCCTTAGAGCTTACGCCTGTAGGAGAGAGAGTACTATCAGAAAAGTATCCCGTACTTGTCCTCCTCCTTTGTGATATGTATTTTGCACTTTTTTAGGTCCTTGTAACCCTTCTTGGATACCTACTCAGCCAAAGAAATAAATGGAGTAAACCGATAGGTGAACTCATACTTTAGATCTCGCTCACATCGGAATCACCCGTGAGCGTGCAAGAACCTACTCGGACGCAAGACGATGAGACAAAGAGAAACTACATTACTAGAAAGGGATTTTTTATAAATAAATAAAATTATAGTCGTCAACTTGCAAAATTTTCCAAAATTTATAACAGAATTTGAAAGAATAAGGACTCAAGCGAAATAACCAAATCTTCAAGGGCCCTCCTGTAAAAATGCCAAGTTCACATGTATAAGCACGTTAGCCATGCTGGCGGGGACCTTAATGCAATTTTCAGAAGTTTGAGGGCCTTTTTACAAGTTTCACAAAAACTTATAACTTATATTCCAAAATTTCCGACCAAACTACAAATAACTAAACCTACGAGGGCTTAGTTGCAATTATTTTGTCGGCTTACGTGTACAAGGACTAAAGTACAAATATAGATAAATGTTGGGTCTTTGATGCAAATAGTACAAAGTTTAAACAACGACAGTTGAAGGATTCTAAACTATTTGATAAATACAAAATTACTTTGGTGAAATTGCAAAATACCCAAGCTGGCGTGGATTAAACGGTTGCTGACGCCTCACTTGACACGTGTCTTACCTACAAAGCTCGATGATGCTTCGCATGTACGACCTAGATTAGAACACACCAGAGATCCAAGGGCCATGGAGGAGTTGTTCCTACGGTATCTGGAGCTTCTGGAGATGAGTCGTGATCCCTCGGTTGTGGATTCCCCTGGATGAACAGGGAAGAACACGACCCTTGTCAATCTTCAATCAGCGATGGCGAGCTGCTCTGACCTCCCGCGACACTACAAATGTCTGCAATGATACCTGAAAGGATCCTCAAACATATGTCAGTGTCAAAATGGCGTTGAGGACACTGGTGAGCCGTTGCAAGGTTATGGTGAAGTGACAGCTCCAAGAACCTATGTTTACACAAAAATCAACCCTAACCGGGGTTCTCGATCCCCGTAAACCAGTAGGGTTGATAACTCGGATTTTGTGAGGGTTTAAAGTAGTCTACACAAGGCGATACCATGATGTCGCTGAGGCAACCGCTCACGAAACCCAGGTCAATGAACAATTAACCCACAATAAATAAATCAAGCAATGAAGTATAAATGTGAGGAGTTAAATTTATTTTAACTCTACGACAAAGATGTGTATAGGTGCTAGTAGGTGTAGAGTGTCAAACACAGGGAACAAGCAGAGGATAGATCAGGCAAATAAATGCACAAATGTGATTGTGATGTATTTGTCTATATGTGATCTTTCTTGTGGGTTTTTAATTTTTAATTTTTTTTATTTTATTTTGATTTTTTATATTTTGATTTTAAATTTTCTGATTTTACATTTTATTTTTGTATTTTATATTTTTATAGTTTCGTTTTCTTAAAAATTATATAAATATATATAAAGGATATATATATATATAAAGAGAGGCTGGGGCATATATAAATATTAGAAAAAATAATCAAAATGAAGAAAATAAAATATTTTTGGAGTTTAGATATTTTTTTACTATTTTTGTGATTTTTAGATTTTTTTATATTTTCATATATTTGAAAGTCCAAAAATACCCTAAAACATGAATAAATTAATACCTGAGATTAAAATGGATATTAAAATTGTAAATAGAATAAAAATTATCCAAATTTATTTTTATATATAGATATTAGAAAAATAAAATTCATAAACATAAATTATATTTTTGTGATTTTAAAGGATTTTTTATATTTTTATAAATGTTTTAGGCGTTTTTCTCTTTTTAGATTTTCTTTTATAATTTTAGTAATTTTTGGTATGAAGTTGTAAAATAAGTGAATAAATATAAAATATATATTTTTGATATTTTTTAAAAGGTTTTATATATTTTATGGGTTTTCTTTCGCAAAGAAAGATAAAATGGATGTTTTTGATTTCTTATAAATAATGAAAGGCTTCCAAATTTCAAACTAAAATCTGTGCATGCATGCACGTGCAATCAGGAAGCCACATCTATTATTGGGATTTTTTTCGATTTTAATAGCTATTTAAAATAAATAGAGATAATAAAGAGAAACTACACTACTAGCAAGGGCATACATGTAAATAACAGATGATCTAGGGGCCAAAGTGCAATTTAACCAAAAAATAATAAACACATACAAAAATTTACAGGATATATCACATAGTCCGAGACCCACAAGGACCTTGCTTTAAAAATGCCAAGCCCACGTGCGTAGGCATGCGAGTTATGCTAGCAAGGACCTAAACACAATTATAGAAACTTTAGGGGACTAGATTTAAATTTTCAAAATATTACAACTTCATTAAATTGTTGTAGGACTATAAGGAAATAAACAAAAGTACAGGGGTCCGCTCGTAAAATCACCACCTCATATGATACGTCATGTGGGGTGATGTGGCTTGGACGAGAAAGCAATACGAAGAGTTTAGGGGCCTAGTTTGCAAATATTGCAAAATAATTTGAACTGCAAATGAAATTTTACGTCTTAAAAAGTAAATACAAAAATTGCTGGGGAAAGTTACAAAATATTCACCCAGCACGGGTGGCGACAGCTAAGATGCTTTCACTTATGCTAGTGGCGCTCCTACAAAAGGCAATGACGCTTCACACAAACGGCCAAAGATCATATCTGCGGGGGATATCCGACATCTGGGCATGTGAGGATCTAACGGTGGTTGCTGGCGGGATGAACTATGACCCATCCAACGACGATGGAGTGGGGAGGAAGAACTGAAAGGCCTATCCGGCGAGGCGAATTTCACTGAGCCCGATCTCCCTCCTCCGGCACTCCTTCAAGCTCGAAAACTACCAAGAATGTTCCTACAAGTCTTCTCCAAATGATAGAAGCCTCAACGGTCGAAAGTGCATCAGGGTATACCCACTAGGACGACGAAGCGTAGGTACCCCAGTTACCTCTAGCGGAGATCATAATGGCTCCCAGGTGGTGTGGTGTGCTCTGTTCCTGCAAGGGGTCGAGGTCAAATTGCCTTGACCCTATCGCGGGGCGATTGGGGACATATTATGCGAAAAGGAGGTTCTCCGGAGCGAGCTCTGTCAATCTAAGAACGAGGGTGAAATTAGCACGAGATACCAAAAAAAGAAGAGAACTGATCTGGGGCTATTGTTATGCTAAAAATGCAAGAAAAAAAGTTATAAAATGGACCTCATGCCGTAAGAGCGGCGAATAGGGACCTAGACATCGGAGGTCGGTGAAGGTGGTGGAGACTGCTTGAGGCATGCATGTGCTTGCTCTCCAAGGACTGGAGAAGGAGGCTGGTGATGAATACTCATTCATCACTCTTTATTCTTATATTTTAGCTACAAAAACCTTTGCAAATGCATGTAGATGTGTGTAAATACAAATAATTATCAAAAGCATGCATTGTCTAAAAACCTATAATTAGCATGTTTTTGTGCAAAAATAAAAGAATAAAGATTAAAAAGAAAAAGAGGGAAATATTTAGAATAAATATTGAGCAACCTAACCCATGGGAGGGCTCAGCATGGGCCTGACCGCATAAAAGCCAAAGTAGAGGGAGATAGGGGCTCATGTGTGTACATATTTATGTAAATAAATAAAAATATTTTCTTCAACAAAAATAGCTTAAATTATGCTTGTAAATACTTGTATATATCTATAAGTATAAAAACAAAAGAAAAAGATAAAAATCAAAAAGACCAAAAATACCACCTTCACCATGTATATAAACCACTCTTATATATTTATTTAGTCTTGTAAATAAATAAAATTAACTTTTCTAATTTTTGTAAATAATCTATATTCTATAATAAAATAAAACAATCAAAACAAAAACAAAATAAAAATAACAAAATTAAAAATACAAAAATAAATTGTACATATACCATGTATATAAATGTACATACATATTTATTTTACCTATGTATATAAATAATAAAAATTAAATAAAAATAACTTTTTATTCCTTATTTTATAATGTAAATAAATAAAATATAAAAAGGGAATAAAATTGTACAAAAATAATAATTAAAAATAAAAAATCAAAACCCTATATATTGTAAATATACCTATGTATAGTACTATATTGTATATCAAAAATCACCAAAAAACAGAAAAAAATAAAATAAAAATCTTTCATGTTTTAACTTTTTGCAGATTCGGCCCCTAGCTACCCTTAATTTGCAATTGAAGATCCAGCCACGTGGCCTGTCTCTATTGGGTCCTGGGGATGTTGACCGCCCGGTCAACTACCCCCCCAGGACCACTTCCTGCGGATCTGGGTCGTGGACCCGACTTCTCGAAATTTTGCCCGCTCGACCCGATCGCCATTCCACCAAACCCCGGATCCGTTTTGATCCGACCACATCCGACATCCTCGCCGGGCATCCACCTCGGGATCCGCGCGCCTCCACGCCCTACCCGAGCCATCTTTCCCGGACCCCTCCAGCGTACATAAGCGAGCTCCGCCACCCCATTTCACCATCTTTGGTCACTTGTCTCCACCCCCAGTGAGCTCCAGTGAGTGCGCAAGAGTGACAGCTTGCGTCCGAGCCTGTCGAAGCGAGGAGAGGGGGCTTGGCCATCGATCCGGCGAGCACAGCCGCCGTAGCTCCGCCACCAGCGTGAGCTCCGAGCCTCAGAGGGAGACGCTCCTCGAGGCGACGACCAAGAGCTTCCCCAGCTCCTCCACAGTCTCTCCGACCACCCATGTAGCTCCGATAGCTTATCTTTTTCTCTGATTTCCATTTACCCCCAAATCGCGCCTCCGCCGTTCATCTTCGATTCCCATCGCTTCCGACCACCATCTGATCATCGGGCATAGCCATAGCCCTCACCTTCCTCCCGCGCACCTTCTCCACGTTTCCATCCAACCCAGCTCGCACAGGAGCTGGGAGTCGAGCTTCACCGTCCTCCCTTCACCGAAGCTCGTCCGCTGCGACCCACAGACCACCGTCACCTCGCCTAACCGGGTCGAGGCAGTTTGCCCTCGACCCGCGAGTCGCTGATCTTGCCCCGATTCATTTTGCGTGAGATGTGGTCTCTTGACTCACATCTTCTGCATCTCACGCCTGATTGTCACTGTTCTTCCGACTTGTATAGATCCAGTTGTCCATATCATTCTATTCTTTAGTCCCACATCCCTTTTCTCATCTTATGATTATGCTATACTTAGGGTGTACTTTACCCTAAGTATAGGGGGGATGTAGGATCTGCGGGTATTCTTTTCATTCTTTCTGCTCCTGTTTTGCTGCCTATACTTAGGGATATTTTACCCTAAGTATAGGGGGGGGGAAGACTCTGTATCTTCTTCACTCGGATTTCCCTTCATGTACAGCTTGCTATACTTAGGATTAGTTAATCCTAAGTATAGGGGGAAACCACCGAGTTCCTCTCATTCTATTCATTTATTCATTTCTAGCCATTCCTTTTCACTTCCCTCTTACTAAGCACGAGTTATGTCTTCTTCATCGCTCTTGATCACTCTGAGGACATCGTTCGAGCTAAGTATAGGGGGTGTGTATATATTTCATATATACTTTAGCCATAACTCGTACTTTGTGTGAGTGTGTTAATAAATAAAATGGCTAAAAATCACAAAAATTAAAAATTTTTCATGTACATAAACTTCTTTTATCATGCACATACATAGCTAGTGTACAAAGTATTTTTGTAGAAATGATTTCAAAAATCTTTTGTGTAAAGTTTGTGTAAATATTTTCTTATCAAAACTATGTATATAGTACAAAATTTTTCCAAAATGTTTTGAAAATCAAAAGTTTGCAAAAATCTTGTGTAAATGTTTGTAAATACTTTTGCAAAAACTTGCACTTCATGCATCCATTCATCCATGATTTCAAAACATTTTTCAAAAATTTTGCACGATTGTAAATATTTGTAAATAGCATCTTTGTACATATATGTATATAGTTTTTCCTGGATGAGAGTTGACATTTAAACTAAGCCTGGAATTAAATTGAGAAATGGAGCTTGAATAAGATCTGAATCCACTTAACTCTAAGAGGAACCTTATAGGGCTTAGGGTTAAGGCTTTTCAGGTCCATAAGGACTTAATTCTTTGAGTCCACTAGGCTATGAGCATATGTCATCTTGATGAGCCTAAGTAGAGCACTTAACAACACACACATGACTCTTAGAGACAATGGCTTGACTTGCACCAGCACTTTACACATGGCTCTCCACGGATGAGGTGGTGAGGAGGCAGTTTCCTTTGGGTTGGGGTAGCATATGAGGGTAGTACTTCTAGGCGGAACCTCTCTTCTTCTTCTAGTGAAGGAAGTGCGTCTCAACTTGGTCTAGTGGTGATGAAGGCTAAAGACAGAAGCCGTGGGTTGCAATAAAGCTTCAAAAGAGGGATAGTCTACTGGCTCAAGAAGAAAATTTCTTGTATATATGCTGCACCATGTAGATATGTTGTATAGAAGCACTTGAAAAAAAATGCAAAATGCAAAAAGAACTCCAAAAAAGTGGTGGGACGGATTGAAAATTTAATAACCCCACCGGAGTGTATATAGTCAAATAAAGCAAAAGCTTATGGTATCATGTTACATCTCATGAAGCTTGCAGCGGGAGACTTAGCTACACTGGCTGAGCTTCCAAAAGTCTATACTTCTTCCCCCTCTTCTTGAGCCGGTTGCACTTGAACTTAGAAGGGAATACCCCGCTTCTCGAGGAAAGAGTTGCTAGACCGAGGCATTAGAGTTACCAGGTTGAGGGAGGTTGTTTCTTTGTTACTTCTGAGGTGGGGAGCTACATAGCACTTACACTGCATGGAAAGATTCATGGTCATTAGAGTTTGTGTATGTAGACTTGTTCTGATCTGGTTTATTGAGGAGTCTTGCCCATAGATTGGTGGAACTTAGAGGCTGTTGAGTTTTAAGCTTAAGTCTAAATAAGGTTCCGACACATTAATAATCCAAAGATCTGATCGAGCTCCATAATTCAATTTAATGAAGGAAAGTTTAACATTCAACATTGATCCATGTACATTCCCCTCCTTTTCTTTTTCTTTCTTTCTTTTTCACTTCTTTTTCAAATAAGTGTTTGCTAAGGGACTAGCAAAAGTTAAGTATAGGGGGGTGATGAATACTCATTCATCACTCTTTATTCTTATATTTTAGCTACAAAAACCTTTACAAATGCATGTAGATGTGTGTAAATACAAATAGTTATCAAAAGCATGCATTGTGTAAAAACCTATAATTAGCATGTTTTTGTGCAAAAATAAAAGAATAAAGATTAAAAAGAAAAAGAGGGAAATATTTAGAATAAATATTGAGCAACCTAACCCAAGGGAGGGCTCAGCATGGGCCTGACCGCATAAAAGCCAAAGTAGAGGGAGATAGGGGCTCATGTGTGTACATATTTATGTAAATAAATAAAAATATTTTCTTCAACAAAAATAGCTTAAATTATGCTTGTAAATACTTGTATATATCTATGAGTATAAAAACAAAAGAAAAAGATAAAAATAAAAAAGACCAAAAATACCACCTTCACCATGTATATAAACCACTTTTATATATTTATTTAGTCTTGTAAATAAATAAAATTAACTTTTCTAATTTTTGTAAATAATCTATATTCTATAATAAAATAAAACAATCAAAACAAAAACAAAATAAAAATAACAAAATTAAAAATACAAAAATACATTGTACATATACCATGTATATAAATGTACATACATATTTATTTTACCTATGTATATAAATAATAAAAATTAAATAAAAATATCTTTTTATTCCTTATTTTATAATGTAAATAAATAGAATATAAAAAGGGAATAAAATTGTATAAAAATAACAATTAAAAATTAAAAATCAAAACCCTATATATTGTAAATATACCTATGTATAGTACTATATTGTATATAGCTTATTTTTATTTCGAAAAAATTATTAAAAATCACCAAAAAACAGAAAAAAATAAAATAAAAATCTTTCATGTTTTAACTTTTTGCAGATTCGGCCCTAGCTACCCTTAATTTGCACTTGAAGATCCAGCCACGTGGCCTGTCTCTATTGGGTCCTGGGGATGTTGACCGCCCGGTCAACTACACCCCCCCCCCAGGACCACTTCCCGCGGATCTGGGTCGTGGACCCGACTTCTCGAAATTTTTCCCGCTCGACCCGATCGCCATTCCACCAAACCCCGGATCCGTTTTGATCCGACCACATCCGACATCCTCGCCGGGCATCCACCTCGGGATCCGCGCGCCTCCACGCCCTACCCGAGCCATCTTTCTCGGACCCCTCCAGCGTACATAAGCGAGCTCCGCCACCCCATTTCACCATCTTTGGTCACTTGTCTCCACCCCCAGTGAGCTCCACTGAGTGCGCAAGAGTGACAGCTTGCGTCCGAGCCTGTCGAAGCGAGGAGAGGTGGCTTGGCCATCGATCCGGCGAGCACAGCCGTCGTAGCTCCGCCACCAGCGTGAGCTCCGAGCCTCGAAGGGAGACGCTCCTCGAGGCGACGACCAGGAGCTTCCCCAGCTCCTCCACAGTCTCTCCGACCACCCAGGTAGCTCCGATAGCTTATCTTTTTCTCTGATTTCCATTTACCCCCAAATCGCGCCTCCGCCGTTCATCTTCGATTCCCATCGCTTCCGACCACCATCTGATCATCGGGCATAGCCATAGCCCTCGCCTTCCTCCCGCGCACCTTCTCCACGTTTCCATCCAACCCAGCTTGCACAGGAGCTGGGAGTCGAGCTTCATCGTCCTCCCTTCGCCGGAGCTCGTCCGCTGCGACCCACAGACCACCGTCACCTCGCCTAACCGGGTCGAGGCAGTTTGCCCTCGACCTGCGAGTCTTCTGGTTTGCTTTTCAGGTCAAACGAAGGCCATCTGAGGTCCTTCGTCTTCCAGCCAGGAGGCTCAGCTCCGCCGACCTCGTTCGAGCTCCTCGGAGCTCGGCTGGTTCATCGGAGACCCCCACTCGACGCGGAGGCTCACGCCGGACCTTCTCAGATCCCCAGTGCCCCGCGAGGAGGTCGGAGGCGCTCGTACTGGGCCGGCGAAGTTCGCCGGCCACCTGTTCTTCCACGACCTCTAGACACCGTTCGATCGCCCCCTCCCGCTCCAGTTTCAATCCGAACCGTCCATCTCCGGAGCAACCATCATCGTCCGATCTGAGGAGGCGACATCTGGAGCACCCACCGTTAGCCACCATCCGATCCTCCACGTGGCGCGCATCCAGCAGTCCGCTTAATAAAGGGTAATTTACCCTTAGGCCCTGTCTTTTCTTTTATTTCGTTTTAGTCCTGTAAGTATTGAATTCAGTGGTTTAGTTTTAGGGTTATTTGCATAGTGGACCCCGTACTTTATTTTATTTGCTTATATACCCCTGTGTGTTGTATGTCACGTGCTTCGTCACGTGCTTGTCTGGTTTATTTGCAATAGAGGCCCTGGTAGTTCTGGTTGTTCTTGAATGAATGAAATCTTTTACTTATTTGCATTTCTACCCCTGTGTGTGGTTTATTTGAGCATGTGCGTTTATATTTGGGTATTTTGCAGATAAGCCCCGGGACTTTTGGTACCTGTTACCAATAAACCCTCGGAACTTATTTTTCTTACATTTGGGTCCCTGAGTGCCCCAGACACGCGCATCGCACGTGTTTTGCTGGGTTAATTGCACCAGATCCCCCAGACTCTTGGGTATTTGCACTTTGGTCCCTGTGCACAATACCCCCTCTTTATTTTTGAATAAAATAGCAATTCACCTCCAAATTTAATGAAAATTGGATACATGGCTCCTGCCATGATGTAAAATTTTCTATAAATTTTGGAGACATTTTCGTCACTGTTTGATATTTTTAAAAATAAAAAACATCTGTTTTTGCTACTGTCTAACTTTAAAAATCACAAAAAATATTAAATAGTGTCCAAAAATTACAAAAAAATTGTCTACTGTTTGTTTTGTGGTGCTTGATTTCCTAGCCAATTTTGTCTATTTTTCATTGCAGAAAACCACTAAAAATTGAAAAACACCTAAAACCTTATAAAAATTCCAGTAATTAAATTAAAAATCCAAAAACAATAAAATTGGTGCCTAAATTTTCCTTGTTTTGTTCTCTTTACAGGAAAATTACCTCCCTGCTATTTTAGGGCTTTTAGATATTTTATCTAGGCATGTTTAGCTCGGCTGGACAGTACCTTGTATTTCTACCACTTTTTGATTTTTAGAAAATTCAATAAACATCACAAAATTCTCAAAAATTTACCAAAAACACTAAAAAATATAAAACACATAAAAACATTTTTGTTTGATTTTTTGGTTGACTTTTAGTGCATTTAATAATTTGTTGAAGTGCGTGCTTGGTTGCTTTTCTCATTTTCTTAATAAACTAAAAAATCCAAAAAAAATATAAAACAAATTAAAAACCACTAAAAATATTTTCTTCTGTTATTTTATCTCTTCTGTGACTACTTCGTAGGCCGAGAGGCCAACCCGTGCTCCTTAAGTTCGACCCTGGTCGCTATACCAGGCTAATCCAATAGCAGGACCGCTATTTCGTGTGTTTGAATGATTTGATTGATATTAGTGGTTCATTTTTCTTGATTGATCGAGTCTGAGAGATTGAGGTCGCAACGACCATCTAGACACCTGATTAGCTTAGTCACTTGGGAAAATTTTCGGTCATCAGCTGTCACCCTCCTCTTTCAGAGCATGCTAAAGGGGGCAAAAACATGGGTCAAAATCGAATGGGAAGTTCGGGTGGTCTTTTTTACAAGTCGACGAACGATCTCAAAGAACTATGAATATCGAGCGAATCAGCGACACATTCCTCGATGTAATCCCTAGGCGTGTAAGAGAGATTTTCGAGGAGAAAAGTCTAAGAAGGAATCGACGCAAAATGAGGAAAGGAACGACTTCCAAAAAATTGAGAAAAATGCCTAGTCGCTAGGTCTGACAGGTGGCAAACCTCGGTCAGAGAGTTGACCGAGGCCAACGAACGAGAGAAGCTGGTTAGTCCACATGGACCAACCAGAAAAATCTGTGGAAAAATATTATAAAATTAATTAAAAATAATAAATGAATTTATTAATTTTAAGTTATAAAATGAAAAATAATTATTATTTTCTAAATTATTTTAGTATGATTTTTATTAATTTGTTCGAGGTTTATAATTGCAATTTACTTTTTAGGGGTTATTTATAGGTATATTCATCTATGTATTTTAGTATTTTATTTTTATTTTGTATTTTTAATTTTATTAAATTAATTTAATTTAATTTATTATTTTATATAATTATAACTTATTTTATAAACTTTAATATTATTTTATTATATTTTTCGAATATATTATATACACTTAAATAAGGGAAAATGGGGCTGCTCCCTAGGGGTAGCCAACATGGCTGCCCCCACCCATTTTTCGCAATTTTTTTTATTTTTTTGGGAAAATATCACCATGTATATTCATCCCTATATCCCTCCTATATGTCATTCGAATTTCGTTAGAAACAGAGATTCCTACAGCCTCCATCCAGACGCCATTTTTTTAACGGTCGTAGGATTTTTTAAATCGACCCTGTCTGGATGAAGGCCGTAGGAGTCTCTGTTTCTGACGAAATTCGAATGACATATTGGAGGGATATAGGGATGAATATATATATGATGATAATTTTCACAAAAAAAATTTGCCCAAAAATGGGGCGGGGCAGCCATGTTGGATGCCCCCAGGGGGCAGCCCCATCAACCCCCTTGAATAAATAGATATATTATGTATATATGTATAGATATATGTATTTTACCTATATATTTTATATGAGTATTTATTTTAATATTTTATTTATGTTTTTATTCTAGTTTTAATATGCACATATATTTTAAATAATATTTACAAAATTATAAAAATATAAAAGTATAAAAATAATGAATAATAAATAAACTGAATATTTTAATCGGTATAACTATACAAAAGGGGTCCAAAAACTGACTTTCACACTGTAACTCCAAAAAATATGAAACCACCTTCATTAAATAGATTATTAAAAGTATATACAATTAAATATTTGATATATTTTGAGTTTTTATTTGAGAGATATGGGTTTGAGAAGTTCAGATTTTGGAAATTTATTCTGAGTATATCTTTTACATTGTATATTATTTTTTATGAAATCAATTTTTTATTTTTCTATATTTAGTTATCTACAACTTCCATGTAAAAATTTTCTTTATTTGAAGTATAAAAAGTGGAACTAAAAGTATGTCCCAAAAATGAATTAAATAGATGGAGATTTTATTGTATTTTGGCACTTATCTCCCCCAATCTTAGTCCTTGTCGACTGATGAGTGCGAAAATCGAGTTACTAAGGGAAGAATGGTATCAATGGTCGTTGCGACCTCAACCACTCAGATCGGACTCAACAAGAAAAATAAGACCACCAAAATGAAAATCAAACAATCAGACAAATGTAGCGGTCTCACTAATCTATTTTACCTGGTATAGCTACCAGGGTCGAACACAAAGAGCACAGAATGCAAAGGTCTACGAAGTAGTCAAGAATCTGGAAAATAAAGAATTTAGTCGATTATATGATTTTCAATTTTTTTTTGGAATTTTTAATATTAGGAAAAATGCTAAAAGGACTTAAAAAGACACAAACAAACAATTATTTAAAGCATCCAAAATACCTAGAAAATTCAAATAAAATTATTTTTGAGGTTTTAAAATATTCAGATGTTTTTGTTAATTTCCTTGAAATTTTCTGATTATTAGTGAATTTTCTAAAAATGAAATAAGGCTAAAAATGCTAAACAGTGTTTGACCTGAATCTAAAGGCAAGTTAAAAATACTTAAAATGCCTATAAAATTTGAGCAACAATTTTATGATAAACTATAAAATAAAATCTAACTAAAGAAGAAAAACACATTTTTTTGAATTTGTATGAATATTTAAGGATTTTTCTAAGTTTTTTAACGTTTTTCATTTTTATGCAAATAGAACAAAGATTGGACTGAAGCAAAAACAACTCAAAACAAACAAAGAGCAATTTTTTAGGAATTTTTAAAGGGTTTTTATTATTTTTAATGGATTTTTAAAAACAAACAATAGCAATTTTTAGAGTTTTTGAATTTTTATAAATACTAAATGGAAACAAAATACAACCAAAAATTCACATAAATTTCTACACAATGGCAGGAGCCATGTGTCAAAATTTCGTGATTTTTGGACAATATTTTCTATTTATTCAATCAAAAATCTAAGACACAACATACAATGACCTAAATGCAATGAAAAGATATTCTAGGGACTAAATAATAATACATGTGAAAAGTGTAGGGTCCTATCTATAAATTTTCCACAAATTCTAGCACATGTCCAATATCAGCACGCACAGGGTATAAGTGCAAATAATAAAACTATCCCTTCAAAACATAACAGAATATAAATCCAGGGTTCTACATGCAAATAACCCACAAATACACGTGACGACGCACATGCAACCACACAGTAAGGACTAAAATGTAAATATAGAAATATGCAGGGGCACAGATGCAAAAAGGTTCTACTGTGTACTTTTCATTTTACAGACTAAATGATAAATAACATAAAAGAAGAGGGAACTAAGCAATTTTCCCTCTGTAGCGCGTGTGCTGTGCGCGTGGGGACAGGTGGCGCGCTCTGACTAGATGACGACATGCGGCTCTGGCGCATACAGTTGGCGAATCCAACGGCCTGACGAAGATGCGAACGTGGGGCGTACGGGGGCCTTTAGATGTCAGATCTAACGGCCTGACATGCGCAGGCTCTGGATGGCTGTGATGGCAACTGGGCGAAGGTCGCAATCCAACGGCGAAGAGAGGATATGGAAGAACTCCGCCTGGACGAAGTTCACCGGAGCACCGAGTGAGATCGGCGGCTTCGATGAACGATCGATCGGCGGCGAACGACTCGTAAGGCTCCTCTGCATCGGGTGAACGAGTCCAATGAGCTCGTTGATGGTTGGATCTCCTGGAAGGTGGACCGGACCTGGGTCAGCTCCGGCGAAGCTGAGCTAAGGTGATCTGGGGCGTATCCACACGTGCTACGACCTGCATAGGAAATCTCTAACTCAGAGCATAGCTTCGATCAAGGTTATTTGACCTAAAACAAAGGAAAGAGATGACGAATGGAGTTGGGGGTTTCCGACGAGTGAAGGAGGAAACCTAGGGCCTAATCTTGGCTCATACAACCAAGATTCGGGTGATCATGTCGTGTAAGGAGGGTGACGATGAACTGGAGTGTCGATCTAAGCGGGTAGATGGGTGCGATGAAGCTCCGACCGGCGGGTTGGAGCTGGCGGAGCAGCAGAGGATGGTAAATGGAAGATTAAGAAGATAAACGAGCTAGGAACGAAATGGAATATACCTGAGGGTCCTAATGTGATCCTGAGCTCTAGGGGGTGCTGTCGAAGGGGGTAGTCGCCTCAACCTCGCTGCAGAAGGTGGGGGAGACTTGTCGCGATGGATCTTCGGCCACTGAGCTTGAGCGTCGGCTGCAGCGGTCCTCTCCGATCACCAAGGGCCCCATCTGATTGCTGTCACCAAGGGGAAGAGTTCTAGCGTCTCAAGAGAGTGTGTGGATATAGGCAGTCCCAGGTGGCTGGAGGAATCAGGCGGGGGCTCGCGAACCGAGGGCGATTCGCCTCTTCCTATGGATCTGCGAGGGTCACTGGTCTACCAGGGTGAAGCGGGCGCCAAAATCGGGGCATGAATGAGCAGGGTCCGATCAAGAAAAATGGGAGAAGTCCGGGTGCAAATCGGGTCCATGCGCAAAAGGGTCCGGGAGGGGGAGTTGACCGGGTCAACATCCCTCCTGGACCAATCAAAAAATAGACTGGTCAAAAATATTTGAAAAATAAATTAACAATAGAAGATGATTTTATTTTAATAAATGTTCAAAATGAGAAACATTTATTAATTTTCAAACTATTTTTTGTGAATTTTAATTTATTTATGAAAAATAAATTATGGTATATATAATATATTACACTATGTACATGTATAAAATACCCACGTATTTTTATTTTTTTCTTATTTTTTATAAATACCCCAAATTTTATATTTTATTTATTTACAACATATTATTTGGAGTATAAAATAATTTTTATTTTATTTTTATTTGTTATTTACAAGTGTGAAATAAATGGGTGTATGATAAATATATACATGTATTATATACAAGGTGATAGGGAGAAAGTTATTTTTAATTTTATTTTTATATTTTTAATTTATTTTTAGGATTATATACAAGGGGATAAAAAAACCTTTTTATTTCTATTTTTGTAAAATAAAATAATGATAATATATATATACACATGGGAGGAAGTGTGTACAAGGTAGAGTGGCCCTATCCCTCTCTACTTATTTTATTAGGGGATCAGGTCCATTTTGGACCCTTTCTTGGGTTCAGGTCACTCAATATTTATTCTAAATATTTCCCTCCTTTTCTTTTATTCTTTATTCTTTTATTTTTGCATAAATACATACTAATTATTGAATATTCACAAATGCATGCTTATTGGTAACTTATTGTATTTACAACTATATACATGATGTTTTGCCAAGATATTTAGCTAAAATAAAAGAATAAAGAGTGATGAATGGGGATTCATCATCGACCTAGTCATCGAGATGCCTATGTCTTGGTATTCAAGGTCATAAAATATCTTCAATATATTTTTCTTATTCGTTTCTTTATTATATAATTTTGGAATTAAAAACCGTATTTTATACACTACTTACACAATGATGCATGAATGCTAAATACATAAATTAAATGTATTTACACATATTTACTAGTGTTTTAAGGCCAAAATGATATTCATTTTGGGACACATTTTTGGTTCTACTTTTTTATACTTCAAATAAATAAACTATGTACATGAAAGTCGTAGATAATTAAATATAGAAAAATACAAAATTGATTTCATTCAAAAATAATATATAGATAAAAAGTTATGATCTGAATAAGATTCCAGAATCCCAACTTCCCAGACCTGTATTTCGTAAATAAAAACTGGAAACACGTCAAACTCACCTTTAATTGTAAATAATTTTAAATAAGCTATTTAATGAAGGTGGTCTCGCATTTTGCGGAGCTACAGTTTGAAAGTTGAGTTTTGGGCCCCTATAGTGTACTTGTACAGATTTAAAATATTCAGTTTATTTATTATTCTTTATTTTTATAATTTTATATTTTTATAATTTATAAATATTATTTATAATATATGTATACATTAAAACTATAATAAAAACCAAAGGAAAATACAAAAATAAAACACTTCTATACAACACATAGGTATAATACCAATTAATATACCTATAAAAATATACATCTATTTATTTAAGTGTATAAAATACATCCGAAAAATAAAATAAAAATATATTTAAGTGTATAAAAATAATTTATAAATTTATAAAATAATAAACATAATGAATAAAATTAAATACACAAAACAAAAATTAAAACAATAAAATATATAGATGAATATACCTGTATATAAGCCTAAATAGGTAATTTGTAATTTTATACCTCATAAAAATAATTAAAAATCATAATAAAATAATTTATAAAATAATAAACATCTTTTATTTAATAACCTAAAAATAGTAAAATCCTTTATTATTTTAAAATGATTTTACTATACTTTTTTCCAGGGATTTTTCGGGTTGGTCCATGTGGACCAACCAGGTTCTTTCCCTGGTTGACCTCGGTCAACTCTCTGACCGAGGTCTGGCCGGTGTCAGACTACATTTTTTGGCCACTTTCGACCAATTATCGAGGTCAAACCTTTCGCATTCTCATGTCGAAACCTTCTGTGATTTTTTCCCCACTAATCCGTGATACACGCCCAGTGATAATATTGGGGATTGGACCCGCGATTCGCATGATCTGTGTCGATCTTTGGACCCTATCCGTCAACCCTTCAAAAACTCACCCCGACATCCCTTCCATCTTTGATCGCTCTTCCACCCGAAAACCTCAGACCTAAGGTTCGTGCTCTCTTCCTGGTGACAGCAGGAATCGAATTGGGAAGGTGATGAATACCCGTTCATCACTCTTTATTCTTTTAGTTTAGCTACAAAACCTTTGCAAAACACCATGTATATCTGTGTAAATAGCATAAATTACCATCATGCACGCATTGTGTAAATATTGATAATTAGCATGTTTTTGTGCTTAAATAAAAGAATAAAGAAATAAAAGAAAAAGAGGGAAATATTTAGAATAAATATTGAGTGACCTAATCCCAAGGGAGGGCTCAGCATGGGCCTGGCCGCAAAAGAATCTAAGTAGAGAGAGATAGGGAAGCTCAATCATGTGTACATATACCTATGTAAATAAATAATATTATTTTCCTCTTAATAAAAATAAAAATGTGTTTTTGTTATTTTGTACATATTTATAAAAATAAAACTAAAATAAAAATAGTAAAAACAAAGAAAAATAAAAATAAATAAAAACCTCCATCATGAGTATATATAGACTATGTATATAACATACCTATTTATTTTCTCCTTGTACATAATTAAAAAAAATATATCTATATTCCAGATTTCATGATGTACATAAATAAAATAAAAATCAGAAAAATAAAAATAAAAAAAAAGAATAAAAAACCATTTCCACCTTGTATATATACCATGAACATATGTATATAACCCTATTTAATTACTCCATGTAAATACATCATAAAAATGAAATAAAAATACCTCATTATTCCAAATTTTATGTTGTAAATAAATAAAATATTAAATTGGAATAATTGTATAAAAATAAATAATTTTAAAATAAAATCAAAATTCCTTTTATGTATATACCTACATATAATAATATAATGTAAATACCTTATTTATTTTTTACAAAAATAAATAAAAATCACAAAAAAAATAATTTGAAAATAAATAAACATTTTTCATGTTTTAACTTTTTCGAAATAAAATCATTTAATATTTTTAATCGAATTTTCAAATAATTAATAAAAGACGGCTTGTGATTGGTCCACGGGGGATTGTTGACCCCCGGTCAACTCTCCCCCGCGGACCCAATCCGCCCTAATCGGGCGTTCGACCCGTTTTCTCCCAATTACCCCCACTCGATCCAACATCCGTTCACCTAAACCCCTAGCCCCGATTATCCCTGAATCATCCGAGACCCTCGCCCGGCGGTTCACCTAGGGATCCGAGCTTCACTGAGCTCCGCCCAACCCCATCTTCTCGGACCCTTCACATGTATATAGCCGACCTACGCCGCACCTTTTCACGCATCTTTAGCTTTCCCCCTCGACGCCAGTGAACTCCTCTCCCTTGCCTGAGTGACAGCAGAGCGAAGGAGGGTTGCAGCGAGGCCCGGGCAGCCGGGAACCATCGATCCGGTGACGATCATCGCCGTGCGCCGCCGCGAGGTGCGCTCAACCTCTGGAGCCGTCGATCCATCGAGGCCATGACCCTCGGAGCTCCAGCTGCTCCAGCCCAGATGACTTCGATCACCGGGTAGCGTAGTTAGTTAAAGCTTCGCCGTAGATTTCGATTTTTAGGATTCCGACCACTGCCCTTCGCCGACCGTTTCCCGACGTACCATTCACCCATTTGCCATCCCGACCACTCCACCACCTTCGCCAGCCTTCTCTTCACTTGTTGCACCCCTTCATTCCCCCTGTCTCTCCCCGAAGCAGGTACCACACCCTCCTCCGCCGTCGCCTTGCCGAAGGGTGCCACCGCGACGCATCTAGCCACCCATTTCACCCCTAACCGGGTCGAGGCATTTTTCCCTCGACCCAAGATTGGTTTTATGCCGTTGTGCATGTCAAAGGACCCCATCTGGGGGTCGAGCCATTTGGGCAGCCGAGCTCCGAGCTTCCTCGTCGTCGGAGCGTCTCCGACGTCTTCAACCCCATCAGAGCCTACCATCAGCTGCGGATCATCGCCAGGAACATTTCGCCCAACATAGCAGCTTCAGAGGACCTCTCCATCGCAAGTATCGAACCGGTGGACTCTGCCGGCGAGCTGTTCTTAGAGGATCCTCTGTTGCCGTTCGATCAGCCCCCTCGCGCCAGTAGAGATCACGTCCATCCGTTCGTGAGGAGTTCACAACCGTTCGATCTTCTTCAAGGTTCAATCCGGACCGTGCATCGAACGAAGGGTTTTCCACGATCCAACACCGTTAGATCTTACACGTGGCGAACCCTCGAGCGTCGATCTCACGAAGAGACGCCAGCTGCTTCCCACCATCCTATCCTCCACGTGGCGTCGTCTTCAGCCGTCTGCTTTTAATAAGGGTTAAATTTCTTGTAGGCCCCTCTTTTTACTGCTTTTATAGTTTAGTCCTGTAAAATCTAGTTTAGTTGTTTTTATTTTGGATATTTTGCATTGTGGACCTCGATGTTTCTGTTATTTGCATTTCAATCCTTATATATGTGAGCCACGTGCATCGACACGTGAGGATTTTGTTTATTTGCACATTTGGTCCTATATTTCCTTGGAGTTACTATTTACATGTTTTAAAATGGGAATGACATTTATGCCCCTCCGTGCCTGATTCACATGCCTCGTGCGTGAATTCTTGGACTTTTTGCACAAGGGCCCCTGAACTTTATTTGCTTGTTATTACTTGGTCCCTGAAAATACTTTTCCTTACATTTAGGTCCATGTGTATTGTGTGCCTTGTTTTGATTGAATAAAATAGCAAATTAAATCCAATTTAGGTGAAATTTGGACATGTGGCTCCTGCCACTGTGTAAAAATTTTCCTAAATTTTTTATACATTTTTTAGCCTTTTTGGTATTTTTAATAATTCATAAACAGTGGTTTTTGTGACTATCTGATTTATAAAATCAAAGAAAAATATAAAAACTCTTTTAAAAATTCTAAAAAAATTAGTGTAAGTTAGTTTTAATGTCTTTTAATTTCTATCCAATTTTTGTGCCTTTTGGATTTATCAAAACCTTAAAAATTGCAAAACCCTAACAAACTCATAAAAATTCCAAAAATTCTAGAAAAATCAAAAAAATTAGAAACTCTTTTTCTGAATTTTAGTTTTTGCATATCCTTTGCACAGACATTATCATTAGATTTTTGTAGGCCAATTATAGATTTTTAATTGGCCTTTCAAATCTGATTGTACAGATTGCTCCTATTTTCACCTTTCTTGATTTTTAGAAAATTATATAAAAATTAGAAAAATATGAAAAATTTACCAAAAACACTAAAAAACCTAAAAATATAAAAACATTTTTATTATATTTTTCTGTGTATTTTTGGTTGATTAAATAAATGGTGAGTGTGCTTATTTTTACATTTCTTTAGAAACTCAAAAATAAAAAAATATTAAAAATTATAAAAACCCACCAAAATATATTTTCTTCTCATTTTTGATTTTGACTACTTCGTACGCCGCAAGGCCAATTCGTGCTCCCTGAGTCCGACCCTGGGTGCTATACCAGGTTAATAAATTAGCGAGGACCGCTTCTTTAGATTCCATTGATTTTATCTTCTTTGATTTGGTGGTTCCTTGTATTTTCTTGATTGATCACATCTTGCTATTCGGGTCACAACGACTCTGATATTTCATACCTTATCCTGATAGTGAGAATCTCGGTCATCAGAATGGCGCCGTTGCCAGGGAGCACGGCTTAGTAGTCACTTTTGATTTTTCTGCGGCTTTTCTTTTTCACGGCTTTTTGTAGATATTTTGTAGATATATTTTATCTGATTGTTTATATTTTTCGGGACTGACACACTTCTATCTCTTTTTCTTGCGAGGGGCCCGAGGACCGAGGCGGCTTTCTCAGAAGCTGGAGCAACCGCGGGAGTCGGAGGTGGCTTCCTTCTCTACAAAGCCACAAGAGAGCGCGAGGAGCCGAGCAGGAGTTCGGGAGCCGTAGAATAGCTGCGGAGCTTAGATAGTTTTAGATTATATTTATTTTCAGCAAATTTTATATTCTTGTAATAATACAGGTACCCAGACTCCCAGACTTGTGACTTTGCGGGATCTGTTTCACCGAGCACCGGTGTGCTCGGGGGACCCCCACCACTGTTTTGATTTTTGCCGTTTTTCTTTTCATTGATTTTACGTGGATTTCTGTGCTTAAGCCCCTAGACTTAGGTTTTTATTTTCGTTGAGCCAGGTAGCATTAGGTCCAAAGCCCTAATAGAATATCTGTTTCCATAGAACGTGTTTGGATCTAGACATATAAACCCGTGCTTCACGATAATAGAAATTTTTGCTTAGGACGGTTCTCGCACTGCATTCCATATAGATTAGTTTTACATTTATGCGCGGATCATAATTGCATGTAGACTGCTGGAGTCAGGTACGCCTTCTATCTCGTGCATGCATCATTGATTTTCCGCGCATCGGCTTTTCCGAATTCCTCCCCCTATTTCCTGGACTTAGGAATAAAAGGAAATCGGAAAATTAGTTAGACAATTGTTGAAAAAGACATAAAAAGAAAAACAATAAAATCGGGACTGCTAATCACACATGACCTAAAAGACACCTCATTTAAAATCTTTCTTGGGGAGAGTAACCCCCTCCTTGTTTGGTTTGGATGAGCGAGAGAGTGACCTGCATCTTAGGCTAGAGCCATATTCGATTTCTTGACTGACTACCGACCTTTTATCCGGGACAGTCGGTTGAGAATATTGGATTCCTATCAGCTCACGTAGTCGCTCTAAAGACTGACTTGATCACTTAAAATAAAATTGACAAGTTAATTGACCGATCTCTTACGGTCTTCAGCTCAGTGTGCGTAGGTGAATCGGGGGTTTGCTTTTTCATCTTGTGTGTTTTCCAGATCCCTTCTGTCTTCTCTCTATCTATCTTCTCTTCTATCTCCCAACCACCCTCCCTTCAGTCTTTTCTCTACCTCTACTGTACCCATGGATGATGGATCCCCCTCACTTTTGGCCGACTCTAGCGACTTCTTCTCCATCCTCTAACAATTAGTCCAGTCCACCTTCAAGGGAGGTCGGATCTTCGACCAACCTCCCGCTCCCTCCCTCCCATCCCTTTCACTACTTTGGGCATGCTGCGCTACACGCCCGCGAAGTTCAGAGTGACCAGATGCGAGACCCGGACGATGCCATTGCTAAGTTGAGAGTGCACTCCGTTCACCAAGATGATGGATGAACATATAGGACAGGGAGCTGAGTCAGCTTCTACACTAGGTCCATTCATTCTGGATTTGGAGCTTCTTCAGAGACTGCCGAAATTTTTAGAGGAGGCGCACGAGGAGCCCTATCTTCACTTGTCCAAGTTCGAGGAGTTTTGCAAGACATGGCCTTATTCAGATACCACTGCAGAGGAGATGATGCTGAAGACCTTCCCGTTTACACTTCATGATAGATCCATGAGATGGCACCGACGATTGGGGAGGAGATTCGCTACGTGGGGAGAGCTACATCGAGAGTTTCTACAGAGACACTTTCCCTAGCGTAGAGCAGAGTTGATGCGGTCTTTGATCACCGAGTTTTCAGTTGACCCCCAGGAGCCACTACGTGAGGCATGGCCGAGGTTTCTTGACCTCTTGAGGAGATTTCCTGACCATGGACTTCCACTGACAGACCTTATTGAGATCTCCATGTAGGGGATGACCGCAGAGCAGATAGCACTAGTGATTACCACATGTGGCGATTCACACCGCAGTTCCGACAGTCACTTACTGGATACCATCTCGCGGTTACTTTCATAGAGACCATCTTCACGAGATGCCGTAGTCGGGACAACACATGAGGACGTTGCAATACTAGGAGGGTGTATTACACTACATGACGATACAGTTTCTACACACCAGCCCAAGGACTTGGATTCTACAGCACCACAGAGTACAAAAGGGATGACTGCGACAGCAGAGGTTCTGACCCAGAGTCTACTCGAGTTCTCATTGGCTTTCCTGCTAGAGTTCGAGTTAGCCCCAGAGTTTCAGTCGACGACTCTTGGATATCAGATCTTCTGATACTCCAAGAGACGGAGGAGCCCCCGCTACTACAGCCATTGATCCAGCCATTACAGACTCCAGCCCTGGATGATTCAGCATCTTTTCTGCAGAGACATTTCTCGGAGTCAGATAGGCATCATGACTCAGCCCAGCAGCCACAACTCGATATAGGACACCACATTGAGAGGCCAGACATAGAGAGTCCCATATTCGAGCCTTTTGTCCTCGACTTTGATGACACAGATACATTTTCTGAGGATCAGATGACATCCAGCATTGCCGCAGAGAGAGGATCAACCGCAATCACCTTACCAGCCTCCGCGATGATGGCCAGTACCTTCTCCTACTTCAAGATTGCCGAGAGCCAGATTTCAGATGATGACGCATCCTGGTGCACAGAGTGGGTGCTTGACAGCAGCGCAGATGCCCTTATAGATCCTGATCCTCTACTCCTCACTGATGATCTTGCATTCCTCCCCGAGGGTTATCTGCGGGAGAATGCCACGCACGATGAGAACTCGGTTTCACCTTCTGAGAGTGTATCCGATCTGGCGTATCATGAAACCAAGTCTTCTGATCATTCTAATTCTAAGTCATCTCACCTTGACGACCCTCGCGAGGATGAGCCGATCTTTGAGAAATCCAATGATCTGTCTGATTGCTCTTCAGTATATACATCGGATATCAGTTTTCTTCGAGAGTCTCCTGATCTTCACCTTCCACACCTCTTCGAGATAGTGATTGACGTGGAGGATTCCATGACTGATCCATCCTTCTCCACGTTTGATTTCTTCGCCTCTACACTTCCACTCCAGTCTGATTCTGAGCCGATGATTTCTTTTGTGCTACCGGATCCCAATCACTTATTACCATATCCTTTGCCGGTAGCAAACACCTGCTTCATTGCATACTTGGGTGTCTTTTATTACACTGTTAATTTCGTCGTTGTGCTCATACCGAGACTGCTACGACAGTACGGAATTCGCCTCACAGATGCCATCCTGAACCTTGACACAGCTTTGTCCTAGCCTTTGTGCCCAGCTAGGGGTGTAAAACCTAGCGCTTGTTTAGAGGCACCTCAATATTGTACCTTTTGTATATACGTGTTTCGTCGTGAGTTGATCTTTCTTTCTTCCGTGTTTGTTTTCACCCCAGGTCTCGCTTAGGATTATCTTTGCTATACTTAGGATATACCTCATCCTAAGTATAGGGGGGTAGAAACACCGGGTTGTTCCTTTCGTTCCATTTCATCACTTCTGTTGTTGCCTATACTTAAGGATTCTTCACCTTAAGTATAGGGTGAGTGATGCCCTTCTATCTTGTATATACTTGTTTTTCTTCGTATCTATCTACCTCTGTTTTGCTGCCTATACTTAGGGATATTTCACCCTAAGTATGGGGAGGAGGGTAGATCCTGTACATCCTTCACTCGGATTTCCCTTCATGTACTGCTTGTTATACTTAGGATTACCTGATCCTAAGTATAAGGGGAAACGCCGAGTTCTCTTCATTCGATTCATTGATTCATCTTTGTATATAGCCATTCCTTTTCACTTCCCTATACTAAGTACGAGTTATGTCTTCTTCATCGCTCTTGATCACTCTGAGGACATCGTTCGAGCTAAGTATAGGGGGGGTGTGTATATATTTCATATATACTTTAGCCATAACTCGTACTTTGTGTGAGTGTGTTAATAAATAAAAATGGCTAAAAATCCATAAAATTTAAAATTTTCCCCTTGTATATAAAATTCATCTTGCACATACCTATTTATTTATCAAATTATTTTTGTACAAATGATTGTAAAATCATTTTGTGTAAATAGTGTGCAAATACCTTCTTATCAAAAATTATGCATATAATAGAAAATTTTTGTAAAATATTTTGAAAACAAAAAGTTTGCAAAAACCTTATGTAAATTTCTGTAATTATTTTGCAAAACTTCACATTCATGCATACATCCATGTTTTCAAACATTTTTCAAAAATTTTGCACAATTGTAAATATTTGCAAATAACATCTTTGTAAATACTTGCACAATTTTCTTAAATCATAGTTGACAGTTAAACTGACCTGGAATTAAATGACAAATGGAGCTTGGTTAAGACCTTAATCCACCTAATAATAAGAGGAACCTTATAAGGCTTAGGATTGAGACTTTTTCAGGTCCATTTGGACTTAATTCTTTGAGTCCACTAGGCTATGAGCATATGTCATCTTGATGAGCCTAAGTAGAGCACTTAACAACACACGCATGACTCTCAGAGACAATGGCTTTACTTGCATTAGCACTTTGCACCTATCTCTCCATGGATGAGGTGGTGAGGAGGCAGTTTCCTTTGGCTTGGGGTAGCATATGAGGGTAGTACTTCTAGGCGGAACCTCTCTTCTTCTTATAGTGAAGGAAGTGCGTCTCAATTTGGTCTGGTAGTTATGAAGTCTAAAGATAGAAGCCGTGGGTTGCAATAAAGCTTCAAAAGAGGGATAGTCTACTGGCTCAAGAGGAAAAACTCCTTGTATATATGCTGCACCATGTAGATATGTTGTACAGATGCACATGAAAAAAATGTGTGCAAAAAGAAAAGAACTCCAAAAAAGTGGTGGGTCGGATTGAAAATTTAATAATCCCACCGGAGTGTATATATTCAAATAAAGCAAAAGCTTATGGTATACGTGTTCCAATCTCATGAAGCTTGCAACGGGAGACTCAGCTACACTGGTTAGAGCTCCCAAGGATACATGGCTACACTGGCCATGGTCCATTCTCTTCTTCCCCCTCTTCTTGAGCCGGTTGCACTTGAACTTAGAAGAGAATACCCTACTTCTCGAGGAAAGAGTTGCTAGATCGAGGCATTAGAGTTACCAGATTGGGGGAGGTTGTTTATTTATTACTTCTGAGGTGGGGAGCTACATATCACTTACACCGTACAAGGAAAGATTCATGGTCATTAGAGTTTGTATATGTAGACTTGTTCTGATCTGGTTTATTGAGGAGTCTTGACCATAGATTGGTGGAAATTAGAGGCTGTTAAGTTTTAAGATTAAGTCCAAATAAGGTTCCGACAAATTAATAACCCAAAGGTCTGACCGAGCTCCATATTTCAATTTAATGAAGGAAAGTTTAATAATCAACCTTGATTTCGCCTCTTTTTCTTTTTTTCACTTCTTTTTCAAATAAGTGTTTGCTAAGGGACTAGCAAAGTTAAGTATAGGGGAGTAATGAATACCCGTTCATCACTCTTTATTCTTTTATTTTAGCTACAAAACCTTTGCAAAACACCATGTATATCTGTGTAAATAGCATAAATTACCATCATGCATGCATTGTGTAATTATTGATAATTAGCATGTTGTTGTGCTTAAATAAAAGAATAAAGAAATAAAAGAAAAAGAGGGAAATATTTAGAATAAATATTGAGTGAACTAATCCCAAGGGAGGGCTCAGCATGGGCCTGACCGCTAAAGAATCTAAGTAGAGAGAGATAGGGAAGCTCAATCATGTGTACATATACCTATGTAAATAAATAATATTATTTTCCTCTTAATAAAAATAAAAATGTGTTTTTGTTATTTTGTACATATTTATAAAAATAAAACTAAAATAAAAATGGGAAAAACAAAGAAAATAAAAATAAATAAAAACCTCCATCATGATTATATATAGACTATGTATATAGCATACCTATTTATTTTCTCCTTGTACACAATTAATAAAAATCCCATAAAAATATATCTATATTCCAGATTTCATGGTGTAAATAAATAAAATAAAAATCAGAAAAATAAAAATAAAATAAAAAGAAAAAGAATCAAAAAACCATTTCCACCTTGTATATATACCATGAACAAATGCATATAACCCTATTTATTTGCTCCATGTAAATACACCATAACAATGAAATAAAAATACCTCATTATTCCAAATTTTATGTTGTAAATAAATAAAATATAAAATTGGAATAATTGTATAAAAATAAATAAATTAAAAATAAAAATCAAAATTCCTTTTATGTATATACCTACATATAATAATACAATGTAAATACCTTATTTATTTTTCAAAAAAATAAATAAAAATCACAACAAAATAATTTGAAAATAAAAAAAACATTTTTCTCGTTTTAACTTTTTTGAAATAAAATCCTTTAATATTTTTAATCGAATTTTCAAATAATTAATAAAAGACGGCATGTGATTGGTCCACGGGGGATTGTTGACCCCCGGTCAACTCTCCCCCGCAGACCCAATCAGCCCGAATCGGGCGTTCGACCCGTTTTCTCCCAATTACCCCCACTCGATCCAACATCCATTTGCTTAAACCCCGGGCCTCGATTATCCCTGAATCATCCGAGACCCTCCCCCGACGGTTCACCTAGGGATCCGAGCTTCACCGAGCTCCGCCCGACCCCATCTTCTCGGACCCTTCACATGTATATAGCCGACCTCCGCCTCACCTTTTCACGCGTCTTTGGCTTTCCACCTCGACGCCAGTGAACTCCACTCCCTCGCCTGAGTGACAGCTGCGCGGAGGAGGGTTGCAACGAGGCCCGGGTAGCCGAGAACCATCGATCCGGCGACGATCATCGCCGTACGCCACCGCGAGGTGCGCTCAGTCTCTGGAGTCGTCGATCCATCGAGGCCATGACCCTCGGAGCTCCAGCAGCTTCAGCCCAGACGACTTTGACCACCAGGTAGCGTAGTTAGTTAAAGCTTCACTGTAGATTTCGATTTTTAGGATTTCGACCACCGCCCTTTGCCAACCATTTCCCGACGTACCATTCACCCATTTGCCATACCGACCACTTCACCACCTTCGCCAGCCTCCTCTTCACCTGCTGCGCCCCTCCATTTCCCCTGTCTCACCCCAGAGCAGGTACCTCACCCTCCTCCGCCGTCGCCTCGCCGGAGGGTGCCACCGCGACCTATCTAGCCACCCATTTCACCCCTAACCGGGTCGAGGCATTTTGCCCTCGACCCAGGATTGGTTTGGTGCCGTTGTGCAGGTCAAAGGACCCCATCTGGGGGTCGAGCCATTTGGGCACCCGAGCTCCGAGCTTCCTCGTCGCCGGAATGTCTCCGACGTCTTCAACCCCATCGGAGCCTACCATCAGCTGCGGATCATCGTCAGGAACATTTCACCCAACATAGCAGCTTCAGAGGACCTCTCCACCGCGAGTATCAAGCCGACGAACTCTGCTGGTGAGCTGTTCTTGGAGGATCCTCTATTGCCGTTCGATCAACCCCCTCGCGCTAGTAGAGATCACGTCCATCCGTTCGTGAGGAGTTCACAACCGTTTGATCTTCTTCAGGGTTCGATCCGTACCGTGCATCCAACGGAGGGTTTTCCACGATCCAACACCGTCAGATCTTACACGTGGCAAACCCTCGAGCGTCGATCTCACGAAGAGATGCCAGTTGCTTCCCACCGTCCGATCCTCCACGTGGCGTCGTCTTCAGCCGTCCGCTTTTAATAAGGGGTAAATTTCTTGTAGGCCCCTTTGTTTACTACTTTTATAGTTTAGTCCTGTAAATATCTACTTTAGTTTTTTTATTTTGGATATTTTGCATTGTGGTCCTCGATGTTTCTGTTATTTGCATTTCATTCCTTATATATGTGAGCCACGTGCATCGACACGTGAAGATTTGGTTTATTTGCACATTTGGTCCTATATTTCCTTGGTGTTACTATTTACATGTTTTAAAATGGGAATGACATTTATGCCCCTCCGTGCCTGATTCACGTGCCTCGTGCATGAATTCTTGGACTTTTTGCACAAGGGCCCCTGAACTTTATTTGCTTGTTATTGCTTGGTCCCTGAAAATACTTTTCCTTGCATTTAGGTCCCTAGGTACTGTGTGCCTTGTTTTGATTGAATAAAATAGCAAATTAACTCCAAATTAGGTCAAATTTGGATAGTGGCTTCTATCACTGTGTAAAAATTTCCTTAAATTTTTGAAACATTTTGGTACCTTTTTTATAATTTTAATAATTCATAAATAGTGGTTTTTATGACTGTCTGACTTAGAAAATCAAAGAAAAAAATATAAAAACTCTTTTAAAAATTCCAAAAAACTAGTGTAAGTTAGTTTTAGTGTCTTTTAATTTCTGTCCAATTTTTGTGCCTTTTTGATTTATCAAAACCTTAAAAATTGCAAAACCCTAAAAAAATCATAAAAATTTTAAAAAAATCTAAAAAAACAAAAAATTACAAACTCTTTTTCTGAATTTTAATTTTTGTATATACTTTGCACAGAAATTATCATCAGATTTTTGTAGGCCAATTATAGATTTTTAATTGGCCTTTCAAATCTGATTGTACAGATTGCTCCTGTTTTCACCTTTGTTGATTTTTAGAAAATTATATAAAAATTAGAAAAGTCTGAAAAATTCACCAAAATCACTAAAAAACCTAAAAAACATAAAAACATTTTTATTAGAATTTTCTGTGCATTTTTGTTGATTAAATAATTGGTTGAGTATGCTTAATTTTACATTTCTTTAGAAAATAAAAAATACAAAAACATTAAAAATTATAAAAACCCACCAAAAATATATTTTCTTCCCATATTTGATTTTGACTACTTCGTAGGCTGGCCAATTCGTGCTCTCTGAGTTCGACCCGGGGTGCTATACCAAGCTAATAAATTAGCGAGAACCGCTTCTTTAGATTTCATTGATTTTATCTTCTCTGATTTGGTGGTTCCTTAGATTTTCTTGATTGATCGCATCTTGCTATTCGGGCCACAACGACTCTGATATTTCATACCTTATCCCAATAGTGAGAATCTTGGTCATCAGAAGGCCAGGAGGTGTTGAATCGAGGTGTATCCCTTCGCCAGAGGTCTCGCTGGAGCTCTCTTCCCGCGTGCCTCGATGAGGTCTTGCCCTCGACCCTCTCACAAATTTTTGCAAGACCAGAGACGTCACAAGGAGCCTGGGGCTCGTTTTGCACCTCGTCGGAGGTACCCGGGTACCCCCAGCTCCGCCGCCTCTTTGCGCGAGCACCGACCATCGCCGGAGGATTCTGGAGCCGCCAACATCAAGAGGACCGCACGTAGGACTGATCTGGCTATTTTTGGAACTTGGAGCAGCGGAGAAGGATGAGATCGAGGGCGGGGAAGGTCGCTTCGCCGGTGATGCTTCCCTGCTCTCCGTCCTATCTCCTCCGCTGTCGGATCTGGCCGGATCGCCCAGGTGTGCAGCCACCGTCCGATCTCCACCAACCTCAATCGTCATATCTATTTGGGAGGATTTAATCTCAACGGTCTGTGCCAACCATCATCGTCTCCTTTCGTTGCGACACGTGTCAAGTGGGAGGTGCACAACCATCCTATCCGCTGGGGTGAGGGAATTTTGCAATAACACCCTCGTCGTTTTTGTATTTATTATTTCATACTTAAACTTTCATTTGCTGCTTTAAATATTTTGTAATATTAACAACTAGGTCCTTGAGCTTTTCATTATTGTAATTTAGTCCTTGTCCACGTCACATCACGTGGCTCATGCACGTATGGTGAGAAATTTTTGTACAGGAGCCCCCACAACTTTGGGTATTTCATTTTGGTCCAGGAATTTTTGTTTTAAGTGTAATACTTTTTGATAAAATTGCAAAGTTGTCCCTGAGGTTTTGATAGTTACAAACATGTCCTTGCGTGTCACGTGCCTTGCGCATGTGACTTTGGAATTTTTGCACTTGTACCCCCTGGATTTTTGGCTATAGGTGAATGGTCCTGGAACTTTATTAATCAGTTATATAGTATTGGAAAAATTGCATTTGGGCCCTTAACTTTCTAGATATTTACATAAATTCCCCTGCAAGAATTTATTTTTCTCTTTGTTGTTTGCATTTATTTTATGCATTTGTAAAACCCCAAAAATTTCCAAAAAACCAACTTAAGCTCCAGTTTAGTTGCTTTTTCAGCCATATTTTTGTTTGGCATTTTTATTGCATTTTAATATTTATAAAAATTCAAAAACATGCACTTTCATCTCTGACTGCATTAGAAAATACATAAAAATTATCAAAACTCCTTGAAAAATTCCAAAAAAATTTTGTTTGTTTGAGTGTATTTTGTATTCAAACCAAAAATCACTAAAAAACTCAAAACAAAAGCCCAAAAATAGTAAAAATCCTAAAAATTTCATAAAAAACTTAAAAATCCTAGAAAAATCCTAAAAATCTGATTTTTGTCTCTGAATTTTCTTTATTTTATTATCTTTAATTTAAAATTAGTTTGAGAAATTTTGGACTCTATTTTATATTTTTCATCCTCATTTTGATTCCAGCCTTATATTTTATTCACTATTTTTAGTATTTTTGACTTTAAAAATACCAAAAAATTAGTAAAAATTTAGAAAAACCAAAAAAAATTATAAAAATATAAAAATCACAAAAACACTTTATTTCCTGTATTTTGAGTATTTTTTCTTATTTTTATCTCTATCTTATCTCTAGTGTATATTTATTCCTTATATATATTATATCTTTATTAAAAGAAAAAGAAAATACAAAAATATAAAATATAAAAAGAAAATACAAAATTAATAAATTAAAAATCAAAATATAAGAATATAAAATCAAAATTAAATAAAAAAATATAAAATTAAGAACCCATAAAAAGTCCAAATTGGCTAAATGATTCACAAGACATAAGGCACTTGACTTTTGTTTAGTCTGCTTTACTCCTTTGCTTCCTGTGTTCGATCCATACTTGATTGCCATTATACATTTTTAGTAGGGTATAATAAATTTTCATCCTTGCCATTTATTGCTTGATTATCTGTATGGGTTAATTGTTGATAAACGAGAAGGCCTGAGTAGTCACCCCAACGATAGTGAGCCAGATTTGTCAGGCCATTACTTAACGGCTCTCGCCTCTTCGTTTTTCACCCCTATACTTGCCTTTGCTAGTTCCTAGCAAACACTTACATAATAAGTGCAGAAAAGAAAAATAAAGAAAATAAAAAGAAAGAAATTTGATTTAGTTTAATTATCAAACTTATCTTCACCAAATCAAAGTTTGGAGCTTAAGTCAGACTTTTGGAATCTAAGCGCAGGCGAAACCTTAGTGTGAATCAAATTTGAAATCCAACAGCCTTCGAGAATCCCAGAACTCTGCTCAAGTTCCCTCAATAGCCAGGTCGGGATATTTCAATTCATACGCAAACCCTTATGACTATGAATCTGACTCGTACAATGTAAGTAATGGTGGCTCTCCCAAACTGAAATGAGAAAGAGACTGACTTATCCAACATGACAACCCGTTGATTCCCAAATCCAGTAACTCCTACCTCAAGGAGCGAGGTATTCCCTTCTAAGTTTAAGTGACAACCAGCTCAAGAGGAGGGGGTGAAGAGGAGGGGGTGAAGAGAAGAATGGACGGTAGCCAGTGTAGCTATCTATCCTAGGATGCAAGAGCGGTGTAGCCAAGTCATCCAGCTGCAGGCTCACATGATTTGACTTTGAAGCTCAAGCTTGCTTATTGACTATACAAATATATACACTCTGGAAGACATTTTATTTTCAATCTCGTCTGTCCGTTTTTTTGGAGAGTTTTTTTTCTTTTTTTTTCTTTTTTGAAATACTGTATACATCAACATTTATAGTAGTTTTTCCTCTTGATCCAGTAGACTATCCCTTTTTTGAAGCATTATTGCAACCCACACTCTCCTGTATTCAGAAATCATCATCACTGGATAGGTTGGGGTGCACTTCCCTCCCTAGATGAGGACAAATGTTTCCACTTGTGTGCGTCTCATACCGGCAAATCCAATTCCCTAACCACTCCAACTGAGTTGAGCCAAGTGAAAGGTGTATGTGTCAAAGTTAGGTTATTATTGACAAGAGCCATGCATGTGCTCTGAAATACTCTACTTTGGCAATCAAGAATCCATTGAACCAAGTCTCGTTATCCTCAAAGAATTAAGTCAACTAGACCTAAAGTACCTCAATTCCAGTTCCTATAAGGTTTTTGTTAATTAGGTAGATTTAAGGTCCAACTAAGCTTCAATCTTCGGATTTCACTTAGATTTTTTCCATCATCAAACTCAATCCGGAAAATGCTAATGCTACACAAATTTTCAATGATTTTGAACTTTTTATGGATTTTTGAAAAAGATGATGCATATGCATGTTTTAGTATTTTTCAATAAGATTTTGCACATGTTTTTGGTATTTTTAATTTTACAAATATTTTTGACAATTTTTTAAAATAAAATATTTTGGTTAAAAACTAGTATAGACATAGGGATGCATCTTATATTTACAAGAATTGGGTTTTTAAGAATTTTATCAAAGGTAAGTGCTCAATTTTATAGATATATATGTAAAGAATTTAGGTGTGTTTTATATATATTCCTCAAACTATTTAAAAAAGGCTTTACAAACAGTTTTAAAAACTATAGTCCAAAATAATTTTTACAAACATTTACATTTTTGGAAATCATTTTGCAAAGATTTTTCAAACAATATATATAGATTTTTCAAAATATTTTTGCAACTATTTTTCAAACATTTGCAAATAGTTTTTTCAAACAATTTTAGCTCACATAAAGAAAATAATTTTTTCAAAAAAAGACGATTTTAGAAAGGTTGAAAATATTTAACAAAATGTTTTTAAATAGTCTTCAAAAGTTTTTTCAAACTATTTTTCAAATATTTTGCAAAAAAATATTTCCTCTGATTTATTATTCAATAATTACAAAAAGAATTTGAGGAATAATCAACATCTTTTCATTAAGAATTTTTAATGATTTTTTATAGGTGTAATTAGCCATACTTATTATTAAAAAATATGAAAGTATGAATTATGGATAAAGTATATACACAGTATATACAACCCCCATACTTATCTTGACTTATGTCCTCATAGATCACAGACAAAAAGAGAAGACATGACGCATACCGAGTATAAAAAAAGTCTAAAGAATAAACGAATGGAGTAACAAATGAACGAATGAGAAGTTGACCGTCCCTCCTGCACTTAGGATCAAATAATCCTAAGTATAGCAGATTGTACACAAAGCAGAGAGGGTCAAGGGTGGAAATGAACAGATCGTACTCAGACTGTCTCCCATATACTCAAGGTAAGATATCTCTAAGTATAGACAAGAAGAGGAGACAATGGAGAGGATCAAAGAATAAAAGAAATCAGGATGCATACCCCCTATACTTAGGACAAAGTACATCCTAACTATAGAAGGCTGACAAAAAAGGGCGACACCCTTTCGGTAGAAAAAGAAAATAGAAAAGGTCAAGAAGAAAAGAGATCAGAAGATGGAAGAAGATAGAAGAGGATGTACACACCACTCTCCCTATACTTAGGGTAAAAGAAGCCCTAACTATAGGCAACAACATGAGTAATGAAACAGATGATGAAAGAACACTCGGCTCATCCACCCCTCTATACTTAGGACGAAGTACGTACTAAGTAAGGCACACACGAGAATGTGGAGGATGAGAAGTACGGAAGATGGACTAAGGTAAATAAAAGAGAATGAACAATAGACTGGATATACAGAGAATCAAGAAGGTAGAAAACGAACCTTCTTGGGGGACCGCTGGGGAATAGATCTGACAAGGTGCAAGTCGACATTGGGGTCCTCAGATGACACAAACCGATCAGGGTCGACACGGTGAAGGTCCTCAGTGATCCTAGGGTGTGAAGGCGCAGACGGGTCAGTGGAAGAAGTACGACTAGGTCCGGTCTTGGGTGTCTCGCTGATATCGAAGTGAAAAGGGACGTACTCATCATTAGAAGAAGTAGAGTCATGGTCGTCCTGCAAAGCCTCATCTAGGTCAAAACTAAAAAGAATGAACTCATCAGTGGAAGTAGTCCAATAGATTCGGATATTAAAATCACCAACATCTGCTGCCAAACATTTGGTAGCCATGATTTTTCATTGCGAACTTGTGGTAAAAGATTAATTTAGTATGATGCGTTAGAATAATCTCAATATGAATGTCTAGACGATGGAATTTCTGTTGGAAAAGAGATATTTGGTTGCTACAGAATTCCACCACTATAACTTACTTGCCACAAAATATTTTGTTGTATGTAGCACAAAGTCATACAATACAAATTCTATCTTAAGCAATTGGACTCCGCTCGAAGATGTTGTCATGTCTAAGTTCTATCTTTCTCTTCGAGACTACTAAAGTGAGGAAGTATTTAGGTGGAGACTAATATAAAATATAAAAGAGGCATGGACGAAGATCCGAGTTAAGCTTTTGATAGAAAGAATTTCCTCGATAAGATTGTGAGTTGTATTGATCAAAAAAGGCTAGTCTAAAGAAACACCCATATTTGTCCCTATCCATCTAAATTTATATGCATGGCGACATTTCGCTTTCTCTTGATAGCTAGGAACAAGATACATAGGGTCTACACTAAAGAATTCAATATTCTTTAGTGTGGTGTGACATGCATAAAAACAATATCGAAAAAATTACACACAAGATAAAACTACACATGCAAACAAGATGAAATTCTATCAAACATATATAACCCTCACTCGATCGATTGAAACTATTATGATGAACAAATCGAAATCACCAAATATTGAAGGATACGAGTTTATATGCACACACGATTTATTTGGTTTTGAAATAGTTGATTTTTTTATCCCAATATTCCCATATTATGTTAACTAGTTACATCACAATAGGAGAAAAGCTGGCAACATGATTCGTCGCTAATTTTTTTAACTGCGAAATCAATTCTTTTAAACACTACATCCATAAATGTTACATACTTATATAAGTAGAGTATTTGGTACATACATGCATATGCATATGTAAATGTAAGATTTAGATATTATATATGTTTCTTTTATGCATAGTTTGATATCTGTATTTGATTGAAAATGAATACAATCACCATTGCAATTTGATACGCATATATACATGTATATCTATTCGCATAATCATTTAATACATAAATATGATGGTAAGTTTATCTACAGCAGAATGCAAAACAATTTTATGTCTTCTTACACGATTGCATATAATTGTTATAAATTAAATATATTTAGTATATTTGTTTTAGTTATATGTCAACCAATACAAGTGCATTTAAGGTAATTTATGAAGTACTATGCGATTATCTAATGTGGTAATTAATATGGGGAAAATGGGGTTGTTCTGGGAGAGCTAACTTGGTTCCCCACTATCATTTCCTCATTTTTGTATTTTTTTTTGAAAAATGAATCCGTTGAAATTCATCACTATGTTCTTATATATTATGTCATTCAAGTTTCATAAGAAACAAAGAATCTTATGACCTATATCCAGACAATCATTTTTAACGGTCGCAGAATTGATGAAATCGACCCCTTCTGTATGGAAGTCGTAAAAGTCTACGTTTTGCATGAAATTTGAATGACGTAATATAGTTATATAATGATAAAAATCCACCGAAGTATTTTTTCAAAAAAATAATAAAAAATGAAGAAAATGATGTAGGAGGAGCCAAGTTGGCTCATCCTAAGAGCAGTACCAATTTATTCAATTAATATTTTGTTTTCAAATTTATCAACCTCTGTATTTGATTTATAAATAGATAAAAGATACAGTACATTATACTATATCCGTGTTTGTATTTTACCATTTGCATCCCTTGCTGACGATGCACGAAGAAAAGATACCCATTAATTTAATAGTAAATTTACAATAATATTTTATTTTAAACAATTAAACAAGATGATGACGTCATGAACTTAATCGCCAAATATTAAAAAAATACATTTCCTAATATACTTGCATTTTGCAATATAATCATATACTTGTACAAAATTAATACTTGCGTTTTTTAAAAATTTATTGTTGAGTGGTTAATTTTGTAAAAGGTGAATTCGGCGATTAGCAAATGATTGTGGAAGTTATATTCTACATTTATTAAATTTGTAAAATAATAATTAGGAGATTCCTAAATCAAATTTTATAAAATTGTTAGGGTAGATGCTTGTTGTAGAGTAGAAGCAACCTCATAGTAAGCTCCGATGTCATACAAAAAATAAGTGTAAAGAATAATATATTAAGTGTTTTTTTGTCATACAGTAACTATAGTAGTAGTAGTAATAATAATAATAGTAAATGCTCTTAATGATAAATCACCTGGAAATTTGATTACATTAAAATACTAATCAGCAATCACGGAACTGAAACTTATATGTTCAGTAATATCTATAAAAGATACGAAACTTGTGTTTTTCTAGTGATTTTATAAGCATATGATATGACTGGGGAATATGTCAATTTCTTTCGGTGATTGCGACTGCATATATATATATATATATATATATATATATATATATATATATATATATATATATATATATATATATATATATTATTCGTAACGGGACCTTCAAACTTGTTCAAAATCGATATCGGGAAATATTGTGCAACTTGATCTAGAAGTTTGTTACTTCCAATAATCACATAATTCATTTTAATCCAGATGTAAACATATATATTTTGTGAACTTTGGGGGAGCAACCTGATTGACAGTATACATCAAAGCTTTACTATCTATGTAGCATAGGGTGCAGATAAAGTTTGATTGAAAATTAAGGTATTTGAGTAGTTCAAAAGCATATAGTTCATTGCTTAATATATATTACATGATATTATTCATTGTAAAATTATGTTTTAGATGAATCTAAAAATCACTAAATGATTTCAAAGAAATTACTTATTCTTACCGATCTATACATTTGTATGTTAAAATGGGAAGGAATGAAATTATGCACATTGCAAGAGACAGCTAAATATGCATACACATATTTAAACATTGGAAATGCCAATGCCTAATGTCGAGTATGTATTAATTCTGACTATATGTATAAGCATAATACACACCCATGCAGCTGGAGAAACACAAAGTTGGCTCCCTTATTTTGACTATATGCTTATAAGTTCACATATACAGACATTAAAAAACACGTCCTGCAATTCCATGAAAAAAAAACAATTACATCAATTTCCGTGCTCAAATATTCAAATGGAGCAACGTCTTTGTTTGATGTTCGTTCTGCAATTAAATTTGATTGCCGACTTCATCTTAGTCGTTCTTATTCCTCGCATTCACATGCTTGCATTTGTCCTAAGATGCATCGTAGGAGGTTTTACATCAGCATCTCGATCTTGATCCAATGGTCCCGATTCGCCGGAAAAATAATCTGGTTTTATAAAATCATCCATATGTGTAGTTTCCAAATGTATGTCGTCAATATAACCATGAAGATATTAAAGCCTAGCCAAGCTCTAACATGTTCGGTTTTGGTTCATACCATAGTTCCAACAGTACTCAAATCGGTATTGCTTATATTTTAAAACATATGGGATTTGATCTTGTCCTGGACCAAATATTTTACAAGACCCCGAATATTTCTTACCCTAAGGTAAAAATATAGAAATATTAGGTGATGTCACACATATATTTCTCGTAGTCATCACTGTCAAAAGATTACAGAGGAGAAAGGATTGAGTTAGAGAGTGGTGCATTTATCTATGTGGTCTTTGGAAACTTTAGTCCCACATCAAACAAATCTACCTGCAAGAGGCCTTATTATGAGCTCACCTCTTCTTCTCTTCTTCTCTTCTTCCTTCTCAGAGATTCTCACATCTTCCCAGCTTACATAATCTATCCACCTCCTGGTATTCTCCTTGCCGTGCTCATATATGTCGAAATCCATGCATAGCGTGATTGATCAGTCGAGGTATTGGGTGTGGGGGACAAGGAAATCGATGTGCAACGATTCCCGTAACGATTCGTGGGAGGAGCGAGCTTTCGCGGCGGATGCAGCAGGAGGTTTGAACGGGTATACATGGCCGCCGAGATCCTACTCGTGCAGCTTCTGCAGGAGGGAATTCAGGTCGGCTCAGGCCCTCGGTGGCCACATGAACGTGCACCGCAGGGATCGAGCTAGGCTCAAGGCGTCGTCGCCCCCGAATTCTCACGAGGAAGAGGAGAGCAGAGGAGGATATCCGCTTCATCTTCCTCGCCTCCCGTTGGTATACGATTCTAACCCTAATTTTGAACTTGTGTCACCACTTCCATCTCACTCCACTTCTAAGGTAGATGGTAGCAACAAGGATGCGGAATTACGCCGCAAACACTCCATTCTCTCTACCCCAGGCCCTTTCGACCTGACGCTTGGGATGGATTGTTCATATAGAAGTGTAAGGAAGAGGGTTCGCGATGAAGTAGCTGAAGAGAGTTGGATATCATTGAATAAAAAAAGAGCTAGAATCCATGAGTCCATAGACGATTGCGATCGTAAACTTACGGTACCTAATCTATGTCACAGCCCAAAAGAAGAACTAGATCTTGAGCTCAGGCTTTGAAAACGGCTCAAGGTTAAGTAAAACTGACTCCTCGTCATCTTAAGATGAAATTAAATATGTTTATATCTCTTTGTGGTGTTTTTGTTTTATCTCTTGTTTGTTCTTGTATTGTGTTTCGTGATGACCAGAATTGCTTTGGTTGGAGAAGAGATCGAACACCTCTCCGTGTTGTGATATTATTAATAGTTGGAATCCTTTGATTTCTCTCTCTGATTGATAGACAGCGGCAATTGACACATCATGATGAGATATTCACTAGACTTGGATCGTTATGAGCGACAATTGTATCACTGTAACATAAAGCTTGCAATATATCTAATCTGTCGCTGATTTCAATGTTTGCTATTCATGTAATTATGGATTATATAGCATAAATTCCATCTGCTTGATTTATGTGCTAATTTAACAGATGCGCATCAGTCCAGTCATCTTCGTGAACTGAATTGTAAATGGAATATAAGAAAATATATCTGGATGTTTTATGGTCTGAAACTTAGTTTCTCTGCACCAATCTTTATATTATATATATTTCATCGTGATGTTTACCTCGACATACCCCCAGATGTCTTGATCTTCAGCAGATATTGAAGGTTTTTCTTAGGAATTTCATTGCAAAGTTTATGCCCTAGAATCTCGTAATAAAAACAGATCCAGTAAAAATTTAAGTTGACCATCGCCTTTGTTATAAAAAAACCTAAATCTTTTTATCTGTAATTACTCTTCGGCAATCATGTGGTGAACTACAATCCTAAAACAAGAAATTTTGGATAAACATAATGCCATAGTGATTGCATGTAGTTGCCAAATATTTGCATGGGGAATCCCCCCCCCCCCAAAACCCCCAACAACTGCTTGACAAATTCCAGCAGTGGGGCTAAATCACATGCATGGATATAATTATTCTTTAATCGTATGCCTGGAAGGGGATGAATACATGGAATCTTTTACATTCTGGCATTAATTCCTGCAGGAGACAGATATCTTGCCATCTCTGCATATATCCATCTGTTATATTCCCTAAATTTTCCAAAAAACTCCGAAACCCTAGAAGAGACCACAACCACTCCCATGGAATCATATGATTTTAATATGTGTGGTTTGAATGACACAAACCATTCTTAATGCCCACTAAGGAATAATCCCAACCGCTTTCTACGCCGATTTTGTTCCTTCCCTTGACCCTATTCTATATGAATAAACACTAAACCCTAACCCTAATTCTGACACTAAACGTCTTTGTGAATTTCTGCAACATGTGGCATTCAGTCATTTACTTAAGCAGTGATTAGATGTCATGTTGATCGTGGTATTTTCTCAGATACCGAGAAGAAACCCAATCACAGCTATGTAATTCTTAAAAGGTGTTGAATCCATGATTGGTTCCAAGTTGTTGATTTGTACGTATATGAATTTTTTAAATTTCTTTCGTTGCATTCTGCACTTACAGAACTCCTCGACCTGGTTGTGGTAACATATTTTAAACCAGTGTAGAAATATATGCAAGATGTCTATGCGAGTTCTGATCATTGTTTCTCTTTAGGATAGAACAAGACGTTTTACAGCATCTCTCGGTTTACTAGACCATATAATTTTTTTAAGTTTTATAACTTGATCATTATTCTCATGAGTTTTCCATGTGAACCTATTTGTAGTGTTGCGCCATATTCCAGTTTTATTTGCAACGTTATTGAAGAGACACGAATTATCTCAAATAATAACAACTTCATGTTATGGAGGTAATTCGTTAGGGCAGAAAAGAGGGGGATGTCCCATGCACTTTTTTCAGATTTGAGAGGGCGTGCATGTATGAAGATGGGTTCTGTGACTAGGTAGCAGATCAATGGTGTTCGGTGGAGGGAGAGGATTTGACTGCCTCTCATTTGTCGCAGAGTAAGTGATGAATCTCCATTTCAACATCTTGATTATATCATTTTGACATTAAAAATCCTAGTAAATACGTATAAGTACCATTAATTTGCATAATTTAGCATTCATGCATTATTGAGTAAATAATGTATAAAATACAGTTTTTATTGTCAAAATTGTAGAATAAAGAAAAGATAAGAAAAAAGAATAAAATATCAAAGATATATGACCCTAAACCCCAAGACCTAGACATCTTGATGACTAGATCGACAAGGAATAAAGTAGGAGGATATAAGGGGCCAAAATACAATAAAAGTATCTTTTATTAATTCATTTTTATTATTTTCTGGGACCTATTTTTAGGTCTCCTTTTTATACATCAAGTAAAGAAACTTTGAACATGGAAGTACTAGATAATGAAATATAGAAAAATATAAAATATTTCATACAAAATAATACACAGAGAAAAAGTTACAGTCTAAATAAGTTTCCAAAATCCCAACTTCCCAGACCCATATCTCTCAAATAAAAATTCAAAATATATCAAAATCACCTTTAACTGTATATAACTTTTAATAAGCTATTTAATGAAAGTAGTTTCATATTTTTTGAAGTTAAGGTGTGAAGTTAGGTTCTGGACCCCTATTGTGTAGTTTACCTGATTAAAATATTCATTTTATTTATTATTTATTGTTTTTATAATTTTATAATTTTGTAGTTTTAAATAATTTTTATAATATATTTATATAATAAAAATAGAATAAAATATTAAAAAAATACTAAAATAAGTTATAATTATATAAAATACTAAACTAAAATGATAAAATCAAAAATACAAAAATAAAAGACTTAAATATATAGATAAATATACCTATAATGGGACCCTAAAAACAAACTTGTAATTCTATACCTCTAAAAAATATAAAAACATATAAAATAATTTAAAAAATAATAAACAATTTTTACTTTTTAAATTAAATTTAATAAAATCATTTTCTATTTAATATAATTTTTTTAAATTTTTGACCAGGTTTTTCATCGTTGGTCTACGTGGAGCAACCAGATGTAGTCTGGAGTTGACCGATGGTCAACTCCTCTGGCTTTCCCTGCGTCTTGTCAGACTCAGACCTGCTTCATAGGCCCATTTCTCGATTTTTCGTAGACAACACCTTGTGTCTTTTTGAATTGAAGCCTTCATAGCTGATGAATACCCATCCATCACTCTTTATTCTTATATTTTAGCTACAAAAACCTTTGCAAATACATGTAGATATGTGTAAATACAAATAATTACCAAAAGCATGCATTGTGTAAAAACTTATAATTAGCATGTTTTTGTGCAAAAATAAAAGAATAAAGATCAAAAAGAAAAAGAGGGAAATATTTAGAATAAATATTGAGCAACCTAACCCAAGGGAGGGCTCAGCATGGGCCTGACCGCATCAAAAGCCAAGTAGAGGGAGATAGGTGCTCATGTGTAAATACCTATGTAAATAAATAAATTATATTTTCCTCACCCAAAAATATGTTGTAAATATTTTGTAAAAATTTGTACATATTTATACACTATTAAAAACAAAATAAAAATCTAAAAGTCAAAAATCCAAAAATAACCCTTCACCATGTACATAGACCTTGTCTTCTTATTTAGTTAACCTTGTAAATAAACTTATTTATTTTCAAAACTTTTTGTAAATATCCTATGTTATATATTGTAAATAAATAACATAAAAAGAAACAAAACAAAAAGCAAATAAAAATTACAAAATTAAAATTACAAAAATATATTGTACATATGCCATGTATATAGTTGTACATAACTATTTATTTTACTTATGCATATAATTAATAAAAATAAAATAAAAATAGCCTTTTATTCCTCATTTTATTCTATAAATAAATAAAATATAAAATAGGAATAAAAATTGTATAAAAATAACTAATTAAAAATCAAAATTAAAAACCCTATATTGTACATATACCTATATATGGCTATATATTGTATATACCTTATTTTTATTTCCAAAAATTAATTAAAATTCACAAAAAAATAGAAAAAAATTAAAACAAACATTTTTTTATGTTTTGAGTTTTAAGTAAATCGGCCATTTATTATTTTTAATTCAATTTCCAAATACGTTCTGACGTGGCTGATTCCCATTGGTCCACGGGGATTGTTGACCGCCCGGTCAACTCCCCCCTGTGGACCACTTCACACGGGTCGTGACGCCCGACCCGATTTCCCCGATTTATTGCGTCACGACCCGGTATCCAAATCCGTAAACCCCGCGCTCCGATCATCCCCCGTGCATCCGGGAATCTCGCCCGACACCTTGCCTAGGGATCCGTGCTCAATCGAGCCGGACCCGAGCCCTTCTTCCCGGACCTGCACCCATATATAGCCTGAGCTCCGCCGCATTCATTTCTCATCTTTGGCTCTCCACTCTCACTCCCGTGACCTCCATCGCATCCAGTGAGGTGACAGCTCCCGTTTGCCGGTGTTGCAGCGAGGAGGAGGTGGCCGGACCACTGATCCGGCAGCTTTGCGCCGCCGTGCTCCGCCGCGTGCAGGAGCTCGAGCCTCAGGCAGTGACACCCTTCGAGGCGACGACCAGGAGCTAGCTAAGCTCCAGCACAGTCTTCCGCATCACCCAGGTAGCCTTTTAGCTCGCCCATTTCGCTTAATTTTTGGTTTCCCCCAATTAGTATCTCCGACGTATTCCGTTGATTCCGGCTACATCGTGCATCATTTCGATCATCGGGACACACCATCACCTTCGCCATCCTTCGACGCACCTTCTACGCCCATTCGTTCAACCCAGCTCGCCCCGGAGCTGGGGTTTGAGCTCCACCATCTTCCGCTCGTCGGAGCTCGCTCGCCCCGACCCACAGTCCACCTTCACGCCGCTTCATCGGGTCGAGGCACTTTGCCCTCGACCCGCGAAGCTTCTGGTGCATTTTGCAGGTCAAAAGGAGGCCATCTGAGGCCCCCTCCCATCCAGGCCAGGAGCTTGTCGCCGCCGACCTCGCCGGAGCCCCTCCAGGGCTCGGCTGGGTCATCTGAAGCCACCACCAGCTGCGGGACTTCACCGCCGATCTTCTCCGATACTTGGAGGCAGCTGAGGAGGACCCTAGCACGCGCACGAGGCCGGCGAAGCTCGCCGGCTGAGTGTTCTTCCACCGTCCTCCACCACCGTCCGATCGCCCCCCGCTCCAGATTCTATCGTGGCCGTCCGATCATCGAGGAGCCACAACCGCCCGATCATCCAGCGGGGCGATCTGGGCCGTCAGAGCAGAGAGAGGGAACCACCAGCGCTCGAGGCCGTTCGATCATCCACGTGGCCTCCTCTGCGCCGTCGATCGGCTCACGTGCGGAAGAGAAGAGAGGCGCCACTCACCAGGACCGTCCGATCATCTACGTGGCGCTCATCCAGCCGTCGGCGTAATAAGGGGTAATTTACCTTAGACCCCCTCGTAGTTTAAGTTTTCAGTCCTAGTCCTGTAAATATTTTAGTCATGTTATTTACGTAGGGTAAATTGCACATTGGACCTCGTGTTCTTTGATATTTGCATTTATACCCCTGTTTGTGTGAGCCACGTGCTTCGTCACGTGTACTTTTGGTTTATTTGCAGTATTAGTCCTGTAGTTCTGGTTGGTTACGAATGAATGAATACTTTCTGGTATTTGCACTTATGCCCCTGTGAGCATTCTATTTGAACATGTGCGTGTTTTAGTGGGTTAATTGCATAACCATCCCTGGACTTTTTGGTACGAGTTACCAAAAGGTCCTAGGACTTGGTTTTTATTACCAGAAGGTCCCTGAGTGCCCCAGGCACGCGCCACGCACGTGACTTGCTGGGAAAATTGCACCGAGACCCCCAGAGCTTTGGGTATTTGCACTTTGGTCCCTGTGCACAGTGCCCCCTTTTGGATTTTGAATAAAATATCAAATCACCTCCAAATCCAACGAAAATTTGACACATGGCTCCTGCCATGGTGTAGGATTTTTGTAGATTTTTGAGGACATTTTTGATCTTGTTTGCTATTTTTAAAAATTCAAAAACATCTATTTTTGGCACTGTTTCACTTGAAATATCACAAAAAAAATATAAAAACACCCCCAAAAATTCTATAAAAATTAGTTACTGTTCTTTGTGTGTTGTTTGATTTTCTAGCCAATTTTGGCTATTTTTCATTGAGTAAAAACCCTAAAAATCTAAAAACACCTAAAAACTCATAAAAATCATATTAAATAATCTAAAAATCCAAAAACAATAACTTTGGTGCTCAAATTTTCCTTATTTTCTCTAGAATACAGGAAAATTACCTCCAGGGCCATCTGAGATCCTTAAATATTTTATTTTTGGGTTTTGGGCCCTGTTGGACAGTACCTTATCTTTTTAGTACTGTTTGATTTTTAGAAAATAAAATACACTTTATAAAAATCCCAAAAATTCACCAAAAACACTTAAAAACCTAGAAAACATAAAAATAATTTTTCTTGAATTTTTGCTTGATTTTTGGTGTGTTAAATAAATTGCTCAAGTGTGCTTGTTTATACTTTCTTTTATTTTCTTCACTTTTAAAAATCCAAAAAAATATAAAAATCATTAAAAACCACTAAAAATATTTTATCTTTATTTTATTTCATTTCGACTACTTCGTAGGCCTCTGGCCAACCCGTGCTCCTTGTGTTCGACCCTGGGAGCTATACTAGGTTAATCCCATAGCTAGGACCGCACTTCGTGTTTTGAGCTCTGATTTATTTCGCGGTTCGACATTTTTCTTGATTGAGTGACTCTGAGTGATAGAGGTCGCAACGACCTATTAGTACCTTTACCTCGTTCGCTCGGGTTGCTTATCAGAATGGCGCCGTTGCCGGGGAGCACGGCTTAGTAGTTGTTTTTAGCTTTTTCCGCGGTTTTTGATTTTCGCGGCTTTTTGTAGAGAATTTCTGTATATATTCTCCTCATATTTCTGCCAATAATTTCTGGACTGACCACTTTTCTCTCTGTTTCTTCCGAGGGCCCGAGGAGCGAGGGCGGCATTCCTAGGAGCGCCGGTGCACCCGAGCGAAGCGGAGGCGGTTCGTTTCTTCATCGAGCCGCAGGAGAGAGCGAGAGAGGGAGAGTTGAGTGGGTGAGGATAGCTTAGGACATTTGATTATTGTTGTAATAATACAGGTGTTCAGAGACTTGAACTGTTTGGACTTGACTTAGCGGGTCTGTTTCGCCGAGCACCGGTGTGCTCGGGGGACCCTTAGGAGTTTTTCGCGGCTTTCTTCTACTTTTTTACTGCCTTTCCGGTGTTTACACGGTTTTTGATCGAGCCCCTAGCCGTAGGAATTTCTGGTGCTTGTGACGTAATTAGTAGGATCCACACACCTAATTGCTTATCTGTTCCTATAGATCGTTAATTGGACCTACTAATAATAAATAATAAAAATAACTTAGTCGCTTTCCTGAGAGCCTACGCGCCGCGAGCCTGCCCCACAAGCGCTACTCCTGAACTCGACCTGTCGAGAAGAGGAGGGGTGGGCCAAGACCGGACTCTTTGGATCGAGGGCGAGTGACTGAGTTAGACGGTTCTGCGCTAGGAATTGCTCATCTAGGACTCGGTTTTTCCCGCTTGCATCATTTAGGTAGTTTATTTCCTGTCTTTAAATTCTGCGCGGATCACTTGCATGTAGAGTGCTGGAGTCAGGTACGCCTTCCTTACTTTGCATGCATCATTGCTTTCATCGCGCATCGGCTTTTTCGTCTTCTCCCCCCTGTTTTCGGACTTAATAATCAGGAGAACCGAAAAATTCGTTAGGCCTTTTGTTTGCTCTGAAAAATATTAAAAAGAAAAACAATAAAATCGGGACTGCTAATCATACTTGATCTTAAAAACCGCTCACCCTAAAAACTTTGTCTTGGGGAGAGCAACCCCCTCATTGTCTGGTTTGGATGCGCGAGAGAGTGACCCGCACCCTAGGTAGAGCCTCCCGGTGCTAGACCCGACCGATTACCGACTCTTCCGTGCGGGCCAGTCGGTTGGGATAGCATCGGATATCCTAACAGGTCACGTAAGCGCTCTGATATTTTGTGTGTTCACCAAAATAAAATAGACAAGATAATTTGACCGAACTTTCACGGTCTTCAGCCCGCGTTGCGTTGGTGAACCGGGGGTTTGTTTTTGATCATAGTTGATTCCAGATCTCATCCGCACTACTCGCCAGATCAAGATGATGGGTAGACGGTCTCTTAGGAAGCCTCTGGCTGCACCGCTTTCGGGCACGTCTACCCGATCATCTAGGTTGGCTCGTGAGAGCCCAGACCAGCTCTCCGAACCCGAGTACGATTCCGCCCTGTTCCCCCTCGACCCCCTTTCTTTCGGCACTGAGAGACATGAGCCCGAGGAGAGATTATCAGATTTGTCAGCACCTGAGTTGGGCTCATTTGATTTTGCAGACGTCGCTATGGCAGCCAGATCAGACGATCACTCCAGAGGTCCGCAGGGAGACCAGCATGTTGTATTTGACCAGGGAGCGATCAACTCCACCCTGATCGCATCATTAGAGACAGTTCAGCAGCAGTTACGCGATCAGGGGGCATTCATGATAGAGATGAGGAGAGAGTTGGAGAGGCTCCGAGCAGAGCGAGGTTCAGAGCAGAGCGAGCCTGAGGATATGCCTGATGCAGAGGACGCAGCAGCAGCAGCAGCCGCCGCCGCAGCGGCAGCAGCCGCGGCAGGAGGACCACCACGACCGATGCGGGAGTTACACAACCCCGGATCGACTTTGATGCATCACTGGGTGGTAGTGCTAGCTATCGTGGGGGACTTCAAGTTCCCCCCGAACACCTTGCAGTTACTGCCCCGTTTCCATGGGCTTGCTACTGAGGAGCCCCATCTTCACCTCCAGGAGTTCTTGATGATCTGCAGCACTGTCCACGATCGCCACGTGGACCAGGATACGATTCGGATGATAGCCTTCCCGTTTTCACTGGTAGATAGAGCAGCCACCTGGCTGAAGCATCTAGGGAAGTTTGTCTACACCTGGGAGCAGCTCCGCACCGAGTACTTGAAAAAGTACTATCCACTCGGGCGGACGAATGCAGCGAGGGCCCTGATCAGCAACTTCTCCATGTTCCCCAACGAGCAGTTCCACGAGGCTTGGGAGAGGTTTCGAGAGCTCCTAGACAGATGCCCGCACCACGACATATCTAAGCCGAACCTAGTTCAGAGCTTTTTCAGCGGGTTGACGCCAGAGCTTCAGGGTCTGGTGAACGCTTTTTGCGGCGGGTCCTACTTTGCCAAGGACCATGAGCAGGTCTGGGCCATCTACGAGGAGATGTCCGAGAACTATATGGTGATGTCTCAGACCAGGCTCTATACTCAGAAGACCCAGCCACATCAGCCAGGACCCGTGCAGTACCAGCGGATAGCACGGGTAGATGCAGGTCCATCCAGTTCGTCCGCAGTCGCAGCAGCACAGGCAGAGTCATCCGCTGCGGACATGGGTATCATCAGCGAGAAGTTGGACCGCATGGAGCTGATCGAGAAGAAGCAGTGCCAGAGTATCACACAGATGGAGCAGATGGCACAGGTCTTGAGCGACATAAAGACCCAGCTCATGTGTCTCCAGGAGACACAGACGGCTTCACAGCCCCGTCTTCTGTCGCGAGGCGATACCGATGGCAGCAGCAGCTCGTCCCAGCGCTCCAGCTCCTCAGAGCAGCCTAGACAGGTTCACTTTGTACAGGCGGAGCCGTACCAGCAGCTGCAGCCCACCTACCAGTCCCCACCATCTCCAGAGATGCAGATGGTGCTCTACCAGCCGGATCAGCCTCTGGCAGTACTGCCGCCAGCCCCCTTCGATGCAGAGCCGTTGATGGATGTCAACGGGATTTTGTATGACCGTCCCCAGCCTGGGATCCGACGAGACCATCCCGGATTCAGGTGGGGGAGTGGTGGTGCCCAGCCCCAGCAGCAGCCGTCAGGACAGGGAGGGCAGTACCCCAGCAGAGAGACCAGCACCAGTCGCAGCCGCAGCACCCAGCACATCAGCCATCATCCTACGGTCCTCGTCCCTATCAGCAGCAGGGACAGTCTTGGAGACGTGAGCAGCAGGCTCACCAAGGATACCAGCAGCAGCCTCCATCCTACCCCTCTCACCAGCACCATCAGCAGCAGATCCAGCAGCCTCACCCCCAGAGAGGCTACCCGTCGGGCTCCCACGAGAGCCCCGCCTTGGATGACATCGCCCGCCTCCTCACGGACCAGCAGGCTACATTGAGACGGGAGATGGACGAGTTCCGCCAGGAGATGCGGGACCTGGTCAGAGGGAAGGCCGCCATACCTGCCCAGATAGAGCCCAATCCGAACAGCCTCAAGAGGAAATCTGAGCAGGTAGTACATACTGAGTTAGCCACTCCTAGTGACCCTTTTGATGATACTTCTTCGGATCTATTTGATGCTGATTTTGTCACACTTAGGAGCGGTAGGACCCCAGCAGGCGGCGGCGCCTCATCTGAGCTTCACCACGAGGACACTCCAGAGGCGCCACATGAGGAGGAGGAGAGCGGTACTGAGGTCGCTCCAGATGATGACGGTGGTACTGATGCCACCAAGGATGCTGATCCCACCGGCGGTACTGAGGCCGCCGCTTCACCAGTTCGAGGAGGTGGTACTGAGGCCACCCATTCAGCCGAGCCAGCCAGCGGTACTGAGGCCGCACGACGTCTACCAGCAGCAGCAGCAGCAGAGCCAGCCCGTGGTGGTACTGAGGCCACTGGTGTGTGTACAGAGAGAGATGTTGTTTTTCCTCGCACTCATGTATCTCGGAACTCTGCTATGAATAAAGGAAAAGGTTTACTTTCTTCTGGTCCCACTGTGGTGCATGATATATGTGTGGATCCGGTCCTTGAACCGCTTAGACCTTTTCCTAGTCCTTCATCTGAGAAGGACCCTGTGATCCCCTTCCCTAGCGCCCTTCAGATGGGGAAGGGGAAGAAAAAAGAAAATCCCAAAAAGAGAGAGCTTGAGGAGTTCAGCCAGAGCATGATTGATCGATTCCACATCCAGCTGACCCTCCAGGAGGCTTTGCAGCATATCCCCCTTCTTCAGCGTTCTTTGAGAGATAGGACTACAGTCAGGAGGAGGAGGAGGAACCACACTTCCGAGATCCATGTGCTGACGAAAGCCACGTGCTTCGCGATCCAGAACCGCCTGCCAGCCAAGAGGCCAGATTCAGGGGCCCCGTATGTCAGATGCCAGATTAGTGAGCAGAGGTTCGACCGTACTCTTTTAGATAGCGGATCGTCGATTAACCTTCTTCCGGCAGCCCTTCTCGACCGCTTCGAGTTGGGCACTCTTCGACAGAGCAGGACAGTCCTTCAGTTCGCTGATCGATCTGTCAAGAGGCCGAAGGGGTTATTACGAGACGTTATCGTCACTATTCAGGGCCTGAAATTCCCCGTGGACTTCGTAGTGTTGGACATGGAGATCCCTGATAACCCAAAATTCCGAGTGACTAAGGCAAAGGCAAAGGAATGGTCGTTGTGACCTCAATCAATCGGATGGGTATATCAAGAAAAATCAACCACTCAAAGAGATCAAATCAATCAAAACAAATACGAGCGGTCTAGCTATGTGATTAACCTGGTATAGCTCCCAGGGTCGAACACAAGGAGCACGGGTTGGCTAGAAAGCCTACGAAGTAGTCAGAATGAGATAAAATACAGAGAAAATATTTTTAGTGATTTTTAATGATTTTTAGATTTTTTTGGAAATTTTTAATATACGAAGAAAATGAGAAAAGCAAAAACAAGCACACTTGAGCAATTTATTTAAAGCATCAAAAATCAAGCAAAAATTCAAGAAAAATTGTTTTTATGTTTTTTAGGTTTTTAAGTGTTTTTGGTGAATTTTTGGGATTTTTATAATGGGTAGATTATTTTCTAAAAATCAAACAGTGCGAAAAATAAAAGGTACTGTCCAGCAAGGCTTAAGACCCAAAAATAAAATACTTAAGGATCTTAAAAAAGCCCTGGAGGTAATTTTCCTGTAATCTAGGAAGAATAAGGAAAATTTAGGCACCCTAATTATTGTTTTTGGATTTTTAATTTAATTGTTATAATTTTTATGAGTTTTTGAGGATTTTTCAATTTTTAGGGTTTTTACTCAATGGAAAATAGCCAAACTTGGCTAGAAAATCAAATAGCAAGCAAACAACAGTATCTAATTTTTTTTAGAATTTTTGGTGGGGTTTTTATATTTTTTTGTGATTTTCAATGATGAACAATAGCTGAAATAGATGTTTTTGAATTTTTAAAAATAATAAATGAAATCAAAAATGTCCTCAAAAATCCCTAAAATTCCCACACCATGGCAGGAGCCATGTGTCAAAATCTCATGGGATTTGGAGGTAATTTGATATTTTATTCAAAAATGCAAAGGGGGCACAGTGCACAAGGACGTAAGTGCAAATACCCGAGAATCTGGGGGCTCTGGTGCAAAATACCCAGTAAGTCACGCGCATGGCGCGTGGCTGGGGCACACAGGGACCAAATGGTAATAAAAACCAAGTCTTAGGGCCTTTTGATAACTCGTATCAAAAGCCCAGGGACTCAGTTGCAAAAAGCCCAATAAAATTCGCACATGCGTAATAAAAACACTCACAGGGGCATAACTGCAATTACTCAAAAATATTCATTCATTTCATAACAACCCAGTTCTACAGGACAAAAGATGTAAAAAGCCCAACAAAGCACGTGGCGAAGCACGTGGTCACATACACACAGGGGCATACATGCAATTAAAACTAAGCACAAGGTCCACAGTGCAAATAACCCTACGTAAATAAAGTTCCAAAAATATTTACAGGACTAGAAATAAAACGACAAACTAAGAGGGGGTCCTAAGCAAATTACCCCTTTATTTGGCGACGGTTGGATAGGCGCCACGTGGAAGATCGGGCGGTGGAGATGAGCGGCGCCTTTGACCTTGAGAAGCTGCGCCTGATCGAACGATGGCGGGTCCTCCACGTGGAGATCGGACGGTCCTCGTGCGTGGTGGCCGAACCCTCGGTGAATCAACGGCTGAGATCACGCTGCGGCTGATCTGACGCTCTATGCAGCTCCCCGAACGAACGGTCGAGATCTGATCTGGAGCGCCGCGGCTGATCTGACGGTAGGAGAGGATGGTGGAAGAACTGGCGGCCGGCGAGCTTCGCCGACCTCCTGCGTGTGCTGTAGTCCTCGTCGACCACTCCGGAGGTGCGGGAAAGCTTCCTTGTGAAGCTCCGCACCCAATGCAATGCTCCGATGGAAGGGAGGAGCTCAGGAGAGCTCCGGCGACGTCGATGAACTGGAGCAGCTGTGCTCTGAAGCTTCGACCTCCAGATGAGGTCGATAGACCTGTAGACCTGCACAGACAGAAAGCTGGGTCGAGGGCAAAGTGCCTCGACCCGTCAGAGCGTGCGAAAGGTGGAAGGTGCGGTGATATGGAAGCTCTCCGGCGAGCGGCGGAGGGAATAGACTTGTAACCCTGCTCCGGGACGAGCCAGGGGGAATGGAGGGGCGGAGCAGGTGGAGAGGAGTTAGGCGAAGGTGGTGGTGGTGTCGGATGGGCTGATGCGTGGACGGAGACGGCAGATGGAAGTGGAGGAGCTACGCTACTGCAAAATCGAAAAACCTAAATCTAAGTTAATCTACGGGCTACGGCGTCTACCTGATGGCTGCATTCGACTGGGCTGGAGCCAAGGAGGCTCCCGGTCGTTGCCTCAAGGGGTCGTCGAGCTCCCCGAGGCTCAGGCGCGCTCGCGGCGGCGCACGGCGGAGGATACCACCGGATCAATGATTTCCGGCTGCCCAGGCCTCGCTTCCACTCCACCGTCCACGGCTGTCACTCAGGGATGAAGGAGGAGCTCACAGGCGCTGAGGGGAAGATCAGAGATAGCGTGATTAGGTCGTCGGAGACGACACTAAATAGTGTGGAGGATCCGAGAAGATGATGATCGGGCGAGGTACTCGGGCTTCGGATCTAGCAAACCCACCCCGGGCGAGGGTCCTGAATGATCTGGGGTTAATCGGAGCCCGGGGTCTGGGTAAATGGCGGTCGGATCGAGTGGGGATAATTGGAAGAAGTCGGGTCCAAATGCAGATCCGCGACTCTGTGGTCCAGGGGGGGGAGTTGACCGGGGGTCAACAATCCCCCGTGGACCAATCAGAGTCCGCCAAGCTATAAATTTTTATTTGATTTTTTTGGGGCTTTTAATGGCCGAATTTTTAAAAACTCAAAACACGAAAAATGTTTGTTTTAATTTTTTCTATTTTTTGTGATTTTTAATTAATTTTTGGAAATGAAAATAAGGTATTTACATATTATAGCTATACATAGGTATATGTACAATGTATGATTTTTGATTTTTGATTTTTAATTAGTTATTTTTATACATTTTTATTCCTATTTTATATTTTATTTATTTATAGGATAAAATGAGGAATAAAAAGCTATTTTTATTTTATTTTTATTGTTTATATACATAGGGGAAATAATTATTTATGCACAATTATATACATGGTATATATACAAGATATTTTTGTGTTTTTAATTTTGTAATTTTTTATTTGATTTTTGTTTTAATTCTTTTTATTTATTTTATTTACAATATATAGCATATAATATTCACAAAAGGTTTTGAAAATAATTTTATTTATTTACAAGGTTAAATAAATAAAGAGAGGTGGTCTATGTACATGGTGTAAGGGTATTTTTGGTCTTTTTGATTTTTACATTTTTATCTGGTTTTTAATAGCTTCTAAATATATACAGAATATGTACAATCATATTTTTGTGTGAGGAAAATATAATTTTATTTAATTACAAAAATATTTACACATGAGCCCCTATCTCCCTCTACTTGTGGCTTTTATGCGGTCAGGCCCATGCTGAGCCCTCCCTTGGGTTAGGTTGCTCAATATTTATTCTAAATATTTCCCTCTTTTTCTTTTTTTTCTCTTTATTCTTTTATTTTTGCACAAAAACATGCTAATTACATATTTTTACAAAATGCATGCTTTTGCTAATTATTGATATTTACATGTATCTACATGTATTTGCAAAGGTTTTTGTAGCTAAAATATAAGAATAAAGAGTGATGAATGGGTATTCATCAATCCCTGAGTCAGTGGCCGATACCCCCATCATCCTTGGTCGTCCGTTCTTGGCCACAGCCAAGGCGGTGACTGATCATGATAGTGGGAAGGTGTACTTTCGCGTCGAGAGCGAGAGTATACAAATAGAGACGGTCGAGGACTACAGAGCCAGACTCAGAGCCCGCTCCGATGCGAGTACCGATTCAGAGCAGCTGACAGACGCAGAGCGAGACATCCACCAGGACTGTGATTTTGTGATCACAGATGACGAGGCAGCTTGGGCAGATCTTGAGACACAGACCACCCTCTCACTTTCAGATACAGCTGATGCAGAGACGATAGCAGAGGAGAGTCTGGAGAGCACAGACCTGGTTCAGGATACCATAGAGGCAGCAGAGCCGGTCCTTGATCGCTACGCGATGTTCAGTGATGGTGGTGCTGAAGCCACCTTGTTTTCCGGTGGTACTGATGCCACCGCGATTGATGCAGATCCCTCGGATTCAGAGTCTGATTGGGCCGATTGTTATGATCAGATGCCAGACTTGAGTTCACCTGAGCCTATAGATGAGGAGGAGGCAGATGCAGAGCCGAGCAGAGACAGTGCAGTTGAGCCGCCTTCTCCCGATCCAGTTTGCGAGAGTACGCTTTCACTTTCCCAGGCAGATTTGGCCGACCTTGCAGCTTTCACTCAGTTCCTTCCACAGCCAGATTTGCCAGCACCCAGCATTCTAGAGCGAAAGCCGCTCCCTACTTCGCTGAAGTATCGATTCCTTGCGGGCGATCCAGAGATGTACCCAGTCATCATCTCCGCCGAGTTGACTGGAGAGCAAGAATCCCGTCTGATGGGGGTTCTTGAAAAGAACCGCAAGGCGATCGGATGGAGCGTAGCGGATCTCCATTTGATTAGTCCAGCAGTGTGCTCCCACCATATCTACCTTGAGGAAGGGGCGAAGCCGTCGCGTGAGTTCCAGCGGCGACTGAACCCCAACCTGAGAGAGGTCGTAATGAAAGAAATATCAAAATGGTGGAGTGCAGATTTTATTTATCCCATTTCCGACTCCAAGTGGGTCAGCCCCTTGCATGTGGTGCCCAAGAAGACGGGCATCACGACTGTGATCAGTGAGTCGGGAGAGGAGATCGCTACACGAGTACCCACCTCTTGGAGGGTTTGTGTTGACTACAGGAGACTCAACCAAGCCACCAAGAAGGACCATTTCCCCCTGCCTTTTATTGACCAGATCATTGAGAGACTGGCAGGGAAGAGCCATTACTGCTTCCTGGATGGGTACTCGGGCTACAACCAAGTGGCCATCGCTCCTGAGGATCAGGAGAAGACCACCTTTACCTGTCCCTTCGGCACATATACTTTTCGACGCATGCCATTTGGGCTATGCAACGCCCCTGCGACTTTTCAGAGGTGCATGCTGTCGATCTTTTCGGACATGGTAGGGAAGTGTTTGGAGGTCTTCATGGACGATTTCTCGGTCTACGGCGACGGATTCGATTCTTGTCTTGACTGCCTAGACCGGGTACTCCAGCGATGTATCGAGTTTCATTTGGTTCTGTCATGGGAGAAGAGTCACTTCATGGTGACTCAAGGGACGGTGCTTGGCCACATCATCTCCAACAGGGGCATGGAGGTTGATCCGGCCAAGGTTGATGTCATTAGAAAACTCACACCGCTGTCCAATTTGAGGCAGCTACGGTCATTCCTGGGGCACGTTGGATTTTATAGGAGGTTCATTCAGGATTTCAGCAAGATTGCCCGACCGTTGACTGACCTCTTGACGAAAGACACCGAGTTTCTTGTCGATGACAAGTGTCTCTCGTCCTTTGCGACTCTCCAGCAGTGTGTTACTGAGGCTCCTGTTCTCCAGCCGCCTGATTGGTCTCTCCCATTCGAGATCATGACGGACGCCTCCGATTTTGCCGTGGGGGCAGTGCTGGGACAGAGGAGGGATGGAGTTCCATTTGCCATACACTACGCTAGCCGCACATTGGATTCCGCCCAGCGGAATTATACGGTCACAGAGAAGGAGATGCTAGCCGTAGTGTTTGCCCTAGATAAGTTCAGATCGTATATCATTGGATCTAGAGTGACTTTGTTTACAGATCACACCGCCATCAGGTACCTCATGGCAAAGAAGGATGCCAAGGCCAGACTGACTAGATGGATCCTTCTACTCCAGGAGTTCGACATTGAGATCAAGGATAAGCCTGGAGTCAAGAATGTGGTGGCAGATCATCTTTTCCGACTAGAGCAGCCTGAGGATTCTGAGCAGATTGATCCCATTCGAGATACCTTCCCAGATGAGGCGATCCTTGCTATCGCCTCACTCCCGTGGTATGCCGATATTGTGAACTTTCTCGTTGCAGGGAAAGTCCCACAAGATTGGCCCAGACAGAGGCTTGAGACCTTCCTTGCGAGGGCCAAGTCCTACCACTGGGAGGATCCCATCCTTTACCACGAAGGAGGGGATAGTGTCTGGCGTCGGTGTATTCCTCAGGAGGAACACCATAGCGTCCTCACTTACTGCCACAAGCTTGAGGTAGGGGGACATCATTCTGGGAGGAGAACGGCACAGAAAGTGCTCCAATCCGGCTTGTGGTGGCCTACCCTCTTCAAGGACTCTGATGAGTTCGTGAAGAGGTGTACTGACTGTCAGAGGATGGGCACTTGTGGACAGCGTGATATGATGCCGATGCAGCCCATTCACTTCTGTGAGGTCTTTGACGCATGGGGCATCGATTTCATGGGTCCATTCCCTAAGAGTCAGGGATTTGAGTACATTCTGTTGGCCGTTGATTATGTTAGTCGTTGGGTGGAGGCTATCCCCGCCCGAGCCGCTGATGCGAGGACAGTTTGCAGATTTTCGAGGAAGCATATCATCACGCGGTTCGGGGTTCAACGAGTTCTGATTTCTGATGGGGGGTCTCATTTCATCAACGACCAGGTGAAGGCCCTTGCTAGCGAGTTCAGTATAGACCATCGTGTTGCCACACCTTACCATCCACAGACGAATGGTCTAGCTGAGGTGTCGAATAGGGAGATCAAGAATATTTTGCAGAAAGTCGTCCGCCCTGACCGAAAGAATTGGTCACAGCTTTTGGACTCGGTCTTGTGGGCATATCGGACGTCTTTCAAGACTCCATTGGGCACATCTCCCTTTCGCCTCGTTTATGGCAAGCCGTGCCACCTACCTGTTGAGCTGAGGCACAAGTCACTTTGGGCAGTTACAGATATTTTGATGGATCCAGATGATATGGGAGACCAGAGAAGGGCAGAGTTAGCTGCCCTGGAGGAGCTTAGAGATGCAGCTTTCTCAAGCAGCCTACATTATAAGGAGAAAGTCAAGGAGTGGCATGATTCACATATCAGCCACAAGCATTTTGAGATTGGACAGAGAGTATGGCTGTTTGATGCGAGGCTACGATTATTTCCAGGGAAGCTACAGAGCAAATGGAAGGGACCTTTTCTCGTCAGAAAGGTGCACGACAATGGTAGTATTGATATATCCGAGTTGTCTTCTGAGAGCACCTTTCGAGTGAACGGCCAGCGGCTCAAGCCATTTCTAGATCATGAGCCGCGGGACGTTATTGTTGCCCCTATTCATTTTGCGTGAGATGTGGTCTCTTGACTCACATCTTTTGCATCTCACGCCTGATTTTCACTGTTCCTCCGCCTGTATAGATCCAGTTGTCCATATCATTCTATTCTTTAGTCCCACATCCCTTTTTCATCTTATGATTATGCTATACTTAGGGTGTACTTTACCCTAAGTATAGGGGGGATGTCGGACCTGCGAGTATTCTTTTCATTCGGTTTGCTCTTGTTTTGCTGCCTATACTTAGGGATATTTTACCCTAAGTATAGGGGGAGCAGACTCTGTATCTTCTTCACTCGGATTTCCCTTCATGTACAGCTTGCTATACTTAGGATTAGTTAATCCTAAGTATAGGGGGAAACCACCGAGTTCCTCTCATTCTATTCATTCATTCGTTCCTGTACTTAGCCATTCCTTTTCACTTCCCTTTTACTAAGCACGAGTTATGTCTTCTTCATCGCTCTTGATCACTCTGAGGACATAGTTCGAGCTAAGTATAGGGGGGGTGTGTATATATTTCATATATACTTTAGCCATAACTCGTACTTTGTGTGAGTGTGTTAATAAATAAAATGGCTAAAAATCACAAAAATTTAAAAATTTTCATGTACATAAACCTCTTGTATCCTTGCACATACATAGCTAGTGTACAAAGTATTTTTGTAAAAATGATTTCAAAAATCTTTTGTATAAAGTTTGTGTAAATATTTTTGTATCAAAATTATGTATATAGTACAAAATTTTTCCAAAATGTTTTGAAAAATCAAAAGTTTGCAAAAATCTTGTGTAAATGTTTGTAAATATCTTTTTGCAAAACTTGCACTTCATGCATCATCATCATCCATGATTTCAAAACATTTTTCAAAAATTTTGCATGATTGTAAATATTTGTAAATAGCATCTTGTGTACATATATGTATATAATTTTTCCTGGATGAGAGTTGACATTTAAACTAAGCCTGGAATTAAATTGAGAAATGGAGCTTGAATAAGATCTTAATCCACCTAACTTTAAGAGGAACCTTATATGATTTAGGTTTAAGGCTTTTCAGGTCCATAAGGACTTAATTCTTTGAGTCCACTAGGCTATGAGCATATGTCATCTTGATGAGCTTAAGTAGAACACTTAACAACACACGCATGACTCTTAGAGACAATGGCTTGACTTGCACCTGCACTTTACACATGGCTCTCCACGGATGAGGTGGTGAGGAGGCAGTTTCCTTTGGCTTGGGGTAGCATATGAGGGTAGTACTTCTAGGCGGAACCTCTCTTCTTCTTCTAGTGAAGGAAGTGCACCTCAACTTGGTCTAGTGGTGATGAAGGCTAAAGACAGAAGCCGTGGGTTGCAATAAAGCTTCAAAAGAGGGATAGTCTACTGGCTCAAGAGGAAATTTCTTGTATATATGCTGCACCATGTAGATATGCTGTACAGAAGTCTTAGAAAAAAAATGCAAAAATGCAAAAGAACTCCAAAAAAGTGGTGGGTCGGATTGAAAATTTAATAACCCCACCGGAGTGTACATAGTCAAATAAAGCAAAGCTTATGGTATCCATGTTACATCTCATGAAGCTTGCAGCGGGAGACTTAGCTACACTGGCTAAGCTTCCAAAACTCTATACTTCTACCCCCTCTTCTTGAGCCGGTTGCACTTGAACTTAGAAGGGAATACCCCGCTTCTCGAGGAAAGAGTTGCTAGACCGAGGCATTAGAGTTACCAGGTTGAGGGAGGTTGTTTCTTTGTTACTTCTGAGGTGGGGAGCCAACTATCACTTACACTGCATGGAAAGATTCATGGTCATTAGAGTTTGTGTATGTAGACTTGTTCTGATCTGGTTTATTAAGGAGTCTTGCCCATAGATTGGTGGAACTTAGAGGCTGTTGAGTTTTAAGCTTAAGTCCAAATAAGGTTCCGACACATTAATAATCCAAAGATCTGATCAAGCTCCTTATTTCAATTTAATGAAGGAAAGTTTAATAATTCAACCTTGATCCATGTATATCCTCTTTTTCTTTTTCTTCTTCTTTCTTTCTCACTTCTTTTTCAAATAAGTGTTTGCTAAGGGACTAGCAAAGGTAAGTATAGGGGGGTGATGAATACCCATTCATCACTCTTTATTCTTATATTTTAGCTACAAAAACCTTTGCATATACATGTAGATATGTGTAAATACAAATAATTACCAAAAGCATGCATTGTGTAAAAACTTATAATTAGCATGTTTTTGTGCAAAAATAAAAGAATAAAGATCAAAAAGAAAAAGAGGGAAATATTTAGAATAAATATTGAGCAACCTTACCCAAGGGAGGGCTCAGCATGGGCCTGACCGCATCAAAAGCCAAGTAGAGGGAGATAGGTGCTCATGTGTAAATACCTATGTAAATAAATAAATTATATTTTCCTCACCCAAAAATATGTTGTAAATATTTTGTAAAAATTTGTACATATTTATACACTATTAAAAACAAAATAAAAATCTAAAAGTCAAAAATCCAAAAATAACCCTTCACCATGTACATAGACCTTGTCTTCTTATTTAGTTAACCTTGTAAATAAACTTATTTATTTTCAAAACGTTTTTGTAAATATACTATGTTATATATTGTAAATAAATAACATAAAAAGAAACAAAACAAAAAGTAAATAAAAATTACAAAATTAAAATTACAAAAATATATTGTACATATGCCATGTATATAGTTGTACATAACTATTTATTTTACTTATGCATATAATTAATAAAAATAAAATAAAAATAGCCTTTTATTCCTCATTTTATTCTATAAATAAATAAAATATAAAATAGGAATAAAAATTGTATAAAAATAACTAATTAAAAATCAAAATTAAAAACCCTATATTGTACATATACCTATATATGGCTATATATTGTATATACCTTATTTTTATTTCCAAAAATTAATTAAAATTCACAAAAAAATAGAAAAAATTAAAACAAACATTTTTTATGTTTTGAGTTTTAAGTAAATCGGCCATTTATTATTTTTAATTCAATTTCCAAATACGTTCTGACGTGGCTGATTCCCATTGGTCCACGGGGATTGTTGACCGCCCGGTCAACTCCCCCCTGTGGACCACTTCACACGGGTCGTGACGCCCGACCCGATTTCCCCGATTTATTGCGTCACGACCCGGTATCCAAATCCGTAAACCCCACGCTCCGATCATCCCCCGTGCATCTGGGAATCTCGCCCGACACCTTGCCTAGGGATCCGTGCTCAATCGAGCCGGACCCGAGCCCTTCTTCCCGGACCTGCACCCATATATAGCCTGAGCTCCGCCGTATTCATTTCTCATCTTTGGCTCTCCACTCTCACTCCCGTGACCTCCATCGCATCCAGTGAGGTGACAGCTCTTGTTTGCCGGTGTTGCAGCGAGGAGGAGGTGGCCGGACCACTGATCCGGCAGCTTTGCGCCGCCGTGCTCCGCCGCGTGCAGGAGCTCGAGCCTCAGGCAGTGACACCCTTCGAGGCGATGACCAGGAGCTAGCTAAGCTCCAGCACAGTCTTCCGCATCACCCAGGTAGCCTTTTAGCTCGCCCATTTCGCTTAATTTTTGGTTTCCCCCAATTAGTATCTCCGACGTATTCCGTTGATTCCGGCTACATCGTGCATCATTTCGATCATCGGGACACACCATCACCTTCGCCATCCTTCGACGCACCTTCTACGCCCATTCGTTCAACCCAGCTCGCCCCGGAGCTGGGGTTCGAGCTCCACCAAATTCCGCTCGTCGGAGCTCGCTCGCCCCGACCCACAGTCCACCTTCACGCCGCTTCATCGGGTCGAGGCACTTTGCCCTCGACCCGCGAAGCTTCTTGTGCATTTTGCAGGTCAAAAGGAGGCCATCTGAGGCCCCCTCCCATCCAGGCCAGGAGCTTGTCGCCGCCGACCTCGCCGGAGCCCCTCCAGGGCTCGGCTGGGTCATCTGAAGCCACCACCAGCTGCGGGACTTCACCGCCGATCTTCTCCGATACTTGGAGGCAGCCGAGGAGGACCCTAGCACGCGCACGAGGCCGGCGAAGCTCGCCAGCTGAGTGTTCTTCCACCGTCCTCCACCACCGTCCGATCGCCCCCCGCTCCAGATTCTATCGTGGCCGTCCGATCATCGAGGAGCCACAACCGCCCGATCATCCAGCAGGGCGATCTGGGCCGTCAGAGCAGAGAGAGGGAACCACCAGCGCTCGAGGCCATTCGATCATCCACGTGGCCTCCTCTGCGCCGTCGATCGGCTCACGTGCGGAAGAGAAGAGAGGCGCCACTCACCAGGACCGTCCGATCATCTACGTGGCGCTCATCCAGTCGTCGGCGTAATAAGGGGTAATTTACCTTAGACCCCCTCGTAGTTTAAGTTTTCAGTCCTAGTCCTCTAAATATTTTAGTCATGTTATTTACGTAGGGTAAATTGCACATTGGACCTCGTGCTCTTTGATATTTGCATTTATACCCCTGTTTGTGTGAGCCACGTGCTTCGTCACGTGTACTTTTGGTTTATTTACAGTATTAGTCCTGTAGTTCTGGTTGGTTACGAATGTTACCAAAAGGTCCCTGAGTGCCCCAGGCACGCGCCACGCGCGTGACTTGCTGGGAAAATTGCACCGAGACCCCCAGAGCTTTGGGTATTTGCACTTTGGTCCCTGTGCACAGTGCCCCCTTTTGGATTTTGAATAAAATATCAAATCACTTCCAAATCCAACGAAAATTTGACACATGGCTCCTGCCATGGTGTAGGATTTTTGTAGATTTTTGAGGACATTTTTGATCTTGTTTGCTATTTTTAAAAATTCAAAAACATCTATTTTTGGCACTGTTTCACTTGAAAAATCACAAAAAAATATAAAAACACCCCCAAAAATTCTATAAAAATTAGTTACTGTTCTTTGTGTGTTGTTTGATTTTCTAGCCAATTTTGGCTATTTTTAATTGAGTAAAAACCCTAAAAATCTAAAAACACCTAAAAACTCATAAAAATCATATTAAATAATCTAAAAATCCAAAAACAATAATTTTGGTGCTCAAATTTTCCTTATTTTCTCTAGAATACAGGAAAATTACCTCCAGGGCCATCTGAGATCCTTAAATATTTTATTTTTGGGTTTTGGGCCCTGCTGGACAGTACCTTATCTTTTTAGTACTGTTTGATTTTTAGAAAATAAAATACACTTTATAAAAATCTCAAAAATTCACCAAAAACACTTAAAAACCTAGAAAACATAAAAATAATTTTTGTTGAATTTTTGCTTGATTTTTGGTGTGTTAAATAAATTGCTCAAGTGTGCTTGTTTATACTTTCTTTTATTTTCTTCACTTTTAAAAATCCAAAAAAATATAAAAATCATTAAAAACCACTAAAAATATTTTGTCTTTATTTTATTTCATTTCGACTACTTCGTAGGCCTCTGGCCAACCCGTGCTCCTTGTGTTCGACCCTGGGAGCTATACCAGGTTAATCCCATAGCTAGGACCGCACTTCGTGTTTTGAGCTCTGATTTATTTCGCGGTTCGACATTTTTCTTGATTGAGTGACTCTGAGTGATAGAGGTCGCAACGACCTATTAGTACCTTTACCTCGTTCGCTCGGGTCGCTTATCAATAGCTTTTACTCATTTATCGATGATATATGCCCAAGCATCACATTGGGCTATGCGTCGCAGCATGTCCTGTTTCCCTTCATCTTTCCCCCACCTCGGTCACTGATGAATCTACGTTTCATCATCTTTATTCTATCATTTTAGCCTTAAAAACCCTACTAAATGCATGTAAATAGGCTTAATTTAGACATTTTAGCATTCATGCATCATTGTGTAAATATTGTATAAAATGCGGTCTTTAAAGCCAAAATCATAGAATAAAGAAAAGAAAAGAAAAAGAATAAAATATTGTAAATATTTTATGACCTGAAACCCCGAGACTTAGGCATCTCAATGACTAGGTCGACAAGGAATAAAGTAGGGGGAGATAAGGGCCAAAATACAAAAAAAAAACCTCTTATTTTCATTCATTCTTTATTCATTTTGGGACCTATTTTTGGTTCCCCTTTTTCTACATCAAATAAAGAAACTTTGAACATGACAGTTGTAGATAATTAAATACATAAAAATACAAAATTTATTTTACTTAAAAATAATACACAGATAAAAAGTTATGATCTGAATAAGATTCCAGAATCCTAACTTCCCAGACCTGTATCTCCCAAATAAAAACTCGAAATGCACCAAACTCGCCTTTAATTGTATATAATTTAAAATAAGCTATTTAATGGCGGTGGTTTCGTATTTTGCGGAGCTACGGTTTAAAAGTTGAGTTTTGGACCCCTATTGTATACTAGTACAGATTAAAATATTCATTTTATTATTTATTCATTATTTTATAATTTTATTTTTTATAATTTTGTAAATAATAGTTATAATAATTGTGTGTATTAAAATAAGAATAAAAATCACAAAGAAAACACAAAAATAAAATACTTATATATAATACATAGGTATAAGACCTATAGACATACCTACACAATTTATACTTTTATTTTATTAAGTGTACAAAACACTTCAAAAAAATAAAATAAAAATATATTTAAGTATATAAAAATATTTTATAAATTTATAAACTAATAAACAAAAATAAATATATTAAATATACAAAATAAAAATAAAACAATAAAATATATAGATAAAGATACCTATAAAGGGTATAAACGGTAACTTGTAATTTTATACCTCTAAATAATAAATAAAAAATCATCATAAAATAATTTACAATATACTAAATATTTTTTATTTAATAACCAAAAATTAACAAAATCATTTACTAATTTAAAATGATTTGTTAAATAATTTTTTGAGGTTTTTCCTCGTTGGTCCACATGGACCAACTAGGTGAGTCTGACAGTTGACCACGGGTCAACTGTCTGACTCCCCCCTCTGGGCTGTGTCAGAACTACATTTTTTGCCATGTTCGACCTTTTTTCGAGGGCACGTCTTGCACTATCTCGTGATGAATCCTTCTTCACTTTTGTGCCTCGGGTAATGATCTTACACGCCCAAGCTTCACCTTGGGGAATGGATTCAAGATACACTCTATAATCTTCGATCTTCAAGCCCCTGCGCCACTCGATCAAAAACACCCCCTCCTCTTCCTTTGAGTTTTGAACCCTTTTTGCCCTAGCCAAGCCTCTCCTTCCTGCAGGTCCTGGATAGAGGAGGTGACAGGTCCTCTCCGACCTCCGTGCAGAGGCGTTTGGCGAAGGAAATTGGTGTCTCCACCCACCTCCGGTGTGTTGCCGTCGAGGTCCTCCATCTCTTGGCTTTTTACAACCAATCGAGGTACCCTAATTTGTGTTTCTTCACTCTTTGTCTAGTTGTAGGATTAGGCGTTATTTCTGTAGATTAATTGCGTCATTGAACGAGATTTTGAGCGTTGATTTCCTCCTGATATCCACGCCAGAGCTCTGCTCTGACCTCCACCTTCCGTTCGCCAAACTCGCCCTACGCAATGCCCATCTTTCACCAATAAAAGCCCCGACCCTGCCATCTTTGCAATCTTGTGCTTTGGAGTTATCTTGCAGGTCGGGAAGTGCGCCTCTGGGCGCAATCTCCGTCAAGAACACGTCCTCCAGGTGCAGAGAGCTCCAGGCCCCCACCGATGGGGCCCAGATTGGTTTGAGCCCTCCAAGCGTTGCGAACCCCCCTCCGGCAACCTTCTGAACACCACAGCAACAGTCTTGGAGGTCGAAGGTGTCCGGTTTTGTCGATCGAAGGAACCCCAGGGTATGTTCTTCGCGCGTTCATCCAAAGGGCCCGGCTTCCGTTCGATCTCGGCCCATTCTTGGTGAGAAGCAGCAGCCGTTGGATCGTGTACGTGCCGTTCGATCTCGGCCCATTCTTGGTGAGAAGCAGCAGCCGTCGGATCGTGTACGTGCCAGCCGTCTGATCGTCCAAGCACCTTCTAATCCTGGCCGCCGGTCGCGAAGGGGCATCGCGTATTTCTGACTCGCCACGTGGATTAGTGGGAGAAATCCCACCGTCCGCCAGCGCCTTGGGGTGGGAATTTTGCAACATTATCCCATCCGCTTTTTTTAATTTAGCATTATTTCATAATCTTCCATTTGCAGCTCTTATGTTTTTGTAATATTTATAGAAAAGCCCTCGAACTTCTTAGATTTGCATCCGGGTCCCCAGCCACGACAACACATGTGCCTCAGCACGTGACACGTAGGCATTTTGCGTCGTAACCCCAGAGATTTAGCATATTTAGTTTTAGTTCCAAAAATTTTGTTTGCAGTTATAGTTTTATAGCATTTTTGCATGTAAGCCCCCTGAGTTTTTGAAATATTGCATTTCAGTCCTCCCTAGGCGCGTGCGTCGTGCGTGCGTGGGTGGGCGTTGTGCATAGACACGCTTGGGCTTCTTGGTTTTTGTATTTAGTCCAGCAATGTTTTTATATATTTATATATTTCTGGAAAATTTGCATGCGAACCCCCTGGACTGTGCTCTATTTACGTTTATGCCCTCGCTACCTGTGTATCTTATTCTTGCTATATCTATTTATTTCGTGCATCTCTAAATCCCTAAAAAATCCACAAAAATTATTTAGTATTCCTGTTGCATCCTAGTTTATGGCCGTATTTTTAGTTTACATTTTTATTGCATTTTAACATTTATAAAAATTCAAAAACATGCATTTTCAGCACTTTTTGCATTAGAAAATACAAAAAACTTATAAAACGTTTTTGAAAAATTCCAAAAAAAATATATTTTGTGTGTTTTCATTTCTTTTATCTCCAGACCAAAAATCACTAAAAAATATAGAACAAAACTCATAAAATTAGAAAAGCCCAAAAATCTTCCTAAAAATATTAAAATTTCAAGTAAAATCCTAAAAATACAATTTCAGTTTCTGTAGTTTCCCTATTTTATTATCTTTGATTTAAAATTATTTTGAGTAATTTTGGACATTTATTAATATTTTTTATCCTCTTTTTAATTTCGGCCAGCAACCTTTATTCACTGTTTATAGTATTTTTACCTTTAAAAATACCAAAAAATTGGAAAAATCTAGAAAAATCACAAAAACATTAGAAAAATACAAAAATCATGAAAATACTTTATTTTCTTTATTTTAAGTATTTTCCCCTATTTTTATCTCTCTCTTATCTCTAGTGTATATATATCGTTTATATATATATTATATCTTTATTAAAAGAAAAAGGAAATACAAAAAAATATAAAAAGAAAATATAAAATCAGAAATTAAAAATTAAAATATAAAAATATAAAATTAATATATATATATATTAAAAACCCACAAAAACATAGCATAGATAGACAAATATTCACATTCACACTTTGTGCATTTCACCCCGTTCTACCTGTATGCTCCCTGTGTTCGACCTCTACACATACTTGCACCTATACACATCTTTGTTGTAGAGTTATAATAAATTTTAACTCCGTACAACTTTTCATTGCTTGATTTCTGTTGTGGGTTAATTGTTGTTTGAATTTCGGATTTCGCTGGAGGTCAAATCAGTGACTGTTGATTCGCCTTGTGAGTCAACACGATCTTTGCAAAATTCGGTTCAACAAATGGCGTCGTTGTCGGGGAGCAACAACGCGTAGTTCGGCTTTTTGTTTGTGATTGTGATTGCTTGTCTATTTCGCGGCTTTTATTTTTGCTTTTTATTTGATATATATTGTTGAGCTGTCTAACCTCCTCTTTTGTTGATTTCGTGCGAGGAACCGCGGACCGAGGGAGGCGCTCCACCATAGGCGCCTGTGCACCCGCGAGAAGCCGTCATCTGCCAGCCTAGCACCGAAGTAGACGTAGAGAGAATTTTGAAGACCGGGCTCCATCTTTTGTTGTAGCATTTATTTTCTTGTATTTATTTGTGTAATTTAAGTGAGAGAGGGACTCCAAATTTTGTAATAATACAGGTACACCAAACACTTGGACATTCAGGCCTAATTTCCAGGTGTTTGTAAACCTGGGGGCTCACCGCGGATTTCACGATTTTTCATTGCATTTTTACTTTGTTTTCCGATTTTTCGATTTTATTTATTTTGTGTGATTGGGCCCTTAGTTTTAGGAGTTGCTTGTCATTAGTATTAGATCCAAACACATTAGTCACCATTGCATTCTCCTATAGTCTACGTTTGGACTTAGTCAAATTTTAAACCATTCTTCACGATAATAGTAGCTACTCATCTTAGGGCGATTTCATCGGCTTGCATATGCATATAGATTAGGTTTCAATTCTGCTGAGCATCCTTGCATGTAGAGTGTTGGAGACAAGGTGAGCATTTACGCTTTAGCATCCATCATCGTTTGCCGCTTGCATTGCTTTTCTGCCTCTACCTCTGATTTTTGATCACCTGGGTGCTTAAAAGAATTGACTCCTTGTTACGCTCGTGCATTTATCACAAAAATTCCAAAAAAGTGATAACAAATAAAATTGGGACTGCTAATATTACTTGACCCTAAAATCAACCAAAAAGAAAATCTTGTATTGGGGCGAGTAATCCCCTCATTGTCTTCGCTTTTACTTGCTCGCGCACACCCTAAGGACTAGTGCCCAAATCCTATTTAGCCCTAAGTGTGTGTGCAACTCTTTGACTTCTCAACTAACTCTAAAACAGACAAGATAAAAAGACCGACTTTTTCGGTCTCTACCGAGTTTAGTAGGTGAATTGAGGGTTTGTATTGTGTGAGTTTTGCTTGTGATTGCTTGTGTGTTTGCTAAGATCATCTCTACACATTTGCGCCTTTTTCTCACTCTCATGACTTGACCATCGTGCTCTCCCGACTATCATTTTTCTCTTGTTTCGAGATGGACCCCTAGAGCGTCTCTTATCTGGACTTTGCGGATCCTTCGTTCACTCCAACCGGTCCACCTCCTTTTTTCCAGGAGGACTTTGCTCTTGAATTTTGTACATATCCGCCTTAGCCGCAGTATCAGGACTTGGACTTCTACCCACACCCACCTCTACCTCCGTATTTTCCACCTTCACATTCACCCGAGACTGATCTGTTGGAGTCACCTTTCATGGAGCCCACCCTTGAGCACTTGACCCATATGATGGACTATATGAGACAGAGGATTGACCACCTCACTAGTACAAATAAGAGCGACCATGATAGTCCACCATTTGATGATATAAGTTCACTCGAGGATTTCCATGAGAGCTTGCAATCACCCAAAATACAAAAAAACGAGAAAAATTTAAAAACACAAAAAGAGTTCAGGAGACCCTTGGTTGATTCAGACCGTGAGGAGAGTGTCCACTTGCCAGACCATTTGACCACACAGTCTTTCACACCCTGTCCCACATTTGACCCCGAGGATGCCGCTGTACAGACTGCTCTTGGCATGCCTCGTGTAGATGTTGATTCAGATTTCCTCCCTTGTATGGAGGAGGTCCAAAAATTCAAAAAAATATTGACTGAACCCGAAGTGGTGGCCACTATTCATGAGATCATCCGTGCCCCTCTTCAACAGGCCATGACTGATTTATCTGCTCCTCTTCCCAAGAAGAGAAAGTGGAGGAGCAGTTCTGAGCGTCATATTTTGACCATGGCCACTGCCCTCGTCATCACACACCGTCCCATTCCTAGGAAAAAGAACACTACCACACCTTTCATTAGCTGCACTATCTCTGACCATACATGTGATCACACTCTCCTCGACGGCGGTGCTTCGATTAGCATATTACCCTTCTCGCTGGTACAGTCTCTTCACTTAGGGCCTCTCAAGAAGACCAGGATGATAGTTCAATTTGCTGATGGATCTATCAAGAGGCCGAAGGGTATTCTTGAAAACACCGTCATTTCGATTCAGGGCACGAGCTACAATGTTGATTTTGTCGTATTGCCTATGGAGATCTCCACAGGGGAGCACTCTCCAATCATCCTGGGACGACCATTCCTCGCCTTCGCAAGGGTCGTTATTGATTACGGATCAGGAGAAATTCGTTTCCGTCCTGTTGACGAAAGCGAAGTGTTGATCACCACACAGACTATTGACCTAAGACCTACACCTGATGCGACCACACCTGTTCTGGCTGACCCTGAGGCATATGACCTTTATGAGGATATCAGAGAGACTTTCTTTATGATCAATGACAAGACTCGAGAATTACTCTCTAAGGAGGAAGTCTCAGAAAGCATAGACCTTGGAGTTTCTGCTTCCTGTGATTGTCTCTAAGGAGGAAGTCTCGGAAAGCATAGACCTTGGAGTTTCTGCTTCCTGTGATTGTCTCTAAGGAGGAAGTCTCGGAAAGCATAGACCGTGGAATTTACACGATTGATACTGTTGAGCGGAGGGCAGATACTGAGACTAGACATGACAGAAACGATTTGACTACTTTCACCGATGAGTCCTCTCATGTTCATTTAGATTAGAATGAGACAAAGGCCGAATTTGATTTGATTTCTTTTTATCCGGGAATTCGGGCCTTTTGATGAGAAAGATGATCCGGTTGAGATTATTGAGGACGAACAGAGTTCGACTACTTCCACTGATGAGTTTGTTCCTTTTGATTTTGACCTGGATGAGACCTTGCAGGACGACACGGATTGCACTTCTTCCTATGATGATGAGTTCGTCCCATTTCACTTTGATATCAGCGAGACTCCCAAGGCCGGACCTAGTCGTACTTCTTCCACTACTTCGCCTGTTCCTCTACACCCTAGGGCCACTGAGGACCATCACCCTGTCGACCCTGATCGGTTTGTGTCATCTGAGGCCCCCGATGTCGACCTGCACCACACCAGATCCATTCCTCAGCGGTCCCGCAAGAAGGTTCGCTTTCAACCTTCTTGATCCCGTGTACATCCATCTCTGTTGTATATTCACTTTTGTTCATCTCTGTTACCTCTTTCGTTTTGCTCGTTCACCCATTCTCGTGTTTGCCTTACTTAGAACGTACTTTGTCCTAAGTATAGGGGGTTGGACGAGCCGAGTGTTCATTCATCGTTCCGTCTTATCACTCCTGTTGTTGCCTATACTTAGGACTTCTTTTACTCTAAGTATAGGGGGGGTGATGCATACATTCTTTTCTATCTTCTTCCATCTGTTGATATCTTCTCTTCTTTTCTTCTTTTCCTCTTCTATCTTCTCAATCTACCGAAAAGGTGTCGCCCCTTTTTGTCAGTCTTCTATACATAGGACGTACTTTGTCCAAAGTATAGGGGGGTGTGCACCCTGAGTTGATTCTATTCTTTGTTCCTCTCCACTATCTCCTCTTCTTGTTTATACTTAGGGATATCTTACCCTAAGTATAGGGGGAGACAGTCTGAGTATGATCTGTTCATTCCCATCCTTAACCCTCCCTGCTTTGTGTACAGTCTGCTATACTTAAGATTATTTGATCCTAAGTATAGGGGCGACGGTCAACTTCTCATTCGTTCATTCATCTCTTATTCATGAATTCTTTAGACTTTTCTATACTCAGTATGAGTTATTTCTTCTCTTTTCTCTCCGATCTATGAGGACATAGCTCAAGCTAAGTATAGGGGGGTCGTATATACTGTGTATATACTTTAGCCATAACTCGTACTTTCGTATTTTCTTAATAATTATGGCTAATTAATACAATTAAGTTAATTAAAAACCTTAATAAGAAGATGTGATTATTCCTCAAATTCTTTTTGTAAATACTGATTAATAAATCAGGTGAAAATATTTTTTTCAAAATGTTTTGAAAAATAGTTTGAAAATCCTTGTGAAAAATCCTTTGAAAACTATTTGGAAAATGTTTTTTTACATATTTTCAACCTTTGTAAAAATATTTTGATTGTAAAATTATTTTCTTTGTGTGAAATAAAATGTTTGAAAAATAATTTGCAAATGGTTTGAAAAATGGTTGCAAAAATATGTGAAAAATCTATATATGCTGTTTGGAAAACTTTTGCAAAATGATTTTCAAATGTGTGTACATGTGTGTAAAATTGTTTGTAAAAACTATTTTGGACTATAGTTTTCAAAATTATTTGGAAAACCTTTTCAAATAAAGTTTGAGGAATATATACATCACACCAAAAATTCACTATATATATTTATAAAATTGACCACTTACCCTTGTAAATTCTTAAAATCCACGTCTTGTGAACATAAGATGCATTCCTGTGTAAATATTTGTACCTAGTTTTTGGCCAAAACCGTTTTATTTTTAAAAATCCCAAAAACATTTGCAAAATTAAAATCCAAAAACATTTGAAAAATCTTTTTGAAAAATCTAAAAAATGCATATGCATCATCTTTTAAAAAATCCATAAAAAGTTCAAAATCTTTGAAAATTGCATCACAAAAATATTTTCTACATAGCATTTGCATGGCATGAGCATTTTTTCGGATTGAGTTTGATAGTTGAAGGAGTCTGAGTAAAATCCGAAGATTGGAGCCTGGTGGGACCTTAAATTTACCTAATTAACATGAACCTTATAGGAACTGGAATTGAGGTACTTCAGGTCTAGTTGACTTAATTCTTTGAGGATCATGTGACTTGGTTCATTGGATTCTTGACTGCCTAAGTAGAGTATTTCTGAGCACACACACGACTCTTGTTGATAATGACCTAACTTGGACACCTGCACATTTCACATGGCTCAACTCAGTTGGAGTGGTGAGGGGGTTGAATTTGCCAGTATGAGACGCACACAGGTGGAAACATTTGTCCTCCTCTAGGGAGGGAAGTACACCCCAACCCGTCCAATGATGATGAGTTTCGAGGATAGGAGATCGTGGGTTGCAATAAAGCTTCAAAAGAGGGATAGTCTACTGGCTCGAGAGGAAAATCTCCCTATGTAAATGCTGCTGTATATAGTATTTAAAAAAAAAGAGCAAAAATAAAAAACTCCAAAAAAGTGGACAGGCCTGTACAAAAATAAAAATGCCTGCCGGAGTGTACATATGTATAAAGCCAAATAAAGCAAGCTTGAGCTTCAAAGTCAAATCATGTGAGCCTGGAGCTGGATGACTTGACTACACTGGTCTTGCATCCTAGGATAGGTAGCTAAACTGGCTACCGTCCATTCTTCTCTTCACCCCCTCCTCTTGAGCTGGTTGCCACTTGAACTTAGAAGGGAATACACTGCTCCTTGAAGAATGAGTTATTGGATTGGGGAATCATTGGGTTGTCATATTGGAGAAGTCAGTCTCTTTGTCATTTCAGTCGGGGAGAGCCACCATCACTTACATTGTACGAGTCAGATTCATAGTCATAAGGGTTTGCGTATGAGTTGAAATATTTCTGACCTGGCTATTGGGGAGACTTGAGCAGAGTTTTGGGATTCTCGAAGGCTGTTGGATTTCAAATCTAGTTCTCATTAAGGTTCCCCCGCACAAAAATTTCAAAGGTCCGACTTGTTCTCCAAACTTTGATTTTATGAAGACAAGTTTGATTGTTAAACTTAATCCAATTTTCTTCTTTTTCTTTTCTTTATCTTTCTTTCTGCACTTATTGCATAAGTGTTTGCTAGGGACTAGAAAAGGCAAGTATAGGGAGATGATGAATCTACATTTCATCATCATTATTCTATCATTTTGGCCTTAAAAACCCTACTAAATGCATGTAAATAGGTTTAATTTAGACATTTTAGCATTCATGCATCATTGTGTAAATATTGTATAAAATACGGTCTTTAAAACCAAAATCATTGAATAAAGAAAAGAAAAGAAAAAAAATAAAATATTGTAAATATTTTATTACCCGAAACCCCTAGACGTAGGCATCTCGATGACTAGGTCGACAAGGAATAAAGTAGGGGGAGATAAGGGCCAAAATACAATAAAAATACCTCTTATTTTCATTCATTCTTTATTCATTTTGGGACCTATTTTTGGTTCCCTTTTTTACATCAAATAAAGAAAATTTGAACATGAAAGTTGTAGATAATTAAATACATAAAAATACAAAATTTATTTCACTCAAAAATAATACACAGATAAAAAGTTATGATCTGAATAAGATTCCAGAATCCCAACTTCCCAGACCTGTATCTCCCAAATAAAAACTCGAAACACATCAAACTCACCTTTAATTGTATATAATTAAAAATAAGCTATTTAATGGCGGTGGTTTTGTATTTTGTGGAGCTACGGTTTAAAAGTTGAGTTTTGGACCCCTATTGTATACCTGTACAGATTAAAATATTGATTTTATTATTTATTCATTATTTTTATAATTTTATATTTTTATAATTTTTTAAATAATAGTTATAATAATTGTGTGTATTAAAATCAGAATAAAAATTACAAAGAAAACACAAAAATAAAATACTTATATATAATACATAGGTATAAGACCTATACACATACCTATACAATATATACTTTTATTTTATTAAGTGTACAAAACACTTCAGAAAAATAAAATAAAAATATATTTAAGTATACAAAAATATTTTATAAATTTATAAACTAATAAACAAAAATAAATAAATTAAATGTACAAAATAAAAATAAAACAATAAAATATATAGATAAAGATACCTATAAAGGGTATAAATGGTAACTTGTAATTTTATATCTCTAAAAAATAAATAAAAATTGTCATAATATAATTTATAAAATACTAAACAATTTTTATTTAATAACCAAAAATTAACAAAATCATTTACTAATTTAAAATGATTTGTTAAATAATTTTTTAGAGGTTTTTCCTGGTTGGTCCACATGGACCAACCAAGTGAGTCTGACAGTTGACCACGGGTCAACTGTCTGATTCCCTCCTCTGGGATGTGTCAGAACTACGTTTTTTGCCATGTTCGACCTTTTTTTGAGGGCGCGTCTTGCACTATCTCGTGATGAACCCTTCTTCACTTTTGTGCCTCGGGTAATGATCTTACACGCCCAAGCTTCACCTTGGGGAATGGATTCAAGATACACTCTATAATCTTCGATCTTCGAGCCCATGCGCCACTCGTTCAAAAATACCCCCCTCCTCTTCCTTTGAGTTTTGAACCCTTTTTGCCCTAGCCAAGCCTCTCCTTCCTGCAGGTCCTGGATAGAGGAGGTGACAGGTCCTCTCCGGCCTCCGTGCGGAGGCGTTTGGCGAAGGAAATTGGTGTCTCCACCTACCTCCGGCGTGTTGCCGTCGAGGCCCTCCATCTCTTGGATTTTTACATCCAATCGAGCTACCCTAGTTTGTGTTTCTTCACTCTTTGGCTAGTTGAAGAATTAGGCGTTATTTCTGTAGATTAATTGCGTCATTGAATGAGATTTTGAGCATTGATTTCCTCCTGATATCCACGCCAGAGCTCTGCTCCGACCTCCACCTTCCGTTCGCCAAACTCTCCCTGTGCAACGCCCATCTTTCACCAATAAAAGCCCCGACCCTGCCATCTTTGCAATCTTGTGCTTTGGAGTTGTCTTGCAGGTCGGGATGTGCGCATCTGGGCGCAATCTTCGTCAAGAACACGTCCTCCAGGTGCAGAGAGCTCCAGGCCCCCACCGATGGTGCCCGGATTGGTTTGAGCCCTCCAAGCATTGCGGACCCCCTCCGACAACCTTTTGAACACCACAACAGTGGTCTTGGAGGTTGGAGGCGTTCGGTTTTGTCGATCGAAGGAACCCCAGGGTGTGTTCTTCGCGCATTCATCCAAAGGGCCCGGCTTCCGTTCGATCTCGGCCCATTCTTGGCGAGAAGCAGCAGCCGTCGGATCGTGTGTGTGCCAGCCGTCTGATCATCCAAGCACCTTCTAATCCTAGCCGACAATCGCGAAGGGGCATCGCGTATTCCTGACTCGCCACGTGGATTAGTGGGAGAAATCCCACCGTCCGCCAGAGCCTTGGGGTGGGAATTTTGCAACATTATCCCATCCTCTTTTGTTAATTTAGTATTAGTTCATAATCTTTCATTTGCAGCTCTTATGTTTTTGTAATATTTATAGAAAAGCCCTCAAACTTCTTAGAATTGCATCCGGGTCCCCAGCCACGACAGCACACGTGCCTCGGCACGTGACACGTAGGCATTTTGCGTCGTGACCCCCGGAGATTTGGCATATTTAGTTTTAGTTCCAAAACTTTTACTTGCAGTTATAGTTTTCTGGCATTTTTGCACGTAAGCCTCTGATTTTTTATTGCATTTCAGTCCTCCCCAGGCGTGTGCGTCGCGCGTGCGTGGGTGGGTGTTTTGCATAGACACGCTTGGGCTTCTTGGTTTTTGTATTTAGTCCAGCAACGTTTTTATATAGTTATATATTTCTGGAAAATTTGCATGCAAACCCCTGGACTGTGCTTTATTTACGTTTATGCCCTCGCCAGCTGTGTATCTTATTCTTGCTATATCTATTTATTTCGTGCATCTCTAAATCCCTAAAAAACCCACAAAAATTATTCAGTATCCATGTTGCATCCTAGTTTCTCTCTGTATTTTTAGTTTGCATTTTTATTGCATTTTAATATTTATAAAAATTCAAAAACATGCATTTTCAACACTGTTTGCATTAGAAAATAAAAAAAATTATAAAGCATTTTTAAAAATTCCGAAAAAAATATATTTTATGTTTTTCATTTCTTTTAGCTCCAGACTAAAATCACTAAAAAATACAAAACAAAACTCTTAAAAATTAGAAAAGCCCAAAAACCTTCCTAAAAATATTAAAAATTCAAGAAAAATTCTATAGTTTCCCTATTTTATTATCTTTGATCTAAAATTAATTTAAGGAATTTTGGACATTGATTAATATTTTTTATGCTATTTTTAATTTCGACCAGCAACCTTTATTCACTTTTTATAGTATTTTTGCCATTAAAAATGCCAAAAATATTAGGAAAAATCTAGAAAAATCACAAAAATATTAGAAAAAACAAAATCATTAAAATATTTTATTTCCAGTATTTTAAGTATTTTTCCCTATTTTTATCTCTCTCTTATCTCTAGTGTATATATATCCTTTATATACATTATATCTTTATTAAAAGAAAAAGAAAATACAAAAAAATATAAAATATAAAAAGAAAATATAAAATCAGAAATTAAAAATCAAAATATAAAAATATAAATTTAAAAATAAAAATAATATATATATATATAAATTAAAAATCCACAAAAACATAGCATAGATAGACAAATATTCACATTCACACTTTGTGCATATCGCCCCATTCTACCTGTCTGCTCCCTGTGTTCGACCTCTACACATACTTGCACCTATACACATCTTTGTTGTAGAGTTATAGTAAATTTTAACTCCGCACCACTTTTCATTGCTTGATTTCTGTTGTGGGTTAATTGTTGTTTGAATTTCGGATTTTGCTGGAGGTCAAATGAGCGACTGTTGATTCGCCTTATGTGTCAACACGACCTCTGCAAAATTCGGTTCAACAGTCACATGTACAGAAGCCCCCTCTGTCCTCCTCTTCCATTTTGAACCCCTTCTTAACTGAGCTTTGGCATCCTCTTGCGCTCTGGATTGACTCCCATGATAGGGGAGCCTCCAGCAATCTCGAACAAGGTCTGGCGAGGCCTTGAGGGCCAGCTTCACCCCCATCTCCGACCACCGACCGTGAGGTCTACTTCTCGGCTCCTCTGATGAGGTACATGTTAGCCATGTGAGCCGGAGGCGAACCATTCTTGCAATAAATATTATTGTAATATATATGATTTATCAATAAAAGTTATTAATTATTTCACTCCCTTTCTGAGATTAAATGAATGAATGCACTATAAAGTCCTTATGTACAATTAGGGTTATGTACCATGGCCATCTTGATAATCATATAGCTTTTGATTCATTAAATTAAATCATAGAGGCTGGTGCTTGGATGAATATCTAAGGAGTTAGATAGAGGACTCATCAAGCACCGTCAAATGATTATTAAGAGATGATCTCCATCCTGAGTAGGAGATGACAATCCTTTCTCATTAAGGTTGATATCTGATCGACCCCTTGATGCAAGTCCTCTGCATGGGAATAGTGATTCGGAGGTGTCAGATTAGTTAGGTCAAAGGGTTGACTTAATGAGATCGAGATAACCTAAGTCCTATATTGAATGATGTCACAATATATGCACACATCCTTTGACCAGAAACATATGTGTTACTATATGTCTGAGTGTCTACATTTGGTAGACCAATAGATTGATGACCTAACCAAGATCTACATATCGATGAGCTGGTGTGCATGTAAAGGCATATGAGTAATACGATCTCTCAAAGGGATCATACAGGTCCACTTGTGAACCGGAAGACATGAGATCACTCATGAGGTATTGGGACCGATCAAATTCCATGCATGGTCTTCGTACTTTGGAAGCATGACAAGAATTTGAAGGTATGATATATGCTTTGGGAAAGCATATGATCGATATTGATTCCCAATGACCAAGATTGAGAAACTTGGTGATCAAACCATGAAGATTAAAGTGTAAAATTGATCTATATCTTCAGGTTGATCATAGGTCTTCTAGTATGCAGTATGTATAGGTGTTATGAATACTTGAGGGTTATTTGATCATAAACTATTGTATAACCATGATGCTTCCATTCCGAGGGAGTGATGAAACAAGCTTGGATTTTAGTGACTCGTCTCAGTAGAGAAGTAATCTGATCTTGTTCCAATTGTTGGACATTGATCTGAATGAGATTCAGATGCAATGAGAAGATTAGATTTGCAGTCTTGATTTAATCAAGCATCTATAAGAGGTCCATGAGATATGGATTTGAGATGAGATCTCAACATATAAGTCATTATACGTGGAACAATACAATCGTCCTGTCCTTATCTCCAAGTATCTGCGGAGAAAGCGCATTATTCTTGAAAGGGTTCAAGAATAATTCGATAGTTGAATTATATCTAAACATTAAGAAATGGATAACTAAATGTGATTTAATTATCTTGAATAATTTGAATTTGATTCAAATTAATGGATGTATGTGAATGATGATCCAATATAATTAAATGTGATTTAATTTTTATGGATAGGAATAATGTGGATAGCAATATCTAATTATTCATAATATATTATAAATGTAATTTATAGTATATTAAAGAGAGTGTATTATGATTTATATTTGTTGATTAATTATTGGTGTGAATTGGATTCACATTATATAATTAATTGAAAATATAGATTACATTTTGTTTTGGATTGTGAATGTGATTCATAATTTTTTCAATATCAAGATTGCAATATTCTCAAAATTAATTGTCAATTATTTTTGTAGAATAATTTACAACAAAAGTTGTTGTAAAAATCTTGGAGATTTTCATGGAGTAATGCAATCTCATGAGATTGCATCCACTATGGAATATGGTGGACGACTGCCATCTCCAATATGGAAATTGGTAGCCGCCCTACCAATCTCCTTGGGGAGATGTAATATCCATGCAATTGTCTCCATATTTGCTTGATTTAATTTGAGATTGAATTGTGTTTGATTATCAAATATATTTAATACAAAATTAAATTATGTGTTGTTGTGTCTTACCAACAATAATCTTGACCATTGAAAGAAACACAAATCAATCTCATCCATTGATTTTGTGTGTCCCATGGATTGAGATCCATGGACTTCCAAACCCTATATAAAGAGAGGCACTCCATGCTATCTAGTGTTAAAACAAGATCAGACATCATAAGCTCTCTCTTCTCTCATATTTCACACGTCCTCACTTCCTCTCTCATATTGGTGGCCGTCCACCCTAAGAGAAGACATCTTCCTTGTCTACTTGCCATTGTGACGCCGCCTCAACGACTATCGATTCTCCATATTCTTTGGTGTGTTTATCTCACGAAGAAGACGTTTGATCTCGTGCGATGAGATCAGGAGGTCCACGCTTGGATTCAACATCTTGGATTATGAGGATCACGTGATTCATCCCCACACTTGCAAGTGTCGTCTCCGAAGATCGTACGTGAGACAGGAGGTCTCTTTTCATAGAGACTTGATCAACCACATTTCAAGAGGTATTCCTATATACTTGATGTGGTTTAGATGAAACGATCCGAGAATCATTCTTAGATCATGTGGTTTCATCATTTGAAAAATTTTTAAATTCCGCTGCATAGAACAACTAGTTTGACTAGTCGTTCTTCATCGTATACGATACGATGCTCGTGCTTATGTGATGCGCTTGATGATTATTCCATATCCTTCAAGTGGTATCATAGACTTAGGTTGTAAGGTTTTGGATACAATCCATAAACCTAGGACGACTTGGGTTCGTTAGGGTTGCGAAAATTTTATCGCATTTCAATTTTCGTACCTCTGTTTAATGGAATTTTTTGCCACTGTTTAAAAAGTTTAAACACAAATATTCACTTCTTTTTTGTTACCCATTAAATAAGGAAACCATAGGATCTGAGTTTACATAATTTGGATTCCGTATGCTCGAGATATGATCATTTGAATGAACATGTATCCACAGTTTCGGGGACTGTGAATCTTACCACATTTAATAAGTTAATTACTATTTGAGATGCCTTGAAATGCGTTTAAATCACTTATATTTTGTTTTAAATTAAATTAGCAATCTTTGGAAACTGATTTTGCGTAATTTGGATTTAATTTGATTAAGATATGTTCATTTTAGTAATTAGGGGTCACTGCTGAAATTACATTCCTAATCAAGAACCATGTGATTGTCAATTAGTGAAATTAATTGTTAGTTTCCTGGAATAATTATGGAAAATATTTTTTGAGAAATATTTAGTGATAATTATTTTCTTAATTGACATGGCCCCTCAATTAATAATTTGATTAGATGAGATCTAGATCACAATTAGTTACACAATCAACAAACAAACTTGCTTGAATAGGATCGGGAATTTGTTAGTAAATTTCCTTATAATCACAATGGTTTTGATTATTACTATATGGTATAATTTCGATTGAAAAACCATTGGGCATCTCAAATCACACAATGATCTATTTGGCATTATCCTTTCCTGAGGTGGATATGGTGTCTAGTCGAGGAGCGTTGGGGTAGCAGGTTGCATCGTGTGCGGTCTTTCCCACTCCCGATACTGACCATGACAGCAGGAAGGGACTCGATAATGCCGGAGAAATCAATGTGTATTTTTCGAATTATTAAAATTCGAATAATACGTACTTTGAGATTATACCTTCCATTCAAGTAATAATCAAGTTTGTTGATTAAGATTGGATAGATAATTAATTTAATATGATTAAATTAATTATATCCAAATAAAACACTCTATTATGAATAGATGTGTATTTCCCTTGGAAGAACTAATTAGATGAATGCGATTCATGATAATTAATTATTGAATTTGAATAAGAGGTGGAGGATCACATAAGTGACATTCATGGTCTCCCGTCAAGGTGAAGAGTTTCGTCGCTAGGAATTGTATGTAGGAGACGCCTGTCCGAAGTGACAGCTCCTGTATACAAGCACATCTGTATCGTTCTCTTTGTTTCTCGAAAGAGTAAGGCCGTATGCGTAGTGACCCCAATATCTGGGGCGATATTAGATTGCATAGAGAGTTCTAATCCTGTTGATGGTTGGTTAAATTAACAACGGGTCAACATTGCCTTAGGGGAGAGGGACCTGGACGTTAAAGACCGAATTTGGAATTGCAAGTTGGACTTGCAAGGCGGAATGTGTTCCTGCTTCTCTTTATTCGAGTCACAGGTTCTCATATTATTGGGATGTGAAAAAGATAAAGAGGAGATCCCAGTTCTTGCTTGAGATATAACGGTAAGTATATCTCTTACTTTGAAAGATAATAAGGGAATAAACTTTCAAATTTGACAGAGCAAGATTAATTTGATTTAAAATGCATTAATCAAATGTTTTTAAAAATGAATATATAATCATTTATATGTTCTAATATAGTGCATTCTTAATTTCAGAAAATGAAGTCCATGAACCCTCTGAACAGGCTCCTGGAGGTCAATCAAATGACCGGACCGAATTATTTGGATTGGATCCGAAATTTGGATCTTGTCCTTTCTGCGGAGCGCATCTCATATGTGCTATCAAAGGACAAGATTACAGACCCAAGGACTCCAGAAGATAAATCTTTTAATGAAAAATATGATGAGGATCATAACTTGGCAAGATGTTATATTCTTGGCTCATTATCCAATGTGCTTCGGAAGCAACATGTGGAAATGAACCATTGCCAAGAAATCATGCTGAATCTGAAAGAAATGTTTGGTGACATAAACTACACACAGCATTATAGTGTAATGAAATAGCTTATTCGCTACAAGATGCATGAAGGAACCTCTATCAGAGAACACGTACTCAAAGTGTTTGGGTACCTCTTTGAATTGGAAACCTTGGGAGCCTTCATGGATTCTAACATGCAGGCTGATTTCATTCTCCTGTCGCCCCCTAAGTCTTTCAACAACTTTGTTGTGACATATCGCATGAGGAAAGGTGATTTTACTAACGCTAGGCTGTTATATGTAGTAAAGTCTACTGAAGACGTAATGAGGAAGGACGACCCCTATGCTAGTGCAATGGTTGAACAAGTAAAAGGAAAGCGTGGTCGGAAGAAAGGTTCTCGGAACGGCCCGCCCCAGAAGATAAAGAAGAAGAGTCAAGGAGTTGGCTCATCTTCCAATGCATCCACGTTGATAGCATCGAAGAAAACCAACGTTTGTCACCACTGCAAGAAGTCGGGGTACATGAGGCGTAATTTCCCGGAATATCTAGAGTTGGTTGACAAAGGTAAAGCCCCAACAAGTATGAAATCTACTTTCATCATTGAAACAAGTTTTCTCGTTGAATGAGAAGGAAGTTGGGTAGTTGATTCTGGTGCTTTTGTTCATGTATGCAATTTGTTACATTTGTTTCAGGAAACTAGGAATCTGGAGCAAGGGGAGATAGTCATCCAGATGGGATTTGATGCAAGTATTGCAGTAGTCACTGTCAGGACCTGTCAATATCATTATCTACTAGTAGAGTCTAAATACTTAAAGAGTGTCTTTATGTACCTGAAGCCAAAAGGAATTTGTTATCTGTATATAAGCTTGTTAGAAGTGGATATTCATTCCTTTTCTATAATAAGTTAATCATAAATCGTTATGGTAAATATATTGCGGATGGTATTTTGACTTATGGTGGACTCTATGAATTGTGCATTGATGAATGTATCATGAATGTTACTACCACTAATAATTAAAACCCTAAGAGATGCCGGAAGGATGGAAATCATTCAAATATGATTTGTCATCAAATGCTTGGTTATTTATCTACTGATAGGATCAATAAACTGATAAAGGACGGACCTTTAGAATTTCTACAGGTTCAATCTTTGCCTACGTGTGAACATTGCATTCGAGGTAAAATGACTAGAACACCTTTCCATAACAAGGTTACCAGATGTGAAGGTATTCTTGACCTAGTACATACCGATGTATGTGGTCCCTTCAGTACCACGACTCGGAATGGATATCGATATCATTTGATGTTTATTGATGATCATTCGCGATACATGTTTATCTTCCTACTACGTCATAAATCTGAAACCTTTGAAAAGTTCAAAGAGTTCAAGGTTTTGGTTGAGAACCAAACCAATATGAAGATTAAACGGATTCGATCTGACCGAGGTGGCGAGTACCTCTCAGATGAAAGAATACCTTAAAGAGAATGAATTGTCTCCAATCTCACTCCTCCTGGAACCCCCCAACTTAATGGTGTTGCTGAAAGACACAACAGGACCATCATGGACATGGTCTGATCAATGATGAGTAAACCACATTTGCCTCTTAGTTTCTGGGGATATGCAATAGAGACTGCAATATATATTATGATTAAGATTCCCAGCAAATCTGTACCCAAGACTCCTCACGATATTTGGTATGAAAACAGACCTAGTGTTAATCACTTGAGGGTTTGGGGTTGCTTGGTCCATGCGAAGAATGTGGAAGCAAGTAAGCTAGAATCTCACTCTCGTGAGTGTTACTTCATTGGGTATGTTAAAGATGGTATTGGATATCAACATTATGACCCTAAGACCCAAAAGGTTTTCGTCTCTAAGATGTAAAATTTCTAGGGTATGATTTTCTTAAAGGTCAAGACATAAACGACGTAGAGGAATTCATTGAATCCTCTGAGGACTCTAAGTTTCTTGAACCAGAAACTGAAGAGATAAATAAAGATGAAACACCCATACCTCTTCGAAGGAGTTCGAGGGTGGTTGCACCACCTGAAAGGTATGGATTTCATGTGTCTAGTGAAACTGACAATGATCTTGCTTCATTCGATGAAGCACTTACAGATCATGAAATGGATAGATGGATGCTAGTAATGAAGTCAGAAATTGACTCCATGCATAAGAATGGTGTATGGACCCTAGAGGATCCACCTAAAGGGGTTAAACCCACTAGGTGTAAATGGATCTTCAAGAGAAAAGGGGACCTGATGGGAAAGTATAGACTTTAAAGGCACGACTCGTAGCCAAGGGCTAAACACAAAGGGAAGGCATCGACTATGATGAGACATTCCCTCCTGTGACTATGCTTAAGTCCATCAGAACACTGCTATCTATAGTTGCATCTCTTGACTACGACATATGGAAGATGGACGTCAACACGTCTTTTCTTAGTGGATATCTCGAGGAGGATATCTATATGGAGCAGCCCCAGGGCTTCAACGTTGAGGATGGCAAAGTATGAAAGCTGAAGAAATCCATCTATGGGATCAAACAAGCTTCTCGTAGCTGGAACATCAGATTTGACGAAACCATAAAGAGTTATGATTTTGTGCAGAATCCTGATGAACCTTGTGTGTATAAGAAGCTTAGTGGGAGTGCCATTGTGCTCATCGTTTTTTATGTAGATGATATCCTTATCATTGGGAATGATACAGGGATGATTACTGGTGTGAAAATTTGAAAATCCCCTACCTTTGAGATGAAAGATCTTGGAGAAGCCTCTTACATCTTAGGCCTGAAGTTATTCAGAAACTGAGAAAAGAGGATATTAGGATTATCAGACATGGCCACATTAAGAAGATTCTTGAACTATTATTTATGTATAGTTTCAAGAAAAGATTCCTCCCCTTAAGACATGGTATCCATCTGTCTAAAGGGATGGCTCCTCAAAGTGTTGAGGAAAAGAAGGCCATGGCTGGATGCCCCTATGCATCAGCTGTAGGAAGCTTAATGTATGCCATGATGTATACTAGGCCAGACATCTGCCATGCAGTGGGAGTGGTAAGTCATTACCAATCTTGCTATGGAAAGCAAAACTGGAATGCAATAAAGAACATTTTCAAATATCTAAGACGGATGCAAGATTACATCTTGGTCTATGGAGATGGTGATCTCCAAGTCTTGCGATATACAGATTCACACTTCCAGTCGGGTATGGATGGTCGAAAGTCGACATCAGGGTTTGTATTCCTATTGAACGGTGGTGTTGTGAGATGGAGAAGCAAGAAGCAGGACACTACAATAGATTCAACAATAGAAGCTAAATATATTGCCGCATCGGATGCGTCAAAGGAGGCCGTGTGGTTGCGCAAGTTCATCCTAGAGCTTGGCGTAGTTTCCTATGATACTCCCATCCCGTTACACTACGATAACACGGGAGCCATTTCCCAGGCGAAGGAACCCAGATGGCATCAAAAGATCAAGCATGTGGAAAGGAAATACCACATCATTCGGGAGATTCAAAAGCATGGTGATATCGTCATCACAAAGGTGGCCTCTGCCGACAACGTTGCTGATCCTCATACCAAACCTCTGACGCAGAAGATTTTCGACCAGCATGTAATGAGTATGGGTTTACGGATTGTTCCTGAATGGTTTTGAGGGCTAGCGGGAGATTGTTAGTCATGTGAGCCCAAGGTGAACCATTCTTGCAATAAATGTTATTGTAATATATATGATTTATCAATAAAAGTTATTGATTGTTTCACTCCCCTTTTGAGATTAAATGAATGAATGCACTATAAGGTCCCTCTGTACAATTAAAGTTATGTGTCATGGCCGTCTTGATAATCATACAACTGTTGATTCATTAAATTGAATCATAGAGGCTGGTGCTTGGATGAATATCTAAGGAGTTAGATAGAGGACTCATCAAGCACCATCAAATGATTATTAAGAGATGACCTCCAGCTTGAGTAGGAGATGACAATCCTTTCTCATTAAGGCTGATATCTGATCGACATCTTGATGCAGGTCCTCTACATGGGAGTAGTGATTTGGAGGTGTCAGATTAGTTAGGTCAAAGGATTGACTTAACAAGATCGAGATAACCTAAGTCCTATATTGAATGTTGTCACAATATAGGCAAACATCCTCTGACTAGAGATAGATGTGTTACTATATGTCTGAGTGTGTGCATTTGGCAGACAAATAGGCTGATGACCTAACCAAGGTCTACATATCGGTGAGTTGGTGTGCATTTAAGGGCATATGAGTAATACGATCTCTCAAAGGGATCATACAGGTTCACTTGTGAATCGGAAGACATGAGCTCACTCATGCGATATTGTGACCGATCAAATTCCATGCATGGTCATCGTGTTTTGGAAGCATGAAAAGAATTTGAAGGTATGATATATGCTTTGGGAAAGCATATGATCGATATCGATTCCCAATGACCAAGATTGAGAAACTTGGTGATCAAAACCTGAAGATGACAGTGTAAAATCGATCTATATCTCCAGGTTGATTACATGTCTTCCAGTATGCACGATGTACAGGTGTTAGGAATACTTGAGGATGATTTGATCATAAACGATTGTATAACCATGATGCTTTTATTCCGAAGGAATGATGAAACATGTTTGGATTTCAGTTATTCCTCTCAGTAGAGAAGTAATCTGATCTTGGTCCAAGTGTTAGACATTGATCTGAATGAGATTCAGATGCAATGAGAAGATTATATTTGCGGTCTTGATTTAATCAAGCATCTATGAGAGGTCCGTGAGATCTGGATTTGAGATGGGGTCTCAACATCCAAGTCACTATACGTGGAACAATATAATCGCCCTGTCCTTATCTCCAAGTATCTGTGGAGAAAGCGTATTATTCTTGAAAGGGTTCAAGAATAATTTCATAGTTGAATTATATCTAAGCATTGAGAAATGGATAACAAAATGTGATTTAATTATCTTGAATATTGTTAATTTGATTCACATTTATGGATGTATGTGAATGATGATCCTATATAATTAAATGTGTTTTAATTATTATGGATAGGAATAATGTGGATAGAAATATCCAATTATTCATAATATATTATAAATGTGATTTATAATGTATTGAAGAGAGGTTATTATGATTTATATTTGTTGATTAATTATTGGTTTGAATTGGATTTACATTGTATAATTAATTGAAAATATAGATTACATTTTGTTTTGGATTGTGAATGTGATTCACAACTTTTTCAATGGCAAGATTGCAATATTCTCAAAATTAATTGTGAAATATTTTTATAGAATAATTTACAACAAAAGTTTTTTTAAAAATCTTGGATATTTTCTTGGAGTAATTCAATCTCATGACATTGCATGAGATTGCCTCCATCATGGAATATGGTGGACAGCTACCATCTCCAATATGGACATTGGTAGCCATCCTACCGATCTCCATGGGGAGATGTAATGTCCATGCAATTGTCTCCATATTTGCTTGATTTAATTTAGGATTGAATTGTATTTGATTTATCAAATATTTTTAATCCAAAATTAAATTATTTGTTGTTGTGTTTTACCAACAACAATCTTGACCATTGAAAGAAACACAAATCAATCCCATCCGTTAATTTTGTGTGTCCCATGGATTGAGATCCATGGACTTCCAAACATTATATAAAGAGAGGCACTCCATGCTCTCTAGAGTTACAACAAGAACAAACAACTTAAGCTCTTTCTTCTCTCATATTTCACACGTCCTCTCTTCCTCTCTCATATTGGTGGCCGTCCACCCTAAGAGAAGAAGAAGACATCTTCCTCGTCGACTTGCCGTTGTGATGCCGCCTCGATAACTCTCGGTTCTCCATCTTCTTTGGTGTGCTAGATCGTTAACTCGGCCTAATTAATTAAATCACAAGAAAAAGCTGGATTAATTAAACTCTAGTCCATGTGCCTTGAGGAGTCACATACAATGCGTGAAGGATCCATTGTGGCAGACACTGAGTGGCTCCCAAGATAGGACTTCGGACTTAGGTTTGATTACCCGGCTACTGTGCTTTAGGTGTAGAAAGTGCTTCGTCTAGGGCCGGTTTCTCGTGCATCATATAGATAGTTTAATTTCAGTCTTTATTTTATGCACGGATCACTCTGCATGTAGACTGCTGGATCAGGTACGCATCACTTACTCTGCATGCATCATTGATTTTATCGCGCGTCGGCTTTTTCGTCTTCTCCCCCTGTTTTTGGACTTAAATAACCAGGAGAACCGAAAAATTCGTTAGGCATTGTTTGCTTGAAAAATACATAAAAACAAAAACTATAAATTGGGACTGCTAAACACACTTGACCCTAAAAGACACCTCACTTAAAAATTTCTCTTGGGGAGAGCAACCCCCTCATTGTCTGGTTTGGATGAGCGAGAGAGCGACCCGCACATTTGCCTAGATCCATATCTGAACCCTGATCAGACTAGCAGCCTTTTATATGGGACAGTCTGGTAGGCGGATTGGATTCCTATCAGCTCGCATAACCGCTCTGATATCCTGACATTATCACCTAAATAAAATTGAAAAGATAATTGACCGAGCTCTTACGGTCTTCAGCTCAGTGTTGAGTAGGTGAACTTGGGGTTTGTTTGCTCATCTTGTGTGTTTCCAGATCTCATCCACCAGACTTGCCAGATCAAGATGATGGGCAGGAGGTCTCTTAGGCAGCCTTTGGCTGCACTGCTTTTTAGCACTCCAGCCCGTTCATCTAGGTTAGTTCGTGAAAGCCGAGACCCGCTCTCCGAACCCGAGTTTGATTCCACCCTGTTCCCTCTTGACCAGCCTTCTGCCAGTTCTGAGATATCAGTGCCAGATGCGAGAAAACAGACAGATGATTTATCAGCACCTGAGTTTGGGTCTTTTGCCTTTGCAAAGACCATGGCCAGCAGCGAGGAGCGCACCGATGGTCAGAGGCCCGAGACGACTACTTACGTACTGGACCAGGGTGCGATCAACACCACCATGCTAGCTTCCCTCGAGATTATGCAACGACAGATACATGATCAGGGAGCTGTCATGGTAGAGATGAGGAGAGAGATGGAGAGGCTGAGGACAGAGCGAGAGCAACCAAGAGACGCGGGACGGAGATACCCAGATCAGCCAGAGGAGTCAATTCATCCGGCCGAGCCTCCAAGACCGATGCGGGAGTTGCACAACCCCGGATCGACACTGACACCCCGGTGGGTGGTTCTTCTAGTGATCGTAGGAGACTTCAAGTTCCCCCACAGACACTTCAGATCCTCCCCCGCTTCCACGGGCTCGCCACTGAGGATCCCCATCTACATCTCCACAAGTTTGAGATGATCTACAGCACCGTCCACGATCAACAGGTGGATGAGGACACCATCAGGATGATTGCCTTCCCTTTCTCCCTGGCCGACAGAGCAGCCAACTGGCTGAAGCATTTAGGGAGATTCATGTACACTTGGGAGCAGCTCCGCACCGAGTACTTGAACAAGTACTATCCCCTCGGTCGGACCAATGCAGTGAGGGCCCTGATCAGAAACTTCTCCATGCTCCCCAATGAGCAGTTCCATGAGGCCTGGGAGAGGTTCAGAGAGCTTACCGACAGATGCCCGCACCACGACATCACGAAGCCAAACTTAGTTTAGAACTTCTTTTGCGGGCTGACACCAGAGCTGCAGGGCCTGGTGAATGCTTCTTGTGGTGGTTCCTACTTCGTCAAGGATGAGGACTAAGTCTGTACCATCTACGAAGTTATGGTCGAGAACTATACAGTGATGTCCCAGACCCGACTCTACACTCAGGGAAACCCCCAGCCACAGACTGTGCAGTACCAGAGGATAGCATTGGTTGATGCCGGTCCTTCCACTTCATCTGCGGCAGTTGCATAGGCTGAGTCCACAGCCGCATACATGGGCATCATCAGCGAGAAGCTGGACCAGATCTAGCTGATCGAGAAGAAGCAGTGCCTGGGCATCACGTAGATGGATCAGATGGCACAGACGCTGAGTGACCTGAAGACACAGCTCATGTGTCTCCAGGAGGCACAGACAGCTTCTCAGCCCCATCTTCGGTCACAAGTAGATCCGAGCAGCAGTGGTAGCTCGTCCCAGCACTCCAGTGAGCCTAGACAGGTTCACCTTGTACAGGTGGAGTCGTACCAGCAGCCACCACAGTTCTACCAATCACCACCATCCCAAGATACTCAGATGGTGATCTACCAATCGGATCAGTCCTTGGCAGTACTCCCTCCACCCACCTATGAGCCGGAGCCGTTGATGGATGTCAACGGGATTTGGTATGACTGACCCCAGCTCGGTATCCGACGAGACCATCCCAGATTTTACTGGTCGGCCGGAGGCACCAGTTCCCAATAGCATCCTCCATTTCAAGGTGGCCAGTACGACCAACAGCGTGAGAAGCACCAGCAGCCCCAGCCCCCAGTACACCAGCAGCCATCCCTGTACCAGCAGTATGGTCCTCATCCCTATCAGTAGGGACGGCCTTGGAGGCAAGAGCAGCCTCGGCAGCAGTATCATCAACAGTACCCTTCTCACCTGCACCAGCTGCAGCAACCTCACTACCAGCGAGGCCACCCGTCAGGTTCTCATGGGCCGACCTATGAGAACCACGCCCTGGATGATCTAGCCCGCCTCATGACCGAGCAACAGGCTACTTTTCGACAGGAGATGGACGAGTTCCGCCAGGAGATGTGGGAGATTGTGAGAGGGAAGGCTGTTATCCCTGCCCAGATTGAGCTTAACCCGAACAACCTCAAGAGGAAGTCTGAGCAGGTAGAGTTCACTGAGATTACCACTCCTAGTGCTTCACTTGGTGATATGTCTACATACATGTTTGATGTTGATTTTGTTACACTTACGAGCGGTAGGATACCATCAGGCGGCGCCTCGTCTGAGCGACGACCCCACGCCACTCCAGGAGCGCCAGAAGAGGAGGAGCACGATACTGATGCCACGAGAGATGATGATGGTGGTACTGATGCCACCACAGATGTTGATCCAGCCGACGGTACTCAGGTCGTCGCTTCACCAGTTGGAGGAGGTGGTAGTGACGCCACCATTGCAGTTGTTGAGCCAGAGCACGGTACTTATGCTGCGAGTCCAGATGTTGAGGGTGGTACAGAGGCCTCCATTTCCAGTTCTGCTAGTCCTGTTGTTTTTCCTTCAGTACATGTATCTCGGGACATTTCTGCAAACAAAGGAAAGGGTTTGTTGTTTTCGGATCCGCATGTGTTGCTTGATGGTGTTTGTGTGGATTCTGCTGTCCATGAGCATGCCAGACCCTCTCCTAGTCCTTCATCTGAGAAGTACCCTATAGTCCCCTTTCCTAGAGTACTCCATCCGGGTAAGGGATAGAAAAAAGAAAATAAAAAAAGAATCATCAGATAGAGTTCAGCCAGCAGATGATAGATAGATTCCACATACAGCTGAATCTACAGGAGGCCTTGGAGCACATATCTCTACTCAAGAGATCACAGAGAGACAGGACCACAGTTAGGAGGAAGAGGCGGAACCATCGGTCAGAGATTCATGTGCTTACTTGTGCCATTTGTTTCGCGATTCAGAACCGTCTGCCAGCCAAGAGGCCAGATGCAGGAGCCACGTATGTCAGATGCCACATCTATGAGCAGAGGTTCGACCGCACTCTATTAGACAACGGTTCTTCGATCAACCTACTTCCGACAGCCCTTCTCGACCTCTTCAAGTTAGGCCCTCTCCGATAGAGCAGGACGATCCTTCAATTTGTTGATTGATCTGTAAAGAGCCCGAAGGGGTTGATGAAGGACGTTTTTGTCATGATTCAGGGCCTGAAATTCCCTATGGACTTCGTAGTGTTGGACATGGAGATCCCTAAGTCTGTGGCTGATACCCACTCATTCTAGGACGCCCGTTCTTGGCCACAGCCAAGGCAGTGTCCGACCATGATAGCGGGAAGGTATACTTTCGCGTCGAGGGTGAGAGTATACAAATATAGACAGTCGAGGAGATGAGAACCAGAGATTCATCTTTCTCAGAGCCGACTTCCGATTCAGAGCAGATGACAGAGGCAGGGCGAGACATCCACCAGGACTGCGATTTTGTGATTATAGATGACGAGGCAGTTTGGGCAGATCCAGTCGCACAGGCCATCCTCTCACCTTCAGAGTTAGCTGATGCAGAGATGCCAGTAGAGGAGAGCTTGGAGAGCGCATTCCTGGTCCAGGATATATCTCAAGCAGCAGGCCCAGTTCCCGACCACGAGACAAATTTTTGTGAGTCCGATGCAGATCCCTCAGAGTCAGATACTGATTGGGCAGAGGTTGATGATTTGATACCATGTATGACTCCTACTGAGCCTACAGCTAGGGAGGAGGTCGATTTCGTGCAGAGCAGAGACAGTCCAGCAGAACATCCTTCTCCAGATTCAGATTGTAAGCGAGAGTTCTCATTCTCCCATGCAAATTTGGCAGCATTCACTCAAACTTTTCAGAGGTCAGATCCGCCGGCACCTACTTGTCGAGAGCTGAAGCCGCTACCGTCTTCGTTGAAGTATAGGTTCTTTGCGGGTGAGCATGAGATGTACCAGTCATTATCTCTGTTGATTTGACTAGAGAGTAGGAATCCCGTCTAATGGGGGTTCTTAAAAAGAACCGCAAGGCGATAGGATGGAGTGTAGCCGACCTCTAGGGGATAAGTCCAGACCTGTGCTCTCACCATATCTATCTCGAGGAGGAGGCAAAGTCGTCGCATGAGTTTCAGTGGTGGCAGAACCCGAATATTCGAGAGGTTGTCATGAAGGAGATCTCGAAATGATGGAGCGCCGATTTTATCTACCCCATCTCCGACTCCAAGTGGTTCAGTCCATTGCATGTGGTGCCTAAGAAGACGGGCATCACCACAGTTGTCAGTGAGTCTGAAGAGGAGATCACTACCCGGGTACCCACTTCTTGGCGGGTCTGTGTGGACTACAGACGATTGAACCAGGCCACCAAGAAGGATCATTTCCCCTGCCCTTTATTGATTAGATTATTGAGAGGCTGGTAGGGAAGAGCCATTATTGTTTCCTGGATGGGTACTCCGGATATAATCAGGTGGCCATCGCTCCCGAGGACCAGGAAAAAACCATCTTCACCTGTCCCTTCGGGACATATGCTTTCAGACGCATGCCATTTGGATTGTGTAACGCTCCGGAGACATTCCAGAGATGCATGTCGTCCATCTTTTTGGACATGGTGGGGGAGTGCTTGGAGGTCTTCATGGATGATTTCTCGGTCTACGGCGACGGATTCGATTCTTATCTTGACTGCCTAGACCAAGTCCTTCAGTGATGCATTGAGGTTCACCTTGTGTTGTCTTAGGAGAAGAGTCACTTCATGGTGACTCAGGGGATGGTGCTTGGCCATATCATCTCCAACAGGGGCATGGAGGTTGATCCGGCCAAGGTGGATGTCATTAGAAAACTCAATCCACCTTCCAACTTGCGGCAGTTACGATCTTTTCTGGGGCACGTCGGTTTCTAAAGGCGCTTCATTCATGATTTTAGTAGGATTGCCCGACCGTTGACTGATCTGCTGATGAAAGACACTGAGTTCCTCGTAGATGATAAGTGTCTATCGTCATTTGAGACTCTCAAGAGTCGTGTTGTAGAGCTCATGTTCTCCAGCCACCTGATTGGTCTCCCCCATTCGAGATCATGACGGACGCCTCCGATTTTGCCGTGGGGGATGTGCTAGGACAGAGGAGGGATGGAGTCCCTTTTTCTATTCATTATGCTAGCCGTACATTGGATGCCGCCCAGCGGAATTATACAGTCACTGAGAAGTAGATGCTAGCCATAGTTTTCGTCCTAGATAAGTTCAGATCTTACATCATTGGATCTAGAGTGACAATCTATACCGATCATACCGCCATCAGGTACCTCATGGAAAAGAAGGATGCCAAAGCCAGATTGACCAGATGTATCCTTCTACTCTAGGAATTCGATATAGAGGTTAAGGATAAGCCTGGAGTCAAGAATGTGGTGGCGGATCATCTCTCCCGATTGGAGTATCTTGAGGATTCTAAGCAGATTGAGCCTATTTGTGAGACCTTCCCAGATGAGGCGATCCTTGCTATCGCCTCTCTCCCATGGTATGCTGATATTGTGAACTATCTTGTCACCAAGAAAGTTCCACAAGATTGGCCCAGGCAAAAACTTGAGACCTTCCTTGTGAAGGCCAAGAGTTACCACTGGGAGGATCACGTCCTTTATCATGAGGGAGGGGATAGTATCTGGCGTCGGTGCATTCCTCAGGAGGAGCACCACATCGTCCTTACTTACTGCCACAAGCTTGAGGCAGGAGGACATCACTCTGGGAGGAGAACGGCGCATAAAGTGCTCCAAACCGGCCTATGGTGGCCTACTCTCTTCAAGGACTCTGATGAGTTCGTGAAGAGGTGTACTGACTAGAGGATGGGTACTTGTGGACAGCGTGATATAATGCTGATGCAGCCCATACACTTCTGTGAGGTTTTTGACGCATGGGGTGTCGATTTCATGGGTCCATTCCCTAAGAGTCAGGGATTTGAGTACATTCTGTTGGTCGTAGATTATGTGAGTTGTTGGGTTGAGTCCATCCCCACCCAAACCGCAGATGCTAGGACTGTTTGCAGATTTTTGAGGAAGAATATCATTTCACGATTTGGGATATCTCGAGTGTTGATATCTGACGGGGGGTCTCATCTCTTAACGACAAGGTAAAGGCCCTTGCTAGCGAGTTCAGCATAGACCATCGAGTTGCCACTCCATACCACCCTCAGATGAATGGTCTTGCTGAAGTGTCGAACAGGGAGATCAATACTATATTGCAGAAAGTCGTCCGCTCTGACCGAAAGGATTGGTCACAGCTTTTGGACTCGGTCTTGTGGACATATAGGACGTCTTTCAAGACTCCTTTGGGTACATCTCCCTTTTGCCTCGTTTATGGCAAGCCCTGCCATTTACTTGTTGAGCTGAGACATAGGTTACTTTGGGCTGTTACTGATATACTTTTGGATACAGAGAGTGTAGGAGATCAGAGGAGGGCGGAGTTAGCAGCCCTAGAGGAGCTTTGTGATATAGCCTTTTCAAACATCCTACATTATAAGGAGAGAGTGAAAGAGTGGCATGATTCTCATATCAGCCACAAGCAGTTTGAGCCAGGACAGAGAGTATGGTTGTTTGATGCTAGGCTTCATCTATTTCCAGGGAAGCTACAAAGCAAATGGAAGGGACCCTATTTAGTTAGAAAGGTACATGACAATGGGAGTATTGATATATCTGAGTTGTCTTCTGATGTTCTAGATCATGAGCCGCGGGTCGTTGACGTTGCCCTGATTCACTTTACGTGAGATGTGGTCTCTTGACTCACATCTATTGCATCTCACGCCTGATTGTCACTGTTCTTCCGACTTGTATAGATCCAGTTGTCCATATCACTCTATTCTTTAGTCCCACATCCCTTTTCTCATCTTATGATTATGCTATACTTAGGGTGTACTTTACCCTAAGTATAGGGGGTGTAGGACTCTTGGGTATTCTATTGATTCTTTCTACCTCTGTTTGCTTCCTATACTTAGGGATATTTTACCCTAAGTATAGGGGAGGTAGACTGTGTACATCCTTCCCCTCGGATTTCCCTTCATGTACAACTTGCTATACTTAGGATTACTTGATCCTAAGTATAGGGGGAAACACCGAGTCCTCTTCATTTACTCTTTGATTTGTCCTTGTATATACCATTCCTTTTCACTTCCCTATACTAAGCATGAGTTATGTCTTCTTCATCGCTCTTGATCACTCTAAGGACATCGATCGAGCTAAGTATAGGGGGGTGTCGTATATATTTCATTTATACTTTAGCCATAACTCGTACTTTGTGTGAGAGTGTTAATAAATAAAAATGGCTAAAAACCCATAAAAATTTAAAAATTCCCTTGTACATAAAATTCTTCTTGCACATACCTATTTATTTATAAAAATTATTTTTGTACAAATGTTTGTAAAAATGATTTGTGTAAATAGCTTGTACATATTTTCATATCAAAATTATGTATACAGTACAAAATTTTTGAAAAATGTTTTGAAAAACAAAAAGTTCGCAAAAACCTTGTGTAAATTTTTTGTAAATATTTTGCAAAACTTCGCATTCATGCATACATCCACGTTTTCAAACATTTTTCAAAAATTTTGCACAATTGTAAAAGTTTGTAAAATTGCATCTTTGTAAATACTTGCACAGTTTTTCCAAATCATAGTTGACATTGAAACTGGCCTGGAATTAAATTGACAAATGGAGCTTGGTTAAGACCTTAATCCACCTAATTATAAAAGGAACCTTATAGGGCTTAGGATTGAGACTTTTTAGGTCCATTGGGACTTAATTCTTTGAGTCCACTAGGCTATGAGCATATGTCATCTTGATGAGCCTAAGAAGAGCACTTAACAACACATGCATGACTCTCAGAGACAATGGCTTTACTTGCACCAGCACTTTACACATAGCTCTCCACGGATGAGGTGGTGAGGAGGCAGTTTCCTTTGGCTTGGGGTAGCATATGAGGGTAGTACTTCTACGCGGAACCTCTCTTCTTCTTATAGTGAAGGAAGTGCGCCTCAACTTGGTCTGGTGGTTATGAAGTCTAAAGACAGGAGTTGTGGGTTGCAATAAAGCTTGAAAAGAGGGATAGTCTACTGGCTCAAGAGGAAAAACTCCTTATGTATATATGTTGTACCATGTAGATATGTTGTACAGATGCATATGAAAAAATGTGCAAAGAAAGAAAAACTCCAAAAAAGTGGTGGGTCGGATTGAAAATTTAATAATCCCACAGGAGTGTATATAGTCAAATAAGGCAAAGCTTATGTTACTCATTACCATCTCATAAAGATTGCAACGGGAGACTCAGCTACACTGGTTAGAGCTCCCAAGGATACATGGCTACACTGGTCATGGTCAATTCTCTTCTTCCCCCTCTTCTTGAGCCGGTTGCACTTGAACTTAGAAGGGAATACCCTGCTTCTCGAGGAAAGAGTTGCTAGACCGAGGCATTAGAGTTACCAGGTTGAGGGAGGTTGTTTCTTTATTACTTCTGAGGCGGGGAGCTACATATCACTTACACAGTACAAGGAAAAATTCATGGTCATTAGAGTTTGTGTATGTAGACTTGTTCTGATCTGGTTTATTGAGGAGTCTTGACCATAAATTGGTGGAACTTAGAGGCTGTTAAGTTTTAAGCTGAAGTCTAAATAAGGTTCTGACAAATGAATAATCCAAAGGTCTGACTGAGCTCCATATTTCAATTTAATGAAGGAAAGTTTCATAATCAACCTTGATTTCTCCTCTTTTTCCTTTTCTTTTTCTTCTGCACTTCTTTTTGAAATATTTCTTTGCTAAGGGACTAGCAAAAGTAAATTATATGAGGGTGATGAATCCCCATTCATCACTCTTTATTCCTTTATTTTATCTAGAAACCTTGGCAAAATACCATGTAAATACAATAATTTGTCAAAATGCATGCATCATGTAAGTACCCATAATTAGCATGTTTTTGCACAAAATAAAGGAATAAAGAAATAAAGAAAAAGAGGGAAATATTTAGAATAAATATTGAGTGACCTAACCCCAAGGGAGGGCTCAGCATGGGCCTGACCGCAATATAAAATAAGTAGAGAGAGATAGGGTAACTTAAAATAGTGTAAATATCCCTTTATATGTAAATAATTTATTTTCTAAAAATAAAAATATTTATGTGTTCCCCACATTTTGTATATATTTATAAAAATAAAATAAAAATAAGAAAAATAAAAATAAGAAAAATAAAAATAAAAAAATAAATTCTCTCTTCCTCTTGTATATACCATATATATATAAGATGTATATTTTACCTTTGTAAATAATGAATAAAATTCAAATAAAAATTACTTTGAATCCCATATTTTATGTTCAAAATAAATAAAATATAAAATAGGGATAATTATACAAAAATAAATAACTAAAAATAAAAATAAAAAATACATATGTAAATATACCTGTATATAATAATAACATAATGTAAATACCTAATTTATTTTTCAAAAAAATTAAATAAAAATCACTAAAAAATACTTTGAAAATAAATAAACATTTTTCATGTTGAAATTATTTTCAAATAAAATCATTTTCTATTTTAAAATGATTTTACAAATAATTAATAAATGAAATTTCCTGATTGGTCCACGGGGATTGTTGACCCCCAGTCAACTTCCCCCCCTGGATCACTTTTGACCCGGACCCGACTTTCAACTCGATTTCACCCAATTTTCCCGAATCGGTCCGATCACCAATTAGCCAAACCTCGGGCTCCGATTGCAGCTCCAACATCCATGATTCACGCACGAGCATCTTCTTAGGGATCCGTGCATCGATCTGCGTTCTCCACTCCCATCTTATCGGACCTGTACCTGTATAAAATCTCCTATCCAGTCGCATTCCTCCGCATCTTTGGCCATTCCCTTCGGCTCCCAGCACCTCCCTTCCTTCTCCTTGAGTGACAGCAAGCGAGAGGGATCGATTGCAGTAAGGGCCAAGGTCGGTAGCCTCAGATCCGGTGGTCTTCGCCGTCGCGCTCCGCCACCGACGAGCTCGAGCCTCTGTAGGCGTCGCTCCATTGAGGCAAGGACCCCAAGAGACGCAGCATCTCCCCCATAGACGCTCTCGATCATCAGGTAGCCTTAACATCCCTCAGATTAGCTTCCATTTCCGAATTTATATTTTGCGCCATCGGTCGATTCCGGCCAACCCACTCCGCTCCGACCATCCTTTCGACCATCCGATTGTCGCATCACCTTCAATCCCCATTCATCACTCTTTATTACTTTATTTTAGCTAGAAATCTCAGCAAAATGGCATGTAAATATGTGTAAATATCATAGATTGTCAAAATGCATGCATCGTGTAATTATGCATAATTAGCATGTTTTTGTGTGAAAATAAAGGAATAAATAAAACAAGAAAAAGAGGGAAATATTTAAAATAAATATTGAGCGACCTAATCCCAAGGGAGGGCTCAGCATGGGCCTGACCGCAAAAGAAACCAAGTAGAGGGAGATAAGGTCAATCATGGTGTACATAACCCTATGTATATAAATAAATTTATTTTCCTCAAAATAAAAATAAAAAGGAGTTTCTTATATTGTGTACATATATATATAAAAATAAAATAAAAATCATAAAAATAAAAATAAAAAGAAAAAGAATAAAATTCATTTCCCACCTTGTATATATACCATGTACATATGTATATAGATCTATTTATTTAACTCATGTAAATAAATCATAAAAAAATGAAAATACCTTTTTATTCCAAATTTTATGTTATAAATAAATAAAATATAAAATTGGAATAATTGTAGAAAAATAAACAATTAAAGATAAAAATAAAAAATACATATGTACTTATACTACATATAATAATAATATATTACAAATACGTTATTTATTTTTCCAAAAAATAAATAAAAATCACAAAAAAATACTTTGAAAGTAAATAAACATTTTTTATTTTGAAAAGTTTTCGAAATAAAATCATTTGCTATTTTTAAATGAATTTCTAAATAATTAATAAAAGGATTAATCTGATTGGTCCACGAGGGAACGTTGACCCCCGGTCAACTGCCCCCCCCGGACCACTTGACCCGGATCTGTGCCCTGACCCAATATTCTCCCATGTTTTTAGGCTTGATCTGACCACCATCAATCGAAACCCCGGGCTCCGATTACTCTTGGTTCATTACTGATCCACGCCCGGGGATCTTTCTAGGGATCCGTGCTTCACAATCGCCTGCCCAACTCCAATTTAGCCGGACCCCTACCACTATTTAGCCAAGCTCCACCGCACTTTTCTAGCACATTTCGCCATCGCCTTCGTTTCCTGGGACCTCCATTCTCCTTCATAGAGTGACAGCTATCCAAGGGAGGTGTTGCAGTGAGGATTTGAGGTCTGAAGCTTAGGTCCGGCGACTTTTGTCGTCGTGCTCCGCCGCCGGCGAAGCTCGAGCCTCTGGAGGCGACTCTCCATCGAGGCGACGATCCCCAGAGACCCAGTGTCTCATCCCTAGTCGACCACGTCCATCAGGTACCCCCGATTTCCCCTAGGTTAGGTTAATTTCCGATTTCGCCCAATTTGTGTCGTCGGCCTTCGCCGGCTGATTCGCTTCGATCCGACCACCGATTCGATCGATCGACCTTCGATTCACGTTCACGAGACTCCGCTACACCTTCTCCGCACCTCCAATCACCTTGGTTCGCCCCGGATCCAAGGCTCGGGTCTCCTCCATCGTCGCTTCGCTGGAGACCTCCGCTCCGCCTAATTCTGACCCCCTCGTCACCCGCTAACGGGTCGAGGCAAATTTCCCACGACCCAGAAAGCTTCATGTGCAGGATTGAAGTTAAAAGGGCCTCATCTGGAGGTCCTACAGTCGAGGAGCAGGAGCTTCAGGTGGTCCTCCTCGCCGGGCCACTCCGGTGGTTCCCGGCCTCATCGGAACCACCCACCAGCTGCGGACTAGCCTAGGCATTCTCTTCCCCATCTTAGCAGCCTCATCGGAGCTCTCCACCGTGCGGATTGGGCCGGCGAACTTCACCTGCGGCCTGTTCTTGGAGGAGCTCCAGTTGCCGTCCGAGTGCACCTCCTCCGCCAGATCAGATCGTGGCCATTCATCTGCGGAGCTTCCACAGTCGTTGATCCATCTAAGGATTAGATCGAGAGCGTCAAGCCAGCGAAGAGGCGTGCATGCACCCCCATCGTCAGATCTCCACGTGGCACTCCTCTAGCCGTCGATCATTAATAAAGGGGTAATTTCATTTAGGCCCCTCCTTTTTCTGCACTTATAGAATAGTCCTGTAAATATTTTAGTGTGTTGTTTTTATTTTAGATAATTTGCATCTGGAACCTTATGTTTGTTTTATTTGCATTTTAGTCCATGTCTACGTAGAACACGTGCATCGTCACGTGCTATTTTGGACATTTTGCATGTATGGCTTGGGGTTTGTTTATGTTATGGAATGAAGTTTAGTTTCTGAAATTTGCATTTATACCCATGTGAGTGGTTTTAACTGAACATGTGCTGATTATTTGGATTTTTGCACTTTGAACCCTAAGGTTTTCGCACGTGTTAATATCTAGCCCCCCGAACTATGTTTTCTTACATTTAGGTCCCTTTGTGTTGTAGCCCTTTTTTGTTGGATAAAATAGCAAAAAAAACTCCAAATCAAGTGAAATTTAGAAACGTGGCTCTTGCCACTGTGTAAAAATTTCACTAATTTTTTGGGACATTTTTATTGCTTTTTATTATTTTTAAAAATTCAAAAACATGTATTTTTCTTACTATTTGAAAATAAAATCAAAGAAAAATATAAAAACTTTCTAAAAAATCTAAAAAAATTAGGGAATGTTCGTTTAATGGTTTTCTAGCTTCTTTCCAATTTTTGTGCTATTTGGATTTATAAAAACCATAAAAATTGAAAAACCTAAAAATCTTATAAAAACCATTAAAAATTCTATAAAATTCAAAAAAATACAAACTCTTTTTCTGTAGCGTAGGTTACGTATATATTTTACATAAAAATTGTCTTAAGATTTTTATAGACTAGTTATATATTTTTAATTGGTCTTTCAATTCTGGATGCATAGTTACCCACTTTTTTCCCCTTTTTAAATTTTTAAAAAATCAAACAAAAATGACAAAATTCCCAAAAAATTACCAAAAACACTTAAAAACATAAAAAAACACAAAAAAATTAATTTGAATTTTTTGTGCATTTTGGGTGTTTAAATAAATCATTGTATTTGCTCTTGTACACATTTTCTTAGATTTTCTTATATATTAAAAACAAAAAAATTATAAAACAATTAAAATCCACCAAAAACATTTTCTTCATTTTTTTATCATCTTGACTACTTCGTGGGACGTCTCGGCCGACCCGTGCTCCTTGAGTCCGACCCTGGTCGCTATGCCAGGTTAATAAAATAGCAAGGACCGCTGTTTGATTTCCTTGTTCTATTTCTCGATTTAGTGGTTCTTATTTTTTCTGGATTGACAGAGTTCCTCGATCCAGGTCGCAATGACCCGAGAGTGATTTCTACCTCACCTGGATCTTGATTCCATGATTTTTCGGTCATTAGAATGCCGTCGTTGCCGGGAGCACGGCTTAGTAGTCTTTTTCGATTTTCCGCGGCTTTTTTGTGCATAGTTGTATATATTTTTTATCTGATTGATTTATCTATTTTTCTGGACTGACACACTTCTGTTTCTGTTCCTTGCGAGGGCCCGAGGACCGAGGCAGCTTTTTCAGAAGCCGAAGCAACTGCGGGATTCGGAGGCGGCTCTCTTCTTTACAGAGCCGCATGAGAGCACGAGGAGGAGGACCGAAGTGCGGGAGCTGCGGAATAGCCGTGAAATAACCATAGTTTAGATTAGAATTAGATTAGTTTTATTTTCTGCAAAATATTGATTTGTAATAACACAGGGACCGGGACTTGGACACTTGGGTGATATCGGGGTCTGTTTCGCCGAGCACCGCTGTGCTCGGGGGACCTCACCGCGGTTTTCGTCGATTTTGAAATCTGACCGTTTATTTACTACTTATTTGATTTACGCGGTTTTAGCCCTATCTTAGGATTTTCTGTGATTGTGACGTAATTGATTAGGATCCAAACACATAATTATCTACTTGTGCCTATAGATCGGTAATTGGACCTAATTAATTAAATCACAAAGAAAAAGTCAGATTACTTAGGCTCTAGTCCACGTGCCTTGAGGAGTCACAAACAGTGCGTGCAGGATCCGTTGTGGCAGACACCGATTGGCTCCCAAGATAGGACTCCGGACTTAGGATTGCGTACCCGGCTACCATGCTTACGTGTAGAAATTGCTTCGTTTAGGGCCGGATTCTCGTGCATCATATAGGTAGTTTATATTCTGTCTTTATTTATGTATGGATCATTCTACATGTAGACTGCTGGAGTCAGGTACGTATTTCTTACTTTGCATGCATCATTGATTTCCGCGCATCGGCTTTTTCGTCTTCTCCCCCTATTTTCTGACTTAAAATAATCAGGCGAACCGAAAAATTTGTTAGACGTTGCTTGCTTTGAAAAATATCTAAAAGAAGAAAAGCTATAAAATTGGGACTACTAAACGCACTCGACCCTAAAAGACACATCACCTTAAAATTTGTCTTGGGGGAGAGCAACCCCCTCATTGTCTGGTTTGGATGCGCGAGAGAGTGACCCGTACACTAGGCTAGAGCCACATCTGAGCCCCGATCAGACTACCAGCCTTTTATACGGGACAGTATGATAGGCGGATTGGAATCCTATCAGGTCACGTAACCGCTCTGATATCCTGACATGATCACCTAAATAAAATTGACAAGATAATTGACCGAGCTCTTATGGTCTTCATCTCAGTGTTGAGTAGGTGAATCCGAGGTTTGTTTTCTAATCTTGTGTGTTTTCCAGATCTCATCTGCCCGACTCGCCAGATCAAGATGATGGGCAGGAGATCCCTTAGGCAGCCTCTAGCTGCACCACTTGACCGCACTCTAGCCTGTTCATCTAGGTTGGTTTGTGAAAGCCCAGACCCGCTCTCCGAACCTGAGTTCGATTCCGCCCTGTTCCCCCTTGACCACCCTTCTTCTATTTCTGAGTTACCAGTACCAGATGCGAGACAGTAGACAGGTGATATTTCGGCACCTGAGTTTGGATCTTTTTCCTTTGCAGAGATCATGGCCAGCAGCGAGGAGCGCACCGAGGGTCAGAGGCCTGAGACGACCACTTACGTTCTGGACCAGGGTGCGATCAACACCACCATGTTAGCTTCCCTCGAGACCATGCAGCGATAGATCCGGGACCAGTGAGCTTTCATGGTGGAGATGAGGAGAGAGATGGAGAGGCTGAGGACCACATGAGAGCAGCCGAGAGCTGCAGGAGCGAGAGATCAGCCGAGAGCTGAGGGAAGGAGAGGCCCAGATCAACCAGAGGAGCCAGACCAGTCGGCCGAGCTGCCGAGACCAATGCGGGAGTTGCACAACCCCGGATCGACACTGACACACTGGTGGGTGGTTCTTCCAGCGATCGTGGGGGACTTCAAGTTCCCCCAACTCACTTCAACTTCTCCTCCGCTTCCACGGGCTAGCTACTGAGGAGCCCCATCTACATCTCCAGGAGTTTGAGATGATCTGCAGTACAGTCCATGATCGTCAGGTGGATGAAGACACCATCAGGATCATTGCATTTCCTTTCTCCCTCGTCGACAGAGCAGCCAACTGGCTGAAGCACTTAGGGAGATCTGTGTACACCTGGGAGCAGCTCCGTACCAAGTACTTGAACAAGTACTATCCACTCGGGCGGACCAATGCAGCGAAGGCCCTGATCAGCAACTTCTCCATGCTCCCCAACGAGTAGTTTCACGAGGCATGGGAGAGGTTCTGTGAGCTTACCGATAGATGCCCACACCACGACATCACGAAGTCGAACCTAGTTCAGAGCTTCTTCTGCGGGTTGACACCAGAGCTGCAGGGCCAGGTGAACGCTTCAACTGGAATTTCCTAATTCACCAAGGATGAGGATCAGGTCTGGGCCATCTACGAGGAGATGGTCGAGAACTATACAGTGATGTCCCAGACCCGCCTCTACACTCAGGGACGCCTACAGCCACAGACCGTGCAGTTTTAGAGGATAGCACGGGTCGATGTCAGTCCTTCCACTTCGTCTGCGGCAGCCACACAGGTCGAGTCCATAGCCGCAGACATGGGCATCATCAGCAAAAAGATGGACCGGATCGAGCTGATAGAGAAGAAGCAGTGCTAGGGCATCACGTAGACGGATCAGATGGCACTGATGTTGAGTGATCTGAAAACATAGGTCATGTGTCTCCAGGAGGAACAAACAGCTTCTCAACCCCGTCTTCAGTCACGAGGAGATCCGAGTAGCAGTGGCAGCTCGTCCCAGCGCTTCAGTCAGCTTAGACAGGTTCACCTTGTACAGGCGGAGCCGTACCAGCAGCCACAGCCGTACTACAAGTCACCACCATCCCCAGACACTCAGATGGTGGTCTACCAGCCGGATCGGCCCCTGGCAGTACTCTCGCCACCCCCAACGAGCCGGAGCCGTTGGTGGATGTCAACGGGATTTGGTACGATCGACCCCAACCCGGTATCCGACGAGACCATCCCGGATTTTGCTGGTCGGCCGGAGGCACCAGTTCCCAGCCGCAGCCTCCAGTTCAGGGTGGCCAGTACCGCCATCAGTGAGATCAACCCCTAGTGCCCCAGCAGCAATCATCCCAGCCACCACAACAGTATGGTCCTCGTCCCTATAAGCAGGGACAACCGTGGAGGCGAGATCAGCCTCCACAATAGCAGTATCATCCACAGCAGTACCCCTCTCACCCGCACCAGCAGCAGCAGCCTCACTACCAGCGAGGCCACTCGTTAGGTTCTCATGGACCATCCTATGAGAACCCCACCTTAGACGACCTACCCCGCCTCATGACAGAGCAGCGGGCTACCTTTAGACGGGAGATGGATGAGTTCCGCCAGGAGATGCGAGTGATCGTGAGAGGGAAGGACGCTATCCCTGCCCAGTGACGAACGTGGTTGACCTACCCTTTAATGTCGTATCATTGACTAGTGCATTGTAGTCAGAGGAGAGCTCTTGGGGCACCACACTCGGCGCGTGGAGCACCACGCGGCAGCGCTCAAGAGGCGATGTCGGCCGACCGGGGAGGGCGGTGAGCGGTCACGACGGGCGGAGGGGTGAGGGCGTGCGTCCAGGCGGAGAGGGAGCAGCGCGGGGACGGCGCTGGGGAGGAGTGGCGATGAACGACGGCAGCCGTGGTGGCCTGACGATGGTCGGTGCCGTCGTGGCAGGAGGGCGTGAGGATGAGATGGTCGGCGACCGGCAACGAAGGAGAAGACCTGTGCTGCACTTTTTTTTATTTTGATTTTTTTGTATTTTTTTCTTTGTAAGCAAGGAAAAATGTGAAGAAATAAAATACAATGAAGGGAAAGTGTTGGTGGTGATTGTGATGATGGTGATGATGATGAATAGTGGTGGTGAATGAAAATGATGGTGTGATTTTTGTTTGATGATTTGTGGATGAAACAAGGAAAATCGTTATATAAAAAAATGAAGTGACAAGATTAAGATAGAGTATACTTACCTGTGGTTCGTCGAAAATGAAGCCACGTGGTGTGGCTTCCGGTTGTCGTCGCCTCGATTCGATCCGACGAAAAATCGAAGAAGCTCAGTTGTGATCTGAAGTGATGCACAACGACACGAGGAGGAAGTCCTCGTGGATCTCGCCTTGAAAACCGTCGTTGCTCGACCGGAAGATGCTGAAGCTGTCACCGACAACACCCAGGGGCTGGTAGTCTCTCCCTCTCAATTGAAGAAATGGCGGATGAAGAACAATGGAAGAGGGGATGAGATTATAAAGGAAGAGTAGAGGGAAGTTGGAGAGAAAGGAGTGGTGGAGAGAGTGGAGAAAATGGAGGCTTGGAGTAGAAGGCAAGTAGAGAAGTGGTAAAAGGGGGTTAAAGTAATTTATTTAATAATATAATATAGTGGGCTACTAAAAATGATTAAAATAATGATAGTAAAATAGTAATAATAATAAATACGAAAATAGTAAAAAATAAATCCGAAAATAAAAAATTGGGGTGACATGTGGCGGTTGCAGGAGCTGCCACATGTTGCTCCCAGAAAATTCAAAGATTAAATGTAAAGAAAATCAAAAAGAAATAACAAAAGGGATTAAATCAAAAAGTGGTCAACATGAAAGTTGCTCGTCTCGACGAGATCTACAACTTTCGTGAAGGGCTGAAAATCAAAGAAAATCATCTGCACAAAAATGTATATTTGGGTGGTACCTTATAGATATAAAATACCACATTTTATCTTTTGTGATTTTTTTTATCATTTTTCAATAAGAGAAAAATCAAAATAAAAATAGAGAAAATATGAGGAGAATATTTACAACTTAATCTAATTTTTTTGGATTTTTAATAATGAAGAAAATAAAAAGATAAAATACAGGGGTAAAACGGTCATTATGTACAATGTAAAAAGGGACCCAAAACCCAAGTTTTGCATACGAGCTCTGATTTTAATGAAATTAGTATTGTTTCGAAGGTCTTTGAATGTATATTACTTTAAAAGTGAGTAGACCTAATTCGGAGGCTATATGAGAGAGAGATATGCACATTTTAAGGTTCATGGTTTCAAACTTGGAATGGGGTTTTATTGGTCAATTTTACATGTTAGTATTTTTGATATTTTTCTTTAATTAGTGTTTGTCATATATACACAATAGAGTTGGTTTTATTGCATTTGGAGTTAGCATAAAATATATACAAATTAGGTATTTTATCTAATATACAGGTGAATCTTTACAAGTGAAATTGGCTTCTTATTTAATGTAAATATGAATGCTAAAATGCAAATGTTATCAATGTATGGATGAATGCTAATTATGCGATATAAGTAGAAATATGCATCTATTTAATTGGGGAACAAAGCTCTATTTTCAGTTTTTAGAGTAATGAATCACAGATTCATCAACCCCCTATACTTAAACCTTGCTCGTCCCTGAGCAACTAAAATGAAATGCAAGAGTGAAATGATTTTGGGTTCCATACCAAGGTCATGGACAAAAGTTGAAAATGGAGCTTGACTCGACCTTTGGATTAATTGTGTGGCGGAACCTTATTGGGATCTGAACTTAAGACCTAACAGACTTCAAGTTCCATAAGTCTTCTATTCACGACGCCTCAACAGTCAGGTCAGAACAAATCCTCAAACGCAAATTTCTGATGACTATGATTCTTACTTGTACTGTGTAAGTGAAAAATAGCTTTCCACATCAGAAATGACTCGAAACCAGCCTCCTCTAACAAGGTAACTCAATAACCCGGTCTAGTAACTCTTTCCTCGAGGAGCGGGGTATTCCCTTCTAAGTTCAAGTACGACCAACTCAAGAGGAGGGGGTAGAGAAAAGAATAAAGGATGGACGGTAGCCAGTGTAGCTAAACTATCCCGGGATGCCTGACCAGTGTAGCCAAGTCATCCAGCTGCAGACATCTTGCTAGTATACATACTCCAACAGGCAATTTTTTTTGGGCCTGTCTATTTTTTTGGAGTTCTTGCATTTTTCTTTTTTTCTTCTTTTTTTTCTTTTTTTTGGAACTATATACAAGGTGCAGCATGTACATCAGGAGTTTTTCCTCTTGAGCCAGTAGACTATCCCTCTTATGCAGCATTATTGCAACCCACAACGTCCTGTCCTTAGACTTCAACACCACCAGACTAGGTTGAGATGCACTACCCTCCCTAGAGGAGGACGGATCTTTCCACCCGTGTGCTACTCCAAGCTAAAGGATTCTACTTCCTCAACACCTCATCAATGAAGAGCTACGTGCATTGTGCTTTGTCCAAGTTAGGTCACTGTCTAAAAGAATCATGCGTGTGCACGAGATATTCTACTTAGACTAATCAAGATGACATGTGAACATAGACTTGCGGACTCAAAGAATTAAGTCACTTGACCTGAAAAAATCTTAACTCCAGTTCCTATAGGTTCCTCTGAAATTAAGTTGATTAAGGTCAAATCAAGCCCATCCTCAATATCTACTCATAACTCGGTTCAGAACCCATTAGCTTTTCACCTTGCATATGCAAGATATGCAAATGAGAGGTGCAGATGACATGCTATGAATGAAATGCAAGACTTTTTTTTAATGCAAGGATGATATGCAAGAGTAAATAAGAAGCCTTATTTTCAACATATATATATTTTTTGGTATACAACAAATTTTATTATTACAACAAGTTTTAATTTACACATAATATACATAGTATACAACTTTTTTTACAACAAGTTTTTACAACAAGTTTTTACAACATATTATTACAACAAGTTTTTAATTTACACAACAAGTTTTTAATTTACACATAATATACATAGTATACATCCTATTTTACAACAAATTTTACAAAAGTATGTTTTACAACTTTTTGTACAAAAAAATTTTTTGTAGGTATACCTCCTATGATACAAGTGTTTTATGAGTCAGTTTATACAAGTGTATTTTACAAAAAAATTTCTCAAATTTTTACCCACCCGTAATTATTGCATAATATATACAAAAATACGCGAAAATACACGAAAGTACGAGCTATGGGTAAAGTATATATGTAATATATACACGCCCCCCTATACTTAGCGTGTGTTATGTCCTCAGAGCACGAAAAGCGACTAAAAAGACATAGCTCGGGCTAAGCGTAGGAGAGCTAAAATTACAAAATGTATGGAAGTCGCTCCGCCCCCCTATACTTAGGCTCTAACAGCCTAAGTGTAGAAGAAGATCAAAATGGGGCGAACAAGGAGAAGAGGGGAAATGGATGAGTATATACAAGGCGGGCATCGGTCCCCCCTATACTTAGGCTCCGGTCAGTCTAAGTATAGGACGGGAGTGAGTATGAGAACCGATGTGATCTGTAGGATGTACAATGAATGGATGCGGGTCACTCTCCCCCCTATACTTAGGATCTGATTATCCTAAGTATAGTCTTAAAATGAAATGAGATGAGTCGGGGCGAGTGATTCGGATCACTGGGGAGGGAGGAAGAGAAAGTATATACAGGAAAGAGTGAGAATATACAAGGATTAAGAAGGTTTGTGACGAACCTTCTTGCGGACGCGAGGAGGTGGATAATATACATATGTGTCGCTGTCGGAATCGTCCTCAGATGAATAATAGTGAGGTGTAGGGATCGTCCAACGAGGGTCGACACATGGCTGCTTGCTTAGATAAGGCTTGAGAACAGCCGAACTGAGATCACTCATATAAATTACCTTGTCCGGTCCAGATGAGGACTCCTTAGAAAATTCCCTCTCCGGTGTGTTGAAGGAACTTTCTTAGTCAGTTTTCTAGAACCTGAATCATTGAGAGGGAGATGAGAGAGACGCGCCTTGAGAGGTTTGGGGAACATCTGGAGGAATCAATTCTCGACTTCCTTTCACTAGATAGCCGACTAGAAGAGGGAGCAACCGTGTTTTTATGTGGGGTCAATTTAGTCTTGGTTGTTTCCTTTGAAGGTCCGGGATGTGGTGTGGTGCTGACCATGGGTTCCTCATCAGACAAGTCACCATATAGATTGTAATATTCCTGAAGGGTCAGCATACAGCTCGGGAAAGTGCTAATGGTCTCAGTTGGCTTGGCATTATTGGGCTCTTGTGTCGGATCATCAAAATGGTCAAGGCAATCAACAAAGGTCATGTTCGACTTAATGGTAGCCTCTGGTCGTGAGTCCTCCTTAGAAGCTGTCATGGTGGCGGTGCAAGCAGTTGATGAAGTGGAGGTGTGGGGAGTCTCAGAACCAATGGTCGTCCGGGCAGTCAGTCTCTCAGGTGTAGTAGAGAGGTGGAACTCATCTACCTCTTGATGGTCACGACTGTCAGCGGATGTGCGGGTCACCTTAGAGTAAAGTTTATCAAAGAATGGTGAGGTCGAAGCGCTCCCAATGCTGAGAAATCGATCTACCGAGTCACGCAATCTATAGATGCTTTAGCTGAGGCTAAGAACGGCTTTCTGAGAATAATTGGAGACTGGGTAAACTCTCCTCGGTGCTCGATGTTAATGATCGTGAAGTCCACCTGGAGTAGAGCACCGTGGAAAGTAACGATGACTGAAATATTTCCTCTAGACCGTTTGATGGAACGATCAGCCAGCTGAACGATCTCTCTCGACTTTCTGATTGGCCTGAGTTTGAGCTTGTCAAACACAGAGGTCGGGAGGATATTTATTGGTGAGTCATCATCGATTCTCGCATGGGTGAAGATGGTGTCTTTGATTTCACATTCAACCCTAGGCAACCGCTTCACTCTGCGGCTTTTGGTCTTTCTCCCTATCACCAAGGATGTGGCCATAGACACTATGTGTCTTTCAGTCCTTGTCCTCTTCTTACCCGACCTCTTGGGCATCAATTTACTCTTTACAAATCTCTTGAGGTCGGGGAAGTGATCTATGGCCTTTATTAAGGGAAGTTTAAATATCAATTCCTCATCAAGTGCTTCCCTTAGGGTGGAATCCAATTTTTTTAAATCATTTTCATTTCAATTTTTATGTGAATTTTTGATTTTTCAATTTTTTTGGTGTTTTGATGGATGAATGATCAGACTCTGGATTGGAGGGCAAGTGGTTAGTAGAAGAGGGAGATAGAATGGACTCCAGCTGTACAGACGGTGTGGGTTCCCTGATATTTGCTTTGTTTTCCACCTCAAAAATACTCATGTCTTTTCTCACTTTTATACCCAGGCTGGCAGAAATTGAGTGTAATATTCCCATGACATCTCTCAACTCGTTACCAAATGATTCATTTTTCTTAATAAGTCTAGAGATGTCATCCTCCCACAAAATTCTCATGACAAATCATGGGGAGTTCTGATCAGTTGGAGGATACTGCTGAGACTTTGGGTGCTCATACTCAACATACCTAGAATGTGGCATGTAATGTTGGGTCGAGTATGGACCACCTAGATGGCAAATATTGGTCCAAGCCTCATATGATGAAATGGGGACTGATAAGTCTAGCTCATGAGTCCAATCTTGTGAATGCATGTGCTCTCCAAATGAAGGCTGGTTAATGGAAGCTTGATCACTAAAGTCAATCAAGTCTGGAAGATCATGATGTACATGCCTCTTCATTCGGGTTGTTCGATCAACCAATTTATGCCTTAAGGTCAAGTCGGGATGGGTATATATAGATTGTTGTATGGTCCCTACTTGAGGTGAGAATGAAGGATAAGGGGGCATATAATTTTGCCAATCATCTGTCTCAGCAGTGGCTTGCTCTTCATTTGGTTCTTTGATTCTTGCAAGCTCTCGAGAGTAAGGACAGTCAGCCCAAGGTGGAAGTGGATCGTGGGTGCTAGAATATGGAGTAGGTGAGAAATGCGAAGAAGTGGAGAGGTCAGTCGAAGTTCTGACTTCATAATCGGGTTGAGGTGGGACCGACCACGGGTAAGGGTCTCCCGTGGATGGCAGAGGATACATGGAAGAAGGAGAAGGTGGAGATGAACAGTATATGGTCGAGGAGGAATGACCAGAGGTCACAGGGTATGGGGACCAATATCCCGACATCTTAAAAATGATGTAAGCAAAATGAGGTAGAAAATGCGCAATTACGCAGGATAACACACACGGACAGACACAAAGACAAACGCAAGAGCAAACCCTGAATTCACACTCAACACGGTGAAGGACTCGAAGTCGAGTCCAATTAATCTTGTTAATTTTAAGTGTGATTTTTCAAGCAAAATAGCAAGGAGTTACGCGGCCTATAAAGAAGTCGGCTCAGAGCCGGATGTGTCTTCCCTGTTTAACCTGTCGTCTAAGATACCGCCGGTCCTCCCTTTCTTCGCTCCTATCCGGAGTTGGGGACTCAAAGACGTGCCCCTATCTACCTGCAAGCAGACGGAGCTGACAAAGCTAGGCCTTGTCGCAAAGTACCGCTGGTTCGCCCCTATCTACCCGCGAACAGGCGGAGGCTACTTGGTACTGTCAATGAGTTAAAAGTATCCAACTCGTGATATTTGCTAGGATCAGTTGGCCCGTGATATGGAAGGCGGGGATTTGGGCTCTGCTTTAAGGTGTTTATACACACTCAAGTACCCTCACTCAGCCTGAAAACAAGGTCGGGGTTACTCTCCCGCAAACAAGGGTTAATTTTAGTCAATTTTTTTGGTCAAATTCAATTAGCAGCCCCGATTTTAGAGATTAGTTATCACTGATATTAATCCACACAAGCAATCACGTCTACTGTCCAGTCCCAATTCCTTTATCCTAGGTTGGAAAACCGAGAGAGAGAGAGAATCAGAAAAAGCCGATGCAATCGAAAAACGATGATGAATGCTTGAGTAAGAAGACTTACAGTGCCTCCAGCTCTCTACAATGCAGGATGCAAGACTGAATTGAAATTTTACACTAGATGAATGCATACGATGAAAAAGCCGCTCCTAGACAGGCAGTTCTATTAGCGAGTGAAGAACAAGTTGATTTGGCTAAGTCCTGCGGCCTAAGTGCGTCTTTTATGTGTGATGTGTGGTCCTAAAGATTTACCAGCACAAGCAAATCCTAGAGTGGCTCGAGGAGCCGCTAGTGCAAGCCTAGTCTAAAATTCAAACCACACAGCAGACGGGGACACGGTTTCACTATGTTTACAATCGCGAGAACCCAAACGGGAACCACTGTAAATGATGCAGACACTTTTTTACAAAAATCTTTTTGACGTCCAACAGCCAACTTGATCCACGAATCGTCATCCTTCGATGCACTTCGAGATGCGTCGACTTCAAGAAAGCCGCTCCAAGTCCACTGGGCCCTCGCACAAAAAGATAAAAATTATGTCAGAAAGAGAAATATTCAGAAATGGTCAGAAAAAATATTGAAGAAGAAATGGATAATTACAATGCGGCTCGGAGGTCAGACTACCTGAGTGAATGGAAAAACGTGAATCGAATTTGCTAAAGCGATCCTAAGCCGTTTGCCTCCTCGGCAACGGCGCCATTTGACGAATGCGGTTGACCTACCCTTTAATGTCGTATCATTGACTAGTGCGTTGCAGTCGGAGGAGAGCTCCTGGGGCGCCGCGCTCGGCGCGTGGAGCACCACGCGGCAGCGCTCAAGAGGAGATGTCGGCCGACCGGGGAGGGCGACGAGCGGTCACGGCAGGCGGAGGGGTGAGGGCGTGCGTCCAGGCGGAGAGGGGGCAGCGCGGGGACGGCGCTGGGGAGGAGTGGCGATGAACGACGGCAGCCGCGGTGGCCTGACGATGGTCGGTGCCATCGTGGCAGGAGGGCGTGAGGATGAGATGGTCGGTGGCCGGCAGCGAAGGAGAAGACCTGTGCTGCACTTTTTTTTATTTTGATTTTTTTTGTATTTTTTTCTTTGTAAGCAAGGAAAAATGTGAAGAAATAAAATGCAATGAAGGGAAAGTGTTCGTGGTGATTGTGATGATGGTGATGATGATGAATAGTGGTGGTGAATGAAAATGATGGTGTGATTTTTGTTTGATGATTTGTGGATGAAACAAGGAAAATCGTTATATAAAAATGAAGTGATAAGATTAAGATAGAGTATACTTACATGTGGTTCGCCGAAAATGAAGCCACGTAGTGCGGCTTCCGGTTGTCGTCGCCTCGATTCGATCCAAAGAAAAATCGAAGAAGCTCAGTTGTGATCTTAAGTGATGCACAACGACACGAGGAGGAGTCCTCGTGGATCTCGCCTTGAAAACCATCGTTGCTCGACCGGAAGATGCTGAAGCTGTCACCGACAACACCCGAGGGCTGGTAGTCTCTCCCTCTCAATTGAAGAAATGGCAGATGAAGAATAATGGAGGAGGGGATGAGATTATAAAGGAAGAGTAGAGGGAAGTTGGAGAGAATGGAGTGGTGGAGAGAGTGGAGAAAATGGAGGCTTGGAGTAGAAGGCAAGTAGAGAAGTGGTAAAAGGGGGTTAAAGTAATTTATTTAATAATATAATATAGTAGGCTACTAAAAATGATTAAAATAATGATACTAAAATAGTAATAATAATAAATCCGAAAATAGTAAAAATAAATCCGAAAATAAAAAATTGCGGTGACATGTGGCGGCTCCAGGAGTTGCCACATGTTGCTCCCAGAAAATTCAAAGATTAAATGTAAAGAAAATCAAAAAGAAATAACAAAAGGGATTAAATCAAAAAGTGGTCAATACGAAAGTTGCTTGTCTCGACGAGATCTACAACTTTCGTAAAGGGCCGAAAATCAAAGGAAATCATCTGTATAAAAATGTATTTTTGGGTGGTACCTTATAGATATAAAATACCGCATTTTATCTTTTGTGATTTTTTAATCATTTTTCAATAAGAGAAAAATCAAAATAAAATTAGAGAAAATATGAGGAGAATATTTACAACTTAATCTATTTTTTTTGGATTTTTAATAATGAAGAAAATAAAAAGATAAAATACAGGGGTAAAACGGTCATTATGTACAATGTAAAAAGGGACCCAAAACCCAAGTTTTGCATACGAGCTCTGATTTTAATGAAATTAGTCTTGTTTCGAAGGTCTTTGAATGTATATTACTTTAAAAGTGAGTAGACCTAATTCGGAGGCTATATGAGAGAGATATGCATATTTTAAGGTTCATGGTTTCAAACTTGGAATGGGGTTTTATTGGTCAATTTTACATGGTAGTATTTTTTTGATATTTTTCTTTAATTAGTGTTTGTCATATATACACAATAGAGTTGGTTTTATTGCATTTGGAGTTAGCATAAAATATATACAAATAAGGTATTTTATCTAATATATAGGTGAATCTTTACAAGTGAAATTGGCTTCTTATTTAATGCAAATATGAATGCTAAAATGCAGATGTTATCAATGTATGCATGAATGCTAATTATGCGATATAAGTAGAAATATGCATCTATTTACTTGGGGAACAAAGCTCTATTTTCAATTTTTAGAGTGATAAATCGCAGATTCATCACCCAGATTGAGCCGAATCCGAACAACCTGAAGAGGAAGATTGAGCAGGTAGAGTTCACAGAGATTACCACTCCTAGTGATTCTTTTGGTGATTTTTCTGCATACATGTTTGATGCTGCTTTTGTTACACTTAGGAGCGGTAGGATGCCAACAGGCGGTGCCTCGTCTGAGCGACGATCCCACACAACTACAGGAGCGCCAGGCGAGGAGGAGCGCGATGCTAAGGCCGCGAGAGATGATGATGGTGGTGCTGACGCCACCATGGATGTTGATCCAACCGACGATACTGAGGCTGTCGCTTCACCAGAGAGAGGAGGTGGTACTGAGGCCACCACAGTTGCTGAGACAGAGCGCGGTACTGATGCCGCGAGTCCACATGCCGAGGGTGGTACTGAGGCCACCATTTCTACTTCTGTTAGTCTTGTTGTCTTTCCGTATGTACATGTATCTCAGGACGTTTCTGGAAATAAAGGAAAGGGATTGTTATTTTCAGATCCACATATTTTTATTGATGATGTTTGTGTGGATTCTGCTGTTCATGAGCATGACAGCCCTCTCCTAGTCCTTCATCTGAGAAGGGCCCCGTGATCCCCTTTCCATGAGCACTTCACATGGCAAAGGAAAGAAAACAGAAAATCAAAAAAAGAACCATCAGATAGATTTTAGCCAGCAGATGATCGATAGATTCCATATACAGCTGACTCTTCAGGAGGCCTTGGAGCACATACCTCTACTCCAGAGATCACTCAGAGACAGGACCACAGTTAGGAGGAAGAGGAGGAACCATCAGTCTGAGATCCATGTGCATACTCGTGCCACTTGTTTCGCGATATAGAACCGTCTGCCAGCCAAGAGGCCAGATGCAGGAGCTCCGTATGTCAGATGCCACATTCATGAGCAGAGGTTTGACCGCACTCTATTAGACAACGGTTCTTTGATCAACCTACTTCCGGCAGCCCTTCTCGACCGCTTCGAGATGGGCACTCTACGACAGAGCAGGACGGTCCTTCAGTTTGCTGATCGATCTGTCAAGAGGCCGAAGGGGTTGCTGAAGGATGTTGTCGTCACGATTCAGGGCCTGAAATTCCTCGTGGAATTCGTTGTGTTGGACATGGAGATCCCTGAGTCTGTGACCGATACCCTCATCATTCTAGGATGCCCGTTCTTGGCCATAGCAAAGGAAGTGTCCGACCATGATAGCGGGAAGGTGTACTTTCACGTCGAGGGTGAGAGTATACAAATAGAGACGGTCGAGGAGACTAGATCCAGAGATTCAGCTTGCTCAGAGCTGACTTCAGATTCAGAGCAGATGACAGAGGCCGGGCGAGACATCCACCAGGACTGCAATTTTATGATTACAGATGATGAGGCAGTTTGGGCAGATCCAGTAGCACAGGCCATCCTCTCACCTTCAGAGTTCACTAATGCAGAGACGCTAGTAGAGGAGAGCTTGGAGAGCGCATTCCTGGTCCAGGATACTTTTCAGGTAGCAGACCCGGTTTCCGACCGCGAGACGGAGGTTTGTGATTCAGATACTGATCCCTCGGAGTCAGATGCTGACTGGGAAGAGTTCGATTATCCGATACCATGTCTGACTTCCACTGAGCCTACATCTAGGGAGGAGGTTGATTCCGTGCAGAGTAGAGACAGTCCAACAGAGCAGCCTTCTCCAGATTCAGATTGTGAGTGAGAGTTCTCATTCTCCCATGCAAATTTGGCAGCATTCACTCGGACCTTTCAAATGCCAGATCCGCCAGCACGTACTTGTCCAGAGCTGAAGCTGCTACCGTCGTCGCTGAAGTATAGGTTCCTTGCGGGTGAGCATGAGATGTACCCAGTCATTATCTCCGCTGATCTGACTGGAGAGAAAGAATCTCGTTTGATGGGGGTTCTTGAAAAGAACCGCAAGGCGATAGGATGGAGTGTAGCCGATCTCCAGGGGATCAGTCCGGCTCTGTGCTCCCACCATATCTATCTCGAGGAGGAGGCAAAGCCGTCGCGTGAGTTCCAGCAGCGGCTGAACCCGAATCTTCGAGAGTTTGTCATGAAGCAAATCTCAAAATGTGGAGCGTCGATTTTATCTACCCCATCTCCGACTCCAAGTGGGTTAGTCCACTGCATGTGGTGCCCAAGAAGACGGGCATCACCACATATGTTAGTGAGTCTGGAGAGGAGATCGCTACCCGGGTACCCACTTCTTGGCGGGACCGTGTGGACTACATAAGATTGAACCAGGCCACCAAGAAGGATCATTTCCCCCTGCCCTTTATTGATCAGATTATTGAGAGGTTGGCAAGGAAGAACCATTACTTTTCTTGGATGGGTACTCCGGATATAATCAAGTGGCCATCGTGCTCGAGGACCGGGACAAGACTACCTTCACCTGTCCCTTCAGGACATATGCTTTCAGACACATGTCATTTGGATTGTTCAACGCTCCGGTGACATTCCAGAGATGCATGTTGTCCATCTTTTCGGACATGGTGGGGGAGTGCCTGGAGGTCTTCATGGATGATTTCTCGGTCTACGACGACGGATTCGATTCTTTTCTTGACTGCCTAGGCCGAGTCCTTCAGCGATGCATTGAGGTTCACCTTGTGTTGTCTTGGGAGAAGAGTCACTTCATGGTGACTCAGAGGACGGTGCTTGGTCATATCATCTCCAGTAGGGGCATGGAGGTTGATCCGACCAAGGTGGATGTCATTAGAAAACTCAATCCACCGTCCAACTTGTGGCAGTTACGGTCTTTTCTGGGGCACGTCGGTTTCTACAGGCACTTCATTCATGATTTTAGTAGGATTGCCCGACCGTTGACTGATCTGTTGACAAAAGACGTCGAGTTCCTTGTAGATGATAAGTGTCTATCGTCGTTTGAGACTCTCAAGAGTCGAGTTGTAGAGGCTCCTGTTCTCCAGCCACCTGATTTGTCTCTCCCATTCGAGATCATGACGGACGCCTCCGATTTTGCCGTGGGGGCTGTGCTGGGACAGAGGAGGGATGGAGTCCATTTGCTATTCACTACGCTAGTCGTACATTGGATGCCGCACAGCGGGACTATACTGTCATTGAGAAGGAGATGCTAGCCGTAGTTTTTGCCCTAGATAAGTTCAGATCTTACATCATTGGATCTAGAGTGACCATCTACAACGATCATACCGCCATCAGGTACCTCATGGCAAAGAAGGATTCCAAAGCCAGATTGACCAGATGGATCCTTCTACTCCAGGAGTTTGATATATAGATTAAGGATAAGCCTGGAGTCAAGAATGTGGTGGCGGATCATCTCTCCCCGATTGGAGTATCTTGAGGATTCTGAGCAGATTGAGCCTATTTGTGAGACCTTCACAGATGAGGCGATCCTTGCTATCGCCTCTTTCCCATGATATGTCGATATTGTGAACTATCTTGTTGCCAAGAAAGTTCCACAGGATTGGCCCAAGCAAAAACTTGAGACCTTTCTCGTGAAGGCCAAGTTTTACCATTGGGAGGATCCCGTCCTTTACCACGAGTGAGGGGATAGTTTCTGGCGTCGGTGCATTCCTCAGGAGGAACGTCAGTGCATTCCTCAGGAGGAGCATCACAGCGTCCTTACTTACTGCCACAAGCTTGAGGTAGGAGGACATCACTCTGGGAGGAGAACGGCACAGAAAGTGCTCCAATCCGGCCTATGGTGGCGTACTCTCTTCAAGGACTCTGATGAGTTCGCGAAGAGATGTACTTATTGTCAGAGGATGGGCACTTGTGGATAGCGTGATATGATGCTGATGCAGCCCATACACTTCTGTGAGGTTTTTGACGCAAGGGGCATCGATTTCATGGGTCCATTCCCTAGGAGTCAGGGATTCGAGTACATTCTGTTGGTCGTGGATTATGTGAGTCGTTGGGTTGAGGCCATCCCTGCCCGAACCGTAGATGCAAGGACTGTTTGCATATTTTTCAGGAAGAATATCATTTCATGGTTCGGGGTCCCTCGAGTATTGATATCTGACGGGGGGTCTCATTTCGTCAATGATAAGGTAAAGGCCCTTGCTAGCGAGTTCATCATAGACCATCGAGTTGCCACTCCATACCACCCTCAGATGAATGGTCTTGCTGAAGTGTCGAAAAGGAGATCAAGATTATATTGCAGAAAGTCGTCCGCCCTGACCGAAAGGATTGGTCATAGCTTTTGGACTCGGTCTTGTGGGCATATAGGACGTCTTTCAAGATGCCTTTGGGTACATCTCCCTTTCACCTTGTTTATGGCAAGCCCTGCCATTTACCTGTTGAGCTCAAACATAGGTCACTTTGGGCTGTTACAGATATATTTTTGGATCCAGAGCATGTAGGAGATCAGAGGAGGGTAGAGTTAGCAGCCTGGAGGAGCTTCGTGATACGACCTTTTCAAACAGCCTACATTATAAGGAGAAAGTGAAGGAGTGGCATGATTATCATATCAGCCACAAGCAGTTTGAGCCAGGACAGAGAGTATGGTTGTTTGATGCTAGGCTTCGTCTATTTCTAGGGAAGCTATAGAGCAAATGGAAGGGACCTTATCTGGTTATAAAGGTACATGACAATGGGAGTATTGATATATCTAAGTTGTCCTCTGATGTTACCTTTCGTGTGAACGGCCAGCGGCTCAAGCCATATCTAGATCATGAGCCGCGGGTCGTTGATGTTTCCCCGATTCACTTTGCGTGAGATGTGGTCTCTTGACTCACATCTATTGCATCTCACACCTGATTATCAGTGTTCTTCCGACTTGTACAGATCCAGTTGTCCATATCACTCTATTCTTTAGTCCCACACCCCATTCCTCATCTTATGATTTTGCTATACTTAGGGTGTACTTTAACCTAAGTATAGGGGGTGTAGGACTCGCGGGTATTCTATTGATTCTTTCTACCCCTGTTTTGCTGCCTATACTTAGGGATATTTTACCCTAAGTATAGGGTGGTAGACCCTGTACATCATGCCACTCGGATTTCCCTTCATGTACAGCTTACTATACTTAGGATTACTTGATCCTAAGTATAGGGGGAAATATCGAGTCTTCCTTATTCTATTCTTTGATTCGTCTTTGTATATACCATTCCTTTTCACTTCCCTATACTAAGCATGAGTTATGTCTTCTTCATCGCTCTTGATCACTCTGAGGACATCGTTCGAGCTAAGTATAGGGGGTGTCGTATATATTCCATATATACTTTAGCCGTAACTCGTACTTTGTGTGACTTTGTGTGAGTGTGTCAATAAATAAAAATGGCTAAAAATCCATAAAAATTAAAAATTTCCCTTGTACATAAAATTCCTCTTGCACATACCTATTTATTTATAATTTTTTTTGTAAAAATAATTGTAAAATCTTTTTGTGTAAATAGCTTGTAAATATTTTCATATCAAATTTTATGTATATAGTACAAAAATTTTGTAAAATGTTTGAAAAACAAAAAGTTTGCAAAAATCTTGTGTAAATTTTTGTAAATGTTTTGCAAAACTTCGCATTCATGCATACATCCATGTTTTCAAACATTTTTCAAAAATTGTGCACATGTCTAAATATTTGTAAAATAACATCTTTGTAAATACTTGTACAGTTCTTCCAAATCATAGTTGACATTTAAACTTGGCCTTGAATTAAATTGATAAATGGAGCTTGGTTAAGACCTTAATCCACCTAATGATAAGAGGAACTTTATAGGGCTTAGGATTGAGACTTTTCAGGTCCATTGGGACTTAATTCTTTGAGTCCACTAGGCTATGAGCATATGTCATCTTGATAAGACTAAGTAGAGCACTTAACAGCACACGCATGACTCTCAGAGACAATGGCTTTACTTGCACCAGCACTTTACACATAGCTCTCCACGGGTGAGGTGGTGAGGAGGCAGTTTCCTTTGCTTGGGGTAGCATGTGAAGGTAGTACTTCCATGCAGAACCTCTCTTCTTCTTATAGTGAAGGAAGTGCGTCTCAACTTGCTCTGGTGGTTATGAAGTCTAAAGACAGAAGCTGTGGGTTGCAATAAAGCTTCAAAATAGGGATAGTCTACTGGCTCAAGAGGAAAAACTCCTTGTATATATGCTGCACCATGTAGATATGTTGTACAAATGCACATGAAAAAAATGTGCAAAAAGAAAAGAACTCCAAAAAAGTGGTGGGTCGGATTTAAAATTTACTAATCCCACCGGAGTGTACATAGTCAAATAAAGCAAAGCGTATGTTATACATGACCATCTCATGAAGCTTGCAGCGGGAGACTCAGCTACACTGGTTAGAGCTCCCAAGGATACATGGCTACACTGGTCATGGTCCATTCTCTCCTTCCCCCTCTTCTTGAGCCGGTTGCACTTGAACTTAGAAGGGAATACCCCGCTTCTCGAGGAAAGAGTTGCAAGACCGAGGCATTAGAGTTACCAGGTTGGGGGAGGTTGTTTCTTTGTTACTTCTGAGGTGGAGACCTACATATCACTTACACCGTACAAGGAAAGATTCATGGTCATTAGAGTTTGTGTATGTAGACTTGTTCTGATATGGTTTATTGAGGAGTCTTGACCATAGATTGGTGGAACTTAGAGGCTGTTAAGTTTTAAGCTTAAGTCCAAATAAGGTTCCGACAAATTAATAATCCAAAGGTCCGACTGAGCTCCATATTTCAATTTAGTGAAGGAAAGTTTAATAATCAACCTTGATTTCCTCTCTTTTTCTTTTTCTTTCTCTTTTGCATTTCTTTTTCAAATAAGTGTTTGCTAAGGGACTAGCAAAAGTAAAGTATAGGGGGGTGATGAATCCGCATTCATCACACTTTATTTCTTTATTTTATCTAGAAATCTCAGCAAAATGCCATGTAAATATGTGTAAATATCATAGATTGTCAAAATGCATGCATCTTGTAATTATGCATAATTAGCATGTTTTTGTGTGAAAATAAAGGAATAAAGAAACACAAGAAAAAGAGGGAAATATTTAAAATAAATATCAAGTGATCTAATCCCAAGGGAGGGCTCAGCATGGGCCTGACCGCAAAAGAAACCAAGTAGAGGGAGATAAGGTCAATCATGGTGTACATAACCCTATGTATATAAATAAATTTATTTTCCTCGAAATAAAAAAAGGTGTTTCTTATATTGTGTACATATTTATAAAAATAAAATAAAAATCAGAAAAATAAAAATAAAAATAAGAAGAATAAAATTCATTTCCCACCTTGTATATATACCATGTACATATGTATATAGATCTATTTATTTAACTCATGTAAAGAAATCATAAAAATAAAATACAAATACCTTTTTATTTCAAATTTTATGTTATAAATAAATAAAATAGAAAATTGCAATAATTATACAAAAATAAACAATTAAAAATAAAAATAAAAAATACATATGTACATATACCTACATATAATAATAATATATTGTAAATACATTATTTATTTTTAAAAAAAAAATAAAAATCACAAGAAAATACTTTAAAAATAAATAAACATTTTTTATTTTGAAAATATTTCGAAATAAAATCATTTCCTATTTTTAAATGAATTTCTAAATAATTAATAAAAGGATTTATCTCATTGGTCCACGGGGGAACGTTGACCCCCCATCAACTGCCCCCCTGGACCACTTGACCCAGATCTATGCCCCGACCCAATATTTTCCCATTTTTGTAGGCTTAATCCGACCACCATCAATCGAAACCCTGGGCTTCGATTACTCTTGGTTCATTACTGATCCACACCTGGGGATCTTTCTAGGGATCCGTGCTTCACAATCGCCTGCCCGACTCCATTTTAGCCGGACCCCTACCACTATTTCGCCGAGCTCCGCCACACTTTTCTAGCACCTTTGTCCATCGTCTTCGTTTCCTGGGACCTTCATTCTCCTTCATAGAGTGACAGCTATCGAGAGGAGGTGTTGCATTGAGGATTCGAGGTCTGAAGCTTAGGTCCGGCGACTCTTGTCGTCGTGCTCCGCCGCCGGCGAAGCTCGAGCCTCTGGAGGCGACGCTCCATCGAGGCGACGATCCCCAGAGACCCACCGTCTCATCCCCCGTCGACCACTTCCTTTAGGTACCCCCGGTTTCCCCTAGGTTAGGTTAATTTCCGATTTCACCCAATTTGCACCGTCGACTGATTCACTTTGATCCGACTACCAATTCGATTGACCGACCTTCGATTCACGTTCACGAGACTCCGCTACACCTTCTCCGCACCTCCGATCACCTTTGTTCGCCCCAGAACCAAGGCTCGGGTCTCCTCCGGCATCGCTTCGCTGGAGACCTCCGCTCCGCCTCATTCCGACCCCCCCCCCACCCCCCACCCCCCCGTCACCCGCTAACGGGTCTAGGAAATTTGCCCTCGACCCAGAAAGCTTCCTGTGTAGGATTGAAGCCAAAAGGGCCTTGTCTGGAGGTCCTACAGTCGAGGAGCAGGAGCTTCAGGTGGTCCTCCTCACCGGGCCACTCTGGTGGTTCCCGGCCTCGTTGGAACCACCCACCAGCTGCGGACCAGCCTAGGCGTTCTCTTCCCCATCTCAGCAGCCTCATCGGATCTCAGCAGCCTCTTCTCCGGCGGCATGTTCTTGGAGGAGCTCCAGTTGCCGTCTGATCGCGCCTCCTCCGCCAGATCAGATCGTGGCCATTCATCTGTAGAGCGTCCACAGCCATTGATCCATCTGAGGATTAGATCGGGAGCGTCGAGCCAGCGAAAAGGCGTATACGCACCCCCACTGTCAGATCTCCACGTGGCGTGCCTCCAGCCGTCGATCATTAATAAAGGGGTAGATTCATTTAGGCCCCTCCTTTTTCGGCATTTATAGACTAGTCCTGTAACTATTTTAGTGCGTTGTTTTTATTTTGGATTATTTGCATCTGAGACCCTGTGTTTATTTTATTTGCATTTTAGTCCCTATCTATGTGGAACACGTGCATCGTCACGTGCTATTTTGGACATTTTGCATGTATGGGCTTGGGGTTTGTTTATGTTATGGAATGAAGTTTAGTTTTTCGAAATTTGATTTATACCCCTGTGTGTGGTTTTAATAGAACAAGGGCTGATTGTTTGAGATTTTTGCTCTTTGAACCCTATGGTTTTCGCACGTGTTAATATCTAGCCCCCGAACTATGTTTTCTTACATTTAGGTCCCTATGTGCTGTAGTCCTTTTATTTGTTGGATAAAATAGCAAATAAACTCCAAATCAAGTGAAATTTGGATACATGGCTCCTGCCACTGTGTAAAAATTCTACTAATTTTTTAGGACATTTTTATTGTTTTTTGTTATTTTTAAAAATTTGAAAACACGTATTTTTCTTACTGTTTGAAAAAGAAAATCAAAGAAAAATATAAACACTTTTTTAAAAAATCTAAAAAATAAGGGAATGTTAGTTTAATGGTTTTCTAGCTTCTATCCAATTTTTGTGCTATTTGGATTTATAAAAATCATAAAAATTGAAAAACCCTAAAAATCTTATAAAAATCATTAAAAATTCTATAAAATTCAAAAAAATGCAAAGTCTTTTTCTGTAGCTTAGTTTATGTATATTTTACATAAAAATTATCTCCATATTTTTATAGACCAATTATATATTTTTAATTGGTCTTTCAAGTCTGGCTGCACAGTAACCCACTTTTTTCCCCTTTTTTGATTTTTAGAAAATCAAATAAAAAATTATAAAATTCCCAGAAAATTACCAAAAACACTTGAAAACATAAAAAACACAAAAACAATTTTATTTGAATTTTCTGTGCATTTTTGGGTATTTAAATAAATCATTGTATTTTCTCTTGTACACATTTTCTTAGATTTTCTTATATATTAAAAATACAAAAAATTACAAACAATTAAAATCCACCAAAAACATTTTTTTCTTCATTTTTTTATCATCTTGACTACTTTGTAGGCCGTCTCGGCCAACCCGTGATCCTTGAGTCCGACCCTGGTCGCTATACCAGGTTAATAAAATAGAAAGGACCGTTGTTTGAGTTCCTTGTTCTATTTCTCGATTTGGTGGTTCTTATTTTTTCTTGATTGATCGAGTTCCTCAATCCGGGTTGCAACGACCTGAGAGTGATTTCTACCTCACTCGGATCTTGATTCCACGATTTTTCGGTCATCACCCCTCTACATCTTCTACGTCCCTCCGATCATCCTGACTTGCCCCAGAGCAGGACCACCGCTCTCCTCCGTCGTCGCCTTGTCGGAGAACGGCTCTCCGCCTCCTACGTCCACCCATTCAACCCTTCACCGGGTCGAGACACTTTGCCCTCTACCTAGGATTTGTTCTCTGTAGGTTTGCAGATATGATGAATCTACGTTTCATACATTTTATTTTATCATTTTGGCCTTAAAAACCCTAGTAAATGCGTGTAAATAGCGCTAATTCATGCATTTTATCATCCATGCATTATTGTGTAAATAATGTATAAAATGCGGTTTTTAAAGCTAAAATTATAGAATAAAGAAAAGAAAAGAAAAAAGAATAAAATATTTAAATAGTTTATGACTCGAAACCCCGAGACCTAGGCATCTCGATGACTAGGTTGACAAGGAATAAAGTATGGGGAGATAAAGGCCAGAAACAACTAAAAATCCCTTTTATTTAATTCATTCTTTATTCATTTTGGGACCTATTTTTTATTCCACTTTTTATACTTCAAATAAAGAAACTTTGAACATGAAAGTTGTAGATAATTAAATATAGAAAAATGCAAAATTGATTTCACACAAAAATAATGTATAGATAAAAAGATATGATCTGAATAAGATTCCAGAATCCCAACTTCCCAGACCTGTATCTCCCTAATAAAAGCTCGAAATGCATCAAACTCACCTTTAATTGTATATAATTTAAAATAATCTATTTAGTGAATTCGCATTCTGCGAAGCTACGGTTTGAAAGTTGAGTTTTGGATCCCACTTGTATACTTGTACAGATTAAAATATTCATTTTATTTATTATTCTTCATTTTCATAATTTTATATTTTTTAAATTTTGTAAATATTATTTATAATATATATTTGCATTAAAACAGGATTAAAATACTAAATAAAACACAAAAATAAAATACTTATATTATACATAGGTAATAAATAAAATACTTATATTTAATACTTATATTTTATTAAGTGTATAAAATACATCAGAAAAAAAATAATAATATATTTCAGTTCATAAAAATATTTTATAAATATATAAAATAATAATCCTAAATAAATAAATTAAACACAAAATAAAAAAATAAAATATTAAAATATATAGCTGTATATACCTGTATATAGCCTAAAAAGGTAACTTGTAATTATAAACCTTGTAAAAATAAATAAAAATCACCATAAAATACTTTACAAAATAACAAACATTTTTTATTTTAAAATCTAAAATTAATAAAATCGTTTACTATTTTTAAACGAATTTAGAAATGTTTTTCCCAGGCTTTTTCCTAGTTGGTCCACGTGGACCAACCAGGAGGGCTGGAGAGTTGATCTCGGGTCAACTTTCTGACCCAATGCATGCGCATGTCAGAATTGGTTTTTTGTCCCGTCTTTGAGATTTTTTTGAGGAGTCCCCTTGCATCCCTTCGCCTAGCTTCCTTCATGACTTTTTATGACCGAATATCCATGAATCACGCCTGGGTGTTTCCTCGGGCATCGGATCATCGATGCATCTGATTCGCCTCGTTTACCTCGCCATGTCCACCATCCTTTCAAAACCCAGCTTTCGTCCATTTTCAAAATTCGAACCCTTTCTGACACCTAGCTTGGCTCTTTCGCTTGTGCTCCGGTGGGAGGAGGGTGACAGCCTCCTTCTCCAGCCCAAGGAGCGAGCCTAGGCGGCTATGAGGCGCTCCACCAACATCTCCGACCAAGTTCAGCCGTGAGGTTCTCATCTCGGGTACACAGCACTTGAGGTCATTTTTTGTTATTTTTCTCGCACCATTAGATTCGCCTTAGCCCTAGGAATCGAACACCATCTTCACCTTCGATCTAGCTTCATCAGAACAAGCTCCGGCGAGCATCCCTCTCACCGTTCTCCGTCGTTTTTCGTCCACTGCGGGGTCGGGGCATTTTACCCCCGACTCCTTCGATTTTGGAAGTCCAGAAGCCAACGTAGCACCTGGGGGCGGTTTTGGAAGTCGCTGGAGTCGGCTGGAACGTCTTCCCATCGTGGGAGAAACCCGACGAGCATCGGCTCCTTTTGTCGCCACCAGGACCTAGAAGACCTCTCCAGGAGGTGATCTGGCCATTTTGAGAGCTTCAAGCCTGAAGGAGGTCGGCGGTGGAGCTCGGAGAATATCGCCCTATCGGAGGTCCTCCTTGTTCATCCAGCACTGGCCTCCGCCGTCAGATTTGGTCGTGATCCTCCGACACAGCAGTTGCCGTTGGATCAGCCTCTGCATCGACCGTCGGATCTTCCCTGCAGAATCTGATCTTAGCCGTTGGCAACCGAAGGGGCATCGCGCTCTCCCAAGCTGACACGTGTATTAATGAAGAGCTACTAGCCGTCCGATCTACAGCGTTGGGTATTTTGCATATTAAACGCGGCAATTTTGTGTATTTATTAGTTAATCATTAAACTTTCATTTGTCGTTGTAAATATTTGTAATATTTACAAACAAACCCCTGAACTTTGAATATTTACGAAAAGGTCCTCTGCCACGTCACCTCACGTGCCTGTGTGCGAGAGGTGAGTGGCATTTTGCAGAGGACTCCCCAGGGATTTTGTTATTTCTATCTAAACCAGGAACCTTTGCAGTAAGGGTAATATTTTTGGGTGTATTTCAACTTAGCCCTCCTAGTCCTCATTAATTACGATTTAGTCCATGTTAGTCACGTGCCCAACATGTCACGTGCCCCGTGCACGTGACCTAGGGAAGTTTTGCGAGTATATCCTTGGAAGTTGTGGCTATTTGTTATTGATCAGGGACATTTTTAATCAAGTTATATAATTTCTGGAATATTTCAACGCAGGCCCCTACAGTTTCTTATATTTACAAAAATGCCCATGCCAGATTGATTCTTCTTTTTGCTTCCTCTATTTATTTCATGCATCTCTGGATCTCTAAAAAATTCATAAAAATTACCACAAGTTCCTGTTTCATTGTACTTACACACCATATTTTTATTTTACATTTTTATTGCATTTTATTTCTTATAAAAATTTAAAAACATGCATTTTCACTACTGTTTGCATTATAAAATCCATAAAAATTATAAAAACATCTCGAAAAATTCCCAAAAAAATAAATTTTTCCTATTTTAGTGTCCTTAAACTTTAGACCAAAATCACTAAAAAAATACAAAAGAAAACACTTAAAAATTACAAAACCCCTAAAACCTTCATAAAAATATTAAAAATACTACAAAAATCCTAAAAATCTAATTTCAGTTGCTTAATTTTCCTTATTCTATTACCTTTATTTTAAAATTAATTTGAGGAATTTTATATCTGTTTGATATTTTTCATCCTCATTTTAATTTCGGCCAGCAACTTAGTTCACTGCATTCTAGTATTTTTGACTTTAAAAATACCAAAGAAATTAGAAAAAATTTGGAAAAATCACGAAAACATTAGAAAATTATAAAAATAACAAAAATATTTTATTTTTTTGCTTTTTGAGTATTTTTACTTACTTTTATAAATTCCTTATCCTACTCTTTTCTTATATTACGTATATATTCTATTTATAGAAAAAGAAAATAAAAAATATAAATTTTAAAAAGAAAATACAAAATCAGAAAATTAAAATCAAAATATAAATATATAAAATTAAAAAAATATATAAAATATAAAATTAAAAACCCACAAAAACATAGCATAAATAGACAAGTCTTCACATTCACATTTGCGCATTTTTGCCTCGTTCTACCTGTCTACTCCCTGTGTTCGACGTCTACACTGCTTGCACACTATACACATCCTTTGTAGAGTTATAATAAATTTTAACTCCACATTTACTCTCAATGCCTTATTTGATTGTTGTGGGTTAATTGTTGATTGATTGAGGTTTCTTGCGGGTCGCCACAGCGACTGCATCTCCGCCTAGTGTGAGGACTACTTTAGACCCTTACAAAATCTCGTTCAACAAATGGCATTGTTGCCGGGGAGCTACAGCGCATAGTTCGATTTTTGCTTGTGCTTGTGATTATTTGCCTATCTTTGCCTTATTTGCTCATTTATTTGATATAATTGTTTGACTTGTCTAATCACCCTCTCTTGTTGACTTTGTGTGAGGAACCGCGGATCGAGGGAGGTGTTCTACCCTAGGCGCCTACGTACCCACGTGAAGCCGTCATCAGCTTGCCGACCTAGCATCAAAGGAGGCTTGGAGGATTTGAGAAGACAAGCACATTTTTGTGCATTTATTTATTTTGCAATTTGAAGTGAGAGAGAGACTCTATAATTGTAATAATACAGGTACTCGAACACTCGGACATTCGGACCCAATTTCCAAGTGTTTGTACACTTGGGGGCTTACCGCAGCTTTTTACTGTTTTTGTCGCATTTTTTCATTTGTTTTTTGATTTTATTTTCCTTATTTTGTGTGATTGAGCCCTTAGTTTTAGGAACTGCTTGTCGATAGTATTAGGTCCAAACACATTAATCACCATTGCATGTACCTATAGTCTCGTTTGGACTTAGTCAAATTTAAACTGCTTCTCACTTAGATTTGGAACCATCACGTCGCGAGAGTTCTCCATACAGCGTGTGCAGGACCCACCTTGGTGGGCACCAAGGAAACTCCAAGACCGAACATTTCGGTTCTATTCTAAGTCACTAGCATCGGTTCTTCACGATAATAGCAATTTCTGAACTTAGGGCGATTTCATCGGCTTGCATTTGTATATAGATAGGTTTCAATTCTGCTGAGCATCTTTGCATGTAGAGTAGTGGAGGCAAGGTGAGCATTTACGCTTTAGCATGCATCATTATTTTGACGCTTGCATTGCTTCTCCGCCTCTCTACCTCTGATTTTCCCAACTTAGGTGCTAAGTGAAATTGAATTCTCGTTAGGCTCATGCATTCTCATTAAGAATCAAAAAAAGTTATAACCAATTAAATTGGGACTGCTAATATTACTTGACCCTAAAATCAATCAAAAAGAAGATTTTGACTTGGGGCGAGTAATCCCCTCATTGTCCTCGCTTTTACTTGCTCGCGCACACACTAAGGATAGTGCCCAAATCCCATTCAACCCCCTAAGTGTTTGTGTAATTTTGGACTTCTCACCTAACTCTAAAACATACAAGATAAAAAGACCGACTTTTCGGTCTCTACAGAGTTGAGTAAGTAAATTGAGGGTTTGTATTTGTGTGAGTTTTGCTTGTGCTTGCTTGTGCGTATACTAGATCATTTCTATGCATTTGCGCCTTTTGCTCCCTTCTCTTGACTTTACCCTCGCGTTCTCCCAATCATTTTTCCTCTTGTTTCGAGATGGCCGACTGGAGCGCATTTTATCCAGACTTTGTGGATCCCTCGTTCACTCCAGCCGGTCCACCTCCTTTTTTCAGGAGGACTTTGCTCCTGATTCTTGTACATATCCGACCAACACACTATTTTAGGATTCGGACTTTGACTTTCACCAATCATTTCCACCACCATCACCCTCACATTTCGACAACCCGCTCTTCCTTGAGTATCTTGATCCGGAATGTGATTTTTCTCCACACCCACCGCCCACATTCAACACATCCGATCCTGAGGTTTTGGAGTCACCTTTCATGATATCCACACTTGAGACCTTGAATCAGATGATGGAGCATATGAACTTAAGGATGAACGATATAGTTAGCATAAATAAGATCCAGAATGTAGCTCCATTCTTTGAGGATTTGGATTCATTTGAGGATTATCATGAGAGCTTTAATCGCCCAAAACACAAAAAAATGAGAAAATTTTAAAAATACAAAAAGAGTTCGGGAGACCTTTGGTTGATTCAGATTGTGAGGAGAGTGCCCACTTGCCAGATCATTTGACCACACAACCTTTCACACCTTGCCCCACCTTTGACCCCGAGGGTGCCGCTGTACAGATTTCTCTTGGCATGCCTCGTGTAGAATCTGATTCCGACTTCCTCCCTTGTATGGAGGAGGTCCAACAATTCAAAAAAATGTTGACTGAACCCGAAGTGGTGGCCACTATTCATGAGATCATATGTGCCCCACTTCAATAGGCCATGACTGATTTATCGACTCCTCTTCCCAAGAAGAGAAAGCGGAGGAGCAGATCTGCGTGTCATATCTTGACCATGGCCACTTCCTACGCCATCACACACCGTCCCATTCCTAGGAAGAGGAACACTGCCACACCTTTCATTAGTTGCACCATCTCTGACTTCACATGTGATCACACTCTCCTCGACGGTGGTGCTTCGATTAGCATATTACCCTTCTCGCTGGTACAGTCTCTTCACTTAGGGCCTCTCAAGAAAACCAGGATGATCGTTCAGTTTGATGAGGGATCTATAAAGAGGTCGAAGGGTATTCTTGAAAATGCCGTCATTTCAATTCAGGGCACGAGCTACAATGTTGATTTTATCGTATTGCCCATAAAGACCTCCACAGGGGAGCACTCTCCAATCATCCTGGGACGACCATTCCTTGCCTTTGCGAGGGTCGTTATTGATTATGGATCAGGAGAGATTTTCTTCCGTCCTACCGACGAGAACGAAGTGTTGATCACGCACCCATAGTTGACCAAAGACCTGCACCTGATATGACTACACCTTTCTTGGTTGACCCTGAGGACCATGATCTTGATGAGACTATCAGAGAATTTTGTTGCTTATTGGATTCCACTGAGACCCAAGATTTCCTCTCCCAAGAGGAAGACTTGGAAAGCATGGACCTCGGAGTTCCTTCTTCTGGGACTTGGCGTTGTGTTGATGACATCCGCAGGATCTACACGTTCGACACCATTGAGCAGAGGGCAGATTTAGAGATTAGACAGGACGGACATGATTTGACTACTTTCACTGATGAGTCTGCTCATGTTCACATAGATACTGATGAGACAAAGGTCGAATTTGATTTAATTGCTTTTATTTGAGAATTCGGTCCTTTTGATGAGAAAGATGATTCGGTTGAGATTATTGAGGACAAACAGAGTTCGAATACTTCCACTGATGAGTTCATTCCTTGTGGTTTTGACCTGGACGAGACCTCGCAGGATGACACTGAGTACACTTCTTCCGATGAGGATGAGTTCGTCCCTTTTCACTTTGATATTAGAGAGACTCCCAAGGCTGGACCTAGTCGTACTTCTTCCACTACCCCGTCTATGCCTTCACACCAGAGAGCCACTGAGGACCTTCACCATGTCGACCCTGATCGGTTTGTGTCATTGATGACTGACAACTACCCAGGCGACTCAGGTAAAGATATCTACAAAGGTCGTTGCGACCCAAGTCACCCGGACTCGATCAATCAAGAAAAATAGACCACCAATCAAAGATAAAATCAAATCAAAAATCAATAGCGGTCTTGCTATTATTTTAACCTAGTATAGCGACCAGGGTCGAACACAAGGAGCACGAAATGGCCTTGCGGCCTACGAAGTAGTCAAGAAGAGAAGAAAAGGTGTTTTTGGTGGTTTTTAATTCTTTTTATATTTTTTTGGAATTTTTAATTAATTAAGAAATTAAGGGAAACAAGTAAAGCAAGCAATTCAACTATTTATTTAATGTATCAAAACTTAAGCAAAAATTCCAGAAAAAATATTTTTGTGTGTTTTATAATGTTTACTATTTTTAGTGAATTTTTGAGAATTTTCTGATGTTTATTTAATTTTCTAAAAATAAAACAAGGACTGAAACTGTAGGTACTGTCCAGCCGAGATAAAGGGACCTAGATAAAATATCTAGAAGCCCCAAATTAGCCTGGAGGCATTTTTCCTGTATAGAGAAGAAAACAAGGAAAAATTGGGCACTAATTTATTATTTTTGGGTTTTTAGTTTATTTATTAGAATTTTTATGAGATTTTAAGTGTTTTTCCATTTTTAGGTGTTTCAGATAATGAAAAATAGCCGAAATTGGCTAGAAAATCAAGCAAGCAAAGACAAATAGTAGGTTATTTTTTTGTAATTTTTAAATGAGTTTTAATATTTTTTTTGTGATTTTCAAAGTTCAACAGTAAAGAAAATACGTGTTTTTGAATTTTAAAAAATATCAAACAGTGTCTAAAATGTATCCAAAATTTAAGAAAATTTTACATCATGGCAGGAGCCATGTGTCCAATTTTCATCAAATTTGGAGTTGATTTGCTATTTTATTAAAATCACACACAAGGGTACAGTACATAGGGACCAAAATGCTAATACCCGAAGTCCTGAGGGGTCTGGTGCAAAATACCCAGGAGGTCACGCGCGTGGCGCGTGCTTGGGGTACTCAGGGACCCAAATGTAAGAAAAACTACTTCCGAGGACTATTTGGTAACAGGTACCAAAAACCCAGGGGGTAGTCTGCAAATAACCCAATAAAAAGCGCATGTGCACAATTAAAATACACACAGGGGTATAAATGCAATATCTCAAAAGTTTTCATTCATTACTTAACATCTCAGAACTACAGGGCATAGAATGCAAATACACCAGAAAACCACGTGTCGAAGCACGTGCTACATAACGCACAGGGGTATATATGCAAAGAAAATAAAGAGCAGGGTCCTCTATGCAAATATCCCAAAAACTAAACAACTACTCTAAATATTTACAAGACTAAATGCGAAATAAAAGAAACGAGAGGGCCTAAGGGTAAATTACCCTTTATTAATGTGGGGTGTTGGATGGATGCCACGTAGCAGATGAACGATCCAGATGCGGGTGGCGCTCCAAGGCTCAGCTCCTCGCGATGATCGAACGGTGACGGCGTAGCCACGTGGAAGATCCGGCGGTGGCGGTACGTAGCTGCTACGCCTCTCTGGATTCGACGGCTGGGATCAGTCCTCACTGATCGGACGCTAGCTGCAGCTCCGTGGATGAACGGTCAGGATGAGATCTGGAGCTATGAGGCTGATCGGACGGTCGCTGAAGGTCTTCGAAGAACAGGCGGCCGGCGAACTTCTCCGGCCCAGTATGCTCGCTCCGAGCCTCCTCGCGGGGCGCTGATGATCGGAAAAGGGTCGACGTGAGCCTCCGCATCGGATGGGGGTCTCCGATGATCCAGCCGAGCTCCAGGGAGCTCCGGCAAGGTCGTCGGAGTTGTTGCTGCTGGACCCAATGGTCCAAGCCCTCAGATGGGCTTGGATGCTCCTGCAAAATAGACCAAACAGCTCGCGGGTCGAGGGCAAACTGCCTCGACCCGGTTAGGCGGGGTGAAGATGGTCGGAGGGTCGATATGGGCGAGCTCCGGCGAAGGTGGAGACGGAGGAGCTCGAGCCCCAGCTCCTGTGCGAGCTGGGTTGAATGGAGGTATGGAGAAGGTGCGCGGGAGGAAGGCGGAGGCTATGGTGGATTCTGATGATCGAGGCGGAGTGGGAGATGGTCGGAATCAGCGAGAGACGGCGACGGCGAAATTTGGGGGAAATCGGAAATTAGCGAAAAGGGAAAGGAAACGGGTCTACCTGGATGGAGGGATGGGCTGTGGTCGAGCTTACGCAGCTTTGGGTCTTCGCCTCACGGAGCGCCGACGTCCGAGGCTCGAGCTCCAGCTCAGGGCAGAGCACGGCGGTGCTACTCGCCGGATCAGTGGAATCCGCTCCCTCTCCTCGCTGCGACACCACGGGGGACGAGTTGTCACTCTCGCCGATGCGATGGAGCTCACTGGGGGGTGGAACGAATGGCCAAAGATGGAGAAATCGTGCGGCGGAGCTGGGTATTTAAGTGGGTGCAGGTCCGGCTAGGGTTGGTCGGGTAGGGCTGTGTGAAGCGCGGATCTCGAGGTGGTGGCTCCGGCGAGGGTCTCGGGTGTATCATTAACGAGTCGGACCCGGGGTTTAGGCGAGGCATGATCGGGTGAGAAAAATCCGAGAAGACGGGTTACCCGCTAAGGACCCGTGAAAAGTGGTCCTGGGGGGGGAGTTAATTGGGCGGTCAACAATCCCCAGGGCCAATAGGAAGCGGCCACGTGGAAAATACTTATAAAATCCATAAAAATTAGAAAATGGCTGATTTATTAAAAAGTCAAAACATGAAATGTTTTTCTTTTAATTTTTTTCTATTTTTTAGTGATTTTTAATTAATTTTTCAAAATGAAAATAAGGTATGTACATAGTAGGTCTATATATATGTATATATACAATATGTATTTTTAATTTTTTTTATTTTAATTTATTATTTTTATACAATTTTATTCCCATTTTATATTTTATTTATTTATGTCATAAAATTAGGAATAAAAGGATATTTTTATTTTATTTTTATTGTTTATATACATAGGTGAAATAAATACATATGTACATTTATATACATGGTATATTTACAATAGTATTTTTGATTTTTTTTAATTTTGTTCTTTTTATTTTGTTTTTGTTTTAATTGTTTTTATTTTATTTATTTACACCATATCACATAAGAAATTTACAAAACTTTTGAAAATTGCTTTTATTTATTTATAAGGCTAAATAAATAAAAGATGGATGTTTTATATACATGATGACTATATACAAGGGTGATGTTTTTGTTTTCTTTTTTATTTTTCTATTTTTATCTTATTTTTATCTTTATAAATATAAACAAATATTTACAAGCCAATTTGAGTCTATTTTTGTGAGGAAAATACTTTTATTTTATTTACATAAATATTTACACACATGAGCTCCTATCTCCCTCTACTTTGATTTTTATGCGATCAGGCCCATGTTGAGCCCTCCCTTGGGTTAGGTTGCTCAATATTTAGATTTTTCTTTTTACTCTTTATTCTTTTATTTTTGCACAAAAACATGCTAATTATTAAACTTTATACAATGCATGCTTTTGATAATTATTTGTATTTACATGAATATACATGCATTTGCAAAGGTTTTTGTAGCTAAAATATAAGAATAAAGAGTGATGAATGGGTATTCATCACCCCCCTATACTTAACTTTTGCTAGTCCCTTAGCAAACACTTATTTGAAAAAGAAGTGAAAAAGAAAGAAAGAAAGAAAAAGAAAAAGAGGGGAATGTACATGGATCAAGGTTGAATATTAAACTTTCCTTCATTAAATTGAATTATGGAGCTCGATCAGATCTTTGGATTATTAATGTGTCGGAACCTTATTTAGACTTAAGCTTAAAACTCAACAGCCTCTAAGTTCCACCAATCTATGGACAAGACTCCTCAATAAACCAGATCAGAACAAGTCTACATACACAAACTCTAATGACCATGAATCTTTCCATGCAGTGTAAGTGATATGTAGCTCCCCACCTCAGAAGTAACAAAGAAACAACCTCCCTCAACCTGGTAACTCTAATTCCTCGGTCTAGCAACTCTTTTCTCGAGAAGTGGGGTATTCCCTTCTAAGTTCAAGTGCAACCAGCTCAAGAAGAGGGGGAAGAAGTATAGACTTTTGGAAGCTCAGCCAGTGTAGCTAAGTCTCCCGCTGCAAGCTTCATGAGATGTAACATGGATACCATAATCTTTTGCTTTATTTGACTATATATACTCCGATGGGGTTATTAAATTTTCAATCCGACCCACCACTTTTTTTGGAGTTCTTTTTGCATTTTGCATTTTTTTTCAAGTGCCTCTGTACAACATATCTACATGGTGCAGCATATATACAAGAAATTTCCTCTTGAGCCAGTAGACTATCCCTCTTTTGAAGCTTTATTGCAACCCACGGCTTCTGTCTTTAGCCTTCATCACCACTAGACCAAGTTGAGACGCACTTCCTTCACTAGAAGAAGAAGAGAGGTTCCGCCTAGAAGTACTACCCTCATATGATACCCCAAGCCAAAGGAAACTGCCTCCTCACCACCTCATCCGTGGAGAGCTATGTGTAAAGTGATGGTGCAAGTCAAGCCATTGTCTCTAAGAGTCATGCATGTGTTGTTAAGTGCTCTACTTAGGCTCATCAAGATGACATATGCTCATAGCCTAGTGGACTCAAAGAATTAAGTCCTTATGGACCTGAAAAGCCTTAACCCTAAGCCATGTAAGGTTCCTCTTAGAATTAGGTGGATTAAGATCTTAATCAAGCTCCATTTCCCAATTTAATTCCAGGCTTAGTTTAAATGTCAACTATCGTCCAGGAAAAACTATATACATATATACACAAAGATGCTATTTACACATATTTACAATCGTGCAAAATTTTTGAAAGATGTTTTGAAATCATGAATGGATGGATGCATGAAGTGCAAGTTTTGCAAAAGTATTTACAAGCATTTACACAAGATTTTTGCAAACTTTTGATTTTCAAAACATTTTGGAAAAATTTTGTACTATATACATAATTTTGATAAGAAAATATTTACACAAACTTTACACAAAAACTTTTTGAAAACATTTCTACAAAAATAATTTTGTACACTAGCTATGTATGTGCAATAAAAGAATGATTATTTACAGGAAAAATTTTTAATTTTTGTGATTTTTGGGGTTTTTAGCCATTTTATTTATTAACACACTCACACAAAGTACGAGTTATGGCTAAAGTATGTATGAAATATATACACACCCCCCCCATACTTAGCTCGAACGATGTCCTCAGAGTGATCAAGAGCGATGAAGAAGACATAACTCGTGCTTAGTAAAAGGGAAGTGAAAAGGAATGGCTAGGTACAGAAATGAATAAATGAATAGAATGAGAAGAACTCGGTGGTTTCCCCCTATGCTTAGTATTAACTAATCCTAAGTATAGCAAGCTGTACATGAAGGGAAATCCGAGTGAAGAATGTACAGAGTCTGCCCCCCCCCCCTATACTTAGGGTAAAATATCCCTAAGTATAGGCAGCAAAACAGGGGCAAAAAAATGAAAAGAATACCCGCAGATCCTACATCCCCCCTATACTTAGGGTAAAGTACACCCTAAGTATAGCATAATCATAAGATGAGAAAAGGGATGTGGGACTAAAGAATAGTGTGATATAGACAACTGGATCTATACAAGTCGGAAGAACAATGATAATCAGGCGTGAGATGCAATAGATGTGAATCAAGAGACCACATCTCACGCAAAGTGAATAGGGGCAACATCAACGACCCGTGGCTCATGATCTAGAAATGGCTTGAGCCGCTGGCCGTTCACTCGAAAGGTACTCTCAGAAGACAACTCGGATATATCAATGCTACCGTTGTTGTGTACCTTTCTCACAAGATAAGGTCCCTTCCATTTGCTCTGTAGCTTCCCTGGAAATAGACGAAGCCTCGCATCAAACAACCATACTCTCTGTCCAGGCTCAAAATGCTTGTGGCTGATATGAGAATCATGCCACTCTTTCACTCTCTCCTTATACTGTAGGCTGTTTGAGAAGGCAGAATCTCTAAGCTCCTCCAAGGCTGCTAACTCTGCCCTCCTCTGGTCTCCTACACTATCTGGATCTAAAAGAATATCCGTGACTGCCCAAAGTGACTTATGCCTCAACTCAACAGGTAAATGGCATGGCTTGCCATAAACTAGGCGAAAGGGAGATGTGCCCAATGGTGTCTTGAAAGACGTCCTATATGCCCATAAGACCGAGTCCAAAAGCTGTGACCTATCCTTTCGGTCAGGGCGGACGACTTTCTGCAAAATAGTCTTGATCTCCCTGTTCGAGACCTCGGCTAGACCATTCGTCTGTGGATGGTATGGAGTGGCAACTCGATGGTCTATGCCGAACTCAATAGCAAGTGCCTTCACCTGGTCGTTGATGAAATGAGACCCCCCATCTGAAATCAATACTCGAGGTACCCTGAACCGCGTGATGATATGCTTCCTCAAAAATCTGCAAACTATCCTGGCATCAGCGGCTCGGGCGGGGATAGCCTCAACCCAACGACTAACATAATCAACGGCCAACAGAATGTACTCAAATCCCTGACTCTTAGGGAATGGACCCATGAAATCGATGCCCCATGCGTCAAAAACCTCACAGAAGTGAATGGGCTGCATCGGCATCATATCACGCTGTCCACAAGTGCCCATCCTCTGACAGTCAGTACACCTCTTCACGAACTCATCAGAGTCCTTGAAGAGGGTAGGCCACCACAAGCTGGATTGGAGCACTTTCTGTGTCGTTCTCCTCCCAGAGTGATGTCCTCCTGCCTCAAGCTTGTGGTAGTAAGTGAGGACGCTATGGTGCTCATCTTGAGGGATGCACCTACGCCAGACACTATCCCCTCCTTCGTGGTAAAGGATGGGATCCTCCCAATGGTAAGACTTGGCCTTCGTGAGGAAGGTCTCAAGCCTCTGTCTGGGCCAACCTTGTGGGACTTTCTTAGAAACAAGAAAGTTCACAATGTCGGCATACCATGGGAGTGAGGCGATAGCAAGGATCGCCTCATCTGGGAAGGTCTCACAAATGGGATCAATCTGCTCAGACTCCTCAGGCTTCTCTAAACGGGAGAGATGATCCGCCACCACATTCTTGACTCCAGGCTTATCCTTAATCTCAATGTCGAACTCTTGGAGTAGAAGGATCCATCTAGTCAGTCTGGCCTTGGCATCCTTCTTTGCCATGAGGTATCGGATGGCGGTATGATCTGTGTACAAAGTCACTCTAGATCCAATGATGTACGATATGAACTTATCTAGGGCGAACACTACTGCCAGAATCTCCTTCTCTGTGACTGTATAATTCCGCTGGGCGGAATCCAAGGTGCGGCTAGCATAGTGGATAGCAAATGGGACTCCATCCCTCCTCTGTCCCAGCACAGCCCCCACAGCAAAATCGGAGGCGTCCGTCATGATCTCGAATGGGAGAGACCAATCTGGTGGCTGGAGGACAGGAGCCTCAACAATACACTGCTTGAGAGTATCAAAGGACGAAAGACACTTGTCATCGACAAGGAACTCGGTGTCTTTCGTCAGCAGGTCAGTCAACGGTCGGGCAACTCTACTGAAATCACGGATAAACCGCCGATAGAAACCGACGCGCGCCAGGAAAGACCGCAACTGCCGCAAATTGAACGGTGGTGTGAGTTTTCTAATGACATCAACCTTGGCCGGATCAACCTCCATGCCCCTGTTGGAGATGATGTGGCCAAACACCGTCCCTTGAGTCACCATAAAATGACTCTTCTCCCAAGAAAGAACCAAGCAGACCTCAATACATCGCTGGAGTACTCGGTCTAGGCAGTCAAGACAGGAGTCGAATTCGTCGCCGTAAACCGAGAAATCATCCATGAAGACCTCTAAGCACTCCCCTACCATGTCCGAAAAGATCGACAGCATGCATCTCAGAAAAGTCGCAGGGGCATTGCATAGCCCAAATGGCATGCGTCGGAAGGCGTATGTGCCGAAGGGACAGGTAAAGGTGGTCTTCTCCTGATCCTCAGGAGCGATGGCCACCTGGTTGTAGCCCGAGTACCCATCCAGAAAACAATAATGGCTCTTCCCTGCCAGTCTCTCAATAATCTGATCAATAAAGGGCAGGGGGAAATGATCCTTCTTGGTGGCCTGGTTGATTCTCTTGTAGTCAACACAAACCCGCCAAGAAGTGGGTACTCGTGTAGCAATCTCCTCTCCAGACTCGCTAATCACTGTAGTGATGCCCGTCTTCTTGGGCACCACATGCAAAGGGCTGACCCACTTGGAGTCGGAGATGGGATAGATAAAATCGGCGCTCCATCATTTCGAGATTTCCTTCATGACAACCTCTCTCAAATTTGGGTTCAGCCGCCGCTGGAACTCACGCAACGGCTTCGCCTCATCCTCGAGATAGATATGGTGGGAGCACAGAGCCGGACTAATCCCATGGAGATCTGCTACGCTCCATCCTATTGCCTTGCGGTTCTTTTCAAGAACCCCCATCAGACGGGATTCCTGCTCTCCAGTCAAATCGGCTGAGATAATGACTGGGTACATCTCATGCTCACCCGCAAGGAATCTATACTTCAGCGACGAAGGAAGTGGCTTCAGCTCTGGACAACTCGGTGCTGGCAAATCTGGCTTCGAAAGAAGACGCGTGTATGCTGCCAAATCTGTCCGGGAGACTGAAAGTGTACTCTCACAAATTGGATCTGGAGAAGGCTGCTCAACGGAACTGTCTCTGATCTGCTCGGCATCTACCTCCTCCTCAACTGTAGGCTCAGTGGAAATCAGATCTGGCATGTAGTCATCACAATCTGCCCAATCAGACTCTGAATCCGAGGGATCTGCATCAAACAAGGTGGCATCAGTACCACCGTAACTGAACTCTGTGTCGCGGTCGAGAACCGGCTCTGTTGCCTCTGTAGTATCCTGAACCAGGAATGTGCTCTCCAAGCTCTCCTCTGTTGTCATCTCTGCATCAACGGTGTCTGAAAATGAGAGGATGGCCTGTGCTGCTGGGTCTGCCCAAACTGCCTCGTCATCTGTGATCACAAAGTCACAGTCCTGGTGGATGTCTAGCCCTGCATCTGTCAGCTGCTCTATATCTGAAGTGGTCTCTGAGCATGATCTCTCTCTGGCTCTGCTGTCCTCGACCGTCTCTATTTGTACACTCTCGCCCTCGACGCGAAAGTATACCTTCCCGCTATCATGATCGGTCACTGCTTTGGCTGTGGCCAAGAACGGGCGACCTAAAATGATGGGGGTATCGGTCACTGAATCAGGGATTTCCATGTCCAACACTACGAAGTCCATGGGGAATTGCAGACCCTGAATAGTGACGACAACGTCTCGTAACAACCCCTTCGGCCTCTTGACAGATCTATCAGCAAACTGAAGGACTGTCCTGCTCTGTCTAAGAGTGCCCAACTCGAAGCGGTCGAGAAGGGCTGCCGGAAGGAGGTTGATAGACGATCCGCTATCCAATAGAGTACGGTCGAACCTCTTCTCTCTAATGTGGCATCTGACATATGGGGCTCCTGAATCTGGCCTCTTGGCTGGTAGACGGTTCTGGATCGTGAAACACGTGGCTTTCGTCAGCACATGAATCTCTGAATGGTGGTTCCTCCTCCTCCTCCTGACTATAGTCCTGTCTCTCAACGATCGCTGAAGAAGGGGGATGTGCTGCAAAGCCTCCTGAAGGGTCAGCCATATGTGAAATCTGTCAATCATGCTCTGGCTGAACTCCTCCTGCTCTCTCTTTTTTGGATCTTTTTCTCTTTTCTTCCCCTTCCCCATCTGAAGGGCTCTAGGGAAGGGGATCACTGGGTCCTTCTCAGATGAAGGACTAGAAAAGGGTCTAGGCAGTTCGACGACCGGATCCACACATACATCATGCACCACAGTGGAACCAGAAGAAAATAAACCCTTTTCTTTATTCACAAAACTGTTCAGAGGTACATCAGTGGAAGGAAAAACAACAGATCTCTCTATATGAAGTCTGGTGGCATCAGTACCACCATCGGCTGGCTCAGCTGGAAGACTCGCGGCCTCAGTACCGCGCTCTGGCTCGGCAACTCGGGTGGCGTCAGTACCACCTCCTCGAACTAGTGAAGTGGCGGCCTCAGCACCACCTGGGGAATCAACATCCTTGGTGGCATCAGTACCACCATCATCATCATGTGCGGCCTCAGTACCGCTCTCCTCCTCCTCCTCATCTGGCGCTCTAAGTGTATCCTCATGGTGTAGCTCAGACGAGGTGCCGCCTGCTGGCATCCTACCGCTCCTAAGTGTGACAAAATCAGTATCAAACAGATATCCAGTCATATCACCAAATGCATCACTAGGAGTGGTATACTCAGTACAAACTACCTGCTCAGATTTCCGCTTCAGGCTGTTGGGATTCGGCTCTATCTGGGCAGGGATAGCGGCCTTCTCTCTCACGATGTCCCACGTCTCCTGGCGGAACTCGTCCATCTCCCATCTGAAAGTAGCCTGCTGGTCCGTGAGGAGGCGGGCTATGTCGTCCAAGGCAGGGCTCTCGTATGGTGGACCATGAGAGCCCGACGGGTAGCCTCTCTGGTAATGAGGCTCCTGAGAGGGGTATGTAGGAGGGTGCTGCTGCTGGTGTGGCTGGTGAGGCTGCTCTCGCCTCCAAGACTGTCCCTGCTGATAGGGACGAGGAACGAAGGATGACTGCTGCTGTGACTGGTAAACTGGGGGCTACTGCTGCTGGTGATCCCTCTGCTGGCTGTACTGACCTCCCTGGCCAGATGGCTGCTGCTGGGGCTGGGTACCTCCACTCCCCCACATGAATCCGGGATGGTCTCGTCGGATCCCAGGCTGAGGACGGTCATACCAAATCCAGTTGACATCCATCAACGGCTCTGCATCGTACTGGGCTGGCGGGAGTACTGCCAGAGGCTGATCCGGCTGGTATACCACCATCTGCATGTCTGGAGATGGTGGTGACTGGTAGGAGGGCTGCTGTTGCGGGTACGGCTCCGCCTGTACAAGGTGAACCTGTCTAGGCTGCTGGTGTGAGCTGGAGCACTGGAACGAGCTGCTGCTGCCACCGGTATCGCCTCGCGACTGAAGACGGGGCTGTGAAGCCGTCTGTGCCTCCTGGAGACTGACGGGTCCGTAAAAGCCACGTTAAGGAGTGTGTTTTTAATGTTCGAGCGTGAAATTAATGATGTCGTTCGTTGTAGGCGGCGATCGGAAACAGTCAAGAAATAACCACAAATTTTATTCAATCTCAATCAAGTGGTTTTTATGTTTATTTTACTTGGGCAAGTCCCAAGGTCGATCACAAGGAGGCAAAGGAACAACCTAGAGTTGTGTCTATCCAATTTTTAATTCGGTTTTCAAGGCGGTCCTTTTTTTGGAATTTTTCAATGCAATATAAGATGCAAAATGCAAGTTCGGCCTATTTTAAGGACTAAAATATAAATTTCAATCAAACGACGTCCGAAAAATACGAAACTTGGCCACAATATAAATGACGATGAAATGAGTGCACTATAATTTTTTTTGGAATTTTTAGATGCAATATGATTTTTTTATGAATTTTTAAACGTAAACAGAATGATTTTCAATATTTAATTATAATAAATATAAACCTACTTATTTTCAAGAAATAAAATTATCTAAGATCTATCACTAGGTGATGGATCCCAGAAAAATCCTAAACCTCGAAAATGTGGGGTTTAATACCTATTAAAAATCGAACGTTGAAATGCACAAAATGATTTTTACAGGGCAAATGATGCATGCAAATTCAAAGATTTTTGAGCACAATGTTAATCAAAGTAATCTCTACGATATTTGATTTTTGGGGAATTTTTAGAACAACGATTAATTAACTATGAATTTCAGAGCACATATTGGGCAAAATATTCCAATTTCCACAAAATAATTATTTGTTAATCAACCGTAAATCACAAAAATATCCACAGCATGTCAAAATATAGAGAATTATATGATGAACAAAATGCTATTTTTAAATAAATAAAATGATGCAATGTAGAGGTCTATAATGGATAACAAAGACAGGGGTACAGATGCAAACTGAATAAATAAAAATAATGAAGGGGGGGACCTAAAATTAGTTACCAGAAGCGGAAGGGGCGATTCTGCAAAATCTCCAGTAGGCACGTGCTAAGCACGTGCCTCTGGATGGCAGGGGCGGATGCGCAAAAAGTTGGATCTCCAGGGGCTTGAGAGCAATTCACCCCCGCGGTCACGTGTGGGGCACGTGATCCGGGGGGGGCTGACGCAGGATGACGTCCCCTCGCACGTGCCTCGTACGTGGGGGGTCTCGGGCCGCGAGCCCGGCTGCTGTGGAGGCGATGGCGAGGCGGAGGCCCGGCGTGGTGCTTGCGACGGCGCTTGTCGGGGCGGGTCGAAGACGAAGGCGGAGGACGCCGCTCCTGGCGAAGGTGCCCGGGGGCGTGGAAGAGGGTCCCGGCCTGGCGTGGTTTGGTCGGAGACGAAAGTGGCGGGTGTCGAAGCAGGTGGCGAGGCGTCTGGGGCGGCGGAGATGAAGTCGGTGAAGGCGACGGCGGCGTTGGCTGGTTGTCGATGAAGCGGTGGCGTCGGCGGAGCTTGTCGATGACGGTCGGAGAAGAGGATCGATGTCGCGGCGGAGATGGAGTCGGTGAAGATGTTGTAGGAGACGTGGGAGTAGTCGGAGCAGAGTAACGGCGAAGTCGTTGTCGTGGGCGGAAGTTGGTGACGTTGATGCTGCTGGAGGTACAAGATGTTGCGAAGGCGTAGCAGGTGGCGGTGGCGTAGGGAGTTCGTCGGCGGCTCGACGGCTTGCGGCCGGAGCGGGGGCAATCACGCAACAGAGTGCGGCACTGCAACGAGGGGTGGGCCTCGGACCTCGCCGGAGAGAAATGAAGAGGAAGCGGCGCTGTCACCGCCGCTCCTCCGACCTGTGGCTTAATCGGCGGATAAATCCAGTAGGGGTCGGCGATGGAGATTAAATAGGGCTGAGGGAGGAGATAAGGGTCGGCGGTGGACGAAGAAGGCGGGGGCAGTTGGGCGGTCAACGGGGCGGTGGCTGGCGGGAATGGCGGGGCCGGCGGTTGCGGAGGGCCGGTGCGAAGATCGGGGGAGGGCGTTGGCGGCGGCCGTTGGCGAGGATAGCGGAGGGGGCAGAGCGGTCAAAGGCGCAGGTGTCGTTGGGAGGAAGGAGACGCACGCGGGCCGTTCGATCATCGGCCGATCGAACGGCCGCGCGTTGGCCACGTGGCGGTTCAACGAGAGGGCGGAGCACGTGCCTGGGGGCATGTGCGACGCACGTGCTTCGATTTTTAATTTTTAAATTTTTTTTATAAAAAACGAGATTTAAAAAGGCGAAAAATAGCTGACACGTGGTGGCCTCTGGGGCTGCCACGTGTCAGCACCAGAAAATTCGACAATAAAACCCTTTATAAAATCAAAAAGAAATACCAAATGACCTCGGATCGAAAAAGTTCTTTTACGAAAAACGCTCGTATCGACGAGATCTACAACTTTCATGAAGACATCAAAGCCAAATTCGGTCAAATGTGAAAAGTGAATTTTTGGGGTATCCCATGTACATAGAATACCTTGATTTTTGGTTTTCTAATTTTTTTGTCATTTTTAATCACGATAAAAATCCGGAAAAATAATGGAAAATCAAAGATAAATAAAAGACATCTAAATCTATTTTTTTGGATTTTTATTAATAAAGAAAATATTTACAAAAAATACAAGGTCAAAAACCGTGAAAATACAACGTACAAAAGAGGCCCAAAACCCAACTTTCACATACGAGCTCCGATTCACTTGAACTTGGTCTTGTTTCGAAGGTAATTGAATGTGCATTAGTTCAAAAGTGAGTAGGATCAAATCGGACACTGGATGGGGAAGATATGTGGCTTTTAGTCCGAAAATCCTGAAACTAGGGTTTGGGTTTTTGGTCCACTTATTTGAGTTAGTGATTTTTTTGTATTTTTCATTTACTCTTGTGAGTGATATGTACACAATGGAAGTGGTTTTGGGTTATTCGGAGTTAGCATGAAGGAGTTAAAAATAGGGGAAGTTAGGCTATTTACAGGTCAATTTGGGCTTGGATTTTTGGCTTCTTATTTGATGCAGAATTTAATGCTAAAATGCAATTCTTATGAAATCATCCACAAATGTTAATTATGAGAAATAGATGCAGATATGCTGTTGTTTTTAGGGAATTGAGCTTAATAAATGAGATTTAGAGTGATGAATCCGAGATTCATCATCCCCCTATACTTAAACCATGCTCGTCCCTGAGCATCAAAAAGACATGCCATGAAGTGAAATGAGAGTGGGTTTCATACCAAGACCATGAGCTGGAGGTGAGAATGAAACTAAACTCGACCTTTGGATTAATAGTGTGGCGGAACTTCTGTGAGACTTAGAATTTTAAAATCAACCGCCCTCAAGTTCCACACATCATTGTCACAGTTTCGGTTCAGAAGTCATCTTAGATCAATCCTCTTCCCAAAGTATACCCTATGAACATTGAATAACCGACTCGTGTGTGTGAAGGGTTTTAGCTCTTCCCATCCAGAATGCCGGACTACCATGCTCCTCTCTTCTCCAGTAACTCGTCCTCGGGGAGTCAGGTATTTCCTTCTAAGGTCTGTCGTGCTGTGTTCACAATCGAATTGGGGGAGAAGCTAGAAGAAAGAGAAAAGAACTGGAGGGGGTGGCCAGTGTAGTCACCTCTCCTTGTGAAGATGGCCAGTGTAGCCAAGTCTCCACCAAGATCTGCAGGTTTCTTGAAGCTTGGACCTTTTTGGTCGAATTTTTATTTGGTAAACTGCTTCTTTGTATTTGGAATTTTTGGTGGTTCTGCTTGGATCTTGTTTTGCCCCTACAGATATAGCATCTTTTTATTCCGTACATTTTTTGGGGTCTTAGAAAAATTGTGCCCAGCCGTCCATCCCTTTTCCGAAGCTTTATTTCAACCCGAACTCCGGTCTTTAGATTTCCACGCTACCAGAAAAGAAACTCACATAATCGTCCAACATCCCGTCAGGGTTGAGCTAATTGCATAGTGCGAGAGTACAAATTAATTCCCTATTCCAGAGTTGTACCCAGAATGAAGAGATCAGGTTAGACACTAAGAGTCAAACGCTGCACATTGTCATGTGGAACTTAAAGAACTAAGTCAAAAGACCTGAAGCTCTTAAAATCCTATTTCTCTGTGAAGTTCCTCTGAAAATTAGGTGGATTAAGGGCAAGTTCAGACCACTCTCGGTTTCGGCTCATAACTCGGTTCAGAACCCAATGACTTTTCACAAATGTAAATGCATGTGATGTTGGATGAAGTGCAAGTGTGTGAAATGCAGATTTTTTTTTTGTGTGTGTGTGTGCAAAGATGAAATAAGAAGCCATTTTTTTTCAAAAATTTTGGGCAAGTCAGTGTTAGTAGAAAAACTCTTTTTTTTTGAAGTTAGTACCCACCCCGTAAATACATATAGACTTACGCGAAAGTACGAGATATGGGTAAAATATATACAAAGTATATATACAGACCCCCCTATACTTAGCGAGTGCTGTGTCCTCAAAGCACAAAAAGCGTAATGAAGACATAGCTCGTGCTAAGCGTAAGAGAGTGGAAAATTTATACACAATGGGTTAGGAAGTAGAGCGGAAAAGAATGAGTGAGGAGAGTATATACAGGTGGATGTCGGCTCCCCCTATACTTAGGCTCTGGACAGCCTAAGTATGGAAGAAGGGTGGAAATGGAGCGGTTGGGAGGATGAGAAGGATGGTATAAACAGATGGCATCGGTCCCCCCCTATACTTAGGCCTTGTCCTAAGTAGAGGAAGAAGTTGTACAAGGAGACCGATGTGGTCGGGACGGAGGGTGGGTAGCCGAATGATTAAGACGGTTTTCGGCTGATCTTCTTGTGAGCCTGCGGTGGGAGATCATAATGATGAGGTGAAGATGGAGCATATGATTCCCAACTACAATCAGTGTCATCCTCAGAAAAATCATGATGGATAATAGATGAAGTGTTTGAGTCAGATGAAAGATATCCATCATCAGAGTTATCCTCAGAGGAGTAGTATTTGAAAGTGGACATACTCCAAGTTTGCATATCTTTTTGTTTCTTTAATTGTTTCCTCAGAATTCGTTCCTTCTTGGGGTCAATCAATTTGTCCTCAGATGATAGCTCAGAAGCACCGGTCTCAGTCAGCTCATACGAAAGAATTCCAGTGTACTTGAAGAGGGCAGGAGCATCAGCTTTGGATGAGTAGTAGTTAGGAACGGGAGTTGTGCAATGAGAATTGAATTTTGGATCCTTACGAAGATATGGCTTTAGGGCTGCCGAACAGACTTCACTCATGTAGACTACCTTTTCCGGACCTGATGAGGGACCATCAGACGATACCTCTTCCGGAAGGTCAAAGGTGACTCTCTTTTTATTTCGTCGTGAAGGTGTCGGTTCACTTGAGTATCCAGATGAATAACCATTTGAATTTTCCTTGGTTGGTGCTCGATCTGCGTGCTTGCTCTTAGTCTCCCGTATGTTTGAGCATTCTCGATTTGGGATGATTTGGTCAAGATATTCAGAGAATGTTGCTCCCGGGTGTGACCATGCATATGTCTCAGGATCGTAGTAGAAAGATTTGTCTATTTTGAGATCCTCGGGGATTTGAATATTGGGGAGAGTCTCTGCATGTTCTTTCTCCATTGATTCGATGTTAGTGCATTCCTGAGTCGAGTTGATGTAATCCATGTAGTCAGAGTAGGTTGACCCAGGGTGTGCCCATGCATAAGTCTCCGGATCATATGATTCATATACATGATTGTCCATGGTGACAGCGGCTGGGAATGGAGCAGGGGGGAGATTTTCTAAACCAATAGTCTCATCAACAACCGCTATCTCAGGTGTGGCTGCATGGTAGGGCTCTTCTACCGCTTCATGGTTACGGTTGTCGGGGACTTCGTGGGTTGTCTCAGGAGATCGTGGTTCCTCAACGACATGGTCAGATCTAAGTGCTTCCAATGCGGTGAAATTGATTTCCCGAGTCTCACAATCAATACTCGCTTTGGCCAATGCCAAGACTGGCTTTCCGAGAATGATTGGAGACTGGGTGAATTCTCCTTGATGCTCAATATCAATGATTGTGAATTCTACTTTGAGCGATGCACCTTGGAATTTCATGATGACATAAATGGTTCCTCTCGGCCGTTTTATCGATCGGTCCGCCAATTGAATGATCTCTCGTATCTTTCGAATCGGTCCGAGTTTGAGTTCATGGAATACAGAGGTCGGGCGGATATTAATTGGTGAATCGTCATCAATCCGAGCATGGGTGAAAATTATGTCTTTGAGTACACATTCAAAACTGGGCAACCGCTTCACTATGCGGCTCTTGGTTTTTCTCCTCAACACCAAGGAGGAGGCCATTGACAATATATGTCTCTCGGTTTTTGTTCGAATCCTGCCCGATTTCTTCATCGTTAATTTGTCCAATACAAATCCTTTAAGATCGGGGAAGTGTTCAATGGCCTGTAGAAAGGGAAGTTCAAAAATCAATTTCTTTCCTAATGCTTCCCGTACGGTTGGATCCAAATTCCTCAGATCGTCTTCAGTCTCAATTTTTATGAAATTTTCTAAATTTTCGATTTTTTTGTGGTTTTCAAATATTTCTATTTTTTTGGTATTTTCTGGGTGGTGTGGGGGTGTGGGGAGTTCTTCAGATGGGCTCTGGAGTTCAGGGTGAGGGTCAACGACATAGTCATTTTCAGAATTGTCCATAGGTCCCTGAACATCCGCAAAATTTTCAATCTTAGATCCAATCATTTCCTCATTCATTTTTATATCCGAGCTACCAGAGATTAATCGATCGGCAAGTTCTTGAAATTTATCCTCCATTAAATCAAATTTCTTATTTATCCTCAAAATATTCTCCAAAATCTCTTCTTGGCCAAGTATGAGAGCAGTTGGGGTATGTTTTTGTAATTCAATGTCCTCTTCCATTTTTCTATATGTACTAGGAGAGGGATCTCTGGAAATATCCGATGTACGATCATCATTTTCTGAAAGTATCTCCTCAATAATCATGGAAGGTGGCTGCTCATATGGTCTAGGTAAGTGGAGTTGGTCCAAGGAGAGTTGTGATCTTTTGTGGTCGGCCCAATCCTCTGTATGAGTGAAGAGGGGGTTATTATGTTCAATCCAAGGTAATGATTTTTCTTTGGTGTTCAAGAATGATGGAAGAGGTGAAGAAGTGTTTAATTCGATCATGTGGTTATGTTCTCCCATGAATGATGGATTGACATTTACCGAATATGAGGGGTGAATTGTATGATCAATTGGAAGAAGTAGAGCCCTCAATCATTTCTTGGTTTGTCTGCTCTGAATACAAAGGGTTGTCATTCATGAAATAGGTCAGATTAGCAGAAGGAGATGGATTTATTGGTGGTTGAGGGGGAGGTGTTTTGGGTCTAACCGATACGAATTCGTTTTCATAGTATAGCTCTGATGGATTCTCGGATAAACGTTCGGCTATTTTTGAAAGAGCGGAAAGGAATGAGGGGTTGGGTCTGCAAGAATTATTGGACAAGAATTCCATGGTGAATTTTAAATCAAGAGAGGCGAGAGATGATTGCACGGGATAGTCAAGAGAAATCAAATGTGCGGCTATTGATCTTGAAATCGGTTCACGCACACCAATGCAAACACAATTCAAACCCTGGGTTCACCAATGCACACAATGAAGCCATAAGAGTTCGGCTATTATCTTTTCAATTTTAGTTGGTGATAAATCAATCTTGGCAAAAATTTAGTGAGCTGAGATTTCGGATTTGGGCTCTAGCCTTAAGTGTCGTCTCTCGCTCACTCAGAAAAATAGAAACATACAAGGTCGGGGTTGCTCTCCCGCAGAAATTCTTGATTTTATGGATTATTTTGATCGGCTATATTTAGCAGTCCCAATTTTAATGAGGTGATCACTGAAAAATTTAGATGAGCACAAATACACGTCTACCGTCCAGTCCCAATTTCCTTTAGATTTATGTGATAAAACAAGGGGGAGAAAGTCAGGAAAAGCCGATGCACGCGGAAAACTATGATGAATGCTCAGTTAGAAGACTTACAGTGCCTCCTCGCAATCTCCATGTGGGATGTTAGATAGAATTTTAAAAATTATTCTATATGCGTGCAAGCCGATAAAAACCGTACCTATGAAGAAAGTTCTATTAGCGGGAAGAATTGAGTTAAATTTTTGGCTAAGTTGAACGATCTAAGGTGCGTCTTGATTAAAGTGAAGTGTGGCTTAAGATCCTACGAGCACAATCGAAAATAAAAATGCTCTAAGAGCCGTATGTGCAGGTCTATCCTAATCGCCACTCAAGTCGGGCCCCACCCTCACTGGAGAGTGAAACAGGCCACGACACACCACAGAAAAGTTCAAGGTCTTTTTTACATGCGTGAGAGTCCAAACGGACACCGCTGTAAATGAGCAGAAATGGAAATTTGCAGAAATTAAAAACCTAGACTCTACGCTCTCTCACGACTCGACTCGATCTTAAATTAATTTGCGGCTTTCTCGGATGTCGGTGAAGATGCGTCGGTTTCTTGAAAAACCGCTCCACGTACGCCGGGTACCTCGCAAGAAAAATAAGAGAGATATGTGTAAGAGAGTGACTCAAAATAGAACAAGCGAATAATTGTAGAAAAATAAATGGTATTCACAATGAGAAATTCGGGGGTCAGACTACCCGAATGCGGAAAACCGATCAAAAAGTCTCAAAACACAAAACTAAGTCGTTTGCCTCCCCGGCAACGGCGCCATCTGACTGGTCCGTAAAAGCCGCGTTAAGGAGTCTGTTTTTAATGTTCGAGCGTGAAATTAATGATGTCGTTCGTTGTAGGCGGCGATCGGAAACAGTCAAGAAATAACCACAAATTTTATTCAATCTCAATCAAGTGGTTTTTATGTTTATTTTACTTGGGCAAGTCCCAAGGTCGATCACAAGGAGGCAAAGGAACAACCTAGAGTTGTGTCAATCCAATTTTTAATTCGGTTTTCAAGGCGGTCTTTTTTTTGGAATTTTTCAATGCAATATAAGATGCAAAATGCAAGTTCGGCCTATTTTAGGGACTAAAATATAAATTTCAATCAAACGACGTCCGAAAAATACGAAACTTGGCCACAATATAAATGACGATGAAATGAGTGCACTATAATTTTTTTTGGAATTTTTAGATGCAACATGATTTTTTTATGAATTTTTAAACGCAAACAGAATGATTTTCAATATTTAATTATAATAAATATTAAACCTACTTATTTTCAAGAAATAAAATTATCTAAGATCTATCACTAGGTGATGGATCCCAGAAAAATCCTAAACCTCGAAAATGTGGGGTTTAATACCTATTAAAAATCAAACATTGAAATGCACAAAATGATTTTTACAGGGCAAACGATGCACGCAAATGCAAAGATTTTTGGGCACAATGTTAATCAAAATAATCTCTACGATATTTGATTTTTGGGGAATTTTTAGAACAACGATTAATTAACTATGAATTTCAGAGAACAGATTGGGCAAAATATTCCAATTTCCACAAAATAATTATTTGTTAATCAACCGTAAATCGCAAAAATATCTACAGCATGTCAAAATATAGAGAATTATATGATGAACAAAATGCTATTTTTAAATAAATAAAATGATGCAATGTAGAGGTCTATAATGGATAACAAAGACAGGGGTACAGATGCAAACTGAATAAATAAAAATAATGAAGGGGGACCTAAAATTAGTTACCAAAAGCGGAAGGGGCGATTCTGCAAAATCTCAAGTAGGCACGTGCTAAGCACGTGCCTCTGGATGGCAGGGGCGGATGCGCAAAAAGTTGGATCTCCAGGGGCTTCAGAGCAATTCACCCCCGCGGTCACGTGTGGGGCACATGATCCGGGGGGGCTGACGCAGGATGACGTCCCCCCGCACGTGCCTCACACGTGGGGGGTCTCGGGCCGCGAGCCCGGCTGCTGTGGAGGCGATGGCGAGGCGGAGGCCCGGCGTGGTGCTTGCGACGGCGCTTGTCGGGGCGGGTCGAAGACGAAGGCGGAGGACGCCGCTCCTGGCGAAGGTGCCCGGGGGCGTGGAAGAGGGTCCCGGCCTGGCGTGGTTTGGTCGGAGACGAAAGTGGCGGGTGTCGAAGCAGGTGGCGAGGCGTCTGGGGCGGCGGAGATGAAGTCGGTGAAGGCGACGGCGGCGTTGGCTGGTTGTCGATGAAGCGGTGGCGTCGGCGGAGCTTGTCGATGACGGTCGGAGAAGAGGATCGATGTCGCGACGGAGATGGAGTTCGGTGAAGATGTTGTAGGAGACGTGGGAGTAGTCGGAGCAGAGTAACGGCGAAGTCGTTATTGTGGGCGGAAGTTGGTGACGTTGATGCTACTGGAGGTAGAAGATGTTGCGAAGGCGTAGCAGGTGGCGGTGGCGTAGGGAGTTCGTCGGCGGCTCGACGGCTTGCGGCCGGAGCGGGGGCAATCGCGCAACAGAGTGCGGCACTGCAACGAGGGGTGGGCCTCGGACCTCGCCGGAGAGAAATAAAGAGGAAGCGGCGCTGTCACCGCCGCTCCTCCGACCTGTGGCTTAATCGGCGGATAAATCCAGTAGGGGTCGGCGGTGGAGATTAAATAGGGCTGAGGGAGGAGATAAGGGTCGGCGGTTGACGAAGAAGGCGGGGGCAGTTGGGCGGTCAACGGGGCAGTGGCTGGCGGGAATGGCGGGGCCGGCGGTTGCGGAGGGCCGGTGCGAAGATCGGGGGAGGGCGTTGGCAGCGTCCGTTGGCGAGGATAGCGGAGGGGGCGGAGCGGTCAAAGGCGCAGGAGTCGTTGGGAGGAAGGAGACGCGCGCGGGCCGTTCGATCATCGGCCGATCGAACGGCCGCGCGTTGGCCACGTGGCGGTTCAACGAGAGGGCGGAGCACGTGCGGAGCACGTGCCTGGGGGCACGTGCGACGCACGTGCTTCGATTTTTAATTTTTAATTTTTTTTTATAAAAAACGAGATTTAAAAAGGCGAAAAATAGCTGACACGTGGCGGCCTCTGGGGCGGCCACGTGTCAGCACCAGAAAATTCGACAATAAAACCCTTTATAAAATCAAAAAGAAATATCAAATGACCTCAGATCGAAAAAGTTCCTTCACAAAAAACGCTCGTCTCGACGAAATCTACAACTTTCATGAAGACATCAAAGCCAAATTCAGTCAAATGTGAAAAGTAAATTTTTGGGGTATCCCATGTACATAGAATACCTTGATTTTTGGTTTTCTAATTTTTTTGTCATTTTTAATCACGATAAAAATCCGGAAAAATAATGGAAAATCAAAGATAAATAAAAGACATCTAAATCTATTTTTTTTGGATTTTTATTAATAAAGAAAATATTTACAAAAAATACAAGGTCAAAAACCGCGAAAATACAACGTACAAAAGAGGCCCAAAACCCAACTTTCACATACGAGCTCCGATTCACTTGAACTTGGTCTTGTTTCGAAGGTAATTGAATGTGCATTAGTTCAAAAGTGAGTAGGATCAAATCGGACACTGGATGGGGAAGATATGTGGCTTTTAGTCCGAAAATCCTGAAACTAGGGTTTGGGTTTTTGGTCCACTTATTTGAGTTAGTGATTTTTTTGTATTTTTCATTTACTCTTGTGAGTGATATGTACACAATGGAAGTGGTTTTGGGTTATTCGGAGTTAGCATGAAGGAGTTAAAAATAGGGGAAGTTAGGCTATTTACAGGTCAATTTGGGCTTGGATTTTTGGCTTCTTATTTGATGCAGAATTTAATGCTAAAATGCAATTCTTATGAAATAATGCACAAATGCTAATTATGCGAAATAGATGCAGATATGCTGTTGGTTTTTAGGGAATTGAGCTTAATAAATGAGATTTAGAGTGATGAATCCGAGATTCATCAGAGACACATGAGCTGGGTCTTCATGTCGCTCAGAGTCTGTGCCATCTTCTCCATCTGAGTGATGCCCTGGCACTGCTTCTTCTCGATCAGCTCCATCCGATCCAACTTCTCACTGATGATACCCATATCCGCAGCGGATGACTCTGCCTGTGCTGCTGCTACTGCGGATGAACTGTATGGACCGGCATCGACCCGTGCTATCCTCTGGTACTGCACGGGTCCAGGCTGCTGGGGTCTGCCCTGAGTGTATAACCTGGTCTGGGACATCACCATATAGTTCTCGGCCATCTCCTCGTAGATGGCCCAGACCTGGTCGTGATCCTTGGCGAAGTAAGACCCGCCACAAGAAGCATTCACCAAACCCTGGAGCTCTGGTGTCAGCCCGCTGAAGAAGCTCTGCACAAGGTTGGGCTTCGAAATATCATGGTGCGGGCATCGGTCAGTCAGCTCACAAAACCTCTCCCATGCCTCATGGAATTGCTCGTTGGGGAGCATGGAGAAGTTGCTGATGAGGGCTCTCGCTGCATTGGTCCGCCCGAGTGGATAGTACTTGTTCAAGTACTCGGTGCGGAGCTGCTCCCAAGTGTAAACGAACTTCCCCAAGTGCTTCAGCCAGGTGGCTGCTCTATCTGCCAAGGAAAAGGGGAAGGCAATCATCCTGATAGTATCCTGGTCCACCTGACGATCGTGGACAGTGCTGCATATCATCTCAAACTCCTGCAGGTGGAGATGAGGCTCCTCTGTGGCCAAACCGTGGAATCGGGGAAGAAACTGCAAAGTGTTCTGAGGGGAACTTGAAGTCCCCCACGATGGCTGGAAGTACCACCCAGCGGTGTGTCAAGGTCGACCCGGGATTGTGGTTCTCCCGCATCGATCTAAGTGGTGGTGGTGCTCCTCCTCCTCCGCCTGCTGCTGCTGCGGCTGCTGCGGCAGCTGCCGCATCGTCGGGTCCTCCTCCTCCGCGGTTCTCGTGGTTGGCTCTCATCTGCTCGAGCTCTCTCCTCATGTCCATCATGAATGCTCCATGATCCCTCAGCTGCTGCTGCACTGACTCGAGGGAGGCGATCAGGGTGGAGTTGATCGAACCCTGGTCCAGAACAAAATGCAGCTCTCCCTGTGGACCTCTGGTGCGATCATCAGAACTGCCGGCCATCGTCTCTGAAAAACCAAAACAACCGAACTCAGGTGCCGATAAATCATCTGTTTGTCTCTCCTCTGGCACTGGTCTCTCTGAATCAGAAGAAGGGTGGTCGAGGGGGAACAGGGTGGAATCATACTCGGGTTCGGAGAGCGGGTCTGAGCTCCCACGAACCGACCTAGATGAATAGTCAGGAGTGTTGAAAAGCGGTGCAGCCAGAGGCTGCCTAAGAGACCTCCTGCCCATCATCGTGATCTGGCAAGTAAGGCGGATGAGATCTGGAAAAACTATGATCGGCAACCAAACCCTCTGTTCACCAACGCAACACGAGCTGAAGACCGTAAAGGCTCGGTCAACTTATCTTGTCAAATTTTATTAGGTGAACAAACAATCTATCAGAGCGCTTACATGACCTGTTGGGATTCCCGATACTACCCCAACCGACTGGCCCGCACGGAAGAGTCGGTAGTCAGTCAGGAATAGCACCGGAGGGCTCTACCTAGTGAACGGGTCACTCTCTCGCTCAACCAAACCAAACAATGAGGGGGTTGCTCTCCCCAAGACAGATTTTTAGGTGAAGTGTCTTTTAGGGTCGATAGTTTTAGCAGTCCCAATTTTATAGTTTTTCTTTTTTTAGATTTTTTTTAATGCAAGCAAAAGGCCTAATGAATTTTTCGATTCTCCTGGTTATTAAGTCCAAAACAGGGGGGAGAAGACGAAAAAGCCGATGCGCGATAAATCAATGATGCATGTAGAGATAGAAATGCGTACCTGACTCCAGCAGTCTACATGCAAGATGATCCGCGCAGAATTTAAAGACAGGAAATAAACTACCTAAATGGTGCAGGCGGAAAACCGAGTCCCTAAACAGTAGTGCTACTCGAAAGAACGAATAGCCGACCACCAGCCTCCAATCCAAAGAGTCGGGTCTAGACCCACCCCTCCTCTTCTCGACAGGTCGAGTTCAGGAGTAGCGCTTGACGGGGCGGGCTCGCGGTGCGTAGGCTCGGAGGTGATGGGACGGCTATTTTATTAATTTTTTATTATAGGTCCAATTACCGCACTATAGGAACAGGAAATTATATTAGGGTGTTTGGATCCTATGAATTACGTCACAATCAAGCAGAAAATCCTATGGCAAGGGGCTCGAAAATCCGCGTGAAACCGGAAAAGGCAGTAAGAGAAAACCGCGTAAAAACCGCGAAAAACCGAACTAGCTAAGGGGTCCCCCGAGCACACCGGTGCTTGGCGAAACAGACCCCGAAAGTTCAAGTCTCTGAGTGTACCTGTATTATTACAATAGTTCAAAAATGCGAGAAATAAAACTAATCTACGCTCCTCTCTCACTCAGCTCCTCCCTCGCTCTCTCCTGCGGCTCCGTGCAGAAAGGAGCCACCTCCGAATCCCGCGGTTGCGTCGGCTCCTCGAAAGTCGCCTCCGCGGTCCTCGGGCCCTCGCAAGAAAGAAGATAAGTGTCAGACCAGATTATTAAAAAAATAATGTCAGAAAAATATATCTACAGGAATCTATACAAAAAGCCGCGAAAAGAAAACCGCGAAAAAGCTCAAAAACTGACTACTAAGCCGTGCTCCCCGGCAACGGCGCCATTCTGATGACCGACAACTACCCAGGCGACTCAGGTAAAGGTATCTACAAAGGTCATTGCGACCCAAGTCACCCGGACTCGATCAATCAAGAAAAATAGACCATCAATCAAAGATAAAATCAAATCAAAAATCAATAGCGGTCTTGCTATTATTTTAACCTGGTATAGCGACCAGGGTCGAACACAAGGAGCACGAAATGGCCTTGCGGCCTACGAAGTAGTCAAGAAGAGAAGAAAATGTGTTTTTGGTGGTTTTTAATTCTTTTTATATTTTTTTGAAATTTTTAATTAATTAAGAAATTAAGGGAAACAAGTAAAGCAAGCAATTCAACTATTTATTTAATGTATCAAAACTCAAGCAAAAATTCCAGAAAAAATATTTTTGTGTGTTTTATAATTTTTACTGTTTTTAGTGAATTTTTGAGAATTTTCTGATGTTTATTTAATTTTCTAAAAATAAAACAAGGACTGAAACTGTAGGTATGTCCAGCCGAGCTAAAGGGACCTAGATAAAATATCTAGAAGCCCCAAATTAGCCTGGAGGCATTTTTCCTGTATAGAGAAGAAAACAAGGAAACATTGGGCACTAATTTATTATTTTTGGGTTTTTAGTTTATTTATTAGAATTTTTATGAGATTTTAAGTGTTTTTTCCATTTTTAGGTGTTTTAGATAATGAAAAAGAGCCAAAATTGTCTAGAAAATCAAGCAAGCAAAGACAAACAGTAGGTGATTTTTTTGTAATTTTTAAATGAGTTTTAATATTTTTTTGTGATTTTTAAAGTTTAATAGTAAAGAAAATACGTGTTTCTGAATTTTAAAAAATATCAAACAGTGTCTAAAATGTCTCCAAAATTTATAGAACATTTTACATCAAGGCAGGAGCCATGTTTCCAATTTTCATCAAATTTGGAGTTGATTTGCTATTTTATTAAAATCACACACAAGGGTACAGTACATAGGGACCAAAATGCAAATACCCGAAGTCCTGAGGGGTCTGGTGCAAAATACCTAGGAGGTCACGCACGTGGCGCGTGCCTGGGGCACTCAGGGACCCAAATGTAAGAAAAACTACTTCCGAGGACTATTTGGTAACAGGTACCAAAAGTCTAGGGGGTAGTCTACAAATAACCCAATAAAAAGCGCACATGCACAATTAAAATACACACAGGGGTATAAATGCAATATCTCAAAAGTTTTCATTCATTAAGTAACATCTCAGAACTATAGGGAATAGAATGCAAATACACCAGAAAACCACGTGTCGAAGCACGTGCTACATAACGCACAGGGGTATATATGCAAAGAAAATAAAGAGCAGGGTCCTCTATGCAAATATCCCAAAAACTAAACAACTACTCTAAATATTTACAAGACTAAATGCGAAATAAAAGAAACGAGAGGGCCTAAGGGTAAATTACCCTTTATTAATGCGGGGTGCTGGATGGATGCCACGTAGCAGATGAACGGTCCAGATGCGGGTGGCGCTCCAAGGCTCAGCTCCTCGCGATGATCGAACGGTGACGGCGTAGCCACGTGGAAGATCCGGTGGTGGCGGTGCGTAGCTGCTACGCCTCTTTGGATTCGACGGCTGGGATCAGTCCTCACTGATCGGACGCTAGCTGCAGCTCTGTGGATGAACGGTCAGGATGAGATCTGGAGCTCTGAGGCCGATCGGACGATCGCTGAAGGTCTTCGAAGAACAGGCGGCTGGCGAACTTCGCCGGCCCAGTACGCTCACTCCGAGCCTCCTCGCGGGGCGCTGATGATCGGAAAAGGGCCGGCGTGAGCCTCCGTGTCGGATGGGGGTCTCCGATGATCCAGCCGAGCTCTAGGGAGCTCCGGCAATGTCGTCAGAGCTGTAGCTGCTGGACCCAATGGTCCAAGCCCTCAGATGGGCTTGGATGCTCCTGCAAAATAGACCAAACAGCTCGCGGGTCGAGGGCAAACTGCCTCGACCCGGTTAGGCGGGGTGAAGATGGTCGGAGGGTCGATATGGGCGAGCTCCGACGAAGGTGGAGACGGAGGAGCTCGAGCCCCAGCTCATGTGCGAGCTGGGTTGAATGGAGGTATGGAGAAGGTGCGCGGGAGGAAGGCGGAGGCTATGGTGGATTCCGATGATCGAGGCGGAGTGGGAGATGGTCGGAATCAGCGAGAGATGGTGATGGCGAAATTTGGGGGAAATCGGAAATTAGCGAAAAGGGAAAGGAAACGGGTCTACCTGGATGGAGGGATGGGCTGTGGTCGAGCTTACGCAGCTCTGGGTCTTCACCTCACGGAGCGCCGACGTTCGAGGCTCAAGCTCCAGCTCAGGGCGGAGCACGATGGTGCTACTCGCCGGATCAGTGGAATCCGCTCCCTCTCCTCGCTGCGACACCACGGGGGACGAGCTGTCACTCTCGTCGATGCGATGGAGCTCACTGGGGGGTGGAACGAATGGCCAAAGGTGGAGAAATCGTGCGGCGGAGCTGGGTATTTAAGTGGGTGCAGGTCCGGCTAGGGTTGGTCGGGTAGAGCTGTGTGAAGCGCGGATCTCGAGGCGGTGGCTCCAGCGAGGGTCTCGGGTGTATCATTAACGAGTCGGACCCGGGGTTTAGGCGAGGCATGATCGGGTTTACACGGGAAAAATCCGAGAAGACGGGTTACCCACTAAGGACCCATGAAAAGTGGTCCTGGGGGGGAGTTGACCGGGTGGTCAACAATCCCCAGGGCCAATAGGAAGCGGCCATGTGGAAAATACTTATAAAATCCATAAAAATTAGAAAATGGCCGATTTATTAAAAAGTCAAAACATGAAATATTTTTCTTTTATTTTTTTCTATTTTTTAGTGATTTTTAATTAATTTTTCAAAGTGAAAATAAGGTATGTACATAGTAGGTCTATATATAGGTATATATACAATATGTATTTTTAATTTTTTTTTAATTTTTAATTTGTTATTTTTATACAATTTTATTCCCATTTTATATTTTATTTATTTATATCATAAAATTAGGAATAAAAGGATATTTTTATTTTATTTTTATTGTTTATATACATAGGTGAAATAAATACATATGTACATTTATATACATGGTATATTTACAATAGTATTTTTGGATTTTTTGATTTTGTTCTTTTTATTTTGTTTTTGTTTTAATTGTTTTTATTTTATTTATTTACACCATATCACATAAGATATTTACAAAACTTTTGAAAATTGCTTTTATTTATTTATAAGGCTAAATAAATAAAAGATGGATGTTTTATATACATGATGACTATATACAAGGGTGATGTTTTTGTTTTCTTTTTGATTTTTCTATTTTTATCTTATTTTTATCTTTATAAATATATACAAATATTTACTAGCCAATTTGAGTCTATTTTTGTGAGGAAAATACTTTTATTTTATTTACATAAATATTTACACACATGAGCTCCTATCTCCCTCTACTTTGATTTTTATGCGGTCAGGCCCATGCTGAGCCCTCCCTTGGGTTAGGTTGCTCAATATTTATTCTAAATATTTCCCTCTTTTTCTTTTTACTCTTTATTCTTTTATTTTTGCACAAAAACATGCTAATTATTAAACTTTATACAATGCATGCTTTTGATAATTATTTGTATTTACATGAATATACATGCATTTGCAAAGGTTTTTGTAGCTAAAATATAAGAATAAAGAGTGATGAATGGGTATTCATCAGTCATCTGAGGACCCCGATGTCGACGTGCACCACACTAGATCCATTCCTCAGCGGTCCCGCAAGAAGGATTGCTTTCAACCTTCTTTATCCCGTATATATCCACCTCTATTATACATTCGCCTTTGTTTACCTCTGTCCCTCTACCATATTGCTCGTTCACCCATTCTCGTGTTTGCCTTGCTTAGGACGTACTTTGTCCTAAGTATAGGGGGTGGACGAGCCGAGTGTTCATTCATCGTTCTGTCTTATCACTCCTGTTGTTACCTATACTTAGGTCTTATTTTACCCTAAGTATAGGGGGGTGATGCGTACATCCTTCTCTATCTTCCTCCATCTGTTGATATATTTTATTCTTTTCTTCTTTTCTTCTTTTCCTCTTCTATCTTCTCTATCTACCGAAAAGGTGTCGCCCCTTTTTGTCAGACTCCTATACTTAGGACGTACTTTGTCCTAAGTATAGGGGGTGTGCACCCCGAGTTGATTCTATTCTTTGATCCTCTCCACTGTCTCCTCTTCTTGTCTATACTTAGGGATATCTTACCCTAAGTATAGGGGGAGACAGTCTGAGTACGATCTGTTCATTCCCACCCTTGACCCTCCCTACTTTGTGTACAGTCTGCTATACTTAGGATTACTTGATCCTAAGTATAGGGGGGACGGTCGACTTCTCATTCGTTCATTCATCTCTTATTCATTTATTCTTTAGACTTTTCTATACTCAGTACGAGTTATGTCTTCTATTTTCTCTCTGATCTATGAGGACATAGCTCAAGCTAAGTATAGGGGGGTCATATATACTACGTATATACTTTAGCCATAACTCTTACTTTCATATTTTCTTAATAAATATGGCTAATTACACTATTAACATTTATTAAAACCTTAATAAAAAGATGTGATTATTCCTCAAATTCTATGTGTATTTACTGATTAATAAATCACGTGAAAATATTTTTTGCAAAATGTTTGAAAAATAGTTTGAAAATCCTTGTGAAAAATCTTTTGAAAACTATTTGGAAAACGTTTTGTTACATGTTTTCAACCTTTGTAAAAATATTTTGATTGTAAAATTATTTTCTTAGTGTGAAATAAAATGTTTGAAAAACGATTTGCAAATGGTTTGAAAAATGGTTGCAAAAATATTTGAAAAATCTTTATATACGGTTTGGAAAACCTTTGCAAAATGATTTTCAAATGTGTGTACATGTTTGTAAAATTCTTTGTAAAAATTATTTTGTACTATTTTTTTCAAAATGGCTTGAAAAAACTGTGTCAAATAAGTTTGAGGAATACATACATCTTACCTAAAAATTCTCTATGTATATACCTATCTATAAAATCGACCACTTACCCTGGTAAATTCTTAAAATCCACTTCTTGCAAATACAAAATGCATCCCCATGTAAATATTTGTACCTAGTTTTTAGCCAAAACCTTTTATTTTCAAAAATCCCAAAAACATTTGCAAAATTAAAATCCAAAAACATTTGAAAAATCTATTTGAAAACTACAAAAAATGCATATGCATCTTCTTTTCAAAAACCCATAAAAAGTTAAAATCTTTGAAAATCGCATCATAAAAATATTTTCTGCATCTGCGTAGCATTAGCATGGCATTCACATTTTTCGGATTAAGTTTGATAGTTGAACAAGTCTAAGTAAAATCTGAAGATTGGATCTTGGTTGGACCTTAAATCTACCTAATTAACAGGAACCTTATAGGAGCTGGAATTGGGGTACTTCAGGTCTAGTTGACTTAATTCTTTAAGGATCACGGGACTTGGTTCAATGGATTCTTGACTGCTTAAGTAGAGTATTTTGGAGCACACGCACGGCTCTTGTTGATAATGACCTAACTTGGACACCTGCACCTTTCACTTGGCTCAACTCAGTTGGAGTGGTGAGGGGGTTGGATTTGCCGGTATGAGACGCACACAGGTGGAAACACTTGTCCACCTCTAGGGAGGAAAGTGCACCCCAACCCGTCCAGTGATGATGAGTTTCGAGGATAGGAGATCGTGGGTTGCAATAAAGCTTCAAAAGAGGGATAGTCTACTGGCTCAAGAGGAAAAACTCCCTATGTAAAGGCTGTTGTATATAGTATTCAAAAAAATTGCAAAAAGCAAAAACTCCAAAAAAGTGGACAGGCATGTACAAAAATAAAAATGCTTGCTGGAGTATACATATGTGTAAAGTCAAATAAGCAAGATTGAGCTTAAAGTCAAATCATGTGAGCCTGCAGCTGGATGACTTGACTACACTGGTCTTGCATCCTAGGATAGGTACCTACACTAGCTACCATCCATTCTTCTCTTCCCCCCTCCTCTTGGATTGGTTGCCACTTGAACTTAGAAGGGAATACCCTGCTCCTTGAGGAATGAGTTGTTGGATTGGGGAATCATTGGGTTGCCATATTGGAGAAGCTAGTCTTTTTGTCATTTTAATTGGGGAGAGCCACCATCACTTACACTGTACGAGTCAGATTCATAGTCATAAGGGTTTGCGTATGAGTTAAAATATTTCTGACCTGGCTATTGAGGAGACTTGAGGAGAGTTTTGGGATTCTCGAAGGCTGTTGGATTTCAAATCCGATCCTCAATAAGGTTCCGCACGCACTAAAATTCCAAAAGGTTCGACTTAAGCTCCAAACTTTGATTTTGTGAAGACAAGTTTGATAGTAAACTTAATCCAATTTTCTTCTTTTTCTTTTCTTTGATTTTCTTTTCTGCACTTATTGCATAAGTGTTTGGTAGGGACTAGCAAAGGCAAGTATAGGGGGATGATGTATCTACGTTTCATCATCTTTATTCTATCATTTTGGCCTTAAAAACCCTAGTAAATAAGCGTAAATAGCGCTAATTCATGCATTTTATCATCCATGCATTATTGTGAAAATAATGTATAAAATGCAGTTTTTAAAGCCAAAATTATAGAATAAAGAAAAGAAAAGAAAAAAAGAATAAAATATTGTAAATATTTTATGAATCGAAACCCCGAGACCTAGGCATCTCGATTACTAGGTCGACAAGGAATAAAGTAGGGGGAGATAAGGGCTAGAACCACTAAAAATTCCTTTTATTTAATTCATTCTTTATTCATTTTGGGACCTATTTTGTATTCCACTTTTTATATTTCAAATAAAGTTGTAGATAATTAAATATAGAAAAATATAGATTTGATTTCACACAAAAATATTGTACAGATAAAAAGATGTGATCTGAATAAGATTCCAGAATCCCAACTTCCCAGACCTATATCTCCCTAAAAAAAGCTCGAAATGAATCAAATTCACCTTTAATTGTATATAATTTAAAATAATCTATTTATTGAAGGTGGTTTCGCATTTTGCGGAGCTGCGGTTTGAAAGTTGAGTTTTGGACCCCACTTGTATACTTGTACAGATTAAAATATTCATTTTATGTATTATTCTTCATTTTTCATAATTTTATATTTTTGTAATTTTGTAAATATTATTTATAATATATATGTGCATTAAAATAGGAATAAAATACTAAATAAAACACAAAAATAAAATACTTATTTGATACATAGGTATAATACACCTACAAGTGCACTTGTATATTTAATACTTATATTTTATTAAGTGTATAAAATACATCAAAAAAATAAAATAAAAATATATTTCAGTTAATAAAAATATTTTATAAATATATAAAATAATAATCCTAAATAAATAAATTAAATACATGAAATAAAAAATAAAATATTAAAATATATAGATGTATATACCTATATATATACTAAAAAGGTAACTTCTAATTATAAACCTCATAAAAATAAATAAAAATCACCATAAAATACTTTACAAAATAACAAACATTTTTTATTTTAAAATCTAAAATTAATAAAATCATTTACTATTTTTAAACGAATTTAGAAATGTTTTTCCCAGGCTTTTTCCTGGTTGCTCCACGTAGACCAACCAGGAGGGCTGGAGAGTTGAGCTCGGGTCAACTCTCTGACCCACTGCATGTGCGTGTCAGAATTGGTTTTTTGTCTCATCTTTGCGATTTTTTCGAGGAGTCTCCTTGCATCCTTTCGCCTAGCTTCCTTCATGACTTTTTATGACCAAATATCCATGAATCACGCCTAGGTGTTTCCTCGGGCATCGGATCATCGATGCATCTCATTCGCCTCGTTCATCTCGCCATGTCCACCATCCTTTAAAAACCCCTCTTTCGTCCATTTTCAAAATTCGAACCCTTTCTGACCCCTAGCTTGGCTCTTTCATGTGTGCTCCGACGGGAGGAGGGTTACAGCCTCCTTCTCCATCCCGAGGAGGGAGCTTAGGCGGCCATGAGGTGCTCCACCACCATCTCCGGCCAAGTTCGGTCGTGAGGTTCTCATATCGGGTACACAGCCCTCGAGGTCATTTTTGCTTATTTTTTTCGCACCATTAGATTCGCCTTAGCCTAGGAATAGAACACCATCTTCACCTTCGATCCAGCTTCATCAGAACACCCTTCACCATCCCCTCACCGGAGCTTGCTCCAGTGAGCATCCCTCTCGCCGTTCTCCACCGTTTTTCGCCCACTACGGGGTCAGGGCATTTTGCCTCCGACTCCTTCACTTTTCTCGAGCAGGTCCTAAATCTAACGCAGCACCTGAGGGTGGTTTTGGAAGCCACCGGAGTCGGTTGGAACGTCTTCCCGCCGTGGGAGAAACCCAGCGAGCTCTGGCTCCTTTTGTCGCCACCAGGACCTAGAAAACCTCTCCAGGAGGTGATCTGGCCATTTTGAGAGCTTCAAGTCTGACGGAGGCCGGCGGTGGAGCTAGGAGAATCTAGCCCTACCGGAGGTCCTCCTTGTTCATCCAGCATTGGCCCCCGCCGTCGGATTTGGACGTGATCCTCTCGCACAGCAGTTGCCATTGGATCAGCCTCTGCATCGACCGTCGGATCTTCCCTGCAGAATATAATCTCAATTGTTGGCAGCCAAAGGGGCATCGCACTCTCCCAAGCTGACACGTGTATTAGTGAAGAGCTGCGAGCCGTCCGATCTACAGCGCTGGGTATTTTGCATATTAAACCCGACCAATTTGTGTATTTATTAGTTAATCATTAAACTTTCATTTGCCGTTATAAATATTTGTAATATTTACAGATGATAACCGCCCGAACGACTAAGGTAAAGGTAAAGAAATGGTCGTCGCGACCTCAATCACTCGGGCTAAGTATATCAAGAAAAATCAACCACTCAGAACATGTAAAACTAATCGAGCACAAAAGAGAGCGGTTCTGCTATGAGATTAACCTGGTATAGCACCCAGGGTCGAACACAAGGAGCACAGATTGGCCTTGCGGCCTACGATGTAGTCAGAAATCCGAGAGAGTATTTTTTAGTGTTTTTAAGGGTTTTTATATTTTTTAGGATTTTTGGAATATAAGGAAAACAGGAAAAGCACCCAAACCACTAACTTGAACAATTTATTTAATGCATTAAAAAAGCAAGCAAAAATTCAGACAAAAATATTTTTATGTGTTTTATATTTTTTTATGTTTTTGGTGAATTTTCGAGATTTTTCTGATGTTTATTTTATTTCCTAAAAATCAAACAGCGCGAAAAGCAAGGGGTACTGTCCAGCCAGGCCCAAAACCCAAAGATAAAATATCTAAGGATCTCAAAGGGACCTGGAGGTAATTTTCCTGTATACTAGAGAAAACAAGGAAAATTTGAGCACCAAAATTATTGTTTTTGAATTTTTAAATTATTTATTATGATTTTTAGGAGTTTTGAGGTGTTTTTAAGTTTTTAGGGTTTTTACTCAATGAAAAATAGCCAAAATTGGCTAGAAAATCAAGGAACACAAAATAAACAGTGACTAATTTTTATGGAATTTTTAAAAGGGTTTTGATATTTTTTTGGGGTTTTAGACTCTAAACAGTAGCAAAAATAAGGGTTTTTGAATTTTTAAAAATAGCAAATGAAATCAAAAATGTCCTCAAAAATCTACAAAAATCCTACACCATGGCAGGAGCCATGTGTCAAATTTTCGTTGGATTTGGAGGTGGTTTGATATTTTATTCACAAATAAAGGAGGGGCACTGTGCACAGGGACCAACGTGCAAATACCCAAAGTTCTGGGGGGTCTGGTGCAAAATACCCAGCAAAACACGTGCCAAGCACGTGCCTGGGGCACTCAGGGACCCAAATGTAAGAAAAAATAAGTTCCGAGGGCTTATTGGTAACAAGTACCAAAAGTCCAGGGGCTTATCTGCAAATAACCCAAAATAAAACGCACATGTGGAAATAAATCACGCACAGGGGTATAAATGCAAATAAGTAAAAGATTTCATTCACTAAAGAACATCCAGAACTATAGGGGTCTCTATTGCAAATAAACCAAAATATCACGTGTCGATGCACGTGTTCACAACTGACAGGGGTATAAATGCAAATACGAGAAAGTACGAGGTTTAATATGCAAATATCCCAACGTAAATAAAATTCCTAAAAATTTTACAGGACTGAAAGCAAACACATAAACTACGAGGGGGCCTAAGGTAATTTACCCCTTTATTAAGTCAAACCGATGGATGAACGCCACGTGGATAAATGGACGGCTGAGAAGGGGGTGGCGCCCACGGCTCCGGTCCTAGACTGTGATCCGACGGTCCAGGTGCTGCCACGTTGCAGATCGAACGGTGGACGGACGACGAGGCTGAGCTGCGCTGGATCGACGGTGGAGATCGACCCTCGAATGGATCTGACGGTTGACGCTGCTCCTCAAATGGACGAACGTGATTGGATCTGGAGCTCGGGGGTCAATCGGACGGCGGAGGAGGATGGTGGACGAACAGGGCTCCGGCGAACTTCGCCGGACTCGTGGCGGCGCTGGTCTCCTCGTGGACGCTCGCTGAAGGTTGGAGAAGGAAGCTGCGAGCCCTCCGCGTCTAATGGAGCCCTCCGATGGCCCAACCGAAGCTCTGGGAGGTCCGGCGAGGTCGGCGGAGGTGGAGCAGCTGGACCAAGTGGTCCAAGCCCTCAGATGGGCTTGGATAGACCTGCAAAGTATCCCAGCAAACTCGCGGGTCGAGGGCAAAGTGCCTCGACCCTGTTAGGCGTGGTGAAGGTGATCGGGGAGGCGAAATGGGCAAGCTCCGGCGAGGCGATGGACGGAGGAGCTCGAATCCCAGCTCCTGTGCGAGCTGGGTTGGGCGAAGGGGTGAAGAAGATGCGGAGAGGTCTGGCGAAGACGATGGTCGGGTCGGAATGACAAATGGGGTATCGGAGGTGGCTGGCGACGGCGGCGGAGCTACGCAAACAGTAAACTAAAAATCGAGATTTATGCTAAACTATGGCCTAAAGGATCTACCTGGGTGGTGCGGAAGACTGTGCTGGAGCTTAGCTAGCTCCCGGTCGTAGCCTCGAAGGGCGTCAAGGCCTGAGGCTCGAGCTCCTGCAAGCGGCGGAGCACGGCGGCGCGAAGCTGCCGGATCGATGGTCGGGGCACCCTCTCCTCACTGCAACAGGGGCAAACGCGAGCTGTCACCTCGGTGATTGCTCTGGAGGTCACGGGAATGAAAGTGGCGAGCCAAAGATGAGGCGCGGAGGCGGCGGAGGTCGGGATATATATGGAGACAGGGCCGATTAGGGTTGAGTGGAGGCAGCTATGGAAGGCGTGGATCCCACGGCGAAGGATCCGGCGAGGATGTCGGATGAACGGCGAAGAATCCGGGCGTGAGGTTCGCGGGGGCGACAGGCTGGAGATGCGTGGAGAAATCGACGAAGTCGGGTCGGGCGCGAGTCGACGCAAAAGGAAAGAGTCCGCGGGGGAGTTGACCGGGGTCAACAATCCCCCGTGGACCAATCAGGAGCTGCCACGTTTTTAATTTTTTGTTTATTTAATTTAAGGTAGAAAAAGGCCGAATTAAGAAAAAATCAAAACATGAAATATTTTTCTTTTATTTTTTTCTATTTTTTGGTGATTTTTAATTAATTTTTGGAAATAAAAATAGGGTAGCTATATATATAGGTATATGTACACTATATATATTTTAATTTTTGAATTTTTTTTATTTGTTATTTTTATGTATTTTTATGCCCATTATATATTTTATTTATTTACATCATAAAATAAAGAACAAAATGGTATTTTTATTTTATTTTAATTATTTATACACAAGGGTGAAATAAATAGTTGTATACATTTATATACATGGTATCTATACAATGTATTTTTGTATTTTTAATTTTGTAATTTTTATTTGATTTTTGTTTTGTTTCTTGTTATTTTATGTATTTACAATATGTAACATAGAATATTTACAAAAAGTTTAGAAAATAATTTTATTTATTTATAGGGTTAAATAAATAAAGGACGATGGTCTATATACATGGTGAAAGGGCATTTTTGGAATTTTGATTTTTAAATTTTTATTTTGTTTTTAATAGTTTCTAAATATATACAAAATGTATACAAGCATATTTTTGGGTGAGGAAAATATAATTTTATTTATTTACAAAAGTATGTACACATGAGCTCCTATCTCCCTCTACTTTGGCTTTTATGCGGTCAGGCCCATGCTGAGCCCTCCCTTGGGTTAGGTTGCTCAATATTTATTCTAAATATTTCCCTCTTTTTCTTTTTACTCTTTATTCTTTTATTTTTGCACAAAAACATGCTAATTATATCTTTTTACACAATGCATGCTTTTGGTAATTATTTGTATTTACACATATTTACATGTATTTGCAAAGGTTTTTGTAGCTAAAATAGAAGAATAAAGAGTGATGAATGGGTATTCATCACCCCCCTATGCTTAACTTTGCTAGTCCCTTAGCAAACACTTATTTGAAAAAGAAGTGAATAAGAAAGAAAAAGAAAAAGAAAAAGAGGATGTACATGGATCAAGGTTGAATTATTAAACTTTCCTTTATTAACTTGAAATATGGAGCTCGATCAGATCTTTGGATTATTAATGTGTCGGAACCTTATTTGGACTTAAGCTTAAAACTCAACAGTCTCCAAGTTCCATCAATCTATGGGCAAGACTCCTTAATAAACCAGATCAGAACAAGTCTACATACACAAACTCTAATGACCATGAATCTTTCCATGCGGTGTAAGTGATATGTGGCTCCCCACCTCAGAAGTAACAAAGAAACAACCTCCCTCAACCTGGTAACTCTAATGCCTCAGTCTAGCAACTCTTTCCTCGAGAAGCGGGGTATTCCCTTCTAAGTTCAAGTGCAACCAGCTCAAGAAGAGGGGGTAGAAGTATAGAGTTTTGGAAGCTTAGCCAGTGTAGCTAAGTCTCCCGCTGCAAGCTTCATGAGATGTACCATTGATACCATAAGCTTTTGCTTTATTTGATTATGCACACTCCGGTGGGGTTATTAAATTTTCAATCCGACCCACCACTTTTTTGGAGTTCTTTTTGCTTTTTTTTTCAAGTGCTTCTGTACAACATATCTACATGGTGCAGCATAGATAAGAAATTTTCCTCTTGAGCCAGTAGACTGTCCCTCTTTTGAAGCTTTATTGCAACCCACAGCTTCTGTCTTTAGCCTTCCTCACCACTAGACCAAGTTGAGGTGCACTTCCTTCACTATAAGAAGAAGAGAGGTTCCGCCTAGAAGTACTACCCTCATATGCTACCCCAAGCCAAAGGAAACTGCCTCCTCACCACCTCATCCGTGGAGAGCCATGTGTAAGTGCAGGTGCAAGTCAAGCCATTGTCTCTAAGAGTCATGCGTGTGTTGTTAAGTGCTCTACTTAGGCTCATCAAGATGACATATGCTCATAGCCTAGTGGACTCAAAGAATTAAGTCCTTATGGACCTGAAAAGCCTTAACCCTAAGTCCTATAAGGTTCCTCTTAAAGTTTAGTGGATTAAGATCTTTTTCAAGCTCCATTTCTCAATTTAATTCCGGGCTTAGTTTGAATGTCAACTCTTATCCAGGAAAAACTATATACATATATGTACACAAGATGCTATTTACAAATGTTTTACAATTATGCAAAATTTTTGAAAAATGTTTTGAAATCATGAATAAATGATGCATGAGGTGCAAGTTTTGCAAAGAGATATTTACAAACATTTACACAAGATTTTTGCAAACTTTTTGATTTTCAAAACATTTTGGACAAATTTTGTACTATATACATAATTTTGATACAAAATATTTACACAAGCTTTACACAAAAGATTTTTGAAATCATTTTTACAAAAATACTTTGTACACTAGCTATGTATGTGCAAGATAAAAGAGGTTTATGTACATGAAAAATTTTTAAATTTTTGTGATTTTTAGCCATTTTATTTATTAACACACTCACACAAAGTACGAGTTATGGCTAAAGTATATATGAAATATATACACACCCCCCCTATACTTAGCTCGAACGATGTCCTCAGAGTGATCAAGAGCGATGAAGAAGACATAACTCGTGCTTAGTAAAAGGGAAGTGAAAAGGAATGGCTAAGTACAGGAATGAATCAATGAATAGAATGAGAGGAACTCGGTGGTCTCCCCCTATACTTAGGATTAACTAATCCTAAGTATAGCAAGCTGTACATGAAGGAAAGCCGAGTGAAGCAGATACAGAATCTGCCCCCCCTATACTTAGGGTAAAATATCCCTAAGTATAGGCAGCAAAAACAGGAGCAGAGAGAATGAAAAGAATACTCGCAGGTCCAACATTCCCCCCTATACTTAGGGTAAAGTACACCCTAAGTATAGCATAATCACAGGATGAGAAAAGGGATGTGGGACCAAAGAATAGAATGATATGGACAACTGGATCTATACAGACGGAAGAACAGTGAGAATCAGGCGTGAGATGCAAAAGATGTGAGTCAAGAGACCACATCTCACGCAAAATGAATAGCGGCAATAATAACGTCCCGCGGCTCATGATCTAGAAATGGCTTGAGCCGCTGGCCGTTCACTCGAAAGGTACTCTCAGAAGATAACTCAGATATATCAATGCTACCGTTATCGTGTACCTTTCTGACCAAGTAAGGTCCCTTCCATTTGCTCTGTAGCTTTCCTGGAAATAATCGTAGCCTTGCATCAAACAACCATACTTTCTGTCCAATCTCAAAATGCTTGTGGCTGATATGAGAATCATGCCACTCCTTCACTTTCTCTTTATAATGTAGGCTGTTTGAGAAAGTTGTATCTCTAAGCTCTTCCAGGGCGGCTAACTCTGCCCTCCTCTGGTCTCCTACACCATCTGGATCCATAAGGATATCTGTAACTGCCCAAAGTGACTTGTGCCTCAGCTCAACAGGTAGATGGCACGGCTTGCCATAAACGAGGCGAAAGGGAGATGTACCCAATGGAGTCTTGAAAGATGTCCGATATGCCCACAAGACCGAGTCCAAAAGCTGTGACCAATTCTTTCGGTCAGGGCGGACGATTTTCTGTAAAATATTCTTGATCTCCCTATTCGACACCTCAGCTAGACCATTCGTCTGTGGATGGTAAGGTGTGGCAACACGATGGTCTATACTGAACTCGCTAGCAAGGGCCTTTACCTGGTCGTTGACGAAATGAGACCCCCCATCAGAAATCAAAACTCGTGGAACCCCGAACCGCGTGATGATGTGCTTTCTCAAAAATCTGCAAACTGTCCTCGCATCAGCAGCTCGGGCGGGGATAGCCTCAACCCAACGACTCACATAATCAACGGCCAGCAGAATGTACTCAAATCCCTGACTCTTAGGAAATGGACCCATGAAATCGATGCCCCATGCGTCAAAGACCTCACAGAAGTGAATGGGCTGCATCGGCATCATATCACGCTGTCCACAAGTGCCCATCCTCTGACAGACAGTACACCTCTTTACGAACTCATCAGAGTCCTTGAAGAGGGTAGGCCACCACAAGCCGGATTGGAGCACTTTCTGTGCCGTTCTCCTCCCAGAATGATGTCCTCCTGCCTCAAGCTTGTGGCAGTAAGTGAGGACACTATGATGCTCTTCCTGAGGAATACACCGACGCCAGACGCTATCCCCTCCTTCGTGGTAAAGGATGGGATCCTCCCAGTGGTAGGACTTGGCCTTCGCAAGGAAGGTCTCACGCCTCTGCCTGGGCCAATATTGTGGGACTTTCCCAGCAACGAGAAAGTTCACAATATCGGCATACCACGGGAGTGAGGTGATAGCAAGGATCGCCTCATCTGGGAAGGTATCTCGAATAGGATCAATCTGCTCAGAATCCTCAGGCTGCTCTAGTCGGGAAAGATGATCCGCCACCACATTCTTGACTCCAGGCTTATCCTTGATCTCAATGTCGAACTCCTGGAGTAGAAGGATCCATCTAGTAAGTCTGGCCTTGGCATCCTTCTTTGACATGAGGTACCTGATGGCGGTGTGGTCAGTATACAAAGTCACTCTAGATCCAATGATATACGATCTGAACTTATCTAGGGCGAACACTACTGCTAGCATCTCCTTTTCTGTGACCGTATAATTCCGCTGGGCGGAATCCAATGTGCGGCTAGCATAGTGTATGGCAAACGGAACTCCGTCCCTCCTCTGTCCTAGCACGGCCCCTACGGCAAAATCAGAGGCGTCCGTCATGATCTCGAATGGGAGAGACCAATCGGGTGGCTGAAGGACAGGAGCCTCAATAACACACTGCTGGAGAGTCTCGATGGACGAAAGACACTTGTCATCGACAAGGAACTCGGTGTCTTTCGTCAAGAGGTCAGTCAACGGTCGGGCAATCTTGCTGAAATCATGAATGAATCTCCTATAAAAACCAACATGCCCCAGAAATGACCGTAGCTGCTTCAAATTGGACGGCGGTGCGAGTTTTCTAATGACGTCAACCTTGGCCGGATCAACCTCCATGCCCCTGTTGGAGATGATGTGGCCAAGCACCGTCCCTTGAGTCACCATGAAGTGACTCTACTCCCAAGACAGAACCAAGCGGGTAGCAATACATCGCTGGAGCACTCGGTCTAGGCAGTCAAGACAGGAATCGAATCCATCGCCGTAAACCGAGAAGTCGTCCATGAAGACCTCCAAACACTCCCCTACCATGTCCGAAAAGATCGACAGCATGCATCTCTGAAAAGTCGCAGGGGCGTTGCATAGCCCAAATGGCATGCGTCGGAAGGCGTATGTACCGAAGGGACAGGTAAAGGTGGTCTTCTCCTGATCCTCAGGAGCAATGGCCACCTGATTGTAGCCCGAGTACCCATCCAGGAAGCAATAATGGCTCTTCCCTGCCAGTCTCTCTATGATCTGATCAATAAAAGGCAGGGGGAAATGGTCCTTCTTGGTGGCCTGGTTGAGTCTCCTGTAGTCAACGCAGACCCGCCAAGAGGTGGGTACTCGTGTAGCAATCTCCTCTCCCGACTCACTGATCACAGTCGTGATGCCCGTCTTCTTGGACACCACATGCAAGGGGCTAACCCACTTGGAGTCGGAAATGGGATAAATAAAATCTGCACTCCACCATTTTGATATTTCCTTCATGACAACCTCTCGTAGGTTGGGGTTCAGTCGCCGCTGGAACTCACGCGACGGCTTTGCCCCTTCCTCGAGATAGATATGGTGGGAGCACAACGAGGGACTAATCCCATGGAGATCTGCTACGCTCCATCCAATTGCCTTGCGGTTCTTTTCAAGAACCCCCATCAGACGGGATTCTTGTTCTCCAGTCAGATCGGCAGAGATGATGACTGGGTACATCTCAGACTCTCCCGCAAGGAATCGATACTTCAGCGAAGTAGGGAGCGGCTTTAGCTCTGGACAGCTGGGTGCTGGCAAATCTGGCTTCTGAAGAAGATGTGTGTAGGCTGACAATTCTGCCAAATCTGCCTGGGAAAATGATAAAGAACTCTCACAAACTTGATCTGGAGAAGGCGGGTCCTCTGCATTGTCTCTGATCTGCTCTGCCTCTATATCCTCCTCATCTGTAGGCTCAGGTGGATCCAGGTCTGGTATCTGATCATCACAATCTGCCCAATCAGATTCTGAATCCGAGGGATCTGTATCAACTGCGGTGGCATCAGTACCACCGTAGAGCAGGGTGGCCTCAGTACCACCATCTCTGAAAATCGTGTCGCGATCAAGGTCCGACTCTGCTGACTCAATAGTATCCTGAACCAGGGCTGTGCTCTCCAGACTATCCTCTGCTATCATCTATGCATCAGCTGTATCTGAATATGAGAGGATGGTCTGTGCTGCAGGATCTGCCCAAGCTGCCTCATCATCTGTGATCACAAAATCACAGTCCTGGTGTATGTCTGGCTCTGTATCTGTCAGCTGTTCTGAATCTGTACTACCCTCTGAGCGGGATCTATCTCTGGCTCTGTGGTCCTTAACCGTCTCTATTTGTATACTCTCGCCCTGGACGCGAAAGAATACCTTCCCACTGTCATGGTCAGTCACTGCCTTGGCTGTGGCCAAGAACGGGCGACCGAGGATGATGGGGGAATCGGTCAACGAGTCAGGGGTCTCCATGTCCAGCACTACGAAGTCCACGGGGAATTGCAAACCCTGAATCGTGACGACAACGTCTCGCAACAACCCCTTTGGCCTCTTGACAGACCGATCAGCAAACTGAAGGTATATCCTGCTCTGTCTAAGAGTGCCCAACTCTAAGTGGTTGAGAAGGGCTGCCGGAAGAAGGTTGATCGACGATCCGCTATCTAATAGAGTACGGTCGAACCTCTGCTCATTAATCTGACATCTGACATATGGGGCTCCTAAATCTGGCCTCTTGGTAGGCAGATGGTTCTGGATCGCGTAACACGTGGCTTTTGTCAACACATGAATCTCTGCGGTTTTGTTCCTCTTCTTCCTCCTGACTGTGGTTCTGTCTCTCAAGGATCTCTGAAGAAGAGGGATGTGTTGCAAATCCTCATGGAGGGTCAGCTGGATGTGAAATCGGTCTATCATGCTCTGGCTGAACTCCTCCTGCTCTCTCTTTTTTGGATCTTTTTCTCTTTTCTTCCCCTTCCCCAACTCAAGGGCTCTAGGAAAGGGGATCACAGGGTCCTTCTCATATGAAGGACTAGGAATAGGCCTAGACGGTTCGATGACCGGATCCTCACATACATCATTCACCACAGTGGGATCAGAAGAAACTAAACCTTTTCCTTTATTCAAAATAGAGTCCGGAGGTACATTCATACGAGGAAAGACAACATCTCTATCAGAATGAATATTGGTGGCCTCAGTACCACCTCTAGTTGGCTCTACAACTAGACGTCTTGCGGCCTCAGTACCGCGGGCTGGCTCGGCTCTGCTGGTGGCGTCAGTACCACCTCCTCGATAGGGTGAAGCGGCGGCCTCAGTACCGCCGGTGGAATCAGCATCTCTGGTGGCATCAGTACCACCGTCATCATCATGTGCGGCTTCAGTACCGCTCTCCTCTTCCTCATCTGGCGCTCTAGATGGATCCTCGCGTTGTCGCTCAGATGAGGCGCCGCCTGCTAGTCTTCTACCGCTCCTAAGTGAGACAAAATCAGCATCAAATAGATCCGACGATATATCATCAAATGAGTCACTAGGAGTGGTAGGTTCAGTGTGAACTACCTGCTCAGACTTCCTCTTCAAGCTATTCGGATTAGGCTCGATCTGTGCAGGGATGGCTGCCTTCCCTCTCATCAGGTCCCGCATCTCCTGGCGGAACTCGTCCATCTCCCATCTAAATGTTGCCTGCTGCTCTGTGAAGATGCGGGCTAGATCATCCAAGGCGGGGCTCTCATGGGAGCCCGACGGGTTGCCTCTCTGGTAATGAGGCTGCTGGACCTGGTGCTGCTGCGGCTGAGAGGGGTAAGAGGAAGGATGCTGCTGCTGGTGAGCCTGCTGCTCACGTCTCCAAGTATGTCCCTGCTGCTGGTAGGGACGAGGTGCGAAGGACGATGGCTGGTGTGGCTGGTATGCTGGGGGCTGCTGGTGATCTCTCTGCTGGGAGTACTGCCCTCCCTGACCGGCTGGCTGCTGTTGGGACTGGTTACCCCCATTCCCCCACCTGAATCCGGGATGGTCTCTTCGGATTCCAGGTTGAGGACGGTCATACCAAATCCCGTTGACATCCATCAACGGTTCCGCATCGTAAGGGGCTGGTGGGAGTACATCCAGAGGCTGATCCGGCTGATATACCACCATCTGTAAGTCTGGAGATGGTGGTGACTGGTGAGAGGGCTGCTGCTGCTGGTACGGCTCCGCCTGTACAAGGTGAACTTGTCTAGGCTGCTGCAAGGAGCTGGAGCGCTGGGACGAGCTGCGGCTGCCGCCGGAATCGCCTCGCGACAGAAGACGGGGCTGAGAAGCCGTCTGTGCCTCCTGAAGACACAAGAGATGGGTCTTCACGTCGCTCAGAGTTTGTGCCATCTGCTCCATCTGAGTTATGCCCTGGCACTGCTTCTTCTCTATTATTTCCATGCGGTCCAACTTCTCACTGATAATCCCCATGTCCGCAGCGGCCGACTCTGCCTGTGCGGCTGCAACTGTGGACGAACTAGTTGGACCTGCATCAACCTGTGCTATCCGCTGGTATTGCACAGGTCCTGGCGGCTGCTGAGATCTCTGTGTGTACAACCGAGTCTGAGACATCACCATATAATTTTCGGCCATCTCCTCGTAAATGGCCCAGACTTGGTTGTGGTCCTTGGCAAAGTAGGACCCGCCGCAAGAAGCATTCACCAGACCCTGAAGCTCTGGCGTCATCCCACTAAAGAAGCTCTGAACTAGGTTCGGCTTGGAAATGTCGTGGTGTGGGCATCTATCCAGAAGCTCTCTGAACCTCTCCCATGCCTCGTGAAACTGCTCGTTAGGGAGCATGGAGAAGTTGTTGATCAGGGCCCTCGCTGCATTCGTCCGCCCGAGTGGATAGTACTTGTTCAAGTACTCGGTGCGGAGCTGATCCCAGGTGTAAACAAACTTCCCCAAATGCTTCAGCCAGGCGGCTGCTCTATCTGCCAGTGAAAAAGGGAAGGCCATCATCCGAATCGTATCCTGGTCCACATGACGGTCGTGGACAATGCTGCAGATCATCAAAAACTCCTGGAGATGGAGGTGGGGCTCCTCGGTGGCAAGTCCGTGAAAATGAGGAAGCATCTGCAGGGTATTTGGAGGGAACTTGAAATCCCCCACGATAGCAGGTACCACCACCCAATGGTGCATCAGTGTAGATCCGGGGTTGTGTAACTCCCGCATCGTTCTCGGTGGTCCTGCTCCGGCGGCGGCTGCCGCTGCGGCAGCCGCTGCGGCAGCTGCTGCTGCGGCTGCTGCCTCTGCATCAGCATCAGGAATGTCCTCAGGCTCGCTCTGATCTCTCTCTTCTCTGAGTCGCTCCAATTCCCTTCTCATCTCAATCATGAAAGCTCCCTGATCGCGTAGCTGCTGCTGTACTGTCTCTAATGATGCGATCAGGGTGGAGTTGATCGCTCCCTGGTCTAATACAAAATGTTCGGGTTGGCGATCATCTGAACTGCCGGCTCCGGCCATAGTGACGTCTGCAAAGTCAGATGAGCCCAACTCAGGTTCTGTCAAATTAATTCGTCTTTCCTCGGGCTCATGTCTCTCAGTAGCAAAAGAAAGGGGATCGAGGGGGAACAGGGTGGAATCGAACTCGGGCCCGGAGAGCTGGTCTCGACTCTCACGGGCCAACCTAGATGGTGAAGTAGACGCGCCTGAAAGCGGTGCAGCCAGAGGCTGCCTAAGAGATCGTCTACCCATCATCTTGATCTGGCGAGTTGGGTGGATGGGATCTGGAGAAAATATGATCGCAAAGCAAACCCCCAGTTCACCAACGCAACACAATCTGAAGACCGTGAAAGCTCGGTCAATTTATCTTGTCAATTTTATTGGGTGAACACACAGAATATCAGAGCGATTACGTGACCTGCTGGGATACCCGATACTCTCTCAACCGACTGTCCCGCACAGAAGGGTCGGTAATCAGTCGAGATGAGCACCGGAGGGCTTTTCCTAGTGTTCGGGTCACTCTCTCGCACAATCAAACCAAACAATGAGGGGGTTGCTCTCCCCAAGACAAAATTTTTAGGTGAAGTGTCTTTTAGGGTCAATAGTGTTATCCAGTCCCAATTTTTTTTGTTTTTCTTTTTAATTTTTTTTCAAAATAAATACAAGCGGCCTAACGAATTTTCCGATTCTCCTGATGATTAAGCCAAAAACAGAGGGAGGAAACGAAAAAGCCGATGCGCAAAGAAATCAATGATGCATGCAGAGAAAGAAATGCGTACCTTGTCTCCAGCACTCTACATGCAAGTGATCCGCGCAGAATTTAAAGACAGAAGTAAACTACCTAAATGGTGCAGCGAGGAAAAACCGAGTCCTAGATGAGCAATTCCTAGCGCAGAACCGTCTAACTCAGTCACTCGCCCTTGATCCAAAGAGTCCGGTCTTGGCCCACCCCTCCTCTTCTCGACAGGTCGAGTTCAGGAGTAGCGCTTCCGGGACAGGCTCGCGGCACGTAGGCTCTCAGAAAAGCGACCAAGTTATTTTCATTATTTATTATTAGTAGGTCCAATTAACGATCTATAGGAACAGATAAGCAATTAAGTATGGGGACCCTACTAATTACGGCACAAGCAAGAGAAATTCCTAAATCTAGGGGCTCGAGAAAAACCGCGTAAACACCGGAAAAGGCAGCTAGCTATCAAAACCGCAGAAAAAACCGCGAAAATCCAAATGGGTCTCCCGAGCACACCGGTACTCGGCGAAACAGACCCACTAAGTTACAAGTGTCCACAAATGTCCAAATTCTAAATTATTACAAAAATATTGTTCTCTCTCAAAATAAAATTCTTCTTCTTCCTCTCCCTGCTCTTCTTCCCGTGCGGGTCCTCAAATAAACTCCAAGTTGGCCACGCAGTACCTCGCACAAAAATCAAAGAGAGAGAGAGAGTGTCAGAAAATAATGATAATATAGAGAGACAATATGGAAAAATGACTACAAAGCCGTGCTCCCCGGCAATGGCGCCATTCTGATAACCGCCCGAACGACTAAGGTAAAGGTAAAGAAATGGTCGTCGCGACCTCAATCACTCGGGCTAAGTATATCAAGAAAAATCAACCACTCAGAACATGTAAAACTAATCGAGCACAAAAGAGAGCGGTTCTGCTATGAGATTAACCTGGTATAGCACCCAGGGTCGAACACAAGGAGCACAGATTGGCCTTGCGGCCTACGATGTAGTCAGAAATCCGAGAGAGTATTTTTTAGTGTTTTTAAGGGTTTTTATATTTTTTAGGATTTTTGGAATATAAGGAAAACAGGAAAAGCACCCAAACCACTAACTTGAACAATTTATTTAATGCATTAAAAAAGCAAGCAAAAATTCAGACAAAAATATTTTTATGTGTTTTATATTTTTTTATGTTTTTGGTGAATTTTCGAGATTTTTCTGATGTTTATTTTATTTCCTAAAAATCAAACAGTGCGAAAAGCAAGGGGTACTGTCCAGCCAGGCCCAAAACCCAAAGATAAAATATCTAAGGATCTCAAAGGGACCTGGAGGTAATTTTCCTGTATACTAGAGAAAACAAGGAAAATTTGAGCACCAAAATTATTGTTTTTGAGTTTTTAAATTATTTATTATGATTTTTAGGAGTTTTGAGGTGTTTTTAAGTTTTTAGGGTTTTTACTCAATGAAAAATAGCCAAAATTGGCTAGAAAATCAAGGAACACAAAATAAACAGTGACTAATTTTTATGGAATTTTTAAAAGGGTTTTGATATTTTTTTGGGGTTTTAGACTCTAAACAGTAGCAAAAATAAGGGTTTTTGAATTTTTAAAAATAGCAAATGAAATCAAAAATGTCCTCAAAAATCTACAAAAATCCTACACCATGGCAGGAGCCATGTGTCAAATTTTCGTTGGATTTGGAAGTGGTTTGATATTTTATTCACAAATAAAGGAGGGGCACTGTGCACAGGGACCAACGTGCAAATACCCAAAGTTCTGGGGGGTCTGGTGCAAAATACCCAGCAAAACACGTGCCAAGCACGTGCCTGGGGCACTCAGGGACCCAAATGTAAGAAAAAATAAGTTCCGAGGGCTTATTGGTAACAAGTACCAAAAGTCCAGGGGCTTATCTGCAAATAACCCAAAATAAAACGCACATGTGGAAATAAATCACGCACAGGGGTATAAATGCAAATAAGTAAAAGATTTCATTCACTAAAGAACATCCAGAACTATAGGGGTCTCTATCCGACGGTCCAGGTGCTGCCACGTTGCAGATCGAATGGTGGACGGACGACGAGGCTGAGCTGCGCTGGATCGACGGTGGAGATCGACCCTCGAATGGATCTGACGGTTGACGCTGCTCCTCAAATGGACGAACGTGATTGGATCTGGAGCTCGGGGGTCAATCGGACGGCGGAGGAGGATGGGGGACGAACAGGGCTCCGGCGAACTTCGCCGGACTCGTGGCGGCGCTGGTCTCCTCGTGGACGCTCGCTGAAGGTTGGAGAAGGAAGCTGCGAGCCCTCCGCGTCTAATGGAGCCCTCCGATGGCCCAACCGAAGCTCTGGGAGGTCCGGCGAGGTCGGCGGAGGTGGAGCAGCTGGACCAAGTGGTCCAAGCCCTCAGATGGGCTTGGATAGACCTGCAAAGTATCCCAGCAAACTCGCGGGTCGAGGGCAAAGTGCCTCGACCCTGTTAGGCGTGGTGAAGGTGATCGGGGAGGCGAAATGGGCAAGCTCCGGCGAGGCGATGGACGGAGGAGCTCGAATCCCAGCTCCTGTGCGAGCTGGGTTGGGCGAAGGGGTGAAGAAGATGCGGAGAGGTCTGGCGAAGACGATGGTCGGGTCGGAATGACAAATGGGGTATCGGAGGTGGCTGGCGACGGCGGCGGAGCTACGCAAACAGTAAACTAAAAATCGAGATTTATGCTAAACTATGGCCTAAAGGATCTACCTGGGTGGTGCGGAAGACTGTGCTGGAGCTTAGCTAGCTCCCGGTCGTAGCCTCGAAGGGCGTCAAGGCCTGAGGCTCGAGCTCCTGCAAGCGGCGGAGCACGGCGGCGCGAAGCTGCCGGATCGATGGTCGGGGCACCCTCTCCTCACTGCAACAGGGGCAAACGCGAGCTGTCACCTCGGTGATTGCTCTGGAGGTCACGGGAATGAAAGTGGCGAGCCAAAGATGAGGCGCGGAGGCGGCGGAGGTCGGGATATATATGGAGACAGGGCCGATTAGGGTTGAGTGGAGGCAGCTATGGAAGGCGTGGATCCCACGGCGAAGGATCCGGCGAGGATGTCGGATGAACGGCGAAGAATCCGGGCGCGAGGTTCGCGGGGGCGACAGGCTGGAGATGCGTGGAGAAATCGACGAAGTCGGGTCGGGCGCGAGTCGACGCAAAAGGAAAGAGTCCGCGGGGGAGTTGACCGGGGTCAACAATCCCCCGTGAACCAATCAGGAGCTGCCACGTTTTTAATTTTTTGTTTATTTAATTTAAGGTAGAAAAAGGCCGAATTAAGAAAAACTCAAAACATGAAATATTTTTCTTTTATTTTTTTCTATTTTTTGGTGATTTTTAATTAATTTTTGGAAATAAAAATAGGGTAGCTATATATATATAGGTATATGTACACTATATATATTTTAATTTTTGAATTTTTTTTATTTGTTATTTTTATGTATTTTTATGCCCATTATATATTTTATTTATTTACATCATAAAATAAAGAACAAAATGGTATTTTTATTTTATTTTAATTATTTATACACAAGGGTGAAATAAATAGTTGTATACATTTATATACATGGTATCTATACAATGTATTTTTGTATTTTTAATTTTGTAATTTTTATTTGATTTTTGTTTTGTTTCTTGTTATTTTATGTATTTACAATATGTAACATAGAATATTTACAAAAAGTTTAGAAAATAATTTTATTTATTTATAGGGTTAAATAAATAAAGGATGATGGTCTATATACATGGTGAAAGGGCATTTTTGGAATTTTGATTTTTAAATTTTTATTTTGTTTTTAATAGTTTCTAAATATATACAAAATGTATACAAGCATATTTTTGGGTGAGGAAAATATAATTTTATTTATTTACAAAAGTATGTACACATGAGCTCCTATCTCCCTCTACTTTGGCTTTTATGCGGTCAGGCCCATGCTGAGCCCTCCCTTGGGTTAGGTTGCTCAATATTTATTCTAAATATTTCCCTCTTTTTCTTTTTACTCTTTATTCTTTTATTTTTGCACAAAAACATGTTAATTATATCTTTTTACACAATGCATGCTTTTGGTAATTATTTGTATTTACACATATTTACATGTATTTGCAAAGGTTTTTGTAGCTAAAATAGAAGAATAAAGAGTGATGAATGGGTATTCATCAACAGACAAACCCCCGAACTTTGAATATTTACAAAAAGGTCCTCGCCACGTCACCTCACGTGTCTGTGCACGTGAGTTGAGTGGCATTTTGCAGAGGACTCCCCAGGGATTTTGTTATTTCTATCTAATCCAGGAACCTTTGCAGTAAGGGTAATATTTTTGTGTGTATTTCAACTTAGCCCTCCTAGTCCTCATTAATTACGATTTAGTCCATGTTAGTCGCGTACCCCGTGCACATGACCTAGGGGAGTTTTGTGAGTATATCCTTGAAAGTTGTGGCTATTTGTTATGGGTCTAGGACGTTTTTCATCAAGTTATATAATTTTTGGAATATTTGCACCCAGGCCCCTACATTTTCTTATATTTAAAAAAATGCCCTGCCAGATTGATTCTTCTTTTTGCTTTCTCTATTTATTTCATGCATATGTAGATCTCCAAAAAATTCACAAAAATTACCATAAGTTCCTATTGAATTGTACTTACATGCCATATTTTTATTTTACATTTTCATTTTATTATTTATAAAAAGTTAAAAACACGCATTTTCACTACTATTTGCATTATAAAATCCATAAAAATTATAAAAACATTCGGAAAATTCTCAAAAAATATATTTTGCCTATTTTAGTGTCTTTAAACTGTAGACCAAAAATCACTAAAACATACAAAAGAAAACTCTTAAAAATTACGGAACCCCTAAAACCTTTATAAAAATATTAAAAATTCTACAAAAATCCTAAAAATCTAATTTCAGTTGCTTAATTTTCCCTATTTTATTACCTTTATTTTAAAATTAATTTAAGTAATTTTGGATCTGTTTGGTATTTTTCATCCTCATTTTAATTTCGGTCAGCTACTTAGTTCACCGCTTTCTTGTATTTTTGACTTTAAAAATACCAAAGAAATTAGGAAAAATCCGGAAAAATCACAAAAACATTAGAAAGTTATAAAAATACCAAAAATATTTTATTTCCTGCTTTTTGTGTATTTTTACTTACTTTTTTAAATTCCTTATCCTACTTTTTCCTTATATTGCGTATATATTCTATTTATGAAAATAAAAAAATATAAATTATAAAAAGAAATTACAAAATCAAAAAATTAAACTCAAAATATAAAAATATAAAATTAAAAATAAAATTAAAAATTAAAAACCCACAAAAACATTGCATAAATAGACAAGTCTTCACATTCGCATTTGCGCATTTTTACCTCGTTCTACCTGTCTGCTCCCTGTGTTCGACCTCTACACTACTTGCACACTATACACATCCTTTGTAGAGTTATAATAAATTTTAACTCCACATTTACTCTCATTGCCTTATTTGATTGTTGTGGGTTAATTGTTGATTGATTGAGGTTTCTTGCGGGTCGTCACAGCGACTGCGTCTCCGCCTTGTGTGAGGACTACTTTAGACCCTCTCAAAATCTCGTTCAACAAGGTCAAAGGACTCCATCTGGGGTCCAACTGGTCCAGGCACAGGAGCTCCAAGCCTTCGCGTCGCCATAGCTCTCCTGACACTCTCGGCCCTATCGGAGCACACCATTCGCTGCAGAGCATCGCCAGCATCGATTTCCCCATCCTAGAAGCAGCTGAGGAGGTCTCCATCGCGTGCCACGGCCGGGCGAAGTTCGCCGGCGAAGAGTTCTTCCAGGAGCCTCCCGAGCCGTCCGATCGAGCTTTCCGCCCCAGTTCAGATCTTGTCCATCCATTCGCGAGGAGCTAGCAGCCGTCTGATCGTCTGAGGACCTCATCTGGAGCATCCATCGACGAAGTGGTACCACGCACCTCAGCCGTCTGATAACACGTGGACACCCCTCGTTTGTCAGATCTTAATACGATGGTAATTTGCACTTAGGCCCTCCTTAGTTTTTATATTTCAGTTTAGTCCTGTAAATATTTTTAGTAGTTGTTTTTATTTTTGGACGTTTGCATATGGGACCTTGTGTTTACTTTATTTGCATTTTAGTCCCTATTTGAGTGAGGCACATGCTACGACACGTGATTCTTTTGGGCTATTTGCACTTTTATCTCTGAACTTTCTGGTTGTTATTGTTTACATCTTTATAAATAGGAATTACATTTTAGTCCCTCTGAGTGTGAATCACGTGTTTGCCTCGTGCTTGTCTAGGCTTTTTGCAACTTTGACCCCGTGCTTTTTTATATGTGTTAGCTAGTTGGCCCTAGAACTATGTTTTCTTGCACTTAGGTCCTTGTATGATGTGTGTCTTGTTTGGATTGAATAAAATATCAAATCAAACCCCAAATCCAGTGAAATTTGGATACTTGGCTCCTGCCACAGTGTAATAATTTCACTAAATTTTTGGGACATTTTTGTGGCTTTTTTTATTTTTCAAAAACCTTGATTTTTGTTACTGTCTGAATTAGAAAATCAACACAAAATATAAAAACTTCTCTAAAAATTACAAAAAAATTAGGGTTTGTTTATTTTATTGTCTTTGAATTTCAATACAATTTTTGGGTCATTTGGATTTATAAAACCCCTAAAAATCACAAAACCCTAAAATCTTATAAAAATTATTAAGAGTTATATAAAATTCAAAAAAATGCAAACTCTTATTCTGTAGCTTAGTTTTCGTATCTAGTTTTCATAAAAATTGTCTACAGATTTTTATAGGCTAATTAGATATTTTTAATTAGCCTTTCAAGTCTGGTTACACATTGATCCATTGTTTTTCCCTTTCTTGATTTTTATAAAATCAACTAAAAATAGAAAATTCTGAAAAATTCACTAAAAATACTTAAAATATAAAAAACACAAAAATAATTTTCTTTGAATTTTCTGAGCATTTTTTAGTGTTTAATAATTGTTGGTTTTGCTCTTTTTAATCATTTTCTTATATTTCCTTTATAATCAAAAAACACAAAAAAATTTAAAACACATAAAATCCATAAAAAAGATTTTTATTCACTTTATTCATTTTAACTACTTCATAGGCCGATTCGGCCAATCCGTGCTCGTTGAGTTTGACCCTGGTCGCTATACCAGGTTAAATAAACAGTGAAGACCGTTATTCGTGTTTCACTGTTTTATCTTTGATTTGGTGGTCTTATTTTTCTTATTGAGTCCGATCTACGAGATCCGGGTCGCAACGACCCCTGATTGATTTCATCCCTACTCGGGTTTCGTGGGATTTTCGGCTCATCAGTCATTAAATTAAAATTGAAAAGATAAGCGACCAAACCATGACGTGCGTTCAAAAGTGTCGAGTGGGTGATCAACTGGTTTGTTTTGTTGTTTTGTCTTGTCTCTATTTTGCTCCATGTTTGGATCATCTTCTTCTTCTTTTCCATTCCACCATGTACTCCTGATCCACCTCATATCCGAACCCTGAGATCGGAACTTCGATCGACTTCACCACCTCACCCGACTTCACCACTTATTCATACTTCTCACCTTTTACACGTTCTTACCCACCTGATACCCTCCCATAACAGTCTAGCACACCCTATACCCAAAAGTTACTAGTCATTATGACATACACCTTAAGCAAACAACTGTTGAGAATGATGATCGGTTGGCCTGCATGGGTCAAGATTACACCTATACACCTTTGACCCGAAGACTTCCTTCTAACGACCAAATAGAGAGGCCTATAACTTATAGTCACCCTACTAGGCTCGAATCTAGCAGGCCCTCTTGTTCTACACTCAATGATCCCTCATACACAAAGAATTGGATTCAGGATCCAACTCCACCTTCCCACTGTCGATGGACATCCGATTATGAAGCTCAAACTATCAAAGCAAGAGACCCATACTCAACTCAGAAATGCGTGCCTATGTTTAGGCAAGCTTAGTATGGAACTCAACCTCTCAGTAAAATCATTACAACCATTCCATTAATCTTCCTAGGAAAGCACTTGAGGATGAATACTCGCAAATCAAAAGAAATGTTGAAGAATTGAGGAATGAATTCAGAAAAGTATTGGAAGTAGAAAAATAGAATAGGTTAAACTTGGTATTGAGATGTATTCAAGTGGAGATGATCTCGATGACATAAGTGATACTAAGACACCAACATCTCATGTACAACTGGAGTCATAACCATCGTTGACCACTGAACATTATACTGAAAATACCAAAAAAATCAAAAAACCAAAAAAATCAATAAAATTAGACAATTATGAAATGTAAGCATTTTACAAAATTTTAATCTTAGAGCTTCCATTAATCAAGGATATAGAATATGCGTCTGATCTTAAAAGATTTGTGAAGAACCGATTAAACCCTACAAAGATGATCAAGAAGCGATCCAGGACTGGATATCATATCATATCTATGGCCAGTTCTTTGATGATGAATCGAACAACCAAGATCCACAAAGTCAAGCGATTGACTTGGATAATGTGTGAAATTGAGGATTCTACAATCACTGATGTTCGGTTAGACGACGACTCCATATTAAACATCCTACCCTAGTCTGTCTTTAACCAACTCAAACTTAGACAACTAAAAAAACTAAGGTGATCATTAAATTTCCTGATCGATCCACCAAAACATCACGAGGGATTTTTTCGATCGTCATAAACTTTCGAGGTGAAAAACACAAAGTAGACTTTATTGTCATTGACATCGAGAATCACAGAGGATTGTCTGAGTCTCGAATCATTTTAGGAAAGCTTTTCTTAGCCTCTACTAAGGCAATTGTGGATTGTGAGACTCAAGTCATCATGTTCCCGAACCCGGATCACAATGAACAAACCCTCAATGATACAACCTGCTTTAAGGAAACTTGACTTGAAATCGACAATCGTCATCAGGAGACAACCACATCACATGATCAGACCTCTACTCATGAAGCACAAACACAAACCCTAGGAGAGTCACCTAAGAGACAATATGTTGGACAAACCTTTGATTCTCATCTTAATAAAACTCCTTTAAGGAATCAAGATTTTGGATCTTATAATGAATTGGACCATGTTTCTGATGAACATCGTGATTATTTGAGTGGTCCAATTTTCGAGTTGACAGTAATTCATGAAATACTTGAACCATACAAGGAACCAAATCAGGAAACCTCTTATGTCACCAAAAATCAGGAATATCAGAAGGTGACATCAACATCCCCATCCATCACTCACAAAACCACCAAGAACATGCTCTCGCACCCAAAGTCTTGCATGACCCTGCAAGAACTGGTTGACTTTTACTGTGATTCATACAATTAGGAAGCCCTAAATGCCACACTGATTACTCATGATTTGGAGAAGAACTATGTCTGTCCTACTCCCAATGCTTCTCACAGAAACAAATTGATCAAGAAAATCACCTTTGACCTTAGAGAACTGGTGATTTCTGACGAATCCTTGTCTTGTCCTGAAGTGGTTCATTAGGTAAGTGCAATAAGTATAGCTCTAATAAAGGGCACTTAACTCTGGTTGATAGTAGTTGGAGATCCTCTGTGCATGACTACTATTCTTTTGAGAACGACTCTGATGATGGTTGTTCCTCTTCACCCTCCCCCTCTTCTCCCTCCTCGACATCTCTATACCATCTCCCACCACACTCTCGCAAGAAGGTTCGTTGCAAATCTCCTTGACCTTGTACATCCGTAAATCTACTCGGTTCCCCATTTATAATTATTCGATCATACTTAGGTTGACTTGAGCTTAAGTATAGCGGGACCAATACCATTGTGTATACATCACTTCTATTTATTTCTCCTCACCCCTCGACTGCCCCATTTCATACTTTTCTACTACGCTTAGTCCCGCAAAATTCTAATTATATGGGGGCATGCCGACTTCTTTTCTTTTCGCTCATCTATACTTAGTACAAGCTATGTTTGCATTTCACTTTGTCCCATAAGGACATAGCACAAGATAAATATCGATGGTTTATATATATTCTACATACTTTATCCATAACTCATACTTTGATTATTTTCATCTAAAATCAGGTATGGGTACAAGTAGTGTTTATTATGTATAGTCTTTGTAAATAATACATGGTTTTCAAAAAAAACAAAACAAAACCTTTTTGCAAAAAAATGTCACTCGTTGTCTTGCATTTCATTAAGCATCTCATACATTCTCTAGTTAGTGTATTCTTGACACATCCACTATCACTCAAGACTTAAAAGATTTGAGGACACTTGATTTCTAAGATCTTGAAAGATTGAGTTAGCCAACCTTAGTCATTAGGGTTCTTAAACTTAATAATCCACACTACCCTAGTATGAGGATTTGAGCGCTATATTGCACTCTTCATCTCTACCTTATAAAGAATATGACCAGCACAACACTTTCACAACTGCATGATTGATGAGATGAGTTGAGTTATCACTTGAGCAACTAGGACTGGTGATTTGAGTCTAAACCAGATTTAATGATGCTTGAGGATGGGATAAAGTTAATGGAGGCTTCAAGAAACCTGAGTGTCAGCATACCCTATCCACTTTGTGAATAAGTTTGCATGCTATTATTTGATATTTACCTATGTGCCAGGGTATGATTAAACCTAATTAAATTATTGATTAGTGTGCACTAAATCTTGGTAAAAGTAATGGAGATATCCAAATAATGAAATGAAAACTTGAGAGAAGTTTTCTCATACAAAGAAAAGCTCAATCGTTACAAATACAAATTGTACGAGCTTTCACCCAAAGGTGAGCACTCCCAACCATTTCAAATTGTCCACTTGGACCAGACACTATTAGGACCAAGGAGTTGGGCTAGCACCAAAAAAGGGTTCCACATCATATAATGATACAAGTCTGGGTGTCGACGGTATCTTAGATACTCAAAAGAACATACCCCAATGTACTCCCAGAAAAACAAGTACTTACGACTCCAAATTCTTTTGATGGATACATTGATCAAAAAACAAAAATATACATGTGTTGAGTAATAAGGCACTCGAGAGGCCCCTTGTTACAATGTAAGCGAGAGAAAAATACACACAATCATATGCCATCCATCATCTCACCATTCATCTACACTTTCAAGTCTGACAAACTTATGAGACGATTGATTGAAGCAAGAACCAACTTATTCCTTAGTGTTGAGGATCAGGTCTAGAGGAGAGTCTCCTGGATTGGGACCTTGGGTGACATCTCGACTCGACTCTCATGAATGCAATACACTAATTGGCATATCCTTATACTTTATGTACAAACAGAGAGTATGATAATTAGAGAAGTTCGATTCCTTTTTATTAAAGCATGATTGAGATCAGAATTTTAGGATCACTCAAATTAAGTGTATTAGATGAATTGAGCCTTGAAAATTCACATGCACAGTCAGGGATTTATCCAATTAAGTCATTCATTCATTGATGCTCGGGGACGAGCATTGTTTAAGTATAGTTGTATGATGAATCTCTTATTCAACATGCTAAAATTGGTCAATTAGGCTCTATTCCTAAAAATTCATATGCATTTAATCATTAATATAGCATCATTAGCATTCATACATGTGTAAATAATATTCACATTTCATCATGCATAATTGCATAAGATAAGGAACCAAAATCCAACTGTAAATTGACACAAAAAGCAACTAACTTCTCCTATTTTTAATTAATTCATCCTAACTTCGATTAATCTAAAACTACATACATTATTTAGATATTATAACAACAATAAATAAATAATACAAAAAAATTGCTAACTCAGATAAATGATAAATAAACCGAAAACCTAATTTCACATCAGACGGACTAAGACACACATATCTTCCTCATACAATGTCTGATTTTGGTCTACTCACTTTGAAAGTGCTCCGTTTTTAAATCACTTCAGAATAAGATGACTTTCATAAAATTCGGAGCTCATATGTGAAAGTTGGGTTTTGGGTCTCTTTTGCGCATTTTATCTTTTACACTTTTACCCTGAGTTCTTGTGTACATAATTAACCTATTTAATTTTATTTCCTCTTCATTTATACTCTTGGATTTAAGTTTTATCACATGGTATAAAAATCCAAATATAAATAAGATTGAAATCAAAGAAAATGATTGTATCCGAATGACCTCTGTGAGTTTGTATAAAATTTTCTTTTTTCCTACTTCTATTTTATTTCACTATTTTCTTATTTATTAAAAGAAAAAAATGTATTTATGTTTAATTAAGTGTCCTTTATTTTATAGCATTTTTCTAAATTTTTATCCTCTTTTAAAATCACTAAAAAATTACAAAATCTCAAAAAAATGGGTATCTATACACTTGGAGACCACCCAAAATACCGCTTTGTACATATGACCTCTACTTCGGGTTTCCTCATGAAAGTTATAAATATTGTCGACAAGAACAATTTTCGTGAAGGAAATTTTTCGATCCGATGTCTCCTTTTGTTCTTTTCTCTTTTTATTTCCCTTTTATTTTTTGCGACACGTGGTAGCCCCCAAGCGTGCCATGTGTCACCTCTCTATCTCCAACCCAGTCATGTGCTGAGCTCGTGATCTGGCCCCATGTTTCCCTCTTCCCTCCCGTACGTATCATGTACGTGCTGCCTTCTCCCTCCTGGCGCACGTGCGTAGCACGTGACCACCTTCTCCGCCCTCTCCTACGCTGGTCGTTACCTCCATCGTCGCGCTTCCCTCCTCATGTCGTTACAAAACTTCTTCGTCGCCTTGTGTAATGTATGGAGCGTCGCTGCCTGTAAGACCCACTTCCTTCTTCTCATCAAAGGAATATGGCATCATTTAGAGCTCAGTGAAAAGGCCGGTGGCAACAACCCCTCCATACCACCTTCTAGCCCGTCGGCATGATCCAAGGTCATTCCCCGATCTTGCGGCTGCTAACTCCATTCAGCGGCCAAACTCACTCCTTCACCGAGGAGCTCGAGCGATAACCAAGAGGAAGCCCTTCACCAACTCCAACTCCCAGGAGACTCCCCCCACCAGTCGACCATAGACCATTACTTTGCCAACAGTCCTGCTCTGTCGACCACATCTCCTCCTTCTCGTGCCATCGCACAGCCTGCCTTCAAGTGATCACCGCTCGCCCTCCACCCGATCGCGCCCACCCCAAGGCCCTGCCATCCTCCCTTCAGAGATCGGCCACCTATCCATCATCGAGCAGCATCTGCTCCTCCGCACCGACTCACCTCCACGTGGCCTACCTCCACCCTCAACCAGATCAACCTCCAGCTATCGTTGAATCAATGGTTAACCATTGATCCAATGATTGTGATGCCGTCGTGCTAGACATCTTGATCCTAGGCCAAGCCTTGCGGCTCGGGCCTTTTGTACCTCCTCTCACCGTCACGTGTAGCTCAGGAACTACGAGTCGTAGCTGCAGATCCTGAGGCACCTCCCCGGGACGAAAGCTAAGCCTCATGGACCCAAGCCTCCACCTCACCCACTGAACCAGACCCAAGAAAAGACTCTTGCATGCTGTTGTAGGGAAATTGCACCCATGCCCCTATTCTTCCAAGAAATCACAAAATCACCCTTGCACCCAAAAGCCACATGCAAAGCATGCGCCCGACTGGATAATATACAGAAGTGCCCATGTGAGTTTTGCTAATTATAGATAAGTCTCTACTAGGGGCTATTATGTCATAAAACCTTATTTTATTTACGTTTCAGTCCCTACTACTTCATTTTATCACATCTTTTGCATATGAACTCCAATTTTAGCGCACAATATGTTGATTTGAAGCTATTTACGTGCTCTTTCATATTATATATCTTTTGGATGGGTCTGAGGTTGATCTTGGATGATTATTATTATTATTATTATTATTTGAATCTCTAGTCTAATTTCTAACATTTTGTGCAATACTTGATTGAGAAGATTAATGATATATTTTGCAGGGAAGCGATAAAGGATATTTAAAATTCCTTTATCTTCTTGTGATAATCGGAACATATTGATGAATACCCATTCATCACTCTTTATTCTTATATTTTAGCTACAAAAACCTTTGCAAATGCATGTATATTCATGTAAATACAAATAATTACTAAAAGCATGCATTGTATAAAGTTAAATAATTAGCATGTTTTTTTGCAAAAATAAAAGAATAAAGAGTAAAAAGAAAAAGAGGGAAATATTTAGAATAAATATTGAGCGACCTAATCCCAAGGGAGGGCTCAGCATGGGCCTGACCGCATAAAAGCCAAGGTAGAGGGAGATAGGGACTCATGTGTGTAAATATACCTATAAAATAAAAATATTTTCCTCTAAAAATAGAGTAAAATGGGCTTGTAAATACTTGTATATATTTATAAATATAAAATCAAGATAAAAACAGAAAAATCAAAAAGAAAACAAAAAGAGATCACTTGTGCATAACCACCATGTACATAGCTCCTTTATCCATATTTATTTCACTTTGTAAATAAATAAAATTAATCTCCAAAAATTTTGTAAATATCCCATCTTTTATGTTGTAAATAAATAAAATAAAAACAATTAAAACAAAAACAAAATAAAAAGAACAAAATTACAAACCCAAAAATACTTTGTAAATATACCATGTAGATACATGTACATATATATTTATTTTACCCTTATATATAAATAATAAAAATAAAATAAAAATATCTTTTTATTCCTAATTTTATGATATAAATAAATAAAATATAAAATTGGAATAAAAATGCACAAAAATAACAAATTAAAAATCAAAAATTAAAAAGACATATTGTACATATACCTATACATAGCATAAAGTGTAAATACCTTATTTTTATTTGGAAAAATTAATTAAAAATCACCAGAAAATAGAAAAAAATAAAATAAACATTTTTCATTTTTTTAATTTTTAATAATTCGGCCTTCTTCTATTTTAAAATGAATTGTCAAATATTTCTGAGGTGGCCTTCTCCCATTGGTCCACGGGGGTTGTTGACCGCCCGGTCAACTCCCCCTGTGGACCACTTCCCTGGCGGATCTGGTGGATGACCCGACTTCTCCATTTATTTCCCACCTGACCCAAAAGCCGAATACCTTAACCCCGGGCCCCGATTAATCATTGATCATCCCTGATTCTCGCCCGGGGTGGATCTTAGGGATCCGAGGCACGAGCAACTCACCCGATCCCTTTCTTCTCGGATCCCTGAGCATATAAAATTTCGTCTCCGGCGACCTATTCCTGATCTTTGGATCTCCCCCTCATCGCCTGTGACCTCCTCCGGAGTTCCTGAGTGACAGACGCGTTCTTCGGAGTAGCAGCGAGGCCTGGGAAGCCGGGAGCCACTGATCCGGCTGCTTTCGCCGCCGTGCGTCGCCGCAAGCGCGCCCAGCCTCGGGGAGACGACGCCCCCTGCAGGCAATGACCCAGGAGCTCCCCGAGCTCCAGCCCAGTCGACATCATTCGCCAGGTACCCTTTTTAGCTCGTAGAGTAGCTTAGTTTAGGATTTTTCGTTTCCGGTAGCCGTAGCTCCGCCAGCTCCGCCCTCCGTCTCCGTCCATCCACTCGGCCATCCGACACCGCCACCACGTCCACCAGACTCCTCCCCACCTTCTCCGACCTTCCATTCCCCCTGACTCGCCCCGGAGCAGGAACCTCAGTTCTTCCCCTCCGCCGCTCGCCGGAGAACCACCATATCGACGCACCGGCCATCCATTTTCCACTCTGACGGGTCGAGGCAGTTTGCCCTCAACCCATCTTTCTTCCTGTGCAGGTCTCATCGTCCGAAGAGCCTCATCTGGAGGCCAGAAGCTCAGGCACAGGAGCTCCAGGTCTTCCGCGTTGCCGGAGCTCTCCAGAGCTCCCCGCCTTCATCGGAGCATCGCATCAGCTGCGGACCTTCACGTCGGAGCCTTTCCGCACCTCAAGAGCAGCAGGGGAGGTCCACCGTGCATGCAGAGGGCCGGCGAAGTTCTCCGGCCGACAGTTCTTACAGGACCTTCGCCGACCGTCAGATCATCCTCCGCGCTCCAGTTTAGATCTGATCCATCCATCCGAGGAGCTTCGCCACCGTCCGATCCCTCTAAGGATAGATCTGAGCCGCACGATTAGATGAAGAGGCGCTCATGATTCACAGCCGTCCGATCTCCACGCGTCATCTTCTCGGCCGTCGATTCACCAAGGGTTTCTCCACAGCACTCCAGGACCGTCAGATCTGCCACGTGGTGGACCCTCGACCATTCGATCCGGCTTGCATTCCAGAGTTAAAGCGCCATCGTCTCTCAGCCGTCCATTCACCACGTGGCGCCCATCCAACCGTCTTTATTAATAAAGGGTAATTTACCCTTAGGCCCTTCCTTTTACTTTATTTCGCGTTTAGTCTTGTAAATATATAGTTTAGTTGTTTAGTTGTTGGTACAATTGCACTGAGGACCCTGCGCTTTATTTTATTTGCTTATATACCCCTGTGTATGGTGCAGCACGTGCATCGACACGTGCTTTGTTGGGTATTTTGCATTATTAGCCATGTAGTTCTGGTTTGTTCTGAACTGAATGAAAACTGTTGGATAATTGCATTTATACCCCTATGCGTGAATTAATTGTGCATGTGTGCTTTTTATTGGGTATTTTACAAACAAGCCCTCGGACTTTTGGTACCTGTTACCAAATAGCCCCCGGAACTTGTTTTTATTACATATAGGTCCCTGAGTGCCTCAGGCACGCGCCACGTGCGTGTTTTCCTGGGTATTTTGCACCGGACCCCCAGAACTCTTGGTATTTACACTTAGGTCCGTGTGCACAATACCTACTTCTAACTTTTGAATAAAATATCAAATCAACTCCAAATTCCATGAAAATTGGATATGGCTCCTGCCATGTTGTAAAATTTTCTAGAATTTTTGGGGACATTTTTTATTTCATTTGTTATTTTTAAAAAATCAAAAATACGCATTTTCTTTACTGTCTGATTTGAAAAATCACAAAAAAATATTAAAACTTGTCTAAAAATTACAAAAAAATTAGCTACTATTTAGTTTTTATGTTTGATTTTCTGGCCAATTTTGGCCATTTTTCATCATATAAAACGCATAAAAATTCTAAAAACACCTGAAAACTCATAAAAATTATAATAAATAATCTAAAAATCCAAAAACAATAATTCCAGTGCCCAAATTTTCCTTAAACTCTCTAGTTTATAGGAAAATTGCCTCCAGGAGCTAAATATGCCTCTTTGCATTTTAAACTGGCCTTTTACTCCTGACTGGACAATACCTTTATTTTCTTGCACTATTTGATTTTTAGGAAATAAAATAAAGATCAGAAAAATCCCAAAAATTCATCAAAAACAGTAAAAAACATAAAACACACAAAAATATTTTTATTGGAATTTTTGACTGATTTTTGATGCATTAAATAATTGCTTGAACTTGGTTGTTTCATTTGCTTCTTTATTCTCCGTATTAATTAAAAATCCAAAAAAAATAAAACACTTAAAAATCCACCAAAAATAGTTTCTCTTTATTTTTAACTCTTTTTGACTACTTCGTAGGCCGCAAGGCCATCACGTGCTCCCTGAGTCCGACCCTGGTCGCTATACCAGGCTAATCTAATAGCCAGGGCCACTATTTGATTTTCATTGATTTTCTTTCTTGATTGGTGGTCTGCTTATCTTTTTCTTGATCGACCGAATTATTCCTCTCGATCCGGGTCGCAACGACCCTTGAGTGACTTTATATTTTATCTCGGATTGATTGAGCTATTTTTTTGACCATCAGAATGGCGTCGTTGCCGGGGAGCACGGCTTAGTAGTCGGTTTTTGAGTTTTTCCGCGATTTTCTTCTCGCGGCTTTTTGTATAGATTTCTGTAGATATATTTTTCTGACATTTTTTACAATAATCTGGTCTGACACTTGTCTTCTTTCTTGCGAGGGCCCGAGGACCGCGGAGGCGACTTTCGAGGAGCCGGCGCAACCGCGGGATTCGAAGGCGGCTCCCTTCTGCACGGAGCCGCAGGAGGGAGCGAGAGAGGAGCTGAGTGAGAGAGGAGTAGATTAGTTTTATTTCCCGCATATTTGAACTGTTGTAATAATATAGGTACTCAGAGACTTGGACTCTCGGGTCTGTTTCGCCGAGCACCGGTGTGCTCGGGGGACCTATTTAGATTTTTCGCGGCTTTTAGATTTTTCGCTGCCTTTTACGGTTTTACGCGGTTTTTCTCGAGCCCCTAGACTTAGGATTTTCTGCTTGACTGTGCCATAATTAGTAGGATCCCCGCACTTAACTGCTTGCCTGTTCCTATAGATCGTAATTGGACCTACTAATAATTCATTAATAAAAATAGCTTAGTCGCTTTCCTGAGAGCCTACGCGCCGCGAGCCTTCCCCGTCAAGCGCTACTCCTGAACTCGACCTGTCGAGAAGAGGAGGGGTGGGTCTAGACCGGACTCTTTGGATCAAGGGCGAGTGACCAGCTAGACGGTTCTATCGAGTAGAAATTGCCTGTTTAGGACTCGGTTTTCACCGCTGCACCATATAGGTAGTTTCTTTTCAGTCTTTACATTTCTGCGCGGATCATCTTGCATGTAGACTGCTGGAGTCAGGTACGCATTTCTATCTCTGCATGCATCATTGATTTATCGCGCATCGGCTTTTTCGTCTTCTCCCCCCTGTTTTTGACTTAATAACCAGGAGAACCGAAAAATTCGTTAGGCATTTTTGCTTGCATTAAAAATATCTAAAAACAAAAACAATAAAGTCAGGACTGCTAATCATACTTAACCTAAAAGACACTTCACTGAAAATCTGTCTTGGGGAGAGTAACCCCCCTCCATGTTTGGTTTGGATGAGCGAGAGAGTGACCCGCACATTAGGATAGAGCCTCCGATCTTTCTTGACTGATTACCGGCTTTCAGTACGGGACAGTCGGTTGAGAAATATCTGGATACCTATTTACCTCACGTAATCGCTCTGATAGACTGAATGATCACCTAAAATAAAATCGACAAGATAATTGATCGATCCCTTTTGGTCTTCAGCTTTGTGTGCGTAGGTGAATTGGGGGTTTGCTTGTTCATCTTGTGTGCTTGCCAGATCCCTTCGATCTTTCCCCATCTTCCTCCATCTATTTCCCACCCTCCCTCCCTTCAGTCTCCCTCTTCTTCTCCTTTACCCGTGGATGATGGATCCCCCTCACCTCGAGCCGACTCTTACGGCTTCTTCTCCATCTTCTGACCATCACTCTAGTTCACCTTCTAGGGAGGTCGGATCTCCGACCAACCTCCCGCTCCCTCCCTCCCTTTCATATCATCACTCTGGGCATGCTATGCGAGACGTCCAAGGATACCAGATAGAGCAGATGCGAGACTCGGACGATGCTGTTGCTGAGTTGAGAGCGCACTCCGTGAGTGACCAGAGAGAGCAGTCGAGATCAGCAGACATATCCTATTCCAGAAGGATAGAGGAGCACAGAGCCCAGGGAGCTGAGTCAGCTTCTACACTTTGTCCATTCATCTTGGATTTAGATTACAATCAGCGACTGCCAACATTTGCAGGAGAGGCGCACGAGGAGCCGTATCTTCACCTGTCCGCATTCGAGGAGTTTTGTAGAGCACAGAGATATTCAGATATTACCACAGAGGAGCTGATGAGCAGGACATTCCCCTTCACGCTTCAGGACAGAGCCATGAGATGGCACCGACGATTGGAAAGGACATTCGATACGTGGGGAGAGCTACGCCGAGAGTTTCTACAGAGATACTTCCCTCCACGTAGAGCAGATTTCATGCGGTCTTTGATCACCGACTTCTCAGTAAACCCCCAGGAGCCATTACACGAGGCATGGCCGAGGTTTCTTGACCTCTTGAGGAGATTTCCAGACCATGGACTTCCATTGACATACTTGATTGAGATCTCCATGCGGGGGATGACCGCGGATCAGATAGCACTGGTGATTACCACATATGGCGGTTCACACCGCAGTTCCGACCTTTACTTACTGGACACCATCTCGAGTTTACTTTCACAGAGATCTTCTTCACGAGATGACGTAGTCGGGACAACACATGTGGACGATGTTGTACCAGTGAGGTGTGTTACTTTACATGATGAGTCAGCTTCTACACACCAGCCCGAGGACTTGGAGCAGACAGCACCACTGACAGAGGAGATGATTGCGATAGCAGAGGTTCGGACCTAGAGTCTACTTGAGTTCCCGTTGATTTTTCAGCTGGAGTTCGAGTCAGCCCCAGAATTCCCAGTTGACGAGTCTTGGATATCAGACCTTCTGATACTCCATGAGCCGGAGGAGCCCCCGCTTTTGCAGTCATTGAATCAGACACTTCAGATTCCAGTCCCGAAGGAGTCAGTTTCCTTCCTACAGAGACACTTCTGGGATGCGGACAGCTACCAGGACTCAGCTCAGCAGCCACAGCTCGATGAGGGACACCACTTTGAGAGTATAGACACAGAGAGCCCCGTCTTCGAGCCTTTTGTCCTCCACTTTGTTGAGACAGATACACTTGCTGAGGACCAGTTGGCAGCCAGCATAGCCGCAGAGCGAGGATCAGCCGCAGACACTTTGTTGGCTTCCGCGGTGTTGACTAGTACCTTCTCCTGCTTCCAGATTGCCGAGAGTTACACTTCCGATGATGATGCAGCCTGGTGCACCGAGTAGATACTTGATAGCAGTGCAGATGCCCATCTAGATCTTGATCCTCTTCTTCTCATTTTTGATCATACATCTCTCCCCGAGGATTATCTGCGGGAGGATGCCACACTCGATGAGTACTCGGTTTCACCTTTTGAGAGTGTTTCCGATCTGGCGGAGCACGAAACCGAGTCTTTAGATCATTCTGATTCTGAGTCTTCTCCCCTCGACGACCCTCGCGAGGATGAGCCCATTCTGGAGATATTCGATGATCTGTCTGATCTGCTTCTATTTCATGCATCGGATATCAGTCTTCTTACAGAGTCTCCTGATCTTGATTGCACATATCTATTTGAGACACCGATTGATGTGGAGGATTCTATTACTGATCCATCCTTCTCCACATTCGATTTCTTCGGCTCCACACTTTCACTCCATTCAAACCTAGAGCCGACGATTTCTTTTGTGCTACCGGATCTCGATCACTTATTTACATATTATTCGCCGGTAGCAGACACCCGCCTGATTGTATACCTGGGTGTCCTCCTTTACACTGTTGAGTTCGTTGTTGTTCTCATACCGAGACTGCAACGACAGTACGGCATTCGACTTACCGATGTCGTCCTGAACCTTGATACTGCATTATCCTAGCCTTTGCGCCCAGCTAGGGGCGTAAAATCTAGCGCTTGTTGAGAGGCACCTCAACATTGTACTCTTTTGTATATACGTGTTTTGTCTTAGTTTGATCTTTCTGTCTTCCGTTCTTGTTTTCACCCCAGGTCTCGCCTAGGATTATCTTTTCTATACTTAGGATATTCCTCATCCTAAGTATTGGGGGTGGAAACACCAGGTTGTTCATTCGTTCTGTTTCATCACTTCTGTTGTGTTGCCTATACTTAAGGTGCTTCACCTTAAGTATAGGGGGAGTGATGCCCCTCCACCTTGCATATATGTGTCGATTTTCTTCGCGTCTTCTTACCCCTGTTTTGCAGCCTATACTTAGGGATAGTTTACCCTAAGTATAGGGGGGGTAGACCCTGTATATTCTTCACTCGGATTTCCCTTTGTGTACAGCCTGCTATACTTAGGATTCTTTGATCCTAAGTATAGGGGAAAACCACCGATTTCTCCTCCTTCTATTCATTCATTCATCTATGTATCTAGACATTCCTTTTCACTTCCCTGTTACTAAGCACGAGTTATGTCTTCTTCATCGCTCTTGATCACTCTGAGTACATCGTTCGAGCTAAGTATAGGGGGTGTGTATATATTTCATATATACTTTAGCCATAACTCGTAATTTGTGTGAGTGTGTTAATAAATAAAATGGCTAAAAACGCTAAAAATCACAAAAATTAAAAATTTTACTGTAAATAATCATTCTTGTATTGCACATACATAGCTAGTGTACAAATTATTTTTGTAAAAATGTTTTCAAAAATCTTTTGTGTAAAGCTTGTGTAAATAGTTTCTTATCAAAATTATGTATATAGTACAAAATTTTTCCAAAATGTTTTGAAAATCAAAAGTTTGCAAAAACCTTGTGTAAATGTTTGTAAATATTTTGCAAAACTTGCATTCATGCATACATTCATGGTTTCAAAACATTTTTCAAAAATTTTGCATATTTGTAAAGTTTGTGTAAATAGCATCTTTGTATATATGTATATATTTTCCTGGATGATAGTTGACATTTAAACTAAGCCTGGAATTAAATTAGAAAATGGAGCTTGATTAAGATCTTAATCCACCTAACTCTAAGAGGAACCTTATAGGGCTTAGGGTTAAGGCTTTTCAGGTCCATAAGGACTTAATTCTTTGAGTCCACTAGGCTATGAGCATATGTCATCTTGATGAGCCTAAGTAGAGCACTTAACAACATATGCATGACTCTTAGAGGCAATGGCTTGACTTGCACCAGCACCTTACACATAGCTCTCCATGGATGAGGTGGTGAGGAGGCAGTTTCCTTTGGCTTGGGGTAGCATATGAGGGTAGTACTTCTAGGCGGAACCTCTCTTCTTCTTCTAGTGAAGGAAGTGCGTCTCAACTTGGTCTAGTAGTGATGAAGGCTAAAGACAGAAGCTGTGGGTTGCAATAAAGCTTCAAAAGAGGGATAGTCTACTGGCTCAAGAGGAAAATTTCTTATATATATGCTGCACCATGTAGATGTGTTGTACAGATGCACTTGAAAAAAAAGTGCAAAAAGAACTCCAAAAAAAAGTGGTGGGTCGGATTGAAAATTTAATAACCCCACCGGAGTGTATATAGTCAAATAAAGCAAAAGCTTATGGTATCCATGATTACATCTCATGAAGCTTGCAGCAGGAGACTTAGCTACACTGTCTGAGCTCCCAAAAGTCCATACCTCTTATTCCCCCTCTTCTTGGGCCGGTTGCACTTGAACTTAGAAGGGAATACCCCGCTTCTCGAGGAAAGAGTCGCTAGACCGAGGCATTAGAGTTACCAGGTTGGGGGAGGTTGTTTCTTTGTTACTTCTGAGGTGGGGAGCTACATATCACTTACACTGCATGGAAAGATTCATGGTCATTAGAGTTTGTGTATGTAGACTTGTTCTGATCTGGTTTATTGAGGAGTCTTGTCCATAGATTGGTGGAACTTAGAGGCTGTTGAGTTTTAAGCTTAAGTCCAAATAAGGTTTCGACACATTAATAATCCAAAGATCTGATCGAGCTCCATAATTCAATTTAATGAAGGAAAGTTTAATATTCAACCTTGATCCATGTACATTCTCCTCTTTTTCTTTTTCATTCTTTCTTTTTCACTTCTTTTTCAAATAAGTGTTTGCTAAGGGACTAGCAAAGTTAAGTATAGGGGTGATGAATACCCATTCATCACTCTTTATTCTTATATTTTAGCTACAAAAACCTTTGCAAATGCATGTATATTCATGTAAATACAAATAATTACCAAAAGCATGCATTGTATAAAGTTAAATAATTAGCATGTTTTTTTTGCAAAAATAAAAGAATAAAGAGTAAAAAGAAAAAGAGGGAAATATTTAGAATAAATATTGAGCGACCTAATCCCAAGGGAGGGCTCAGCATGGTCCTGACCGCATAAAAGCCAAGGTAGAGGGAGATAGGGACTCATGTGTGTAAATATACCTATAAAATAAAAATATTTTCCTCTAAAAATAGAGTAAAATGGGCTTGTAAATACTTGTATATATTTATAAATATAAAATCAAGATAAAAACAGAAAAATCAAAAAGAAAACAAAAAGAGATCACTTGTGCATAACCACCATGTACATAGCTCCTTTATCCATATTTATTTCACTTTGTAAATAAATAAAATTAATCTCCAAAAATTTTGTAAATATCCCATCTTTTATGTTGTAAATAAATAAAATAAAAACAATTAAAACAAAAACAAAATAAAAAGAACAAAATTACAAACCCAAAAATACTTTGTAAATATACCATGTAGATACATGTACATATATATTTATTTTACCCTTATATATAAATAATAAAAATAAAATAAAAATATCTTTTTATTCCTAATTTTATGATATAAATAAATAAAATATAAAATGGGAATAAAAATGCACAAAAATAACAAATTAAAAATCAAAAATTAAAAAGACATATTGTACATATACGTATACATAGCATAAAGTGTAAATACCTTATTTTTATTTGGAAAAATTAATTAAAAATCACCAAAAAATAGAAAAAAATAAAATAAATATTTTTCATTTTTTGAGTTTTTAATAATTCGGCCTCCTTCTATTTTAAAATGAATTGTCAAATATTTCTGAGGTGGCCTTCTCCCATTGGTCCACGCAGGTTGTTGACCTCCCGGTCAACTCCCCCCTGTGGACCACTTCCCTGACGGATCTGGTGGATAACCCGACTTCTCCATTTATTTCCCACCTGACCCGACAGCTGAATACCTTAACCCCGGGCCCCGATTAATCCTTGATCATCCCTGATTCTCGCCCGGGGTGGATCTTAGGGATCCGAGGCACGAGCAACTCACCTGATCCCTTTCTTCTCGGATCCCTGAGCATATAAAATTTCGTCTCCGGCGACCTATTCCTGATCTTTGGATCTCCCCCTCGTCTCCTATGACCTCCTCCGGAGTTCCTGAGTGACAGCCGCGTTCTTCGGAGTAGCAGCGAGGCTCGGGAAGCCGGGAGCCACTGATCCGGCTGCATTCGCCGTCGTACGCCGCCGCAAGCGCGCCCAACCTCGGGGAGACGACGCCCCCTTGCAGGCAATGACCCAGGAGCTCCCCGAGCTCCATCCCAGTCGACAGCATTCGCCAGGTACCCTTTTTAGCTCGTAGAGTAGCTTAGTTTAGGATTTTTCGTTTCCGGTAGCCGTAGCTCCGCCAGCTCCGCCCTCCGTCTCCGTCCATCCACTCGGCCATCCGACACCGCCACCACGTCCACCAGACTCCTCCCCACCTTCTCCGACCTTCCATTCCCCTTGACTCGCCCCGGAGCAGGAACCTCAGTTCTCCCCCTCCGCCGCTCGCCGGAGAACCACCATACCGACGCACCGGCCATCCATTTTCCACTCTGACGGGTCGAGGCAGTTTGCCCTCGACCCATCTTTCTTCCTGTGCAGGTCTCATCGTCCGAAGAGCCTCATCTGGAGGCCAGAAGCTCAGGCACAGGAGCTCCAGGTCTTCCGCGTCGCCGGAGCTCTCCAGAGCTCCCCGCCTTCATCGGAGCATCGCATCAGCTGCGGACCTTCACGGCGGAGCCTTTCCGCACCTCAGGAGCAGCAGGGGAGGTCCACCGTGCATGCAGAGGGCCGGCGAAGTTCGCCGGCTGACAGTTCTTCCAGGACCTTCGCCGACCGTCAGATCATCCTCCGCGCTCCAGTTTAGATCTGATCCATCCATCCGAGGAGCTCCATCACCGTCCGATCCCTCTGAGGATAGATCTGAGCCGTACGATTAGATGAAGAGGCGCTCGTGATTCACAGCCGTCCGATCTCCACGCGTCATCTTCTCGGTCGTCGATTCACCAAGGGTTTCTCCACAGCGCTCCAGGACCGTCAGCTCTGCCACGTGGTGGACCCTCGACCATTCGATCCGGCTTGCGTTCCAGAGTTAAAGCGCCATCGTCTCTCAGCCGTCCATTCACCACATGGCGCCCATCCAGCCGTCTTCATTAATAAAGGGTAATTTACCCTTAGGCCCTTCCTTTTACTTTATTTCGCGTTTAGTCTTGTAAATATATTGTTTAGTTGTTTAGTTGTTGGTACAATTGCACTGAGGACCCTGCGCTTTATTTTATTTGCTTATATACCCCTGTGTATGGTGCAGCATGTGCATCGACACGTGCTTTGTTGGGTATTTTGCATTATTAGCCCTGTAGTTCTGGTTTGTTCTGAACTGAATGAAAACTTTTGGATAATTGCATTTATACCCCTGTGCGTGAATTAATTGTACATGTGCACTTTTTATTGGGTATTTTACAAACAAGCCCTCGGACTTTTGGTACCTGTTACCAAATAGCCCCCGGAACTTGTTTTTATTACATATAGGTCCATGAGTGCCTCAGGCATGCACCACGCGCGTGTTTTCCTGGGTATTTTGCACTGGACCCCCTAGAACTCTTGGTATTTGCACTCAGGTCCCTGTGCACAGTACCTACTTCTTATTTTTGAATAAAATATCAAATCAACTCCAAATTCCATGAAAATTGGACACATGGCTCCTGTCGTGTTGTAAAATTTTCTAGAATTTTTGGGGACATTTTTATTTCATTTGCTATTTTTAAAAAATCAAAAATACACATTTTCTTTACTGTCTGATTTGAAAAATCACAAAAAATATTAAAACTTGTCTAAAAAGTACAAAAACATTAGCTACTGTTTCGTTTGTTGTGTTTGATTTTCTAGACAATTGTGGCCATTTTTCATCATATAAAACTCATAAAAATTGAAAAACACCTGAAAACTCATAAAAATTATAATAAATAATCTAAAAATCCAAAAACAATAATTCCAGTGCCCAAATTTTCCTTAAACTCTCTAGTTTATAGGAAAATTGCCTCCAGAGCTAAATAGGCCTCTTTGCATTTTAAGTTGGCTTTTTACTCCTGACTGGACAATACCTTTATTTTCTTGCACTATTTGATTTTTAGAAAATAAAATAAAGATCAGAAAAATCCCAAAAATTCACCAAAAACAGTAAAAAACATAAAACACACAAAAATATTTTTATTGGAATTTTTGACTGATTTTTGATGCATTAAATAATTGCTTGAACTTGGTTGTTTCCTTTGCTTCTTTATTCTCCTTATTAATTAAAAATCCAAAAAAAATTTAAAACACTTAAAAATCCATGAAAAATAGTTTCTCTTTATTTTTGACTCTTTTTAACTACTTCGTAGGCCGCAAGGCCATCACGTGCTCCCTGAGTCCGACCCTGGTCGCTATACCAGGATAATCTAATAGCCAGGGCCACTATTTGATTTTCATTGATTTTCTATCTTGATTGGTGGTCTGCTTATCTTTTTCTTAATCGACCGAATTATTCCTCTCGATCCGGGTCGCAACGACCCTTGAGTGACTTTATATTTTATCCCGGATTGATTGAGCGATTTTTTTGGCCATCACATATTAAATTTAGGAAATATACTGTACAGGGGCTTGTTTAAGGAAAAGGAATTATCGATCATATTCTTTGACGATCTGATCTTTGCAGGGGCTAAATTGGGACGGATTAATTTTAACCTCGATAGTTTATTTAATCAAATTCTATTTATTTGAGGACTAAATTAAAGAGAATTTTTGTGAATACCATCATTATTTGAGGATTATTTTTAATCTAATTAATTGCAGGATTATTTATAGAATTATTTCGCATTCTTATCTACAGCTTGAATTCCAATTGATTATATCTATTGAAATTTATATCTTCCGATCTGCGGTTTTATTTCGAGGATATTGATTAATATTTTTTGGATTACAAATCAAAGTCACATATCTGGTGCTTCACTTTTATTCTCTCTGTTTATTTTTTTCGCATTGCATCTTCATCATTGCACTCCATCATCCATCTTTTCTTTTTATTCTCCAACACAGAAATTGTCAATGCAATTAATTAATTAAATTAATTTAAGATCATGCGACTAAAAGTCATTGTTACATGTGTTCGACCTTGGTAGACTTAACAAGTAAAAATTATTCCACAATATTCAAAGATTGTGATTTATGATCGATCGAATTTCGTCTTCTATACTACAGATATGGATAATTAAAGAGGCGATATTCAAGTTCATCACATAAAGCTTTTTAGAGTTAATCATAAGAATAATTAGGAAGAGGAATTTCTCAGTTAAAACATGACGAGAACGAGTCTCATCATTATACCCATCCCACACCCCACAATTACTTCCATATTTCGATATTTCTTACCCTAAATTTTCTCTTTGCTTCTTATTATTGACTAAATATCATTCACCTTGCATTGGCCTACATCTAGATATCACTCCTTCATTTTTTGATTACTTTGATTTTCCTAGTGTCATAATCCATGATGATGGTAGCTATCATTGTTAAGACAATATTTATCATCAAATGAATAATCTACAAGTTTTATTAGGATTGCAAATGCTTGGATAGGCATACGAATATGGTCATATCTTATCATTAATTATTTTTAAATCCGAATATCGATGCAGATATGAATGTTATATCAATGCATAGATCAAAGAATCGTATCCTTAAAAAAATAGATACAGATATAAAATGAATATTCGAAATTTGGATACTGATTTTTAAGATACGAATATGGAGCATCCTAAAAATGTTCCGACTTATATATTGCATAAAAAAGTATGCTTATAACATTTTTTAATAATAGTCACATGCACTTTATGATAATTATAAAAAATGGCATTTTAATAATGAAAATACATAGCTATCCGATTTGTCTTGGTAAAGAGGAATGTCTTGTCTTCATATCACCGTCTAATTTTTTAATTAGCTTGACATGACCATTTAAGTAATGAGAGTTTGCACGACGTGATCATAATTATAAAAAAAAACATACACGTTGATACACGTACCATGATCACCTAAAATGCAATTTGATAATAATACCAAAGATCTAAAGAATCACATTATACTTTTGAGTTCTATATATCGAGAAATATACTAGATTTAATATTTGATAAAGATTAATATAAAAATACCTAAACACTGGAACCACATGAAAATATGTGGATGAAGCCGAAGGAGTGAGATTGGGGAAAGCGATTGCGATCTTCGTGCTTGTTAGAGGGATGACATTGCATGGGAAATGACTGGAGGGTGAATGTCAATGGCAATGGAAATTGGCAACTTGCAATCTGAAAAAATGAATAACATTATAATTAATGTATTATAATGGGAATCAGGGGGTTCGATGATCACGATGTCAACTATATTATAATTATAATTTTGTTATCCAATTTGGGAGTTATACGATGTGTGACAAATATCGAGTATCCTCTGGTATGATGTCCATTAAAATGCAATAAAAACATGTGCATAAACAGATATCCGTATTCGATATAACTTCTATATCCTCATCGGTATCTATATTCGTCATATTATGATTCCAATCCTCCTATCAGTATTCACATCCATACTCACATGTAGGGTTGAGCATGAACCGAGTTCGGGTTGAGTTTGTCTTAGTCAGGCCCAAACTCATTTTGATATATGGGCTAACAGGTCAGCCCTTAGGCCCGTTTATTTTTAAAAATATAGGCCTAAATCCGAATCCGACCCGAAGATTATGGGGTCGGGTTCAGTTCGGGCCGGCCCATTTAGATGCCCCAACTTTTATCTCAAATGCCTCTAAAAATAGATGCATATTTTGCATCTAAAATAGCAATATATATATTTGATACGAGTTCCTAAAACCTATGTTCATGAAGCACGGCATCCAAGTTCATAGCGAATGGATATTGGACTAGTTTCTCGGATTGTTTGGAAGTAACATTAAGATGACGAATGTTCTTCTTGATTAGAACCTTGTGGTAAAGATAAGCAACTATAACCTTCTAGTCTTAGCAGATGACATCAATACAAAGGTGACAAATAAATGCAATATGAAACTTGTATATTTTATAATTTTAATTGGTATATAATTTATCTTTGTTAGAGTTGTACGTTATCAATCTTACTATATAAATGTAAGCTTCAGGCTATCGGCTTTGCGGGTTGGGACCCTATAGGGCCGGAACCCGACCCGAAATTGCAATTGGGCCTAAAAAAAGCACGAGCCCGGTCCATTTCAAGTGGGGCTCAGATCGGGCTAAGCGAGCCGGATTTCGGGTCGGGTTGGCCCGACGGAATGCTCAACCCTACTCACATCCATATTCTTCGGATGCCACATCAACATCAATATTCGTCGGAAATTAAAAAGGAACATCAATATCATCTTCAAAACGAATGTGCATACAAACAAATTCGAATAAATCTACATCCTCTTGCATTCCTAAACTTTACTCATCATAATGTAAATTGTTTCATTGTATATCAAAAATCCCACTTGCCTTGTGGCTTTAGCTTTAAGATATTGAAGATTCTTATAATAAATTAAGTGGTTTTACCTTGCTATGTTATTTTTATATTCCTTTTATTTTAAATAATACTATCAATTTCTGTTAATTTTTTATAAGCTTAATCTTGCTTTCTCTAATATGTGATGGTAGTTAAAAATTGTTCAATTCTTTTGTCGATAATATTCTATCTTTTAATAAGCCTCGTAGGTGGTGTTATAGAAAAAATAGAAAGTCACAAGTGCAAAAGAACACACACACATATGGGGAAAAGGGAAGCTAAACCGATGGTGCAGCCAACTAGCTCCACCCGATTATTTTTCTTATTGGTTTTTTATTTTTTTTGAAAAAAATTATGGGAATTTACTTAGTTTATTATGTGGATTGTGTGTGTTTCAAATTTCATGCAAAACAAATATTCCTAACATGTCCATCTAGATAGGGTCAATTTCAATAATTCTGAGACCATTAAAATGTGATAGTCTTGATGGACATGATAGAGGTGTCAAATTTAGTTGAAATTGATATGATATCATGGTGACATATGATGATTTAAATCCCCCTAGATTTCATTTACAAAACACAGAAAAACAATGAAAAAAATGACCGGTGCAGCTAGTTAGCTACACCCCCAGGTGTAGCTTACCCAGCCGCATATATATATATATATATATATATATAGAGAGAGAGAGAGAGAGAGAGAGAGAGACTCACACATAGGAGTGATAAGATGGGATTTTGTGAGATGGTGAGATGGTAGATTCTAGACCACTAGTTTTTGTCTTCTCTCTCCTGGCCGTCTCTCTCCTGGTTGGAACTAGTGGTCTAGAATCTCCCATCTTACCAAAATCTCATCTCATAGGATCGACCATATATATATATATATATATATATATATATATATATATATGAGTAATCCTATGAGAGCAAAAAATGTGAGAGCATGCACTGTGGACCACATGATTATGATTTCTCTCTCCTGGTTGGATCACGTGGTCTAGAATGCATGCTCTCATGTGAGCCATGTGCCCATTTGAATTATGGTGAGCACCAAATGTAGGCTCTCCAAGTGTACTTCTATTTTAAACATTGCCTATTTCGAAGGAGCATGGTTTTGAAAGGGTGTTTATATATTTGAGCCTTTAATTTTTCCAATTATGATGAATCATTAAAAAAAGAAGACGATTTTGGAAAGATAAATTCAAATCTTTAATTTCGGAACAAAGAAATAGTCATTATAAATCTGATCGGTAATGTACTTGTTTATTCAAGTAATTATTTGTTACGAGATCAGTAATATTGAAAATAATTGTTAGTAATTTACATTTGTAATATTACATTGTACAAAAATCAGTAACTCATGCATGTACTTGTAATATGACAAGTATTACTGATAGTCGCGCCTAAATTACTAAATTATATGAAATCAAAATATCTTGAATAAAAAATCAGTTCTAACTACAAATCTTGAATCAAGTGTTACTGAACTCATTTTGATTGTTACTAATGTTATAGTTACTTAATACTTTAAATATTATTGACGTGCTTCTTATTTACTTTTATAACCTTTAAATTATTTATAATGCAACGAAAGTTGTTGATAGCAATACATAAGTTACTGGTCATGAATGGTTTTGTATAGCTATTCCAACTTGTTGGTTCCATTGTTTTCTTTTACGTACAATTAGTTACAGGTTACTGATGTTTCTCTATATCTTACTTATTATATTCTCTGTTTTGAATTACTATCGAATCACACCTTCTTTATTTATGTAGCCCATTTAATTACTTGTGTCAAGTGTTATTGATAGCCACATATAAATAATTTAAGATACGTAAGTAACTATGAATGGAATTTAATTAGTAAGAATAATAAAATAGAAAAGTAATACATGATATAATGTCAATAACATATGTAAATGCCATCGGTAACTTAGTATATATTTTTTTAAAATATTGTTTTCATTGTCCAATTCCAATTGCAAGACATCCATCTTCTCTCCTTCTGATACGATCTTTTCAAGATTCAAATCCATCCAGGACACATTGTTCATCGTTGCTTCTGAGAAACCACGATCAAATTTTAGTCACATATGATCCATCGCGTTTGAAACTGAAATCGAAAATAAAAAAACAAACGATCAAACTCTATAAAAGAACAATAAATAAATATCTAATAAGCAACGAAAAAACTTACAAATCGAGGACTTGAAGACGATTTTCTTTCATCGTTGGAGATCTTGAGATTTCGCAACAAGAGGAAGACAGAGATGATTTTGGAAATATCAAAAATAAATACAATGTAAGGTCGGGCAGACTTAATTGCAAATCAAAAAAGGAAACCAATTACGAGGAGAATGCGGAGGTAATTTATTATGGTAAAGATTGGCGCTAAAAAAGGGAATAGATAAGATAAAATATGATCATTGGATCATGATATGAAGGATGAAAACACAGGCTCATCTGATCTCAAATGGTCTTAGAGCTCATTGGATAAATTCCATACATACATACATACATACATACATATATACCTACATACATACATATATATAGGGGCTGGGGAAGCTGCACCCGGGGGGTGAAGCTAACTAGCTGCACCCGGCCATTTTTTTCATTGATTTTTTGTGTTTTTAAAATGAAACCTAAGGGGATTTAAATCACTATATATCACCATGATATCATACCAATTTAAACTAAATTCGACATTTCTATCATCTCCATCAAGGCTATGACATTTTAACGGTTTCAGAATTATTGAAATTGACCACATCTAGATGGGCATGCTAGGAGTGTTTGTTTTGCATGAAATTTGAAACACATATTCCATACAATAAACTAAGTAACTCCCCATAAGTTTCCTTCAAAAAAATCAAAAATCAATGAGAAAAATACCCGGGTTTAGCTAGTTGGCTGCACCCCCGGTGTAGCTTCCTTTTCCCATATATATACATACATACATACATACATACATATATATATATATAGGATTTCTTTCAAATAGGACACAGTCCTTCCATAGCTCAGGAAGGCCAGCCCCTTTTTTGTATAAAACATGACGACTTTGGTAGAATACAGAGTATGAGAGCATGAGAGATCATAATCATTCTGGACCACATGATCCTATATATATATGAGCGATCCTATCAGAGTCAAAACCTGTGAGAGCATGAGAGCATGCATTCTGGACCACATGATCTAACCAGGAGAGAGAAGATCAAGAGAGAGAAAATAGAATCATGTGGTCCAGAATGCTTGCTCGCATGCTCTCACATTTTTTTGCTCTCATATGATCACTCCTATATATATATATATAGAGAGAGAGAAGTGATCTTATGAGAGCAAAAAAAATGTGAGAGAATGAGAGGATACATTCTGGACCACATATTTGATTTTCTCTCACTTGATCTTCTCTCTCCTGATTGGATCATATGATCCAGAATGCATGTTTTTACAAATTTGGGTTATCATAAGATCACCCATCTCTCTCTTTATATATACACACACATACGGCTTGTCATCTTATGGAGTTAAGTTGAGCAGAACTTGGCTCCACACAGTGACGGAGAGAGGGGGGGGGCGGGGTGGGGGGCTTGCCCCCCCGACTCCCGCCGAGCTCTTCTTGGAAACCACCATCCTCAGTGGCTTTACCGTTGGGGTCAGCAGCTCCTCACCGCGGCGCGGCGGTAATGACCTCGCTGCCAAGGGTGTCCTGAGCTCCACACGTCGACTTCCCAGAAGACGGACTCTTGGGTGAGGGTCCGCTTGGGATCATCGTGGGTCACGGAGTCTCTGTGGGGCCTTATGAGGCCATTGGCGTGAAGGTAAGTGCCGACGAGGGATTGGAGCTGGATGCGCACACCATCGAGGAGAGGCTTCCATTGGAGGGAGGGATGTTGTCGATCGAAAAGGAGGGATTGCGAGGAGGAGGACCTTGGGACCGACGCCTGACAACGGGGACCTACAGTCGGAGGCGGAGAGGTAGCGGCCGTGGGAGGAGCGCAGGCGGACGTAACCCGGGGAGTTGGGACGAGCTCGACGGTCCAACGAGAGGAGCGGGCGACGTTGTTGCGTTCTTGGCAGACGGAGTCCTCGCCGTCGTCGTCCGTGGAGTGGAACGTCCGGTGGTGGCTGCGGAGGCGGACAGTGAGGGCGCTCGTGAAGTGCTCCATCGAATGGAAATGGAGGAGGAGAACTGAGAAGGGATCGTGGACTTGAAGGAGGAGAAGATTAGATTTTGATTGATGAGGAGAGCAGATGCGTTGACTTCGATATTTCCCTTTTCTGAACATATTTGTATATTATTATGTTATAAATATATTTAGAATATTTATATTATGTGTAATTTGCCGGATACATGTATATTTAAGATAATTTATAGATTATTTCTGATATGACCCATATGCGATTAAATATTTGATCAACTCTTAATTTTAACTTCAGTAAGCTTTAGAAAGATGTTTATTATTTGTAGGATAGTCAATATTTGTTTGTTAAATATTCGTAGCCGAATTATCTATATACATAGTTAAAAATATAATTTGAGATTTTCATACCGCAAGATATCTATTTCTGTATTCAAATTTAAAAATAAATAAGGATACCATATCCCTATATGTATACATTAATTTGCATCCTTGTATATGGAATGTTGATATTGATATAGTGATGGATCTGACATTCATCGCTAATTTCTGATATAAAACATCATTTCGCAAATAATATTTATCATTATATATTTAACAACGAATAATATAGTAACATACTTTTAAAGAGCATCACCATAGACTCGTATTATTGTAGCGAGTGTATTTTCTCTAAAAAGATAAATTTAGGGATGATTTTGTTGATACAACTTTTGTGGGGATATCTATGCAAAATTGTAAACTTACTAGGGTGTTTTCTAAAATTCCTTGCAAATACAGTGCCATATATTGTATAAACATTTTTCTTAAATTTTGCTACCAACAAAGTTCAATAAAGATTGAAAACTAAAACGACGAATAATGATAAAATAAAATAGATAAATAATCACTTAATAGCTTGCCCCCCAAGTGAAAATTCCTCACTTCGTCCCTGGCTCCACAAGTACGCGGTTTGATCGCTAGTCGAGCCAAGTCGAGCTGGATAACAACCCAGACCGCCGTGCTCGGATTTTTCTGAACACGTCTGAACTCCAGCTAGGCTAATCCAGCCATCGACGTCGTCCAAGTCAGCACCCGCGAACTCCACACACCGATCTCCATTGATTTCCACACCAAAGCCCTCAAAATCACAAATTGACCAAATTAGACCCACCCATCTCACACTGCCACTCCACCACCCCGACGCGATGCTCCTCGCGCAGAAAAAACCCCCCGAGTCCCGGCGGGACTTCGTCCTCTCCCGCCTGCTCATGCCCTCCTTTTCCATCCTCCTTCTCCTCTCCCTCCTCCTCCTCTCCCTCTACTACTTCGCCTTCTCCCCTTCCTGCCCCACCTGCGCCTTCCTCTCGCCGGAGCCCCCCGCCGACCCGCCGCTACCCCTCTCGGCCTGCCCACCAACGGCCTCTCACCTCTTCTTCGCTCTCGGCGGCTCCGCCCGCACGTGGCCGCTCCGCCGCAACTACACTCGCCTCTGGTGGCGACCTGGGGAGACCCGCGGCTCCGTCTGGCTCGACCAGGCTCCGCCACCTGCCGCCGCCGCCACCGGCGGCCCGATTTACCGCGTCCTCCTCCGCAGGAGCGGCGAGGTTCGGCTCCCGCGCCGACGCGTCGCGGATCGCGAGGATCGTGAAGGACGCGTATGAGGCTGCGATAGCGGAGGCGGGAGGGGAGGTGAGGTGGCTGGTGATGGGTGACGACGACACGGTGTTCTTCGTGAGAACGTGGTTGGGGTTCTGGGGCGGTACGATCACCGGGAGGCGTACTACATCGGGGGGTCGTCGGAGAGCGTGGAGCAAGATGTAATGCACTCCTACGGGATGGCGTTTGGGGGAGGGGGCTTTGCGGTGAGTTTACCGGCGGCAAGGGAGATCTCGAGGCTGATGGACGGCTGCCTCGAGAGGTACCGCGCGATGTGGGGCAGTGACGAGCGGTGTGCACGCTTGCATGAGCGAGATCGGCGTGCCGCTCACCAGGGAGCTCGGATTCCACCAGGCAAGTAAATTTTTTGCTGTCTCGATTTGTTGATCTGATTTCGTTCTATTTGTTTGTTTCTTCAAGGAGTTTGATCGACCTTGTCAGGAATTAGATTGTCAATAACACTTTTATATTGTTTGCATACTTGGTTTGCAGGATTTGATTAATCTTTTACTTACAACCCCATGTTCTTGAAATCAAATCGTTCAAACTGCTCAAATATTTTCATTTGCGTGTTCTGGAACAATGTTCTGCAACTTCCATTATTAATTAAACGATTTTATTGCCATAAAACATCCAAGTAGAAAACTCATTACATGAATAGCGCAGGAACTGTCAAAGTAAACAAAGATACCAAAGACAGGTCGTTATTACTGTAAAGGATAAACGACTACATTTAAGTCACAATTTTGTGGCTGATACGGTCCAAACCAGGGACAAAAAGTGTCATATGCAAATCGAAGGGCAACCAAATGGTTAAAACAAACACGGCATTTTGTTTGTCCATTTGCTTATTTTCAAGCAAGAGATGGTGGGGTTTTTATTGGGAATGGAGTCGTTCGGTATTGGGGAGGGTGGACAGTCGTGCATTCCAAATGGGCCGTGGATATATATGCGCCAACCACCAATATTTGATGAAGCGCGGATAATTCCACTGGATTAATTTGGGTTAGTTAATATTTTTATATAATGACGGATTCTCTCGTTAAACTTAGTGCCATTCGAATGGATAATGTGTATTAATGGATAAGTGAAATTTATCTCCCTTTTTTGTTTGATTGATTTGAGGATGAAGAAAAGGATATATTTTTCTCTCAAATATTATGAGGTTGACACACCAGTAAATTGATGCAGATGAGATAAGTATTCGAATAAGGTTCTCCGCTCTAGGGTTCGTGTACTATGGGATCACTGATGAATAAGTTTAGATATGCTTCAAATGAAATCTGTTTGGATGCGAATAATCTTTTACCGAATATTTAAAGTGGAAAGAAAATTTGGGTGTTGTCTAGAAACGAGATCCCTCGATGACAATGATCTAATGGATTGAAATTTGAATAGCTGGGAAAACAGGGGATCTTGTGGCTGGTTGCGTGTGGATCAGTGGGTGTTCTTTGTCCAACATAATTTTGACAAATTCAATATGGAGCTCTGTCAGACAAGAACACAAAAGCTCTTTATACCGCACATCCCCTTTCTTTCATGGAAGGTTGCAAGGCCCAGCTTTGGCTGTAACTACGTGCACGTGCCTTGTTGAGGTTTTAAGGGGGGAAAGAAATTAAAGTCAATGGTAGGGAATGGGAAATGGTAGTTTTTGTTTTAATGAGGAATCTAAATACGTGTGAGGCAGAGGTAGGAATTTTATTAAATTACCACGTTCGTGGAAATATGCTCAGATGTAGTTTTTGTACCCATGAATCAATATGATGCAATTGGCAACTTTATCATTCTACCATTCCTTTGATTGCGAAAGTGGTAGTTTTTTTGTTCAAATTATAACATGTCCAGAGTTAGAAATAACGGTTGAGAATGGAAAAAACAATAAATACTTTTTATGGATTTTATTCTTATTATCTTTAGTTCTAACAGTTAATGGTTTCTCTGAAAAAAATTAATGAGGAGAATACACGTTATAGTAGTTTTATTAGGATTAATGTATACTTATGAAAATGACAGAGATTATGTTATGATAGCAAAGTTTGCCGGGGGCTTATATGTAGAGCAATCCTTCGTAATTCATTCTAGCCTTCTCGTTTAAAGTTTGGGAACATTTTGGTTAGGATTCAGATAGTACTAAAAATAAGAAATTTAATATGTGTACATAATATATTGAATCATATATCATGCAAGTTAATTAAATTTACCTCCTCCTCCATGGAATATTTTACATGTAAATTGGACTTAGCACCCCAGCTTTTAGCTCATTTTCCATTGTATCTCCAGGTCGATGTCCGGGGATCTCTGTATGGCATCCTGTCTGCCCACCCAGTGGCTCCGGTGGTCTCCCTCCACCACCTTGACTACGTGGATCCTATTTTCCCCGGGAGTGCCACCCAATTCGAGGCGCTCGGTAAGCTCGTCGGTGCATCAGGTATCGACCCGGCACGTACTCTCCAGCAGAGTATCTGCTATGAGAGGAAGCTCAATTGGTCGGTCTCTGTCGCATGGGGATACTCAGTGGAAATCTACCCCCAAGTTGTCACTCCTCTAGAGCTCGAGGTCCCGTTTAGGACGTTCAGGACATGGAGGAGCTCGCAGGAAGGACCCTTCACCTTCAACACACGGCCAGTCAGACCCGAAGAGTGTGACCGTCCAGTTCAGTTCTTCCTCGACCGGGTAAGCATGGACGATGGTGGTCACGGGTCTGTGTCGGAGTACAAGAAGCCCCACCAACATGTGGTGGTCGGAGATGGAGGGAAAGGGTGCAAGAACTCTAATTACGTTGCAGCTGCAAAGGTTGAGATGGTTCGGGTCATTGCTTCCCAGAATGGACCCCTCCGACTGGAAGCGGGTAATTGCATATCTATTTGCTATATAGAACTTCATCTTTGCAAAGTTCTCACAGATTTCAATTATATCCTTATTTTAGAGGGTACCTTGAAGTCAGAGATTTGGTATTAAGGCTATAGGCCGGTTATATTCAGGTTTTTTAATTGTTATTCCTATGATTTAAATGGTAAGCTATTAAAAAGTGGATTAGAAGCGTTTCTGAAATACATATAGATACTGTTGTTTCCATGCTCTCCGAACTAAGAAAATGTCATATTTAACTTTGGTACTCCCATCATTATATCAGCTGCAAATAAATTAAAGAAGAAATTTCTTTTATTTTTTCTTGTGATGGACAGCTTATACAGGGTCCATTTTCGTTATCTTTTTAACATTTCAATGGAATTATTTTCTGATTCGTCGGTTAGGATCTAGAAAAAGTGATGAAAACCATAAAAAGAGCAAGGAATCATACTTCAAAAAACTTAAGATATCATAAGGATCCAAATACAGCTCATAGACCGTACTTCAATATTTCAAAAATGGTAAATATTGGAACTCAGAGATATGCAATTGGTAGCGAAAGTCCTAGAGAACTAGCAGATGCTCCTCAAAGCCTTTGATTTCTTTTCTGTCTTGTTTGTTTTCAAGCCTGAGTATCAAATTAGCTTGTATCCTTGCAAAGGATCACTTGAGTTCTTGTTGTTGTTGGAGTGTGGCTCTCTTCATGCATGCATCCATCATTCCTTTAATTTTTTTTCTGAATATTGGATTCTTTTGAGCTCCGCTGGAAATAATAAATGAAAAGATATAGTAGCTTCTTGCTGAAATACAACTAATTAGATGCGGTTAGTCAGCATCTAAGCTAAATACTAACTGAAGTCATAATTTAGATGTTGCTCAAATATTTTTTGGGATTTTATCACTTGTGCCCCTCCGAGATGTTGCAATATCAGTTATGCCCCTATCTTTTTGGTAATATCAGTTGTGCCCCTCAAAAGTTGCTCTGTCATCAGTTGTGCCCTTCCGTCAGATTGACCGTCTATGAGTTGACTTAACCATGGTTTTTTCAAACCTTGGTGCAGTTAAGAGGGTATTATTGTCCAGTCCTCTTCTTCATCTTCTTCCTCCATTTGTTCTTCTTTCTTTTTCTTCATAATTTCTCTCTCTTAGTGACACCTTCATACATCCATGGAATCTCTAAAATTTTTGCATTTTCACGGATATATCATTCATTACGGATCAAACGACAAATTTTATTGAATTTTTTGATGATTTTTATGAATCAAATTGTCAAAAATTTATCAAAATTTAACCAAAAAAAAACTAACTCCAGAGAGCGTGTTGTTCACGGCTCTCGGCTCTCGTGCCTCGAGAGCGTGCTGTTCACGAGAGCGTAGCACAGTAGAAGAGGTTCCTCATCTCGCCGGGGAGGGGAGGAGGTGTGGGGGGAGGAGGTGCGACGCCGGGAGGGGAGGGGAGGAGGTGCGGGGCTGGGTGGTGGTGCCGCCCAGGGGGAGGGCGAGCAGGGGGCGGCGCCGGGGAGGGGAGGAGGTGCGGCGCCGGGAGGGGAGGGGAGGAGGTGCGGGGCTGGGTGGGGGTGCCGCCCAGGGGGAGGGCGAGCAGGTGGCGGCGCCGGGGAGGGGAGGAGGTGCGACGCCAGGGAGGGGAGGGGGTGCGGGGGGAGGAGGTGCGGCGCCGGGAGGGGTGGGAGGAGGTGCGGCGCCGGGAGGGGAGGGGAGGAGGTGCGGGGCTGGGTGGGGGTGCCGCCTAGGGGGAGGGCGAGCAGGTGGCGGCGCCGGGGAGGGGAGGAGGTGCGGGGGGAGGAGGTGCGACGCCAGGGAGGGGAGGGGGTGCGGGGGGAGGAGGTGCGGCGCCGGGAGGGGTGGGGGAGGAGGTGCGGTGCCGGGAGGGGAGGAGGTGCGGGGGGAGGAGGTGCGGCGTCGGAGAGGGGAGGGGAGGAGGTGCGGAGCTGGGAGGGGGTGCCGCCCAGGGGGAGGGGGAGCAAGGGACGGCACCGGGGAGGGGAGGAGGTGCGACGTCAGGGAGGGGAGGGGGTGCGGGGGGAGGGCCGGTGGCGGTGGCGGCGGGCTGGGAGGAGGCGCGGGGAGCTCGGGGCGGAGCTGGGCGGTGCGGGGGGGGGGGGGGGGGGTAGAGAGGGAGGAGGAGGAGGTTGGAGGAGGAGGAAAAGGATGGGAAGAGGAGGAGGAAGAAGAAGAGGATGAGGAAAAGGGTAAGAAATGACCATATAACCTTTTAAAAAAAAATAATTCCGCTTATGTCCCCAAGTTAACGTCCGTTTGCACTGTAGATGGACGGTCACTAACTCGAGGGGCACAAGTGATAAAATAGCAAGTTTTGAGGGGCACAACTGATATTACCAAAAAGATAGGGGCATAACTGATATTGCAACATCTCGGAGGGGCACAAGTGATAAAATCCCATATTTTTTTGCCTTTCGTTTTTCCTAATATGTTGTTTTTCTGCGGTAGGTAGTACAGTTTTACCATAATACCCCAACTCCCACTTGTTGTCTACAGGCACCAAGGAGGCAGTGTTGTGAGGCAAAAAGATCATGGTGGGGTAGTAAGTTTGAAATTCAGATCAGGAAGTGCCGACCGGGCGAAAGTCTTGCACCACCATAGAGATGTCTACTTGCTCACCCCCCGTGATTAGTTAGATTTTATACAAGGTAACAGCAATTCAATTTTTGATTTCATTGTAGTTCATATTTGGTTTCCTTTATATCTGTAGATGGCTCTGTAAGTTTTCTCCACACGGTCTGTAATTATATATAGTCATATATGTTGCATAGCAATGACTTGATTGAATTAACAAGGTGAAACACTTCACGTTTGAGTGTGTTGCTTGCTTGTTTACTCTAGGGAGCAGCAGAAGTAGCATCAGGTCCCTTGTGCCCATTTCAGGTTCTCAACTGAGAATACAGACCAAGTGATAGTTTACTAAACTGGAAACCAAGCGATTTAGGAATTTTCATGTCTGCGAATCAGAAGATTTCTAAAATTTATTTTGACCATATCGGTTATCCTGATCAAAATGACATTTCGCCGAAATTTGGTCAAAATTCAACCAAAATTCGACAATTTTTATCACATTTTCTTCTATCAACCATTCTCAAGGCACATATATCAGCCATTTCAGTTGAATTTCGATCACCTGTATCTACAGGTACGTCTATCTGTGATCCTCCTTTTTATTTGACATACAATTTAAGTGGCGAGCATCTAGTAAGTTGCATGGACATGGCCTTGAGCCTCCTTATTTTTGGCGCATATTTGTTTTACGCAAATAGCCCACACTCTCGATTTATGTATCCAACAGCTACTGATGCAATCACATGCATGTGCTTGGTAGCTATAATTAGGACTACTTTTGTGGGGAAGATAAAGATGGTGGGCAGCTTTGGTTGTGCCCCTGTTGAACGTGGGAACAAATTGATTATTAGGCAGCATGACCTTTCCAGTACATTGCATAACTAGTGGGTAAGTACTTAATAAATATAAGGGGAAAAGGTTTTAAACAATGGCCATGCATAGCAGTCCCTCCAGCACCGCCGCTCCACCGCCATCATGCCCGCAACTGGGTTTCGCTCTGCTGGTAGCCACCCACGCCAATTTCTCTCCTCTGTCTATCTCCGACGGATCTTGGCTACTCTGCCTCTGCTGACCACCTTCATTGTTGACATGCCTTGAACCGTACTCTTTTGTTCTGCTGAACACAGTTTAAAAATCGTTTTCTGCATGCGCCATGAGAAGCGCGAGCAAAGTCCACCACTGTTCCATACCTTATCAACACAGGGGCCTA